>CM052900.1:63160019-63220404 GCA_028534135.1 Potos flavus | reverse complement strand
AGCCCACTGAAGACGGGGTGGAGAGAGGAGGATGAAATTAGAGTTGAGGGCATCTGGCAGAAGGTGAACTCTAGGGATGAGTGAGAGTAGAAGGGAGTTTACTGATCATAAACAAAGTTGCATGTCTTCAAATGCCAAAATACTTATCCAGACACGTGATTACGTATTTTGCGAAAATCTCTACTTTGGTGAGTTTTGTTGTTTTTGGCAAATGTGTCTAACTTCGCTGAAAGTGCTGAACACAAAAGGACACACGTTGGCTGCTCTGGTGAGAATGGATGGGGCGGGGACAGGTGGAGGCAGGGAACCCAATCTTAAGAGTCAAGAGATGATGGAGGCTTGGAACAACCACAGAGAGAGAGTACAAAGGCGCATGGCAGCAAAAACAGGGGAGGAACCCTGGAGACGGGGGAGTACCTGCAGGATAGGAATGTGGGTTGTGGATGATCTTATTTTCTTTTTAAATTTTCCTTTTTCTTTTTTTCTTTTTTCTTTTTTCCTCTTTCTTATTTTCTTTTTAAATTTTCCCCATTGGTACATGTTGCTTTATTAAGAAAAGAATAAAGTCAAAATTGCTTTATTAGATCTGAGTCTGGAATGACTTTCCAGCTACTTTTTTAAATGGATTACCTTTTATTTGAAACAATTTCAAATTTATAGAAAAACTGCAGAAATAGTGCAAAGGACTTTGATATACTCTTCCCTTAGATCCACCAATTGTTAACATTTGCGATGTTTGCACTTTCTCTCTCTTATGCGTGTTTTATACACATAAAAATTATATATTCTTTCTGAGTCATTTGAGAGTTCGTAGCCTTTTACTCCTAAATGCTCTAAGTGTATATTTCCCAAGAACAGGACATCCACTTATACAACCATGTCCATTTCTCAAAACCAGAAAACTTTACATCGATACATGATTAATATCCAATCCATAGACCTTGTGTGAATTTCACATTATGGTCCCAGGAGTGTCCTAGACTGCGATTTTTTTTCTTCTGGTCTGAGATCCAATCCAGAATCACATGTTGCATTTCGTTTTCATGTCTCTTTTGTTTTCTTTGATCTGGATCAGTTTTCCCTCCTTCTTTTGCCTTCCATGAGTAACATTTTAAAAGGATACAGCCTGATTATTTGTAGAATATTTCTCAGTTGGGATCTGCCCACGATATCCTTGTGATGGATTCAGGTCATGATTTTTATAAGAAGTCCCACCTGAGATCAACTGCAGCCTTCTTCGGGCATCATATAGGGGAAACATTTTGTGGCTTGTTATTATTGCTGAAAAAGTTAATTACTGGTGATATTAACTTTAGGGTAAGAACACGTATTTCAAATAGTGGATTTCTTTTTAAACTGACACAGGCTCACATCTAATCCATATTCAAGTTGGGCATACCTACAGAAATGGGAATATACTGCAGTTCCAGGCTAATCCTATCACGGTGAAAATTCAGATGAGGGGACTGTTTCAGGTCTAAGGGAATGTTGACCTAGGCAGGAATGATGTTTTTAGCTTCTGCATGTGTATAGTTTCTAGGGAATGATTTGGATACATACATTTTTCACATCTGTTGACTAAATCTAAGCACCAAATGTAAATTATAGCACTCGGAGTATATTATGTATACCTGTGAACTTCTCCGTGAATGACCTCCTTGGTTCCAATTAAAAATGAACAGATTTAGAATGATGGCCCTACAATATTTTAATAGACTCTCTGCAGGTGGATAGATCACAGTGTTATTCCTAATTGTGGCTAGAAAGGAAAAGGACCTCTTTCTCTGGATCAACAATGAAAATTTATAAAGATTTTGGGTTTTGGGATGAAATATGCTTTATCTGTAGGAATCCATTTAGAAGCTACTCAGTATCAGAAAAATTGGTCTTAAAAGATGTTGGTGGAATAATGCTTGACTTTTCTACAAAAAAGCAATTGGGTTTCTGTGGTATCTTTGTTTTTGAAATGCTCTTGTTGGAATGTGGGTTGCCTATCACTGGAGGTGAATTAAGCATTGCAAAGGGTCGTTTGTTTTATTTTATTATTTATTTATTTATTTCACAAAGAGAGACACAGCGAGAGAGGGAACACAAGCAAGGGGAGTGGGAGAGGGAGAAGCAGGCTTCCTGCTGAGCAGGGAGCCAGACAAGGGGCTTGATCCCAGGACACTAGGATCATGACCTGAGCCAAAGGCAGATGCTTAACAACCGAGCCACCCAGGCACCCCAAGGGTGGTTTGTTTTAATAAAAGTTTTAGCCATAACTGAAGTACTATGGGTTTAGAAAGAACAGCTAAAATGCTTACTGCAGAGTGGACCCTACGATTCTTTACTTCAGGTGTAGATTGATTCTTGTTTGAATAAATCAGATTTACTAGTCATTCTGTCTTCCCAAGAACAGCAAGAAGAAAAAGTAGAGGGAGGGAAAGTGGATGGAAGTAGGATTTCAGGAACACTAGCACTCAGGTCTTAGATGGTGCATTAGAGAGTCCGGCTGGGATAATTCTGATTTACACTGCTGTGAACCCAATTCTTTGGAATGTCATATACAGCTCAGTAGGATGAAACTACAATGCTGACCGAGGGTGAAAACGGTAGTGGCTCTATGCTGCCATCTGGTGGTGGATTACTGCACTGCCTCCCCCAGGGAGTCATAGACTCCACTGCCCCTCAGCCCATGGCTGGCCCACCCACTGAAGTGTAAAAATGGGCAAGTTTGGCCTGTTTGTCCATTATATGCCACAGGAACTTCTCTATTCTTCTGGCATTCTTTTATCCTTTGTGGAATATACGTCTTCTCCCCTTAGATACCTTGGTGCCCTTTATACTGCCTCTCCTTTTCCCATCAGTTCAAGAACAAGAGCAAGAACACTAAACATTTATGGAGTCCTTCCTAGCTACCAAGCTCACTAAGTGCTTTGCAAATATTATTTCATTTAATCCTGGAAAAAGAACACATGAGGTACAGAGAATTATCATCCCATATTATAGATGAGAAAACATAACAATGGTTGAGCTCATGTTAGATCATTGGGCTGTCTAGAGCCTGAATGCTTCATTTGTGCATAGCCTTCACACCTGTATGTGAAATTGAATAGAATATTACCCGTCCCATGGACATTTTGCTTGGTCTTCTTTCTAATTGTGGAATGAAAGATTTATCTCTTATGAAAATATGTCAAGCATTAGTGAGTAAGTTGCGAAAATATTTGGGGGAGGTAGGGAGCTGTTAACTAGTACGCCTTAAATTTGGAGCCATGTTTCTGAGGTGGCTGATCTAGTCTGGAGAAAATGGAGTGATTTCATAATTGTGAAAGTCAAATGAGATAATGCATACAAATTGAATTTGAATATTCTATACTAAAATTTATTATTATGTTATAATGTTAGATTCCTAGTTAGTGTCACATGTGACCAAAGCAATGTATTTAGTTAAGGTATAAATATTTATTTTGTGATGCATTTGAGTTGAGTACAACTTCTTTAATTTAGAGAATAAAAACTCTATCTGATTGATTTGAAGGCAGATTATTTTTTTAGAATATGCAATAAATAGTACATATTTTGTATTTTTTGTGTATAGACTTTAACCAAACATGCTGGTCAACCAACTAACTATTCATCCACCCTCTAAGTACAGATTCTTAATTAAATTTAAGAACATGATATTGTACTAGTCATGTACATGACTAGTACATGTTTAGAATGTACTAGTTTGGAAACAAACTTGTTTGTTTCCAAATGTACTTGTACTTGAATGTACTTGTTTGGAAACAAATTATGTTTCCAAAAATTTCTGTCTGGTCTGGTTTTTAAAAAGGTGAAACATCTATAATTAAAATACAGACTTTAATATTTTATATTATATTACATATCCAACATTTTATCATTAAAATGTAGACTTTAAAATTGTGCAATGGTAGGTGTTTCATAAACACTCCCTTCCATAGCCTCACCTAAGCCCTGAGTACTGATGTTCCTGAACCTACTAATACATTCACTTTTGATTTGTGAGGATCACAGAGGGAGATCCTAAGCTGTGTATGACCTGTAGATTCAGCCTTGTTTTGAGATATTTGGAAGACCTTCCAGAGATTAACTAACACGAGATACTAGGGAGGACATCAGAAAGAGTTTTCTTGAAGAGACCTGGTACACATAAGAGATTCTTTCAAACTTTAGAATGAGAAAAGAGAGGAGATAATGGCAAAGTCAAGGCCACAGCCTCTACATCTCTGTAACCTGCTAAGTATGGTCAACAGGACTGTGTGGGGCCCACATCGATGTGGGGGCACCAACAGGAGTGGGAGGCATTGTCTTCACTTGGACCAACAATAGTGAGACGTGTTGAAGACTGGAGCAAAGCAAAGGCACTGAGCCAGATGCAGTAGTTTGGGTACTCCCAAAACCATTCCCAGTGTCCTTTCCCTTCCTCTACTATATGAGTTGGAAAGCTTACACACTCATCTTTCCAGATTCCCTTGCAGGAGGAGGTTCCCACGTGAGCTAGTTCTGAGTCATGAGGTGTTAGTGGAAGCCATTAAGTTGGGCTACCAGGAAAGTCCTTGAAAAAGACAATTTGGGATGGAATGCTCCCTCAGCCTTTTGCCATTCTTCCTCCTTTCTCTTTCCTGGTTGGAACCAGCCCTGGATGCTTACGGTTAGATTTTTTTTTTTTAATGTATAAACACCTATTTGTGTGTGTGTGTGTGTGTGTGTGTGTGTGTGTGTGTTGACACCTCTGTATAGAAGGAATCTCCTATTTGCTGCTGAATACATTGCTAACTGATCGAGTTTCCAGGAAGCACCAAGGTGGTGTTTGTTAGTAGCTACTTGGGCCAGCCTGCTAGGGGGTGCGGGAACCAGGGATGTGGGGGCAATGGCAAGAATGGTGGTGGGGGAGCTGGCGAATGCCAAGTGTACATAAGCCTTGGTAGGTGTGTATTCCCAAGTTTCTGCAAGCAGGGTGGGAGGCTGTACCAGAGAGGTCCACTTTCGATTTCTTCGTGGTGATTTCTTTGAACTCATCAGCTGGTGTAACCTGAGGAAACGGGCTGCAAACGTGTTGGTGTTTCTACTCTTGGATTTCAATACATCAATTTGCTGTTGTTTTTTTTTTTTTTTTTTTACAAACATCTCTAATGTGCTTCACAGTTCACTGGTTCAAGTTTTCACAAACTTTTCTGTTAAGGGGCACATAATAAATGTTTTAAACTCTGCAGCCCATTCAGTCTCTGTGACATCTACTCAATGCTCCCACTGGTGTGTGAACGTGGCCACTGGCAATATATAAATAGAGGAGTACAGCTATGTTCCAATAAATCTTTATTTACAAAATAGGCTGTGGGCTGGATTTGATCTGAGAGCTCTAGTTTGCCGACTCTTTGCTCTAGATCTCAGAGTGGCAGAAAAGATGAGGGTTTTTCTTTTTGGTTAGATTTACACATCACTTTAAATTATTTTTGCACCATTAACTTATACTGCAAAATTTGTTTGTTTCAATAAGATTTTTCTCAGGATTTCCCCTGTAAAATTTGGATGATGTTGAGCAGGTTTTCTGGACCAGTTACCTTTCTGAGGCATAAGCCTCCCCTGACACTGTTTCTTAAAGTGTGTTCGGCAGGACATCAGTTCCATTGGATATTCAAATAATAATAATAATGATAATAAATAAAAAGGCTAGATTTAAATATATTTGGAAAGCACTGAATTTAAAACTTAAGCCAATTTTTCTCACTTATATGCTACAACATCTACTCAGCCCCTCAAGCTAGAAATCTGCAGATTATTTCACTATTTATTACTTTCCTGTATCAAATCTTTCTCCAAGTCATATTGATTTTACTTCCTAAATATTTTTCCATTTTCTCTCTCTCTCTCTGTATCCCTATTCCCCCAGATATTTTATTTCAGGTTGTGGCTGCTCTTCATAATCAATCCCTCCCAGTCCCAAACCCCACCTGCCAGAGTCCTCTCAGAATGCAAATCTGACTGTGTCAATGTCCTGCTTAAAACCCAATAATGACTCCACAGAACAAGTGGCAGTGTTTTTTGTTTGTTAATGAATAACAGCCTGGACGTTGGAGGTGTGCTAGCCACTAATTTTTATTCTTTAAAATTTTAATTAAAGGCATTTAGGAAAAAACACTGCAAGTTTTAAGTGAACAAAGTGTGATGTATTTTTTTAAGATTTTATTTCTTTATTTGAGAGAGAGAGAGCAGGAGCAGGGGGAAGGGGCAGAGGGAGAGGGAGAAGGAGACTCCCACTGAGCGGGGAGCCTGATGTGGGACTCAATCCCAGGACCCCGGGATCATGGCCTGAACTGAAGGGAGATGCTTAACCTACTAAGCCACCCAGGCACCCCTCCATACCCATTTTTAAATACATCACACTTTGGGCACCTGGATGGCTCAGTTGGTTAAGCATCTGCTTTTGGATCAGGTCATAATCCCAGGTCCTGGGATTGAGTCCCACCTCTGGGCTTCCTGCTCAGTGGGGAGTCTGCTTCTCCTTCTGCCCCTCTTCCCCGCTCTTGCTCACACTCTCTCAAATAAAGAAATAACAAATCTTTTTTAAAAATGTGTATGGAATATTTATGGAGAAGATATGAAGTTTTCTTAAATATGAATCTGTTTAGAAAAATTCTTGATAAAATATGTGATGGGCAGAGCAAGGAATTACGTAAGACAATTTCTAGGAACAATTTAAAAATGAGAAATCTCTGAAGCTTTCACTTCTCTGTTATGCTCCATTTTCTCAGTAGATGGCACCCTTCTCCCTTTAAAGCTTTTATTTACACTAAGGTGTAAAGGGCTGACAATCCATTACAACAATAACTAAATCCTCTTTGGGTCTTTCCTAATTACATTCATACAGCCATATGGCACCTGCAGTACCTTGCACATAGAAAGGATTGCACGGTTAAGCCAATATTTTAAATACAGTAAAGAAATTTATTTGTACACTTTAATATATTTGCAAAAGTCAATTCTTCCACTCATCTCTTGGTAATTCACAGCTACACTCTCAAATATTGTCTTCTTTCCAATATTCTAACTTTGCGCTAGGGTGCTACTCCAGGCAAGTGACCCAACCATGATTTTATCAAGGAGAGTAAGCCATTCCTTTTTTCATTCACTCATTTACTCAGTCAACAATTATTTACTCAGTACCTACTACATGCCAGACACTGCTAAGCTCAAAGGAGGCAGAGATATATGAATTATGGTCTTTGCCTTTAAAGAGCCTAAACTTACTTGGAGGAGATAGAGAGAAACAATTACATTGTCTACACAATGATACTTATTACAATGTTAGAGAAATGCACTTGGTGTTACAGGATCCCAGAGAAAGTGGACCAAACCCACTCTGCAGGAGGGAGTGTGGGAGAGCTCCCTGGGTTATCAACATTAGCTAAGCCAAGTCTTAAGAGGTGTTAGCTCAGCAAATATCAGGGCAGAACTACGTTCTAGATAGAGAATATCATGGAATGGAGATAAGGCGCGTCATATGTGTGTGGTTACTTTTCAGAGCAGCCCAAACTTAAATACTGTCAGTAAGTCATCATCCTGGCTGCATATTAGATACACTTGGGACTTTAAAAATACCAGTTTCAGGGCACCTGGGTGGCTCAGTAGGTTAAGTGTCTGCCTTCAGCTCAGGTCATAATCCCAGGGTCCTGGGATCTAGTCCCGCATTGGGCTCCTTGCTCAGCAGGGAGCCTGCTTCTTCCTCTGCCTGCTGCTCCCGCTGCTTGTGCTCTCTCTCTCTGTGTCAAATAAATAGGTAAAATCTTAAAAAACAAAGAGTTTCTGGTCTTCATTCCCATGTAGTCTAAATTGTCTGGAGATGCCTGGGTACTGCTGCTTTGTTGGTGAGTGAGGAGTGAGTAACAAGAATTGAGCTTGGGGTGGAAGACAGAAGTTTTCACATTTTACACTTGAGAAACTTGATAAATATGTAGATCCTGGGCTCCTTCCAGGAAATTCAACAGTTTCCAAATGGATCTGATAAAACTGGTCAGAAAGTCACATTTAAGAACCCCCCAGAACACGCCAGGGAAACTCTGAGAGTCACGCTAAGGTGCTTGTCCTGTTGTCCATGCGGTAGCCACTAAGGGCGTTTTCTTTTGTTCTGTTCTGTTTTGTTAATTTGTTTGTTGCAAGGTACTGAGATAGTTTTGGAATTGCTTTCAAGAGGAGCCAGTCCAGCGGTCCCGCGGGAAGGACCTATGGTCCAGACACAGAGAAAATTAGGAACACTCTTGCAGAACATCAGGTGAGTGGACAGGAGCCCGGCCGAGGGTGGTGGCAGTTAAGGACAAGGGCATGGGCAGTGTGGGCAGTGTGGGCCATAGAGGGGAAGTCAGGGATACTAGGATGCCAAACTGTCACAATGTGCAGATTAGTAGGGGCTAAAGAGAAGGACAGGACTAGATTAAGATCTTTAGGAGACCTAAGGATTAAATATGATTATTTTGCCTCACTGTTAGGTACTGTTAAAAAAAATCCATAATGAACCATATAATGAGCACAAGAAAATTCGGCAAAGTTCTACTTTAAAATTTTTCCCATAGTAGGGTTTTTTGTTTTGTTTTGTGCGATTTCAAATATTGAATTCTTTCCAATTTTTTTTCTTTCTGGTGTCCCTCAGTTGTTGACCCCTTGAACACTTAGTAGATCTGACTACTGGGAAATTCAGTAAGTGTCACTCGGGAGAGAGGGAGTGGGAAGGAGGAAATAGGGACAGGAAAGGGGCAGAGAGAGGGAGAGAGCTCTCTTGCTCTTCTTATAAGGAAACAAATCCTATCATGGGGGCTCGGCCCCCGAGACCTACTTACCTCCCAAAGGCCCCACCTCCAAATAGTATGACACTAGGGATTAGGATTTCAACATAATGAATTTTGGGAGGACTCACACATATGTCCAAATGGCCCAAGCAGTAGGGCTGCTAATGACACAGCTTATCTAGCTCTGTTGCAGAACCCTTCCTTTATTCTGCACCACTAAAAACTCCCAGCCTTCCACAGCACTCAGGAAATGGATTGGTTGCTAAAAACCTGCAAGGCAGTGACGGAAGCTTTATAGGGAAGGGAAAAGAGCTAAGTGAGGGTGTGGGCAAGGAAAGCCTTGCCTTGCCTGGATCCACCTTGGTGGAGGGGGCACTCTGGAACTCAAACTGTAACACTGCATTGTCTCCCCTGTATTCTGAATTAAACACACACAGGCCCTGAGGTGGCTGATTCCCTCCATCCCCTCAGGTAGGGAGGAGTCCGAGGAGAAGGTCACAGGTTCAAGCTGTTCATAATGACTTGCAGCAGTTGGGATGGTGTATGGGAGGTGCGGGAGATCTGAGCCATCGCCCACAGCATGCGTGACATTCTCATTACAATTTGAAAGATACAGGTAACTAAAAAGCAACAACCACCACAAAAATCACCCTCAGTCACATTACCCGTGGCGGCAGCACCTAAGATATTTTTGGTACATGTCCACCCCTAAGGTCTTCTCCAAATGATTTTAAATGACTTTAAATTTTATTTTATATCGTTTGGATTATACACAATTTGTTATACTATTTTTTATAGCCTTGGATCAGTTGTTGGGAGCACTTCTCCGTTATCATAAGAGTTTTAGAAATATAATTTTTAATGTAATACATTTAGATATTTCTCATCACAATGAAAAGTTTTTAAGAGCAAGTAGCAAGCTCTGATTTCATAGGATATTTTCAAAATTCGGGGTCCGGCTAAGGCTTGTTATAGGTTGATAACTATTGCTGGTCAGGAGTGAGCAGAGAAGATGGATACTGCATTGGTCAGTGCATAAAGGGCAGGACATGGTGGGTCTGTGCCCAGAAAACCTTCTGTTCTTGGGTGATGAATCTGTAATGATTGCAAAGGGACCATATTCACAGACCTATTATACCAGGATCCAATAATTCAAATGTTTACCTAGGATGGCAGATAACACAAATAGAAAAGGAGCGGGCCAAGAAAAGGTGTACATGCACAAGGGGGAATATTGCCAAAGCACATTACCACACAACACCTTTGGATTAGTTTACCTAAAATCCAGAATTGGGGTGTGCATGCGTGTAAAATCTGTGTTTTAAAGATGGGCCCATTTTCTTCAGACAGAATTTAGGGCAAAATCAGCAATGAGTGACGGCTTTCCTTTGTAATGTTTGTATTAAGTTTTGTGCTGCTTGGGCACAGACAGAGACAGAGTGCGGTTCTCAGACACAGGGGACGGCCTCAGGCGACACATTACGTCTGACACATTAAGTAATAAAATTGTGCAATATCAACCTCTAGCCGCCTGATCTTTTAATCTCACTCCTCCTTTCTGAATTTCAAATCGTTCTCACTCCAGTTTCTACCCTTACCCCAGCTTCAAACAAGCCTAGTGGCTTGGCCGTGCAATTGATACTTTTCTAAAAAAAAAAAAATTATGTAGATGTTAAATACAAAAGCCTCAACTCCTAATAAAGGTAATATGAGTGTAGAAGAAAGAGCTGGATTCGGTATCATTTATAATACAGAAGAAGGAAAAACAATTGTAGACATGAAGAGATTTAGAATTAATGTAAGTATTATCAATGATATATGCTTTATGAGCGTGGAAAACTTGAATGAAATGGCTGCATTCCTAGAAAGAAGTACAAAGACAAAATTGACCCAAGAGGAAATAGGGAGGGGCGCCTGGGTGGCTCAGTTGTTAAGCATCTGCCTTCAGCTCAGGTCATGATCCTAGGGTCCTGGGACTGAGCCCGGCATCCGGCTCCCTGCTCAGCCAGAAGTCTGCTTCTCCCTCTCCCACTCTACCTGCTTGTGTTCCCTCTCTCGCTGTGTCTCTCTCTTTCTCAAATAAATAAAATCTTTAAAAAGAAAAAAAAAGAGGAATAGGGAACTTGGATCAACCAATAAGAACTAAATATAAGGAAATGATGCCAAAGATCCTCCCTCTCAAAACCTGCCAGCCCATGCAGTTTTATGAGTACAGTTTATAGAATTTTCGAGGAAGAGCTAATTCTGGTTTTAAGCAGGTTATATTAGAAAACTGAAAAAACACATTTATTTATGATCTTAGTAAAAGAAACTTATGATAAATTAGGAATGCAAGGAAACTTTCTTCACTTGATAAGTTTTATATGCCAAAATATTTCACATTTACTGAATGGTCAATGCTGAAGTATATGAACTTTCTACTTATCAAAGAAGCTTTATACACATTCCTTTTAAAAGGAATACAAAACTTTTTTCATTATAAAGAAGATTTTTATATTTATCTACTTGGACTCACTAGCCTTTTAGTCTTAATTAGAATGGCTTTCCTTGCTCTAAGACTCTTTGAATTTTCTCATGTTTTTCTTCTAGTACCTTTATGTGTCTTTAATTAAATTTTCTCATCTTTTTCTTTTTAAAGATTTTATTTATTTATTTGACAGAGAGAGAGATCACAAGTAGGCAGAGGGGCAGGCAGAGAGAGAGGGGGAAGCAGGCTCCCTGATGAGCAGAGAGCCTGATGAGGGGCTCGATCCCAGGACCCTGAGATCATGACTTGAGCTGAAGGCAGAAGCTTTAACCACTGAGCCATCCAGGCACCCCTCTCATCTTTTTCTTAATGAATTGAATTTTCTCATATTTTTTTTCTAGTACATTTAAATCTTTTATTTATATGCAGTTTATTCTACTATAGTGTAAGGTATCCTATTTGTTTTCCTGTTGTGCCAATGCCATTCATTAAGAAGCCCATCTTACCACCACTCTGCTGGAGAGCACTTTCTTATTCTGGACCACTTAAAACTCCTAGCCTTCACACCACTCAACAAATGGGTTGGTTGCTCAATATAAAAATAAAATCCAGTTAGATTTTTAAATGAACTTTTATACACCGCCTCTAAAAGAGGAATTAAGGTCTAAGTTCCACGAGAGTCTGCCAACCTTAAAAAGAATGCATCTAGGACTTTTCTACCAGATATGAGGACAACTACAGACTTCTCAATTTTGCTGATTTCTTTTACTTTCTTTTCTCATTGCAAGCATTTTATGACTCCATTTTATCTTCTTTAAGCTTTAGGTTTAAATTTTTTTCTCTTTTTTGGTTTCCTAAGGTGGAAGTTCAGATTATTGACTTGAGAACTTTCTTCTTTTTCTTAATGGATACATGCAATGATGTAAATTTCCCTTTAAACATTACTTTTGCTGCATTCCATACATTTTGGTAAGCTGTATTTTCATTTTCACTTAGTTAAAAATATTTTCAAGTTTCTCTTGAGATTTCTTTGACTCATGGCTTATTTAGAAGTGTGTTGTTTAGTTTTCAAAAATTTGGGGATGTTACAGATATTTTTCTGTTATTGAGTCCTAGTTAAATTCCATTTTGGTCAGAGTATATACTTTAATGTTTTTAACTCTTATAAATTCATTATGATGTGTGTGATAGTCCAGGATGTGGTCTGTCTTGGTGGATGTTCCAAGATAGAGATGAACTTAAGAAGAAAATATATTCTGCTGTTGTTGGATGGTGTATTTTATAAATACCAATTAGATCAATTGATAGTGCTGTCCAGATGATCTGTATCTGTACTGATTTTCTATTTATCTATACACTTACTGATGAAGGACTATTGAAGCCCTAACTATAATAGTGGATTTGTCTATTTCTTCATTCAGTTCTATCAGTTTTTGCCTTATGTATTTTGATTCTCTATTGTTAGATGCATACATATTTAAGACTGCTACATCTTCAAAGAGAATTGACTCCTTTATCATTAAGTAGTGCTTCTTTTTATCCCTGACAAACCTCCTTGTTCTGAGGTCTGCTTTGTCTCAAATTGATATAGCTACTCCAGCTTTCTTTTGATTAGTGTTCTATATCTTTCTCTATCCCTTTATGTTTATCCTGAGTATTTATAGTTGAAGTGTATTTATAGCAATATATAGTTGAATCCTGTACTGTTTTTTTTAAACCCACCTTGACAGTCTCTGTCTTTTAATTGGTATATTGAACTATTCACATCTAAAGTGATTATTTATGTAGATGAATAAAGCATTTTCTACTTGTTGATTTGTCATTTATTTTTGTTTCCTTCTATCTTTTTCTGCCCTCTCTGGTTTAATTGAACATTTTATATAATTCTATTTTATCACCTTTTAGTGTGTCAATTATACTTCTTAAAAAATTTTAATGGTTGCTCTAGCATTCATAATATATAGTTTTGATTAACCTGAGTCCACTCTTAAATAACACTACACAGTTTTATGTGGCATGCAACCCTCCCAACTCTCTTCTTTTCTTACCTCTTTTTTTTTTTTTTAAGATTCCATTTATTTATTTGACAGAGAGAAAAAGATCACAAGCAGGCAGAGGGAGAAGGAGAAGCAGGCTCCCCGCTGAGCAGAGAGCCCGATGTGGGGCTCAATCTCAGAACCCTGAGATCGTGACCTGAGCCGGAGGCAGAGGCTTTAACCCACTGAGCCACCCAGGCTCCCCTCTCACCTGTTTTTGATCTCCAGACTTGGCTCTGGTTTGCCATATCTTGCATGTCCTGGATTGCAATTCCTTTGTTATTCCCAAATAAACCCATTTGGATGGTAAAATAATGGGCTGTTCTACTTTTAAGGTTGACATTACTTGGTGTCAGAGAAATAGGATCCAGAAAAGACCTCAACAGCTCCAAGGCTGGTGATCAAACACTTCCCAGTACCCATTGAGGCCATTGAACTCCCCGCTTTGTCCCTGACCCTGGAGTTTGGAGGTATGTTTTCTCGTGTATTCAAGCTCTACTCTCTTTGTGTTTTGAGTTCTCTAAACTGTGTGTAGGGATCTGTTCAAAGGGTTTGCCCTTTTTATTTTCATGAAGGCTTTGTCCTTTCTGGTGAGTACTTGTTTGTTTTTGTGAACCTCTGGTTTTGAGTAAAGGGATCCCAATCCTCTAAATACTTTGTGGAGAGCCCCCCACCTCCACCTCTGGGATGCCAGTTGGTTTTATGTTTAAAAACTATGGTCCTTTCTCATATGCATTTTTAACCAAATGGTCCAATTTAACTAGAAATAATTTAAATTTTCAATGGTCATTATTGGGGACTTTCTTTCTTTCTTTCTTTTAAAGATTTTATTTATTTGAGAGAGAGTGTGAGAGAGAAAGCAAAGCGAGAGCATGAGGGAGGAGCAGAGGGAGAAGCAGGCTCCTTGCTGACATAGGACTCAATTCCTGGACTATGGAATCATGACCTGAGTCAATGGCAGACAGACGCTTAACCAACTAAGCCACCCAAGCACCCTGGGAAATTTCTATCTTGCCAAACTTGTTTTTCTCAAAAGTAAATTAGAAAGCTGCATCTCTAAAATTGAAAGACAAAGAAAATGAGATAACTATTTTAATTGGCATACAGAAGCGTCCAAAAGATTTCAAAATTTCAGAATAGTTTCATTGAAAGATTCATGGCAAAAGGCCCATGAAAAACTAAAGAGATAAAAGGTATCTCACACAAAAGATTATAAGACTGGTCTATAAGACTGATGTAATCCCCCTTTACTTTCTTTATTTGAGTACTCAGTCTAGTACTAAGTATTTTCTAGAATTGCTTTTCCATTCTGAAGAGATTATTAAATGGTTACCTTTTGAAATAAGACCACCCAATGCTAGGGGTGATCCTCTTCAAGTATTTTTCAATCCTTGGTCAAAAGCCAAACTAAGAGCCATAGTTAAAGATTTCCTTAAACCAGGGAGGATTCTTGAAAGTTTTTGTAAACTGATTACCTACTGAGCCTAGTTCTGAGAGGAAAATAAAATTTCCCATTGTTCCTTCCTTTCCAAATCCAGAACAATTCATTATTGATACTCTCTCTCCCAGGCAGGGATGACTATGGCCTCCTTGCTTGCCTCATTTTACAAACTTGGCTTGGCCTGCCTGATTGGGACATGCAGGTTGTCAGTACTTTTGGTAATCTTTGGGAGTGACTCTTGCTCTTGTGAAGATAATATATTTTATATCCTCCTTCAGGATGTTTCTTGGGTCCACAGAGTTGTTTAATGTTGCCAGAAATATGTACTGTTTGTCCCAGGTACAACCTGCAAGACATTTGGAAGGATTTAATAACTTTGTGATCAGAAATTTGGTCAGATTGGAAGCTGGTATTCAGAGACTGATAGAATTTTGTTTTTAGGTTTTCTTCTCCAAGCTAAATGTACTCAGAGGGAAAGAAAAGCATACTAACAGGTGAATGGTGGATGGGTGTGCCAATCCTTTGATATCACTTAGATGGCAACTGAATTCTTCCATGAATTAAAAATGGCTGTGCTCGTACAAATTTAGTCTTTGCAAGATCAGAGGTGTGGCTCCAGAGAAAACTTGAAGTCCACCAATCCCACTTACCAATCTTAAACCTCTATCATTCATCCCAAAAAGCTTGTACATATTGTCCCAAGGAAACCAAAATCTTGCATATTTTCCCCCATGTGCCTTGAGTATCAAGATTCTACCCAGGTTCTGGAGAAGATCCTCTTTGATATGCAAACTTCAAGGAGGCACTTTTTATCAGAAGGCTAAGGAAAGGAGGAAGGGTTACTTGAATAGACATGATTTTTCTTATAACTAGTGAGCTTTGTATTATTACAACTAATTCATGGCAGTAATTTTAATATGGGAGCTTTAAGGTCTCTGTTTGCATCTATCTGTATGTTCATATGTGTCTCTATATATGTGGATGTGTAGATGTGTGGTATTTTTTACCTCCAGATGGTATTGCCAAAATTAATTTTTAAAAGAGATCTATTTACTTGGTGTAAAGAACACTAAGCACTTAAATAAATTAAATTCTTAGAAATATAATAGAAACTTAATCCAAATGAATTTCAGGTTCACGTGATTTAGAAAAAATTCAGTATTAAAGCTACTTTAAGCTTGTTGGTTTAATTAAAATAGGCTGTTTTTAGAGTTTTCAGCAGTAAATATACTTTTATATTATCTCAGGCTTACTTAACATTAAATGTGTTCATGTTTCTATTAGAAATTTGTCAGCAAAAAAGATAATTTAGGATGATGGTTAGCTGTTTAACATCTCATGAGATTTTCATGACTAATCTAAACATAATTATTAAGAACATTTATTATTAAATAGATGCAAGAAAAAGTTTATAAACGAACTTTTCAGCAATACTTATGTCTACTTAAATAGTTTATCCAAATCTTTTTGGTAATTTAAGACTTTAGAATTTTGCTAAGTTAAATTAGATGATGGATAGTCATTGAATATCTAGATCATTTCCAAATAAAATAAAATACTGAAATATTAATTATGAACAGAGTTTTATCTACTTTTGGCTTCTTATGACAGAGAAACTAAAGACATTTAGATGTGTTAGTGCTGCATTATAAATTGAAAAAGGCATATACTTTAAGAAATTATAAAATGTGTTAATAAATTTGCCAATCTAAAGAAGGCTGATGTAACAGGAAGTTTACCATTGCTTACTTCTTATTTTTCACTGGAAATTAAGGTTTCAAAGGGTTAAGAAGTCTAATAAATGATGTGCACTTTGCGACTTTTCCAAGTCATTGGCAGTGCAGGTTGGGGCAGCCTGAGCTGGGGGTTCTGGGTCAAAATGCTTCAAAGCCTTGTTAAAAAAGTTTGGATCCCCATGAAGTCCTACTATACTCAAATTTACCAGGTTTAGGTAGGAAAGGGGTTGATGGGCTTCATCATTTATAACATCAGAAGTGCTGATAAAAGAAGTAAAGCTTTGAAAGCTTTGAGTCCTGCACCTGCTAGTGGTCATCATTAACCGGCTTTACTTGGAGTACACATCAGATGGACCATCAGTCCGGCTGTAAATCTCAGCAAGCTCTGTTAGATGGCAACATGGAGGATCGCTGTACACTTGTAGACATGTTGTTTCCTTTCTGGAGAGAATAAATGAATCTGCGAGGTGCAAAAAAAGTATAAGAAATGTAATTAAGGCTACTGGAAATAACAGGGGAAACATCTTATGCAAGGGAAGCAGGATGTGTATTTTCAGTAAGAGAAGGTATGAAGAATAGAGATGCATTCTTGTTGAAGGAAAAGGAAGTAATTTTGTCTTAAAGCGAGACTGTTTAGAGAGGAAAAATATAGGACAAAATTTTAATGTAAAAAAAACAAAACGAAACAAAAGATGAACAAACTTGTAGAAAGTTGTGGAAAGGAATCTTGGGAAAGAAATTTCATGCATGGTCAAGCTAAATGAACTTCAAGGTTTAAAAAAACAACCTTTGTTATCAATAGTGTACTTACGTAAAACCAAACCTTGATTTTCTTTCATCTACTGAAAGGACAAGTTTTCTTGAATTGTTGGTCACCTTTTTTTAAAAAATTTATTTATTTGAGAGAGAGAGAGAGGGAACGAAGGGGGGAGGGGCAAGGGGAGAGGGAGAAGTAGACTCATTAGGCAAGGAACCTAATGCGGAGCTCGATCCCAGGACCCTGGGATCATGACCTGAGCCGAAGGCAGACGCTTAACTGACTGAGCCACCCAGGTGCCCCTGTTGGTCAACTTTTTTTGTTTTTCTTACCTTTTAAGTGATCCTTTTATCAAAATAGTTTTCTGTATTTGTTGTCTGAATCAGGTCTTTGGTTGCCTTAATCTAGTAGAACTCACAATATTGAAAGAGCTAAGTTTTTCTCAGAAGTACGTAATCTTCTATATTTGCCCATGAAATCTTTATTGTCTCTGTGGTTAAATGGATAATTAAGTATTGCTTCACAGTGATCTACGATGCTATTTGACCAAGTGTTTTAAATCTTTTTGATATTTTCAACAAACTTCCCTCAAATCAAATTCTAAATACAGTCTTTTCTAGTCAAAGTGACATTTGGATTTTCCAGAGTCCCTGGAGCATCTCAAAATATTTGTTCTCTCTCCTTATAAAAAGGGAGATGTTAAACTAATTAGGCTAATTTGCTATGTTAAATTATATGGGAAGCGCTGTTGAATAAGAAGTAATACTAAGCCTTCTTTATGTTTTATTTGTGTAGGTATATGTTATCACCATTCCTGAAATTGTGTGAAATGTTGGAAATCTGGTATGTTCTAGCATAATGTTACCAGTCATAATTCTAATTATTATCTTCAAATGTTGCATGTTACAGAAATAAGCAAATTTCCTTGCCAATTCCATTATAATGAACTCTCATCAGATGTTTAAAAATAAGCATCTTTAAGTCTTTTCACAGGTAGTTACTGCTTTTCTCTGAAGCTTTTACATGTTTTCCTGAAAAAGTACCTGATCTTCAAGGAGATTCAAGGACTTTTTTTTTTTACAAATACAGGTTTCTGACAACTTTAAGATGATAAAACTGGACTTGGTAATAATTTCCAGAACTAGTGGACAAACTAAATCCAAGCAGAACAAGTACTAATTATAGGGGACTAAATGAACTAAGGAGGGTGATTATAATTACTATGACTCTTTGAAATAGGGCTCCTTCCTTGATGCTTTGTTTTTTTTCAGATTAAGGAATCCTTTTTCTTAAGTTATCTATGACATACAGCAATTTGATAAAGTATATTTTTATAAAGAAATATGAAAACATTTATTTTTTTCTCCCTACCTAGTCCTTCCAGAATTTGGAAACTCTCGAGTATTTTTTTCATGACATTATAGTTATTTGCATAAGTTCAAGAAAAATCAGTTCTCCTTATAACAGGACACAATCAGAGACACTGGCTATATTGCCAAGGCTTTGACTGCAATGCTGTTGCAGGTAAATCTGATGGCCAGTCCTTGGTGTGACTTCCTGGCCTCAGCGCCTATGATAGTTCAGTCTGAGACTCCTTATGAAAAGTTCCAGCAAAGCAGTCTTAAAAAGAACTTACATGATCGGTCATTAATTTTACTACACGTACGTGAATAACCAGGGCAAATTTAATGCAAACACATGAGTTTTACTGTGATTATCTTTGGTAAAATATGGGGATACTTATAGAGAGAAAAATTGTGTTTGCACCTTTGTCTATATTATATTCTAGTCCTGCTAATTGTTTTTGAGGTTTTGTTATACACCTGTAAACTGGACTGGATCCTGAATTCTTCTAGTTTCCTCAAACATCTGGCTACGACTCTCCAAACTAATGTTTCCAGGTTTGTCCCACTCTTCTGATTTGGAATCACTAAGAAGAAAGACTGCTCCTAAATCTTGGAGGGCACTATATCAGGTCTTTTTCATTACTGAAATGGCAGCTGAACTTCAGGGACTTGAGCCTTGACTACACATCTCACACCCAAAGAAGGCTCAGTCTGATATCCCCTCCCTCCTGTGCAAATGCCAGTGGCCTCGAAATCAAACTGACGAGGAAGACAATAACCTGACATCAAGGTAGACAGCTTCCTCCCAATTTGAAGGATCAGGACTTCCTACTTTAGCTAAACATAAAATCCTTTATTCTTTTCTTTACATCCTTTACCCTGGGATTGGCCTGGGAAGAGAACATCATTATCCATATTTCCCTGGCCGTTGTTAAGAGGGATAACTTTTTTGACTGCTGGACTTGTCACCAGAAACTCTGATCTGTTCATGATGCCAAAGATTCTTTGGCCTTACCTGTAACCGATTTCTCCTACAATCTGTTCCCCTGTACCCAAGGTAAATACAAAAGAGCTAACTTCTCATCGCAAGGCTTTTCAAAGAGACCCCTTTTGGATGGGATGGTACGTTACAGAATATTATCCAAATTTCTCTGATCCATGGCTAGAAAAAGTCAATCAGGAAATTCCAGGTAATGGATGTATCAATAACCGACCTTAGCTGGAGTTTTCTGCACTCCACCTGGTTTCAGTTGTGGGCATATGAATGTTTAGATAACTGGTGAGCTGAAAGTCAATATTAATTGGGATGTTTAAATGTCCTTGTCAACATCCATAATAAATCAGAAGCCTCCAATTGGTTTCCCTCATTAAACCTTCATAGCTGTCTTAATAGGAAGTTCCAGGAAGTATACATGACTGTGGGTTTGCTTCTACCAGCAGAGACTTTCTCCCCTAGCTTGAAGTGTCAAAGAAAGGTGATCAGAAATCTCTCCCTAACATTAAGAGTGGTAGCTGATTCCATAGTCAAAGTAGTATCAGCCGAAAACTGATCACTTGACTCATTGGCTAAAGTAGTCTTAGACAACTGTATTGTCCTTAATTACCTACTTACTAAATAAAAAGTTGTTTGTGTAAAGCAAATCCTACCTGTTGCACTTGGATAAATGCCTCTGGAGAAGTAGAAATTCAATTACACAAAATCAAGGAACAAGTCCATTGGTTACAACAAATTTCACCTAATGACACCTTGTTTTTTTAACCTATTTTAGCTAGTTACCTTCAGGTTTGGACTCCTGGCTAGAACCATCATACAAGCTGCATTTGTCATAGTACTTTTGATTCTTCTTTACATTATTAAAGTCTAGTACCTGTTGCCTGTCAAACCTTTGTAGAAATGACATACCCAATAGGGCGATGCTAGGCTGTGTTTCCAGATGATCTCTAACATTTATGACCATGATTAGATACAGACTTTAGATAAGAAGTACCTGAAAGTGCTCTTTCCTAACCTTCCTTGCTACTCAAATGTGGCCTTATGTGTTTTCCAACTGCTATGTACTTTCCCTCCAACATAGGACATCACAAGGAAATGTCCTCCCTGGCACAGAGGGGCAAAGCCACTAAATATGGAAAACCTGACTCTTAATCAAGGATGCTTTCAGAGAAAGACCTTGAACAAAAGGGGGAAATGTGAAACTCAATAAAGGAAACCTCATTTAAAATGGAGTCAGAAGGCCAGAAAGGGAAGCTCTCATGCCTTACCACTTGTCAGTGAGAACCCCAATGGGAAAAGATGTACCTTGCACTACTAGCAGGAAGGATCCCACTTTACTACTCCAGTCCAGAGAGTCCTGACCCAGCAACAAGCTCAGCCAATAGGAAAATACCACAACTTAGCCAATGAGAAACCATCAGAGCCTAGAACTCTCACTTGCCTCCAACAGATTTCATTCAAAGCAGCCCCTCCCAACTTCTTCCTTTTCTCTAGAAAATAACCTTCCTCTCCTCTGATCTCTGGACTTTATGGTTTGCCATGGCATGTCCTGAATTGCAATTTCTGTTATTCCTGAATAAACCCATTTTTGCTGGTAAAATAACTGGCTGTTTTACCTTAAAGGCCGACAGGCCTTAGTCCCACAAGACTTCCTCCACTTTAGAAGGCAATTTTAAGTCCAGGTTGTTATCTGTGCTTCTGAGCCACTGGCTATAAATTGGAGGTTCCCATTTCTTTCCTCCAGTTTGATTAATATGCTAGAATGGCTCAAAGAACTCAGAGAATCATTTACTCATATCTACCAGTTTATTATAAAGGATATTATAAAAGATATAGATGAATAGCTAGGTGAAGAAGTACATAAAGCCCAGAAAGGTCCCAAGTGCAGGAACTTCTGTCCCCATGGAACTGGAGTGCACCATCTTCCAGGCAGGTAGAAGCATACATCAACATGGAAAAATCTCTGAGGCGTGTCCTCTTGTGTTTTAAAGGAGGCTTCATTATATAGGCATGATTGATTACATCATTGGCCATTGGCAATTGATTAAACCTCTAGCCCCTCTTCATTCCCTGGAGGTTGGGGTGTGGGTCTGAAAATTCCAACCCTCTAGTCATGGTTGGTTCCCCTGGCAACCAGCCCTCGTTCCTAGGGGCTTTCCAAAATTCCCTTTATTAACATGACTCAGGTGTGGTGGAAAGAGGAAAAAGGCCTGTTAGATGGATAATAAGCATGTTATCTACTTTTCCCATCAGAGCTCTTAATACAGGAATCATATTTTAAATTCTCTGCCTGATAATTTGAACATCTCTGTTATACCTGAGTGTGGGTCTAATGGTACTCTGTCTCTTCAAACTGTGCTTTTTCTTTTTCTTGATTTTTGGCACATTCTGTAAGTTTTTGTTGAAAGCTGAGCATATTTTATTGGATCATAGAAACTGGGGTAAATAGGCTTTTGGTGTAAGGGTTGATGTTAATCTGTCTAGGAGCTTGGGTGTGTTCAGTTTTCTCTGTGGCTATAAGTGCCAAAGACTTCAAGTTCCCTGAGGGTCCTTGTTTCTGTCTCCCCTGTAATCTTTGAGTTTCCCTAAGTATTTCTTTTCAGAAAGAGACCCCGTATCTTACAGCAATGTAATCTGCTGCTATGCTGTGTCTCTGTTGGGTGTGTAGTACAGAGTGGGCAGAAGGGCAGCATTCTATTAGCTTCTGATTAGACCTCAGCCTTCTAGCGGACTTGTTTCTCAATGCTGTAACCTTCACAAATGTTCATCCAGAGATAATAATTCCACTTCTTGCCATGAAATACTAAAATACCTTTCATATACAGGTTAGAAAGTGTCAATGTAAGATAAAGAGATTTCAAGTAGTACCACACACATTGTCACAAAATGGAAGTTCAAGGTCAGAATTTAGTTAGGGGACATAGGAGAGACACGTGTTTATTGAGTATATAGCAAACCTTACATTAGGCATTTTTATAATTACCACCTCAACCCCTATAACAGTCATATGAGGAATTACAGTCATTGGCAGCATCGGAAAAGGGTTTCAGAAAGTTCACATCACTTGACCTAAGTTACATAGCTAAACTGATTTGAATCCCCAGCTGTGACTTGGCAGAGCCTGTGACCAAGATGACTTGAATGTCCATTTTCCTACTCTTATGGTTATTAGATGGAGTCATGGCTGCTATAGGAAAAACTACAGTCCCCACTCTTACTTGCATCTGACCTGTAATGTTTGAAGAGAGTGTTGTATGACTGCTTCTAGAAATGTTCTTAAAAGGCAAATTTGTGCCTTTGTTTCTTTAGTCTTTGTCCCTTCCTACATCTGCTGCCTGGAGTGGCCATGATGGTGGCCATCTTGCTGATAATAACGGATGAAGCCCGGAAGGAGGAGCAATGGACATGGTTATAAGCCCTGGGGGTGGGGGGTAATCTACACATTGAGGAATCAAAGGACAGAAACTTGAAGAAAATTAATAATTTGAGGAGTGGGCAGCGGAAGAGGCCAGTAGGCAGATGATACCAAGAACAAGGGCAGAGAGGCTAATATCAGTCCTAAGAAGTAAAATAAGATATGGAGTGAAATCCCCAGGGATCTTTTCAGAGAAATCGCTGTGACCTGTTAGAGGTGGAAGCTGGGTGGCTTAGGAACCAATGTGAGGAGAGGAGATGGACGAATTCCTCTAGGCTATATTTTAGATGATGTTACCAGTGAAGAGAGATTTGCTGCCACAGTGGGGTGGAGGTTTTTGTAAAGTTAATTTATTTTTGCTAGTTTTCAGCTTCACACAGTGTTTAGTGTACTTATAGGACACAGGGAGCAACTTGGAGGTGGAGATATTGAGGTGTGCGAGGGGGTGCTTCTAAGAAAGCCCTGGAAGGCCTGGGAGGATAGCACAGGCCACAGGGTCAGCCAAAGCAGGGAGGTGAAGACAGAAAGAAATGCCTCTGAAGATATCGGTTTGGGTTGCTGAGGGAATTTGTCCTTATCAGCTTCCATTTTCTTGGTGAGGAAAGAGAGGTTACCCTTGGGAAAGAGTGGGTGATGGGATGGGTTGTGGTGAACTTGAGAAGAAAGAAGCACAGAAGGGCCACCAGGGGGAAGAGAAGGAGCCAAGGGGGACAGGTCTGCCTGGTTTCGAATGGAGGCCCCATGGGTGATCAAGGCTAGCCTCTGGAAACTGCAAGGATGAAGACAATGTGAGGCCAACCAATGAAGCTCAAGCCCTGAAGCCAGAACTGAGGACACCGAGCTGAGGGGTCTTACCTCTACCATCACTGCTTTAGTTAGGACTAACCCACAGGAAGGAAGTTAGTACTAGCCCACTGCTTTAGTTAGTACTAGTCCAGGTGCGAGGACACTCACAGTTACCACCGTGCAAGCAGGCTCCCCACGGCCTGAGCACCAAGGACTGGTGCGCTTGTTACTGGTGTGGTCTCCAAGTTGATAGCAAACTTACGAGGAAAAAAAAAAAAAAAGGAATCCACGCCACAAACAGGAATCTCAGTGGCTCAGCCGTAGCCTGGTCACTGACAGGAGAAGGAAACTGTTTAGTAGCATGGGAGGGAAGTAAGCTGACGATGTTTGATGAATAAATCCCAAATAGGCCACTATCCCAGAAATGAAGGAGCAGACACCACTATAAGAGCTCTTCACAGACTAGTTCTGCATGGGACATCTTGCCTCATATCAGCTCTTGTTTGCTGGCCCAAATTCTTGGTCATGTTTCTCTCAAGTGCTGACTTTTGGAGGTTGGTATTAGGGGTTTTTGTTTGTTTGTTTGTTTGTTTTTCCAAACATCTAACTCACTCTACCTCTAAGATTGTAAATGACTTCATTTGACAAATCATGATCACTTTAGCCTTAGGACACTGAGGAGTATAAAGACCATGTATGGCCTGGATTTCCTTTTCTATCTTGGGCTGTTTATATCTCCCCAAATTCATATAGTGAAGCCCTAAGCCCGCAGTGTGGTGGTGTTTGGAGATGGTGCTTCGGGGAGGTAACTGGGATAGATTTGGTCATGCGAGCGGGGCCCTCATGATGGGATTAGTGGCCTTACAAGAAGAAGAAGAGGGAGATCTCCTCTCTGTGCCCACACACAGAGGAAGGGCTGTGTGAGGACACAGAGGGACGAGGTTGTCTACAAGCCAGGGAGAGAGCTCTCACGGAAATCAAATTAGCTGACACCTTGATTTTGGACTTCCCAACCTCCAAAACTGTAAGGCAATAAATTGTTGTTGTCTCAGTTCCCCAGTCTGCAATATTTTGCTGTGGCCTAATATTGCATCAAGATGTAAAAACCAAAGGAACAGAACAAGGGCGTGGTTGCACATTTGTATCCAGCCTAACTCCTTCTAATGCCAAGAATTCTTCTCGGTTCTTGAGCAGCGGGGGGACTCCTGGATGCCAGATCATGTCATCCTGGATGACAGAGGGCCCAGTCCAGAGGTATAGCTCTTGTCCTTGAGGCTTCCATGTCTTGAGACTTGCTTAGGGGTCAGGTTCCTGATCATGGCTTCATTAGGACAAAACTTCAAATGGAAACTGGTAGGAAATAGATGCGGAGAGCACATGCTCCCCTTGGATGAAGTCACCTTGTTGTAGATTACCCTCTAGAACCCTGTAATTTACATGTGGTTTCTTCTCATAGAAGCTCTTCAAGTAAATTCAAATTTGTTTAGACAATTTCATGGGTACTGTAAAACCACAATTGAATTTCAGGCCTTTGTAGCAGTCCAGCCAAGATGCACTCCAATTAGAAAAAATTGCTGTTAATGTTGTTACGATGTGGCGGCTGCCCACTGTGCCCCAGACCTTTGTTCTCCGAAATCCCTCGAGTCTCTTCTTTATTCTTCAGCTAAATAGGCCCCTGGAATCTACGCTTTTGGAATTGTAATAGAGGAGCAATATTGTGCCTCTCTCTTAATTAACCTTGTTAACCAAGGATTTTGAACATTAGCTGGTTAGGCTAAGAGGGCCTTTTGAGCTGCTCGGTACACGTTTGCAGTTGAGTAGGATGTCACTCTTGTGAAATAAAATGCCTTTTATTCTCCAGCATACACCACATACCTTTATTATTCTTTGAGTAATGGTGTGATGTTCTTGGTTAGAGGAATAATGTGTGTAAGGGGCATAGCTTCATGCCAGGCATCATAAAACCTCAGCTATTACTTTTATCATTATAAAACAAGTTTTTTTTTTTCCTCTCCCTCTTTTTGGAGGCTTTCTGCATGGAAAGGAAATACAGGGGCAGAGTTGTCAGAATCACTCAGGCAGCTCAAGATAAATCAGTCCACAGTGGATTCTAGATTCCACATTCCCTGAGACCTCTGCCTTTCTAAGAGCATCTTCCCCCCAAGATATTCATGACTCATTCATGATTCATTTCTTTTGACTCTCACAGAGGCTTCCTAGGTACTTCCCATCCTTTCCTGCTCCCCACACAAAAGAAGGTAAGAGACAAAGGCTGCTGTTTTTCTTGCAACGCAGATGCCCCTCCCAGCCTGGGAAGGAGTTCCAAGGATGTGGTAATTAACATATTTTTCTTAATCTTCCTTTTATAGCTAATCTCCAAATCATGAAAGCAGTTGGCCAGTTCATTAAACTGTAAGCATACAATAGATCTGAAATGAAGGCAGCACAGATGAATGCCAATGCATAAAACTATCCATTCTGTGGAAAAACACAACAAGAATCCCACCCTGAAATACTAAATTAAACATTTGAAATTAACCACATGAATATGTTTTCCGGCCCAATAGGCAGCAGTTCATCTAACTCAGTGGAATGTCATTTTCTGAGTAAGAAGCAACCATTCTTTGATCTCTTCTAGGAAAAACAAAAATGCTCCTATATGGAATTTGGTCTAAAATCACTGCCTACTAAGTTCATTCTGGGAATGTGTAGGACACAGTGGGCCCCGACGTACCCCGAGCGGGACTGGCATGTAGTCTGAGTACCTAGGGCATGTAGAATGAAGCATTTGTGTGGCTGGCTTTGGAAAGAAGGACATAGGATGCAAGGGTGACAGGGAACCCCGAACTCTGTGTCCTCTGTGTAGAAGGCATTCGAGCAAAATATTCATCCATTCTCTTCACCCCCACCCTGCTGCAGGTTCAAGCAAAGTCACCCGTTCCATTTGGGCCACGTCCCCAATGACCAAAGTGAAGGGCAGTTCATGAGAGACAGGATTCGTTTTCTTAACACATCGGTTGCAAGCAGAAATGACAAAAACGGGCTATTTTTTTTAAACTAAAAAAAAACAACAACAACCAAAAAGCAGACAGGAACATTATTTTCAAAGGCATTGGTTGAAAATAGTAGCCCAGAGAGCAGAAAAAGAATGGTACTTGTAGTTTCCAGATACACTGTTGGACAAAAATGCTTTTCTTGAAATCAGGATTATGGAATGCTGGGTATCAGATGGTATCAGCCATTGAGTTGGTCTTTAGTTTTTCTTGTTCTTGCCAACAAAGCCATCCATTACATTAAAGGCGCCCATATAGTCAGCCAGAAGCATTGCCATCTTGACAGGCAAGATACTAAAAAGAACACAAGTTTTCCTGGTTACTATCATGAAAGCACCTTTACCAACTTGGCCGAAATGCAGGGTCACTGACTTGCTGCAGATGGAAGTCACTGGCATGTGCACACATCAGTGCGCATGATTTAGGATCACACGGAGCTTGTCCACTATGTGGGAGGAACTGGCTCGGGGCCTCTATATCTCTTCTGGCTTTATTTATGTTTACTCAACTCACTTCTCCCATCAGTTTCCAAAGCTTCACTGCACTATGTCATGACAGACAGGGAGCAGTGAAGTCTTGTGGAGTTGGATGAGCCTGGCTTGAATCCTAGCTTTGTCACTTACAAAGCCATCCCAGGTCCATTACTTAGCTCTTGAGCCTGTTTCTTCCACTATCAAATGAAGTAACCGATCTCTCTTTCTGGGACTCCTGTGGGCATTAGATAGGTCCCCAGATCTTTGGCAAGACCCAACTAGGACCGCTCATCTTCTCCGTGCCCGCTCGCCCTTCCTAAGACAGCACAGACCCCATCCATTCGACATTCACAATGCAGAGAAAAAGGAGGCATGTTAAACCTAAGACTTGTCCTCAGGGTAGGGGAAAGGAAAGGACACTGAACTCACTATCCATCTGCAGGCACCCCAGGATGTCACGTGTTACCTCGTCCATGATCCCTCCTCTGAGCAACACACTGAACATCCAAGCTCAACTTGCTCAACTCTGGGATTTCTCTTTCTTGCTTTACATTTCTTCCTAGCACTTATGACTACCTAGCATGACTTTTCTTTTACTTAACTTTTTGTCTGTTTGTTCCCTGCCACCTACCCCATAAGAAGAAAATTTCCATGAGGGCAAAGACTCCAGTCTCTCTTCTTCTTTGCCGTAACCCCAGATCCTAGGACAATCAGCAATTTGTGGCACACATTAGGCACTCTCTAATGCTTACTGAATGAATATTTGAGGGATGTGTGACGTCATCCCCTTTATAGAACTTCTTCATGTTTCCAAATGCTTCTCAGGAACTATGTAGATCTCTCGGGGTCCAGAACTAATATCTTATAAAAATAAATATAACCTCTATGATTATTCAAAAACACTAGAAAGATTAAGTCCTTTGTTCTTTACACTTGGCATTACTATACCAGATACTTCTATCGATTAGGCAACAACAGATAGCCACTGTCCTGTGAACACCCACGCTGTCCTATAAATTGTGTGACGCTCACTAATCTACAAGCTTTAACAAGCATTAATTTCTAAGTCATAAACCAAGAAACTGGCCGGGAGAATAAAGGGCATGCTCAGAGTCACAGACTTAGTAAACAGCAAGATCATAACCCCAGATTTTGAAGTACTTGTCAGAGGTCCTTTGCCCTGCCTCCCAGAGCCTGTTGGCCATATCACTCCTGTGCTAGGTGAAGCCTGGTCCGTGAAAGGACATAGGAATGATTTCGGTGCATTGCGCAAAGTAGATACAATTAACAGGGGGAGAAAAAGGCATTTCCTTGTGTAAGAAGGACAGTGGCTGCCAGCCATACTACCTATGTTCAAACAACTGAAGACCTGTTGTCAAGAGGGATGGAATTAGTCATAGTGCTGGAAGGCAAAGCTAGACTTAGTGAACATTAAAATGAGACAGATTTCAGTGCCATGGAGGGAAGTAGTTCAATCATGGGATGTGCTTCCTTGCAAAGCAGAAACCCCAATGGGGTGGGGGAAGTCGTATAATTAGATGACCTGTTCCAGTCCAGAAAAATGAACTGAGATAGTGGGAATCTGCAGTTGCTCAGCAATTTGGCATCACCATTCCTAGAACTGGCTCCCATGTTCACAGACTGCCACTGATGGGTCTCAGCACTAAAATCCAAAGGGGACCAGAGGGGGTAAAGACGCCCTCAGGTGCTTTCAAGAGGTGGTTATCTTTTCAGTCCCCCGCCCCTAACTCTTTTAACCCTCTTATACTTCAAATTTATCCTCTATTGCCAGTTATGCCCATACCACAACTTCCTGAAATGTGTGGCTTACTGTCTCCCCTTGATTCTGGGGATCTGTACTCGAGGAAGTGTGGACATGATTGATATCTGTTCCAACGCAATTATTCTATGATGCCCACAAGAAAGACTATCTGTCCTAAAAAAAAAAAATGACTTCAATCTATCCACAGGTCATTCAGGAAATCCACTTCTCTCTGACAATAATGCAATACTAAGGTGGCTGGCAGGATCCAATTCCATCTTCTAGACTATGCGAATTTGAGGTCGTGTTGGCAGACAGGCAAAAGGAAGGGATGCAAGTGCATTCATTTAACAGATATTTTTAAAGTGACTCCTCCTGGTAGGAGAATAAGTTGTTGACTGGCTCATTAGAGAAGTAATAGGAAGCTGATATGGTTACCTTTTTAAGAACATCAGGAAGGATATAAACCTTGGCACATTTAAGTATACTTTGTCTTTCAGGATGGCATCTACTATCTTGTCAGCTACATACTCTGGTTCCAGAATTGGTAACAGAAAAGGACGGCTAAGGAGTTAAGGAAAAAAAAAATTAATAAATTACAAAAAAAAAATCTTATAAATTAGGGATAAAAAAGGCTCTAAGACATTATCACTTATTTGCTTCTTTCCCTTCCAGATTTGATCTATTTCTATCTTTACTCCTTTATTATCAACATGCTAGTGACTTTAATTTGAAACGGTAAATGATGCTTCTAATTAACACACTGGTGATACAATATAGGCATCTATAGGAAACCATATTAAACAACTTCCTGTCATTGCTGCGAGATGCAGAATTGGGCATTTGTTCCTCCCTCCCCCAATCGTGATTTTCAGTCCTGCCGTGGAGTCAGTCAGGGAAGGGGGCAGAATGGAATTTGGTGGCAGAGGGAGACTATGGCCAGGAATGCTGGGGAGATGGCTTGCAGATCTGGCTACGGTGTGGAGTGAGCTGGACCTGGCCTTGATAAACCATCCCCATTCAACTCAATTTCTTAAACACAAACACATTTGAAGAAAGAAACAATTCTGAAATCACTTATAAATCACAATGAATCCTAAGAAATACCTTTTTTAAACAGCATTAATGAATAGAACAAAATAAAATAGGTGGTCAGTCATTTTTAAAAATGTCATTTCTTTGAAATCAAAGGACATACTTACGCAGTAGAACAACCTTCAAACATTCCAGTATTTATAAAAAATGGGCACACAATAGTGGTTTTGATCCCCTTTAGTTTCTGGACTTGGGTTTCTATATATATAGATTCAGCAAATCCAAAGGCTGCAAATTTACTCGCACAGTAATCTGAAAAAGGCAAACAACACTAATATATATTCTAGAGTTTTTCAATGGCATTACATCAAGCTTTCCTCATAAACACAAATACACACAGAGAATGGGACAGGGATTTTGGAGTTCTTATTTCGTATGATCTTGGTCTGCGCCCACTGGAAGAAGTGAGGAACTAGTAGGGAAGAGCACCATCACCTAAAGGTCGGTTGACAAGGACCAAGTGCCCTCCGGGAGACGTAGGGCTTTGGGGAGCCCCCTGTGGGTCACACTGCTAGACTTTACTTCCATCCTGACGAGCCGTCAGACACTGTGTGAGCTGTTCCCATGGGGCATGACATGTGTGCCCAGTCCCTTTCCCGAAGAGTTTCAAGACCATCGGGGCAGGGAGACACACAAAAGAAGAAATAAAATAATAAGGGAAGTAGGAGTCCAGGCAAGAGAGATCACTGTGGGTCATGATACTCAGATCAAATTTTCTTCTAACTGTGAGTCTTTCTTCCTCTTGCTGGAGAAGAACAGACTGGCGGACGTCAACGTCTACTTCTTACCCATCTTGAGAATGCAGCAGGAGTGGGAAGTGGCATCGATATCTGTTTTGAGTTTTCTGTCTATGATGACACTCACTCCAAGTGAACACCTGAATCTTGAACTCAAAGAACATCTGGAGAAAAACTGGCATTTAGGTGGACTCTGATTCTCCTTTTCCTCACACGGTCAGAAGAGGCAAATGAGCCATCCTTGCTCTGGGGAGAAGCAGCCACTACCACCAGCAAGAGTCAGGTCTCTAAATCGTGATGGGTTAGACAGTAGAGGAAGGGAAGGGGAGGGGGGAGTCCTGAGCAGCTTCTAGGATCACCTGAGTCATGGGGTACGAATGCCGCTTACTGAGCCCCTGCATCTCTGAAATTCAGATGAGCAGAAACAGCCCAGGACTCAGGCAATCTGCATTCTATATAGCACCCCCCTAATTCTGAAGCAGGGGAGCCAAGACCCACACCATGGGAATTACAAGTCTTACACATGCTTCTAAGGTAAGCAGTGCGTGGGAGAGACTTGTATCCTAACGATAGAGATATTGTGCCAGGAAAAGGAGTCATAGGAACTATAAATGGACATGCAGGGGTTCAGAGACCCACGAGGTCACAATAAAACCTGGTGAATTCTAAGAAGGAGGGAGGAAGGGGAGTCCCGCTTATGGGGAGATATGTATAGATGGGTAACATTTGGGGTGAGTGGTGGTTCTGGAAACTCTATTCCTGTAACTGAGATGAACCGTGCTAAGACCATCTTGAGCTGTGAGTCTTCAACCCGTGGGAGAGCAGAGAGGTTAGTTTTAGATTTCTTGGGCTGGAGAAACTTTCTTCAAATGCTCAGCAGGAGACCACTTAACGGAAATTTCAGAAGGCAGAGTGCTCCTCCTTACCATCCTGATAACAGTGCCAGGGGTCCCCCAGATGGTGACTATGCTAATCACTTGCATAAAAAGAATTTATCAGTAAGGTCTCTTCTCTTCCCCTTTTTAACTTTTACTTATTTGTTTGTTTGTTTGTTTGACAGAAAGGTAGAGAAAGAGAGAAGGAGAGAGAGTGTATAAGCCAGTGGGGAGAGGCAGAGGGAGAAGCAGACTCCCGGCTGAACAGGGAGCAGGGAGCCTGATGCAGGACTGGATCCCAGGACCCTGGAATCACGACCTGAGCCAAAGGCAGATGCTTAACCGACTGAACCACCCAGGCACCCTCTCTTTCTCTTTTATTTAAAGCCCAGGAGATTGCACTGACCTAATGATTCCAAAGTGCATAGTTCAACTGCGTGTAAGCAAATCTGATAGGCAGTTTTGCTGTATCATGTTCTCAACCACTTACCTTATTGAATACATCTCTTAATTTATAACCCTTTATCATTGGTACATAAAATCAATGCTGATTGTTCAGAGCTAAGATGAAGTTATAAAACTTTTTGCAACTGTTAAATATTACATTTCTCTTACCTGCCAGTTTATTTATTCCAATTAATCCAGCTGAACTTGAAATGCAAACCAAATGTCCATGCTCATTAGCGATCATAGCAGGTAGAAAGGATTTATAAGTCTAAGAAGAGCAAGGAAGAACTGTTAATATTTTATACTTTTTTCAGATGTTTATATGATTGTTGTGATGAAATGAGTCTTTTAAGCTCAAAACTACCTGAAGGCACTGGGGTATAAAAATGTAAACATCTGGCAAGCAAGCCTCTTAGTTTGTTCAACCTGGTAAATCAGTATTTTAATGATGGCGGTTCCAATACTGTTAAAAATAATGTATTTAGACTTATATTTTGCACTTTGAAAAACAATATTCAGACAATAATTCAAGAAATATGGGAGAATCTTAACTGTGACAAGCACAATCCACAAACCAGTGAGAGTACACGGAGATATGATTATTTAGATTTATATTGCCTTTTTTCACCTCTTGGATCATATTTGGATTTCAAATTTTTCTGAATGTTGTAGGACATGCCACTCGCTATTGGCTTCAGTTTAAAAAATCACTGTTTTGGAATTCATCTCTATTTCTTTGAATAATGGTTTCTAATTTCGATTAGAAATTAGAAATCCTCTCCATGTCAGCAGAGAGGATATGTTAGAAAGGATGTGTGCTGTGTGTCAATAATACAGAGCACCTTCACTTTTGATGTGGGACCTGGAAAAAGAAGGTGAAGGAGAGAGAAATGAACTTTGATAGAAGATGTGTTTTACAACACAGAAATAACTCATTAAGCAGGAATACTTGCATATTTAAATGAATTTCTTTTTTTTAAATGAATTTCTATTTCATGTTTATTTTCACATTTGAATCATAAGAATAAATATGAGAAAAGGGATCTCTTATAGAAGTCAAACAAGCTTTGTGTGCATCACAATGACTTTCCGAGAGAAACTATCACTTAGAGGTGGAAAATCAAAGCGAGCCAACAGCGAAGCATAATAAAAAGCTCCTTGAGTTCTGATGGTCTGAGCTGAGTCTCTTTACTTCTCCCTGGGGATGCATCTCTTGGGAGCATGGTCACCGGGAACCCTCTGATCCACTAGCAATTAAGTGCCTACTGCATGCAGGGGCTCAAAGAACGTATGCGGACTTGCCTAGAAAGACCGTCCAGAGTGAGGATGGGGGCCAGGGACACACCAGAATTCTGGGGACAACTAGAGGGAGAGAGAGAAAGAAGAGAAAGAGGAGACCCAGGAAGAAAAAGAACGCAACACAAGTGGAGACTATGAATGAGATGATGGTTTTATCTTCATTCTGGCTGAAGAATCTAACTTCATTCTAACAAAGGAGAGGGATATTTAGGAGAAGACAACATAAATCATTTGCAGTAGCTCCCAAAGCTCCCAAAGGAACATGGTGGTCACTTATTTCGGAATCTTTCCATCTTTCTCCTAGAAATGATATAGAACACCAACAATACCACCAGCGCCAGGACACTTTTTGGTGAAATGTTATTTGGACTTTTGGACATTTGAAGGCTGCCAAATGAGAGTTGGGCAGGGAGTCCAGGTAGGGAGGTGTAAAGAGTATGAAGGGGAGCTCAGAAGTCTCCAGCAAATACTCCCTCCCAGAAGAGAGCCGCCCAGGACAGTGGGAGCAGGGAGAGGCAAGGGAGGGCACGTGTGTGGGTGGGGAGGCGTGGCAAGACTGGTTTCAGCAAAAGCTAGGAAAACCCAACTTCTGCAAGGAGGACATCACGTTGGAGTTCAGGGATTATGCCCCTTAATGTCCGTGACACCTGTCCTGTGCCCTTTAATGTCACCCAGGCTACTGGTAGAAACTCCCTTTTCCCTGGCTAGATACTGAGTGAGGTGACTGTACATCTTAGTTTGCCCAGAATAGACCCGATTAATGCTTGTTTATTAATAATGCTCTCTTTCACTCTCTCTTTTTATTATTTTATTTTACCTTTTCCACTTTTTTTTTCCTTTTCTACTTTCAAAAGAGTCCCAGTTTAGGCAAATTATAAGGTCACCCTGGTCAAGTTTATGTGCTGTCATTTCTATGTAGGCTTGAGCAAATCTTTTAACTCCTCTGATCCCTTATTTCACTGAGCTGTTTCGAGGATTATACAGGAAGTGCCTAGGACAGCACCTGATATAATAAATGACAGTAAAACCATGGGACAGTTGTCTTTGCAGGATTCCTGAGCAGAGGCTCAGGCAGGCGCACATTAAGTTGGATCCGGGGTGGTGGGGAGGCATGGCGGTTGACCGGGACAAATCTGAAATTGAGAAGTCCATGCTTTAGTTAGAGGTGCATAAAATTGTAAGAAAACAAGAGGAAGGTACTTCTAAATTCAGAGTAACTTTATATTTATTACGAGAAGAAAAAATAATTACCCATAAATGTGCTTTGAAATTCACATCTAAAGCCTTTTCCATCAACTCATCTGGACAGTCGAGGAAACTTTTGCCTGTCACGATTCCGGCATTGTTGATTAGGATGAAGACGTCGCCAACTTCTTTTTTAACCTGCATTGAATAACAAGAGAAACATACCACCCATGGAGTAATTCTTTACATGATCTAAGTTTAAATTTCCCATAGTTTTACATACTTCTTATCCTAGTTAACTCAGACAGTGTTTACGCAGTCTGCAAAGTATGCTTTATTTCTTTTGCTGAGTTTACAGTGTGTCAGAGATCCACATCTGATGTTTTTCTTTTCATTTCTTTCCTCCTTCCTAGGATGGTTCCAACATTGCAGGGCTACTTTCCTTAACAGTTAGAGCAGTTAGAGCCATTCTATTCCCTGTTTCAGGCTCTGTGTAAGTACTAGGTTATTTCAATCATTGCGATAGGACATAAGGCATTATAGCTATGTCTTGTAAATCAAGACCCAGCACACACCGAGATGGGGTGGAGTAGGAAGGTACGGAGGAAGCACGAAATTCCTAAACAGGTTTTATGCACATGGCACAGCTCAGAACCTGTCTGTCCTGCCTATACCAGCTAGCTGGCTTTCTTCTCCCTACCACAGACTTCTAGGTATTACGATATGTGAAGGGAGGATCAGAGTAAGCCCCATTTGCTGCTGTAATGCTGGCCAGAGTAGGTACTCCATAACTTGTATTTAAGAAATAAAATTTCTGGGTGGGACCTTGGAGTCTTTCGCTTATAGTAAATCTTCAGCTTGTAATCTTGGCTCTTAGGGCAGAAGCAAGCCCAGGACTTTTCCAGGATTGGCGACATGAGATGGTGGTGTCCTCTTGCTCCTTTCTGTGCTTGGAATTTAATTACTATAATTTGTATCCCCAGCAAGGGCTCTGTCCCTCGATCAGAGAGAACCCCTGGTTGCAGTTGCCCTGTGCTGAACAGGAAGCTCACGGCAGTACCCCTTACATCTCTAGCTCTGTGTGTGTGTGCGTGCATGCATGTGCGTGTGTACAGCTCCCTACACAAATGGCGCATTCTGGCACAGAGCAGGATGTATTACTGAAGCCAGGTGGAAGCTACCATCTCATCCACTGCACTGGAAGGCCTGAGCCCCGGCAATGAGGATGACATGGTAGGGATTTCTGAGCCAACCAGAGTGGCAGTCTAGGGAAAATTGAGGATGAAATAAATAGAGACCAAGGAAACCTCACCTTTCATGGTAGTGTTTTCAGATAAAAGCACTGGAAACAAATCTGACTTAAAGTTTTTCTTGGAGAGTGGGTAAAATATTTAGTCAAATTCAAGCTGAACAGAAGTCAAGGCTAGAAACAACTAGCCCTACTTGAGGCAAAATTGGGCACAGGCTTCCGGTTATGGGATGAATAAATCACGGGAATAAAAGGCACAGCATGAGGAACATAGTCAGTGGTATTGTTGCGTGGTGGCAGAGGGTAGCTCCACCTGTAGTGAGCGTAGCCTAGCACAAAGAGCTGTTAAATCACCACAATGTATGCCTGAAGCTAATATAACATTGTGTATCAACTATACTCAAATAAAAAGAAAAGCTAGACAGGGCTGTGGACTGGAAGCCAGTAGGACAGTAGCATCAGAAGCGCATATCCTTGCTCAGAGTCAGGAATGGCAAAGCCAGAAGTTACATCTCAGAGAAACAAACAGGTGTATGTGTACACTGCTGCCTCTCGCCCGAATAAAGCATGTTATTACATACTTGACAAAATAAACATCAGACTTTCATTTCAAAATGGCACCTGGTTTCATTATCTGTGGCTTGTGTCTTTGCGGTATATGAATACTGTATTTTTATGAATCATACCTTAAATGTACTGGGCTAAGCATTTGTGATAAGATTTTTCATGTGAATAATCTTCCTTCTTATTGCTTTTTCTGTTTTGTATATAGGTTTATCATTTCCTTTTTTTTTTTTTAAAGGATTATCTTGCTCCAAAGTCTGCTTTTGCCCTTTAAATTAGCTTGGAAAGACATCATGAGTATTCAGCCTCTGCCACATTAGGGAAAAAAAAGATCAGGTTTAACTGTATGAGACATATATTTAAGTATTACTGACCAACGATAACCCAATAAAATGCTCGTCCATGTGACGAGAGTAAGCTTCTTTGCATTATGTTGTTTTATAAGAGACACTGGGTAGCATCTAAGGGAAAATGCAGCAGACTAGTTTTCTCTTTTTGCATTCATTATTCTCCTCATTGTAAGAATGTGGCAACAGTGTGTTCAACCATGGATGACAGGTCTACTGAGACTCCCGCACAAGCTGGGCCCACCTGCTGGCGGGGATTTCTCTACAAACAACCATGCTGTAAGAAAAGCCAGAAGACTGGGCACTCGCATGGCCCAGTCAGTTAAGTGTCTGCCTTCAGCTAAGGTTATGATCTCAGGGTCCTGGATCAAGTCCCACATCAGGCTCTCTGCTTAGCAGGAATCTGTTTCTCCCTCTCCCTCTGCCTGCTGCTCTCCCTGCTTGTGCTCTCCTCCTCTCTCTCTGACAAATAAATAAAATCTTAGAAAGAAAGAAAGAAAAAGAAAGAAAGAAAGAAAGAACAGCCAGAAGACTGTGTAAGTCAGTGTCTAACTTTAAACTGTCCAAGATGGCTGATACGAACTTCCCAACCACTACTCATTAGTGGTGGTGGGCAATAAAGAAAGATCTGCTTCTACTAGTGACCACGTGGTTTAAAAGATGAAAAAAATCCTGAAATTTGACCCTGAACATCAGGAAGTAGAAATAAGCTTTAAGTATAAGATGTCACATAAGATGTCACAAGTAAGGCTTTTTTTTCCCTCCTGCTGTTGAACCAATGCAGTCAATTGGAGGTATGCCAAGTAAAATTGATTCTGATGTGATTTGTCTAAGGGATCGGTCATTAAATGTAGTCAGGACACATCCACATGCCACAGCAAAGGTAAGCGACCACGACATAGCCCCACTCTGGTCACGTGTTTATTGTTTAAAATAATCGCTCACCTAGGATGCCAAGTAGCAAGGCTACACTTTCTGAACTTAGTGCCAAACTACGATCTGGGGACACTAGCTTTCAAAGTTCTTGGGGTCAGTGGAGATGACACAATGTCATACCAGTCTGAAACCTTTCACCTTGATCACTGCTCTTTGGAATACTTTAAAAAAATCCTCTGGTATCTTCCCTCTCTCTAGAGGAAGAAGTGCAAATGGCTGGTTTATGAGTGGAGAGTAGTTTGCTTCCCTTGAATTCCTAAGAGCACATAATCAATTCTTTTTAAGACCCATAAGTAAGAAAAGCTGAAAAATAAGCTGGTAATATGTACCATTTGACCATTTCTGAACTAAGCATGTTGGTCAGAACTAAGCCACAGATATGGGGAAGAGGTAATTATTTATAGAGTGCCTCGTATTAACTTGCTCGATGTTGGATGGTCTTCAGCATTTGAGTATGAACTCAAATTAATTAATTAATAAATTAAATTAATTAAAATAAATTAATTAAGATTGCTTAAGAGTGGCTGGAGAAGTTGTTTGCAATCAGCATGAGAGAACATGCTAGGTGATCATCACTGTAAGTGCACAGACATTCATCTGTAAGGTTGGCACTTCGAGGGAGGTGTTAGCTTGTCAGCTTGGGGTCTCCATACTGTACTGGGCTGCATGGGACTGGAGATGGTAGTCACAGATGTATAGAATTTAAAGACAAATTTCAACAGAAGCTACACACTCACCTGCCAATGACCTGCCGACCCTACCACTAGGAAGCGAGGTGGGAAGCAGCAAGGGGATTCGAGGTAGGGCCTAGGAGCTGTGCAAGAACTTTCCAATGGGGCTGGGCTGCTCTTTGCAGGCCAATCTGGTTCCTTCCTTCTCACTAAATTGGGGAATTCTGGGGACCACCAAAAAAGTGGCCCAGGAGAGTGGTGTGCAGAGTACTCATGCCAATGGGGGGATAGAGAAAAGCCTTATGAGGGAAAGGGGCTGCAAACAAGTATGTGACTCGATAAACAACAACAAAAAAACTCTTACCACTGCTTACTGTGGTTCTGATTTCCTGAAAGCTTTCTTTAAATAAATGTGCAGCTGTATCATCACCAAAGGAGCAACTGTGGTTAAGCATCTTTAGGATGAATAAATATTCTGATTTTCTTATGATTCCTTAAGAGAAATACACATTCAAATGAAAGGCACTGTGGTGTGGTAGAAATAGCTGGATTTCAGCTCAGACCAGATATGGGTTCAAGCCCTGGCTTAGTCATGGTCTAGTTCTTGGACCACTGAGCAGATTATTCAATATCTCTAGGTCTCCTTTCTCTTTTAATAAGGGGGCCACCCTCTACCTCCTGTACTGTAACACCGTCTGTATCACCTGGTGGGTGGGGCCAAGTGCGTACTATGGAGTCAATGGACTCAAGGCTGAGCCGGATCTTTGCTACTTAGTAGAATCTTTGCTACTTAGTCGCTGTTTCTTCGGGGAGCTACCTACCTCCCTAAACCTTGGTTTCCTTATTTGTGAAATGGAGATAGTCATGGACCTCACTTTAGAGGATAGGATACAATATAGATGGGGTGCTTCGTGTGGTGTATGGTATACAGTGACAACTCACAAATCCTAATTCCCACTCCCCAATACTTTTTAAATTAAAGGGATATTGGAGACAGGCAAAGCTGCACTGAGCAAGGCAAAGAGACAGAGAAACGGAGGCACGTGAGCGTATCCGCCTACAGGGCTTACTACCCGCAGCGAACAGCGAGCCGCAAGATCTACCTGCTCGGCCACTCTGTATATGTTTTCCCTTTGGCTGCAGTCGCAAGTGTAGGCATAAACTCTCGTGGCTCCGGATTCCCGCACCATCCTGCTCGTGTTCTCGTTCCCCTCCTTGTTGATATCCCAGAGAACCAGCACGGCTCCAAGGCGGGCAAATCGGAGAGCCAAGAGCCGTCCCAATCCACTCCCGGCGCCAGTGATGAGCACGATTTCACCAGCAACGTTCTTCCGTGGTTTGGGGATGACGCTGAAAATCATAGTCTCCAGAAAAGCAGTCACTAATTTTCCTAAGAGAACGACCAATTCCTTGGCTAACTTCAGGTTGGAAGCCATGTTGTGGATGAAACCTGTAAAGGAAGAGAGACCCACATAAAGCCCTCTGTGACCATTCCCTCTGAGTGTGTGGACTACGTGGAGCTCATGTTTTCTGAGATACAGCAGAAACTGGGACGTGTTACTTAAGCTTCTCTCTTGGTAGCAGACTCTGAACTTAGACACAGGGACCGTGTCTTGGCCAGCTTTCTTTCTTTCTTTCTTTTTTTTTTAAGATTTTATTTATTTGTTTGAGAGAGTGAGAGAGAGAGCATGAGAGGGGAGAGGGGCAGAAGTAGAAGCAGACTCCCTGCCGAGCGGGGAGCCCTATGTGAGACTCGATCCCAGGACTCCAGGATCACGGACCAAGCCAAAGGCAGTTGCTTAACCAACTGAGCCACCCAGGCGCCCCTCGGCCAGCTTTCATTCACAGAACCAAGCTGTGCCCACATCTGAGTGTTGTACAGGACAGAAATGTTGCCTAACCAAGAACTATAACCACACCAACATTTGACCTGGAGAAGTTAATAATTTATCACAGTTAACCTTTCTTCATAATAATCCCAAGTCCCACTGACTGCTTTTATGTTCAAAGTCATAACTATGTTGTAATGTTTATGTGGTAACTGCTACCTCTCTGGTTTTACTTTTGTCTCTTTTTGGGTTTGTGGGTTTTTGTGGTTGTTATTATTTTTTTAAAGACTTATTAATTTGTGAGAGAGAGCAACATGAGTGAGGGGAGGGGCAGAAGGGGAGGTAGAGGGAGAGAAGCAGACTCCCTGCTGAGGACAGAGCCCTATGCAGGGCTCAGTCTCATGACCCTGAGATCATGACCTGAGCTAAAACCAAGAGTTGGACGCTTAACCAACTGAGCCACCCAGGAGCCACTGGGTTTGTGTTTTTTAATTTGCACTGTTGTTCTTTAATTTTGTGTCATTATTTAAAATCTGACATTCAGTGGATAAGAATGATGTGGGGTACACACACACACATACACACACGCAACCACACCACACACACACAGGAATATCACGCAACCTTAAAAAAAGGGTGAGATCATGCAACGACATGGATGGACCTAGAGAATATAATGTTAAGTAAAATGAGTCAAACTGAGAAAGACAAATACTGTATGATTTCACTCATACATGGAGTCTAAAAAAAAAAAAGAATAAACAAGCAAACAAATACAGGGAACGAACTGGTGGTTGCCAGAGGGGAGGGGGGTGGGAGGATGGGGGAAATGGGTGAAGGGCAGTGGGAGATACAGGCTTGCAGTTATAGAATGAGTAAGTCGCGGGAATAAAAGGCACAGCACAGGGAGTATAGTCAATGATACTGTAATAGTGTTATATGGTGACGGATTGTAGCTACACTTGTTAAATCATTATGTTGGACACCTGAAACTAATATAACATTGCGAGTTAACTATACTCAAGTAAAAACCTTTAAAAAATTTGAGATTCCAGAAAAAAAAGTAAAATCCTATTTGTAGAACATATTTGAAAAGGAGGAATTGATGTTCTAAACCTTTTCCAACAGATTAGCTGTGAGCACAGGATACCCCTTCCCCAGACTCTGAGACCTCCATCCCACACCACTGACTGCAAGACCACAGCCTTGGGATTGTAGAATATAGGTGAGAGACAGACTGGATAGCTATCCTGCTCTGCCACTGCCTACCCGTGAAACCTGGGGCAGACTACTTAGCCTCTCTGGGTCTCTACATATCTACTGGTCCTGCAGCACAGGGTGACTTTTACCAATGAAATGAGAATGAGCGTTATGTGCAGGACTGCAGTTCTAGCTCCCAGGAAGTGCGTTATGGATGTTAGCATGTTTCTCAGATGCAGAGTACTGCTCATGGAGAAATCACCCAATACGTTTGCTGAGTGAATAAAAGGCCTCGCCTTGACAAACTCATATGGGGCTATGGCTCATATCCTGTTATCACTTCAGTGAGAATGCGTTTCTAAGATGCTTTACTAAAAAGCAGCTGGGAAAAAAGGAAGGTGTTATTTTCTACAGGATGAGAAGACACATTGAGCAGGGGCACCTGTGCTGAATGGGGTGTCCAATTGAGAGGCACAGATGAGGGCACGAGATGAGGGCAAGAGATGGCCTTCATTAAAGAACCGGCAGGTTCACTTACTTTGCAGTATGGTTGAGGATAGACCAGTCATTATTCATGATGATGGGTGGAGAGATTCATCAACAGCAGGGCTGGGAGCATGGCAAGACCCTAGGAAACTGTTGTGACCTAAATTGTTTTTTCTTGGCTCATTGGACAGATGGGACTGAAGATCAGAAAGTATGTATGTGGTTTACCCAAGGTCCCAGTGCTCATTAGTGCAGGGCTGGCTGAGTTCATTTATTGTATTTACTGAGCCCTGCTGCTGTGCAGGTCTGATGCTGGGCATTGGGAGTGAGGGAATGCGTAGCCTCCCATGATTACTGCCCTCATGAGCCAAGGGTCTAGTTGAAGAAACGGACATTGAGCAAATAAATACATCATGATGAGCCATCATATTACAAAGAAAACTACAGGGTGCTATAAAGAATAGATGGAAGATCTGATTTAGATTGGGTGCTAGGGAAGAAGCAACATGAGAGATTTGCTGGAAGGTGACATTTGAGCCCGTAGCCAAATGATGAATGGTTAGAGAAAGGGATCTGGGAGTAGACTGACCAACAGAGGGATGGAAGAGTCTGGGGCTCGAGGTAGTTTTGGCTTGTGTGTTTAATGCTGTACATCCAGAGAATTAGAATGCTGGTGGTAGAGGGAGGGCATGGATGTTTTGGTCAAGGGAGTTCTCGTGGTGGAGCCCTGGGTTTGGATGAAATGACCCTCAAACTCTCTGCCATCTTTGCTCAGATTTATTTTCACACGGTAGTTTCGGATGATTCATCTGGATGATTTGATGAATGAATAAAAGGCCTCCCCTTTTGTAAGAGAGCCTCTCAAGCTCTGCAGAATTTGGAAGGAAGGTGTCCTGAAGGGCAAGCGGTGATTTTCAGACTCTCATTTTTTTTTTAAAGATTTTATTTATTTGACAGAGAGCGAGAGAGATCACAAGTAGGCAGAGAGGGGGAAGCAGGCTCCCCGCTGAGCAGATAGCCCAATGCGGGGCTCGATCCCAGGACCCTGAGATCATGACCTGAGCCGAAGGCAGAGGCTTTAACCACTGAGCCACCCAGGCGCCCCTTCAGACTCTCATTTTAAGCTCAGTCATGGGGTATGTGTCTTCAGACCTGCTAGGATGAGAGTCAGCCTTCCCACATTAATGGGGCACCCTAGGCACCCTCCCCAGGCAGCAGGCTGGACACTGCCAACACTTGTTCCATGAGAAGACCCACACCAACTCATCCATGCCCCCTTTCAGGCACACCACTATGAGGGTCTATGCCAGAGGGAGAGAGGTCTATTTCTCTCCTTAGTGGGCTCCAACACCATGTGGGTGGCTAGAAGTCTCACCACTGACCTGGGGGAAGGTTCTTAATGCCAGAGGCCCTAGACTTCAGCACTCCACTGTTCAGTTTTGGGATGATGTAAGACCTAGAGCAAGGTCTTACTGCTTATCGCTGTCTTGGCGGTTGCTTACTAAGCTCTTAAAAGTTGGCATCCTGAGGTCTCCCTCATTTGGGGTTTAGGGTTTCTGTTGAGTAACTGCACAGGTAGTGAGGTGTAGAGATTAAAGTTTGGGTTGGAATTCTGGATCTGCCACTGACTTTTCTGCAAACTTGGTTAAAATTATTTTATCTTTTGTGCCTCAGTTTCTTCTTCTAAATAAGGAGATTCCACAGGATGCACCAATGGGGGAGGTGAAGTTAAAAGACTTAATACAGGTAAAGTATTAAGGTATGTAATATCATCCCTATGATCCCTTATGAAATTTCTGAGCAAATTGGTGGTGGTTGGGGAAGGTCCTCACTGCTCTGCACACAGCTCCTCCCTCCAGGGTGTATAGGGTGGGGGCAGGGATGGGGCAAGAGGAGCTGGGCTGGATTTTAGCACCTGCCAAGATACACATCACCTCTAAATCCACTCCTAATGCTCTTAATGTGGGGGCTTTCCTAGAATAATGCCAGGCCCATAACAACAGCAAAGTGACTGGATTGGCTTGAGCTATGATTGGTGTTCCCTGCTAGCATATGAATTATAATCCCTGCCCATAGCAAGGAAAGATGGTGATAGTAAGTATACTTACAAACAAAAGTAAATGGAAGGTTCCGTTTTAGTGTAAAGACTGTCTTAGGAAGTTACAGAGCATATTACATTTAATCAGGTTACACGCTTCTTTGATGTTTCTATCCCACCCCCTGACCACTTAGTTTAAAAGTTGAACTAACTTGGGGCACCTGGCGGGATCGGTCGGGAGAACAGCAACTCTCGATCTCAGAGTCGCGGGTTCGAGTCCCACGTTGGGCATAGAGCTTACTTTGGAAAAAAAAAAAAAAAAAAGGAATGTTGAACTAAGTTGAGGCAATGTAAACAGGTGTCTTCTGCTTCCCAGGCCAGGACGCGCGGCAAGTTACCCTGGTGAGAGGTACGTGATGAATTGGGGACGGTGGGGAGGGAGTGGTAGACGCGCTGGGCAACAGAGAGCAGCGTGGTGCTCTCGACCGGTCACTCCCAGCCGCAGGGCCGGGGCACACCAGCCCGCGCCCTCTCTCACAACGCGCCCCGACCCCCTCGGGCCACCCCACCGTAGCTTTACAGCCTGCAGGCGGGTGGCTGGCCGGACGCCGAGCCACGGGCGCCTCGCAGGGGTGCAGCGCCACCTTCTCGCGGAGGTGTCGCCTGGCCCCGGGTCCGGACTTCGGAAACTTACCCGGGACTGGACCTCGGAAACTCACCCGGGATTCGCAGCCCTCGCTGTCCGTCGGCAAGCAGTGGTCTGCCACCGGAGCCCCGTAGCTCGTTGGTAGCTGGGCAAGGTTCCGGAGTTTTTCTCCGGGTCTGCCCAAGGCTAAGTGCAAGGTGGGACGGCTCCGCCCTCTCAGTGGGTGGAGCCGCCTTGGGGCCCCGCCTTGGGGCCCCCCGTAGGTCTGCTTTTCTTTTTTCTTTTCTTTTCTTTTCTTTTCTTTTCTTTTCTTTTCTTTTCTTTTCTTTTCTTTTTTTCTTTTCTTCTTTTCTTTTCTTCTCTTCTCTTCATTTCTCTTCTCTTTTCTTTCTTTCTCTTTCTTTCTTTCTTTTTTTCTCTCTCTTTCTTTTCCTTCCTTCCTCCCTCCCTCCCTCCCTCCCTTCCTTCCCTCCTTCCTTCCTTCTTTACTCTCCCTCTCCTTCCCTCCCTCCCTCTTTCCTTCCTCCCTTCCTCCCTCCCTCCCTCCCTCCCTCGCTCCCTCCCTTCCTTCCTTCCTTCCTTTCTCTTTTTTTTCCCAGGCTGCCAGTTATAGAGGCTGGACATTCGATCGCTACAGCTGGATGCACGCGTTAGGATTTTGAATATAAGAATCATCCCTGGATGTTGAAAAATCCCGACATCCAGGCTGCATCCTTGATTATTAAGTCAGAATTCCTGGGTTGGAAAGGGCCCAGGTATCAGCATTCAAAAAGGTTCCCTGGGTGTTTCCAAAGCACAGCCTGGAGGGGAAGGAACGGTGGGAACCCTTGTGTTAGAGACCAAAAAGGAGGCAGGTGCAGGAGTCCATGGATGGGGCCCGGGGAGGGGGGGGCACGCAGGGAGCCAGGTCAGTTCTCTGCAGCTTGCAGAGCAGGGCAGGAGTTCCCCAGAAGAATCTGACTCCTGCAGTTGGGATCAAGGTCAACAACTTCCTTGGCCCCTTGGCTGTAAGGAGTATGGGAGAGTATGGGAGAGTCTTGGAAGGCAGGTGGGGTGCTCAGCAGGAGTGGGTGCGGCACTGGTAGGAGGTCAAGAAGTAGGAGAGGGCGAGGTTTGTTCTGAGGAGATGAGGTTCAGAAAAAGTCAACAACATACTCTGGTCCAACTAGTATTCATTGAACACCTCCGTGTACAAAGATCTAGAAGATACAGCAATGTTATATCTGTCAAGAAAAAAAATGTTCAATCAACATTAGCTAATCCTCTAATATAAATAAATCACTGCTGAATGCTTATTATATGGAGTGGAATTTGTTGGGTGATATAAGAAGCTGAAATATCTATAAATCACGGAGTATTGAAGGAAAACCGGGGAGTCGGGACAAGACTGTGTTTGGAATTGACTCAGGGTTGTGTCAGACACACATGAGTGGTAATGGCTCAAGGGAGAGCAGGTTAGGCAATTGTTTGTGCCAGGAACTGCACATTTGTTCTTTATTTGGTCGTGAGAATAAACAGGTAGGTTGTATAAGCCTGGAAAAGTCAGTGCAGTGAAGAGCTGTGAAGGTCATTTCAGTCCGTTACAGATGTTCTGTAGGCTGCGGTGAGCTGTGCAAAGTGCATAGCTGCACTGTCTGAAGGTGAATGGGGCAGGTGAGTGTGGACTGGTTTCAGCTCAGCAGTCATTGCCTAAGGGCATGTGCTGTGTAGGGCATGGTGTTTGGCTCTGGAGCGCTGTGGAGCTTTGGGAAGTGAGGGGGGACACATCCATGAACTGCATGTGTGTGGATGTTAGTGTCAGAAGTTCAGAAATAACAGACGTAAGACCAAGGAATCACCAAACTAGCAATCAGTGAAAGTTTATGGCGCACACACCAGAAAATTTGCAGACTGGGAGCACTCAAACCAAAACGTGGAGTGAGTCTCATATTAAAGCAGCTTATATAGTGAGATGGTAGTGACTGTTTATTCTTCATTGTGATTGGTTATAATATTAGAATTTTCTTAATTGATAGGAAATTGGTCAGTCGTTACCGTATATCGACCTTGGGAAACAGTTGCAAGTTTTGCCAGAGGGATAAGAAAGAAACAGCTCAGGTCAAGTTAGTCTCACAAAATAAGAGAAAATAAATTTTGCTCTTATGACTCAACTGGCTTTGCTCAGAATTTTCAAGGCTGGTCCCTGTTTTTTTTTTTTTTTTTTTCCACAATAGACATGCACCCCTGTGCCTGGGGTGCATAGAATAGGGGCCCCTAACCAGCCTACATCATGAGGAGAGGTAACTGGAAGGGCCTTCCAGACTTTGGAGACAGAATGGGCCAAGGTGGGGAGGTGAGCAACACCTAGGAGTGGTAGTGGATTCTGTCACAGACTAGTTCCTCCTGTGCTCCAGCTCACATCACCTGTCTGCAAGAGGTCAGATGGGCAGCCAGTGGAAAACACTGGCCCACGAACTCTTCATGTTTTCTCTGAGCAAAAATTCTGAGCTGTCACTCTTCTTTCTGATGAGAAGGCCAGAGTAGACCTCAGGAAAGAAATCTTGAGCATTACTAGAAATCCCATTAAAACAAAGTATGAATGTAGAACAGTGGCAATTTCATTAATGATGTCATTAAGGGAAATAGAAGCCTTGGTGTTTGGAGAAGACCTCAATTTGACTTGAAGTGGGGGAAACTCAGTGGATTGACTCTGATCCTGAAAGATAAGAATGTATTTTTATTTTTTTAAAGATTTTATTTATTTGAGAGAGAGAGAGTCCGCGCAAGCGAGCAAAGAGGGAGGAGCAGACTCCCCGCTGAGCAGGGAGCCTGACTCAGGACACTGAGGACACTGAGACACTGAGCTGAAGGCAGGTGCTTAACTGAGTGAGCCACCCAGGCACCCCAAGAAAGTATTTTTAAAAGATCTTTTGTGGCAAAGGCTAGAAAAAGACCATGTAACGACTAAGCCATGTAGATTAGGTTAATGAACATAGGGAAACGTGCTCTAATTTCATTCTTAGGGAGATGAGTAGTAAAGTGTTTCTTGCCTTCCAAAGTGATAAATATTAGGAAAAAAGAGCATATCTTCATAAGAGGGTGGTGTAATTTATACATTGCTGGAGAACAAGTATGTATCGAGAGCTAGAAATTTTATACTCTCTCACCCAGTTCCACCAATGGGACTTTATCTTTAGAAAATAATCAGGTCTCATTTATTGACTTCAGGAAGGGAAACTGGTAAATGGGAGTCAAGGGTTGGAAGGGAAACTTTTCACTGTACTGAATCATGTATTACTCTTTTTGGGAATAAGCAGGTTAATAAAATACTAATTGATCAGTATTTTCTAACGAATATGCACAGATGGAGTGCTCTACAACCATTTTTTATAAAATCATGTTTTTTAAGGGTATAGGAAAATACTCTTTACATAATGTTAGTTTAAAAAGCATAGTATAAGACTGGGGCACCTGGGTGGCTCAGTCAGTTAAGCATCTTCCTTTGGCTCAGGTCATGACCTCGAGGTCCTGGGATGGAGCCCCATGTTGGGCTCCCTGCTCAGAGGGGAGTCTGCTTCTCTCCCTCTCCCCGCCTCCCCCCTGCTCTTCTCTCTCTCACTCTCTGTCAAATGAATATATAAAATCTTTAAAAATAAATAAATAAAAATAAGTAAATAAAAGCATAGTATAAGACTAAATATATATGATCCCGTTTTTCTGACAGTTTTCATTAGAATGTATTAGAAATGCTGGAAGTGAATTCACTGTCTTAGCCTTCTTTTATTTTCAAATGTTGAACTTTTTTCTTTGTGTCTTTTTGTATTTAACAAATTTTCCATTATGTACATATTTTTATTTCCCCATGAAAATGTTACTTAAGCCATACAGACATGCAAGCATCTCCATGTAAGGTGGTAGCCTGAGTATATGCATTTATATCATATTTTCTTCCAAAATTCCATTGAAAGGGAAGATATAAAAATGTGAATAAAAACATAGTAATGCTTAGAGAAAGAAAGGGACTACCAGTGAGGACTAATTAGAGGTTAGAGTTTAGTAAGCAGATGGATCTTATTTCTAAAAACCAAAGCAAAAGATACCTTAAAAGCTAAAACACACCTGCGGAAGGTGTGGCAGAAAAGAGTCATTCTTCCCAACAGAAACCCTGCATAACTCCAATTCAGTAAGCAAACAGACAGTGGAAATAGGACATGGGGCATCCAGATGGAAGAAGAATCTTGATGCAAAAACAAAACAATAACAGTACTGAAATGAAATATAGGACAATTATTTTGTAATTTGGGGCTAGACAAGGGAAATCCATCAATTATTCACTTGACTACACAAAAAATGTAAACTATACAGCAAAGTAAAATGACACACAGTAGAGTAGGAGAAAATATTTTCACATAAAGAATTGATAATAAGCCATACTTGATAGCGTTTCTATAAACTGATTTGAGTAAAGCAGTAGGAAAAACAGGTAAAGAAATGCAGAGGCAATATATATAATGGAATATTACTCAGCCATAAAAAAATGAAATCTTGTGGCACCTGGGTGGCTCAGTCATTAAGCGTCTGCCTTTGGCTTCAGTCATGATCCCAGGGTCCTGGAATCGAGCCCCATGTCCGGCTCCTTGCTGAGCAGAAAGCCTGCCTTTCCCTCTGTCATTCCCCCTGCTTGTGTTCCCTCTCTCGCTCTCTCTTTCTCTGTCAAATAAATAAATAAAATAAAAAAATAAAAAAAATAAAAGAATTCGGTCTTGCCATTTGCAAGACCTGGATGGATCTAGAGAGTATAATGCTAAGTGAAATAAGTCAGAGAAAGACAAATACCATATGATTTAAGAAACAGACTCTTTTTAAAAAGATTTTTATTTAGAGAGTACATGCATGAGTGGGAGGAGGGGCCGAGGGAGAGGGGGAGACAGAACCTCAAGCAGACTCCCGCCTGAGCATGGAGCCCAATGTAGGGCTCTATCTCACAACCCCAAGATCATAACCTGAGCCAAAACCAAGAGTCGGAAGCTCAACTGACTGAGCCACCCAGGTGCCCCAGATTCTTAATTATAGAGAACAAACAGAAGGTTACCAAAGGGAAGGTGGATGGGTGGGGATGGGCTAAACAGGTGAGGTAATGGGGATTAAGGAGGGCACTTGCTGTCATGAGCACCAAGTGATATATGGAAATGTTGAATAACTATATTGTACACCTGAAACTAATACTACACTATATGTTAACTAACTGGAATTAAAATAAAAACTTAAAACAGAAACGCAGAGGCAATTCATAGGCAAATAAATACAAATGATCCTGAAAAGATCCTAAATCCCCTGATATTCAGGAAAATGCAAATTAAATAGGAATATTCTTTTTATTTATCCGTCAATACTGAGACATTAAAAAGTTAGATTAAAATCCAAGAATAGTGAACACGTGAGAACACAGGCATTCTCATGTATTGTGTGTAGGAGTATAAACTGGCCCATCCTTTATGCAAGGCAATTGGGCAGTAACCATCATGCCTTGTGATGCTTCTCCTCCAAATCTAAGAACCACTGAAGCTTGTTTGCAATAGCAAAAAATTAGAAACTACTTAAATGCCCATGTATTCCATTAATCATGGTGTAGTCACATAATAGAATTCTGGGAAGTAGACAAAATGAAAGAAGTTAGAGCTATATTTACTGGCAGGAAAAGATCTCCAGGGTGTGTTAAGTGAACAAAAAAGTACGGAATTACTCCATTGAAGTCAAATTTATGAGTACATCGTGAGTGTGTGACTGTGTGTGTGTGTGTGTGTGTAAATACAGATGGAGCCATTCCCAGTGGTTACCCCAGCGGGAAAACAGAATTAAGAAGCATGAAGGGAGGATTCCCATGTTCTGATGTCTGTTTCTGTATTATTAGATTTTTTACGAATGTCATGCATTATTTTATTATATCAAAAACCTAAATAATGATTAAAATGTATATATCTGCTGTTTAAAAAGGACTCTTATTTAAGAATGTATTGTCTTAAAAAAAAAGAATGTATTGTCTTTGGGGATTACTTTGCAAAATAGTGGAAGAAATCTAGTCACCCAATAACACATTCAAAATATAGTAGTTTTACCAAGATGTATTATCTGGGGAGACTGTCTTGATTTTGGTAGCAGGAAATTCTAAAATTCAGGAACAGCACAGAATTCATTGAAAGGTAATCTGTATGTTCCATGACAAGAAGAAAGCAGTGCAAGATACATTTGACTCATGTGAAAGTGTAGGAAGAACAACACATAGGAATAAGTAATCCAAGGGTTGAAAGAGATGGGATACTTTTACTGCCACCTTATTGGGAAAGTAATCATATTCCAAAGAAAATAAGAAGTTTCAGAAAACTAAGGCTCAAGGGAGACAGCGATGGGACTGGGCATATGACTGGAATTCCCTGTGCATTCCATTGTTCCGGAGGGCCCGGCACACAGCCAAACCTTCCCATTCTGCCTGTCCCGGAAAAATACAAAAGAAAGTGGTATTATAGTTTATATTTGCTCCTCCATTTATTCCAAGATCGTTATCACCTCTAACGAACTTTTTAAAACAATTTCTTGAGCAATCTGGAATTTATGGTAATGAACGTATGCAGATTTGACCTGGTTTACTCTGTGTTGGCTGTGTAATCATTCTGGGAAACGATTCAAACACAGCCAGTGTCTCCTCATACACACAGGTTTTCTCCTCTCTTTATTTTGCCTTTCTCTTCTTGAATTTCTTTTTCCCTTTTCATTCTATCTTTGATCGGTGGAAATACTACTACCGAAGGGCATTAATGGCTTGTATTAGCTCTAGAAAAAGTTGATCAGGATGAGGAGCAAGACAGGCAATCTGCCCCCTCTTCAACCCCACCCTATAAAGTTTTATTGAAGTGTACAAAGTTCACTTTCTAGTGAATTAGAAAGCTAGAAAGTTCTAGTGAAAGCTAGAAAGTTCACTTATTTTCAGTGTCTAGTCTGGTTTTAGTAAATTTACATTGTTGTGCAGGTGTGCATTATTGGGGTGCATTCCATTGCTCCAATATCTTCTGTTAGGAGCACTTTAAACCCACTATTTGGCTTAGATTTATCAGGGAGTGGAGGTAACAGAGATGGTATAAATTCTGGCCCCAACACATTGTCTGTAGGGTGCTCCCCTCCTCCCCAGTTCAACACCCTCAGCGGTGTAAACTTTCTGGGATTCTGGGCACATGTGGATGGTTCCCAGCCAACCCCCTTGCTTTTTATAGGCATCCTGTTTTTGTCTCTTCTTCCCAGTACATGAGCACCCAGGATGGACAGATATACCCCTCTTCCCCACCTCCTGACAAACACCAGCTCAACAAGGCCTTAACGCTCAGGAATTTTACTCTCTTATTACCTAGCTCTTTTTCTGAACTGATGATTTTATTTTATTTCATTTTATGTTTAAGATTTTATTTATTTATTTGACAGAGTGCACGCGCAGGCAGAGGGAGCGGCAGGCAGAGAGAGAGAGAGAGAGAGAAGCAGGCTCCTGCTAAGCAAGGAGCCTGATGCGGGGCTTAATCCCAGGACCTGGGGATCATGGCCCGAGCCGAAGGGAGTCGCTTAACCGATTGAGCCACCCAGGTGCCCCTGAACTGATTTTAAAAGATGAAAAAAAAAGTTTACCCAGAGTTTTTCAAACCCAAGTTAGATTTTTTTTTTTCTAATAGTTAAGTGTAATTTTGCTTCACATTCATTTGACCCCAAGGGCTGGCTCTGTCATTTACATGGCAGACATCACTCTACAGCTTCAAGTTATCATGAAAAATATACTCTAAGTACATAAAATATACAGTATATAAGAAATTGCATCTTTTCAACTACTTACATTTATAATTTTTAAAAATATAAAAATTGTGGATGCCAAGTTAAAAATATGTGAGAAGATATATCACTGCAAAAGTTGTTTTAGGGGCTCTTCAGACAAGTTAGAAAACTATTGACATAGAGCAAGTTTTCTTTCTTTAATATTTTTTATTGCTTTTTCTATTGCCTTGACAATGACCATTTTAGCATTTATCATGTTAGTAATAGTTTTTGTAATTAATAGTTACTAATTTGTAAAACATTTGAAACTCGCTTCATCTAGCCAGAAGCCATGGAATAAAGTAAACAGAATATCCAATTATCAAATATAAACTGCTAGGGTTGGAAATTAGTTTGGAGTTGAAAGAGCCCTTAGGGATTTGTTAACCTCATTCTAATGACCTATACAAAGTGCTTATTTTAGCATTATTTGTAATGGCCCAAATATCCAGATCCCTTGTGGCCTATTCATACAGCAGCATATTATATGATAATGAAAAGGAATGAAGTACTGCTGAACACAATTTGTGGAAGAAGCTCACCAACATAATGTTGAGCAAAAGACCAACCCACACAAGTAGATCTGGGCAGAGGTGACACAGGTGTGTTCCCTATGGAGAAACTGATCAAGCTGTGATCAGTGATCAAGCTCGGTGAACTTGCCTGAATATATGTTGTAGTTCAACAAGAAGTTTACTTAAACAAAAAGACATTGTGCTTCTTTCACCAACTTAAAATCATGGCAACTATTTTATGTGAAGTATTCTCTGTTTTTACCAACCTTTTATTGTTGCCAATAATGGTGATGATATTCAGATGAATAGTTTGTCATGTAGAACATCTTTCAGCATGAGCCTGGGCAGAAAATGCAGCACTGAGTATTCTTTGCCAGTTCTACTTTGTTAAGACTTCATGTCCTGCAGCCCTTTTAGCCGGGGGACAATCCCTGCCAAGCAGGTGTAATTGTGAGTGCAGTCATATGCAACAAGCTTTCATTTCTTGCAGTACCTCTCATTCTGGAAGGGCCAAAGTGGCTTTTAAAAATTCCAGGTCCAAGGGAGGATTTTCTTGTTGAATTGCAAAGGCTCGTACTTGGTGGGGACCATAGGAAGCTTCCAGAGGCCTGCGTGGGTGCAGTGCACAACGCCCCCAGGTGGAGGCTCAGGGGGCTCCCACCACGAGCACGTGGTGCCTTTTCCTGCACCCCCACCAAAGCACACACCCCAGTTTGCACACGCCCATTCACACTCCTCCCTTCCTACCTCCGCACATCCTTCCACCTGCCTCACCCACCCCTGCAGTGCTCCCAGGTGAGCCCTGCACATGCCGCAGGAGACTCCTGCGCCAAGATAGGCAATCTCTTTCTGATTCCTCAAAAATTTAACAGTGGGGGCGCCTGGGTGGCTCAGGTCATGATCTCAGGGTCCTGGGGTCCAGCCCCACTTGGGGCTCCCTGTACAGCGGGAAGTCTGCTTCTCCTCCCTCTGTAGCTTCCCATGCTTGTGCTCTCACTCGCTCACTCTCTCACTCTCTCTCTCTCAAATAAACAAATAAAATCTAAAGAAAACAAGTTTGGCTGTAGGCTCATATTCTTTAAGAGATCAGTTCACAAAGAGCTTCCATATAATCAAATTCATAATTGTGGGTTTTGCACATACTATGATGGATCTTATCTTCACAGTTTGAAAAATGACAGTAGTAAAACCTTCTGGAGAAGCAGCTCTTTTGGTTTGCCTGTGGGGAGCCCTCTCCCTGGGAGGGACAAATACCTGTCCCCTGTGTGGATCAACAGTCCCTGCACCCGACTTGTCTCCCACTCTGGGAGGTCTTTCTTTGTCCCCTCTCTGCTCCCAGCCAGGGACCCCCGGGCGAGGCTGGAGGCCAGTGTGGCTGGTGTGGACATAAGACTGTGCCTGAGGAGAGGGGTTCCAGGGATGGATGGGGAAGTGTGGTAACAACTGCACTGGCCCCTGGCTCAGCAGAAACCTGGGAGGTAACTGAGACAGCCGACTTGTGGTCAGAGCCGATACTATCCACCGGTAACAGTGCATGGTCATTATTTGCTGATCTGCTCCATCTGTCGAGGGTAGTTCAGGTATATCAGCATATACCATGGAAACTGCCGGTGAGTGAAACTCGAATGGAGAAAAGATCAGAAATTTTGATTTGGGTTTATTGGATGTGAGAACAGGAAGGTTTTGGAAATCAGTTAAACCAGGAAGTTTTCTACTGTGGTTTTGCAGAAGTAACTTGGGCAATGTGGGACCCTCAGTGCCCAGTGAACTATACCATTTCTGCTTTGAATGTTTTCCATTTTGGGGAATAGCAAGTGGGTATGAGTCTAGGCTCTGGGGCTGGATGTGGTGGAGTAGCTTGTGTTTGGGAGCTGGTTCTACCCCTTATTGTCTATGACGCCGGATAAGCTGCTACTTGACGTTTTGGAGCTTTGGTTTCTTATCTGTAAGGTGAGTATCACAACACACACACCTGTTCTGGTTGTGTGAGAAAACGTTATGATGCTGACAAATATGAACAGCCAGTACCAAGTACTTGCAATGTATCAGGCACTTTTCTAAGTTCTTTGCCTGTATTCATCAATGAGTTTTACTATAGATGAGAAACATGAGGCACAGACAGATCAACTTGCCCAGAGTCACAATTGGCAATTGGTGGCATCAGGACCTGACTCGAATCAGGGCCATGATCTTGACCGTGGTGCTCCCTGCTCCTTATCATGGGCAATAAAATATTGAGAACTCTAATTTATGGAGCGTTTGCTCTATGCCAGGCACTGTGCTAAGAGCTTTACATGGGTTATTGTAAAGCAGCCACCCCACCCCAAACCCCACCCCACATCCATCACGTCCTCACTTCTCTGACTTGTGGCATGTTATTACTCTCATTTTACAGGTTAGATTAACCAGGGCTGAGCAACCTTGGTAAAGGTCAGCTAGTGGGTAAGTTGGGGATTGAGTCCGAACCAGCCGGCACGTGGTCTCTCTTGCAGGAGATCCATCATAGTGTGTGACACACAGGGGCAGGGACCACTTTAAGGACCTTCGACATGTAAACCTGCTCAAGGTCTTGTGCTAAGGAGGGCCTTATACTCAGTGTTGTGTCTGCCTTTGCTGTCTTAAAATTCATCACCATTTGTCTTTGAAGTTGACTTTTGTAAATTGAGTCTGGTAGCTCACTGTAGCATGTGCATGCGTACAGACAGTAAGCTGTGTAGCAGTGTGCACATGGGGTTGTGGTCCTCAGCTTCCCACGTATGTGGTGGACAGTGCACGTACAACAGTGGGCTCTGTGTGCATGCGCGTGCCTTGGGGCAGTCTGAGGTACCACAAAGTCCCCAGGAGGTGGCTACGCTGGAACCTGGGTCCCGGTCAGTGGCAGCAGCAGCAGAAGGGGAGTTGGCAGTGATCATGGCAGCAAGAGACAGGAAGTCCCACGTGGGCAGCGGTGTCAAGATCAGGGGTGGAGGCAGTCTTCCTCATTGTCCCCATAGCCTGGCCCTGAGGCATCTGCACAAATACTAAATCTCCCATCTGAGCACCAGAACAGAAATGGCCAGTTCCCTGGCAGTAAACTATCGGTAAATCATTACAAAATCAAAGTGTACATGACATTATAATAAAGCGCATCAAAGAGTTATTAGAGTTCCTCAAAGATTTAGAATTTCTGGTTGTGAAAACTGCTGTATGTTGCAAAGCAAACATTCACAGACTCAGAAATAGAAATTAAATTTATTTTTTTAAAGATTTTATTTATTTATTTATTTACTTACTTATTTGAGAGAGAGCACACAAGCAGGGAGAGCAGCAGGAAGAGGGAGAGGGAGAAGCAGGGTCCCCGTTGAGCAGGGAGCCCCACTTGGGGCTCGATTCCAGGACCCAGGATAATGACCTGTGCTGAAGGCAGATGCTTAACTAACTGAGCCACTCAGGCACTCCTAGAAATTAAATTTAAAGATTGTTGCTATATAGGATGGGAAAAACACCTTCCAGTTGCAGTTTCACATGAGCCAATTATTAGTAAGGAAAGCAACTTAAAAAATATTTTTCTCTTGTAATTGAAGATACAGTGGCAGAATGCATCAACAGGAATTTTTTGAATGCATCAACGAACAAACCATGAAGTACATTTTAGTTCCTTGTACAACATCCACAAGTTATAGGAAATGTCAGAGAAAACATTAAAATGCCATGGTACACATTTGTATTTAAAATTAAATATAGACTTTACGTGTGTCTGGATTGTATTAGGAGTTAATATTTTCAGAAAAGTTCCATGAGATTTATCAGCTCTAGATGTACTAAAATTTATGTTTCAAAATAATTTACCAAGAATATATCCTATTGAAAAAAAATTTATCATAGTGTTATAGTCTATGATATACTTTCATAAGTTCCAGCAACAATTTCATCAGCAGAAAGTTCCTTTTCAAAGTTAAAAATATTATCTGCAGTCTTTTATCTGCCTAGAATGATTATACCAATTGAAAATGAAGTTGCTAAAATATGGATTTTGGTAGTTTAGGAAATGAATCTGTAAAAAAGCGAGTCAGGAAAATCTTATAATCAATAAAGTTATCATAACATAAGTATTATTTATTGTATTATATAAATTATGAAACAAAATTAAAAAAAATTTGTAGGTTTGTCCATGTGTCAGAATTACCACTTTTCCCTGCTTTTTGAACAGAGAGCCCCACATTTTATTTTGTGCTGGGCCTTGCAACTTCTGTTCCAGCCTTGCACAGCTCACTGTTCCTCACACTTGGGCCCTCTTCACTGAAGCGCCTTGAAGCTACTGAGACCATGGCAATCCAGGAGCTGACTTCCTGCTCTTGAGTCTGGGATAATTGCTGGAGACATCTTTTCAATTTAAGAGGGAGTGGTGTATTTTCCTCAGTGTTTTCTTGGATTCAATATATATTCAATATATTCAATATATATATATTTTTCCCTTTGTCATCCCTGTGACCCAAGTATGTAGGACTTTTCTGGGCCAACTCTGCTTCCATCCTGAATGCACCTGAAGACCATACTTAGTATTTTATGTTAACAGTGTTATCTAAGACAGATCCAGCTCCTCGGGGGCTAAGTGAAGCATGGTGTGAATGGATGGGAAAGATAAGCTTTATCATATAACATATGGGAGAAGCACAATAAAATTTTCCACTTCAGGAGTTTGTCCCCATCCTGAAAGTTCCTCTGCTCTCTAGTTAGCTTATCATAATTTTCTTTCTCCACATCATTTCTCAAGAACCCTAATGTCCTAGAAAATTCAGACCTAAATTGAAGCTTGCATACCCATAACCCAACAGCCAGTTGGGAGCCTTGCTTGAAGAACCTGCTATTCCCTGTCTTGCCTCTTGGCTCATGGGGGGGATCAGTCCTCATTCTAAGAAGTTTCTAATATTCCTTCCAGAAAAAGCATGTTCCATCCTAAGGTATAATTCTTCTAAAAAAAGATATTCTCTATTTTATTCTGGCTTTTCCACTTACTTTTCATTGTTCTATCAAATTCTGCAAAGTGACCCCAGACTCTCCTATTTCCTTTTTCTCTTACTGAATTTTGTTTATGAGTCAAAAGTACACTCAGTAATTCCACAAATATACTTTACATGTAGGTCTTCACTACAGATTTATTGCAAGAATAAACCCTAAATAGAGATTTTCAGGATAGGAAGGGATCCAGATAATTTAGTCCTCAACCCTTGAATTTCAGAAATGGAAAAGTCCTCTTTCAAGAGTCAAACTCAAGAGTCACTTGATCTCAGGCAGCTGTTGGTATTAGAGAGTTCCTTATGTTAAGCCAAAATCTGTGTCTTTTCCAGTATGAAGGAAAGGAAAGGCTTACTTCAGAAAAAGTTTTGCAAGAGAAAGTGCTCTTATTTCCTAAAGCCCATGGAAGATTCTAGTTGTCTCTTTTAGAGTCATCAAAAACTACTCCTATCTCCTCAGCCTTTAAACTTTTTTCAAGTATTTGATTTAAAAATGGCTAATTCATTATTAAATACTGTCTCCATGTGTTAACGTTTTTGACTATTCTTTATTGCATTTGATTAGGAACACTTGTGGGAGAAGAGTAACTACCAATTATAATATCCTGTTGCTAAAACCAATCTTCATTTCCAAAGACTGACAGACCCAAATGAATCTTCACTTCCCCAAAACGACATGCTTGAAGTGCTTGAAGTACCGTGATCACACAAGGTAAGAACTCACATGGAAAGTGTTATAGTAACTGGGCTGCTTTTTGAAAACCTGGTGGAAGAAAAGAATAGACGGGACCAAATTTTAGACACAGTCAGTTCCGTTTTGTAGCTTTGATTGTACAGATTTCATGAGTATATCTGAAGATTTGGAAGAGTTACGTGGACAGCTATTACATATTCTAAAAGTTCCAAGTTCCTGAAATAGGAAGGAAAAGTTCAATGCCCAGTAGAGAGTCTTGTTAGATTCGACTCAACATTCAGACTCAGAAGACAGGCATGGCGAGAGTCTACTCAGAGGGTATGAGAAGAGCTTCAGGGGCCAGGGGGCAGTGGCAGGCACTCCTCTGGTTTGCATAGGCGGTAGGCCTTACAGCATTCAACACACATGTCCAGGAAACTTCTCGTCAGATGCCAGCTCTGGTGTAAGGAGATTCACATGGGGCAAGTGCAGGATCTGCCCAGGCATTTAAGTCTCATGCTCCACAGACCCACAGCTTCATGGGCATAGATTCTGTGAACCCAGTTATCAGCATCCCCTAGCTCCAGGAAGCCCAATGAATGGTGCCCCTCCCCATTAAGTATTTATAATTCATTTATAATTCCTCTTGGTCTGATGCAAGTTACCAATTGATGATCTTTTTTTTTTTTTTAATCATAAGCAGCATTGCTTAGAAACATATTTGACATTTGGTTTTTACCAGGTTACTAGGGGAACAGAGCTATAGGAAGTTAACCTAAGAGAAAATTCTCTTGCAGAAAAGCAAAAGGTTTTGTTAACTCTTTATCCATGATACATAAATATAAATGAAAGATAACAGAGGAGTGGACTATGCAGTTTCGAAATACTATAAATCTGATAAATAAGAAGCTGAGTGAACTTCTAACATTAATCAGGAAATAGTCAAAACCCAACCCAACCAAAGCCTCTATGTGGCCAACAGCTGTCACATAGGTCTTGTACCTTAATTAATGACTATCTTCAAAAAAAATGACTATCTTATTCGCTACCCTTTCTAGTGCCATACATAGTAGATACACAGGAAATATGTGTTGTCTGAATGCATAAGTGAATGAATAAAAGACTCTCCTTAGGCCCAACTTAGAAGCAGAAGATACATTCTTGGCTGAATGAAGTCAAAGCTAACAGGACAGACCTTCTGATACCTGAGTGAGGAGGTGTGGACCAGTTTACTTAGAGATAAATGGCCCCTCAAAAGTCACTGCTGGGTGTCAACCCGGTTAGAAAACAGTATGTGAATGCCCTTTAGGCATTAAGGAAAGATTAAGTAATTCTTTGAATTATTGGTTTAAGAAGGTGGAGAGGTGTCAAAATTATAAAAGATAACTGAAAGATGATTATAAGTTAAAAGATAGTTAAAAGCGAATTCATTCTCTTAAAAATATTGTATTTTGGAATGTTTTAGTCCTCTGTTAGTCCCAAATTTTTTCTCTAGTTTGTTCATATCAAGTTAAACTTCTTTCTTTGTATAAATATAGAAATATTATGTCTCATATAATTGGATGAGTCTTATATATTGAGTCCTCCCTCTTTAATTAACAGAATATATACTTTAATTTATTTGAAATTTCATGTTTTGGTTTTAACATGACCAACTAGCTCTTGAACTTGGTAGAGGCAAAGCTAGATTGATGTTCAGTGATTATGGTTCAAGAAC
>CM052900.1:63110449-63141391 GCA_028534135.1 Potos flavus | reverse complement strand
GTGGCTCAGTGGATTAAAAATCTGACTTAGGCTCAGGTCATGATCTCAGGGTCCTGGGATCTAGCTCCAAGTTGGGCTCCATGCTCAGGGGAGTCTGCTTCTCAGTCTCCCTTTGCCCCTCCCCTCTTTCATGCTCTCTCTCTCTCTCAAATAAATAAATAAAATATTTTTTAAAAAAAGATGGAAGAGATGGGACCTGCCACTTGACTGCCGAAATTACTGGTATGGCTCTCCAAAACTAAAGAGTTGTTCTTGAAAGAATTACTTTCTTCACCAACAGCCTCTCTCCAGATCTTTCCTGCCTAGTGGGAATTGGGAGTGGAGGAACAGCACTGTCTGGCTGAGTCTATCCACTCAATATCAGTCATTCACAGAAGATGGGATCTTCTGATGTTCACCTGCTGCTAAAGTACTCAGAATGGCAATTCCACCTCAGAGATCCGATGGATAGATGGAAACTGATATTGGTTGCTAAGCCCACTGGAACTGTTATTCTACAGGGCAGAGCTGTGGGTGGATGGGTGTAGTCTCCAGCCCAAGGCCATGTCCTCTCTGTGTTCTTACTGAATTTCTGTAGATTTTTTTGAGTAAATGCTTTTCAGTTTGCTGCAGGCTGTTCGATCTAGCTCCAAAGATTTTGAATGATTTTCTGCTAATTTTGACCAGTTTAATACATATCTCTTTGTGAGATATTTTTTCCCTATATATTTTTCAACTCTTCACCACCTGCTTTGGTACATTTTATTTATTTATTTATTTATTTATTATTTATTTATTTATTTATTTATTTATTTATTTATTTATTTTGAGTGTTTACTATGTGCTGGATATGATTCTTTTTTTTTTCCAATTATTTTTATTTTATTTTTTCAGTGTTCCAAGATTCGTTGTTCATGTACCCCACCCAGTGCTCCATGCAATACATGCCCTCCTCAATACCCACCACCAGGCTCGCCCATGTCCCCAACCACCTCCCCTCCAAAACCTTCAGTTTGTTGCTTAGAGTCCACAGTCTCTTATGGTTCATCTCTCCCTCCGATTTCCCCCAATTCACCCTTCCTTTCCTTCTCACAATGTCCTCCATGTTTTTCCTTATGCTCCATACGTAAGTGAGACCATATGATAATTGACTCTCTCTGCTTGACTTATTTCACTCAACATACTCTCCTCCAGTCCTGTCCATGTTGATATAAAAGTTGTGATGGAGGCATAATATTCCATTGTATATATGGACCATATCTTCTTTATCCATTCATCTGTTGAAGGGCATCTTGGCTCTTTCCATAGTTTGGCAATTGTGGCCATTGCTGCTATGAACATTGGGGTACATGTGGCCCTTCTTGGTACTGCATCTGCATGTACTGGTAAATACCCAGTAGTGCAATTGCAGGGTTGTAGGGTACTTTTTATTTAATTTTACAGTCTCACTGGACTTTAAATAGCCTCATTGTTTTTAGTCAGCCTTTTGGTTGGCTCTCTCTTTTTCCTACAAATATGGCTGATTAATGCCATTTGGATCATGTCAGTCCTCTTTTTAGCAATTGTAATAACTATGCTTGCCTTTAATCATGTTTATACTTCTCAATACACTCTACTGATTGGCTCCTTTGTGTGAAAGTCCTCATATTTCATTTGCATATTCATTTCGACCATTCTACCAAATGTAACCTTTATATCAAAATATCACACCCCAACACTTCCCCACATATATTAATCAATCTTATGAAATAGTTTATCTTTTGGACCATTGTAACCATCCCTCAGAACAATGTACTGCTTAAAATATAACCTATGAGAAATTATACTAGTTACTAAGCATACTTAGATATAGACTTAAGAAAAACGTACTGGCAACAGGCCTCTGGGGGAGAGGATGATATACGTCCTTGAAGCTGAGCAGCTGGGGATGCCCAGCTCGCTCAGGATGGAACGCCGCCTGCTTCATTTTTCCGCTATCTCCCCTTCCCTGGAGAGCACCTGCAGTTAGTTAGACAACCCTCTTGTTTGGGTTTGCTCACTATAGGTCATGCACTATGTGACCAGACATATTTTGCATTTCTTCTTACTTATGTACAAGACTCATGGTCAATGTGTGACCTACTCTGGCTTCTTTGTTGGTTATTACCTACTTTCTAATAAATATGAGACTGAGGAGTTGTTCAGGGCAACAGTCTTTTCTACTGTCATCCCCTGCTCCCTTTCTCTTGCAGCTGACTTGTTTGTGCCTCATTCTTTTCCCGTGCACCATCAGAAGGTGGCAGACCATTTTTACTTTGTATTATTTTTAGGAAAGAAATTATCTTCTCAACACTACAATGCTATTTTAATAACTTCTCAGTACCAATTTTTCTGTTATATTGTAATATTCAGATTAGCAATTTAGCTATAAATTTCCACAATGCCATTAATTTGCTAACATATTATTATCTTTAAATTGAATAAATTCATTAATTCAATGCATATTGATTTTTTTACTAAATTAGGCATTCTCATTATTTCTTTTGTTTGCCCATATTTCAAAACTTCAAAATAAAAAGATAATTGACATATATTAGATTATTATAAACAAAGATTATTATTAAGAGTTCACATACTTGGTTGTATAGCCATCAAACTTTCCAGTGTTGATGAATTATGAGCAAATTATGTTGGTTTTAATTTTACCTTTTTTTTTTTTTTTTTTTTTTAGTATTCTTAAATCAAAGAGGAGATACTCTGCAAAGCCAAAAGCTGTGAATTTGCTTGCACAATCATCTGAAACAAAGGGAAAAGCTGTTTATAATAGAATTTAAGAAGTTAATTCTTGGAATTATTTTAAAAATTGGAACTCCGTTTCCTTTCTCTGGCTTATCTTTGGGGACAAAATATCACTTAAAGTCATTTTTGTGACGACTCTATTCCTATATCTTCACACTATTTACCCAACAAAAGGATGGAAATTATTTCAATTTTTTTTAACCCAAGAAACTAACGAGCCAATAAGCACATTCTTTTCTCTCTCTCTCTTTTCAAAAAAAAAAAAAAAAAAAAGAGAGAGAGAGAGACTATCTCCCCTATCACTGCCATTTTAAATAGGAATACCTGCATTATAAATAAAGCCACATGTACCAGGAATTTTCTCTTGGTGCAGGAAGAGTTCCTTGTACCTTGGAAGAGTCCTAATTTCAGAGTGCCATACACTAGAGAATACAAAAACACATAGTGAAGTAAAGTATTCATCTGATAGTCCATTTATACCAACTACTCCTGCAACAGTTGAAATACAGACCAACTGACCATGGTTAGATTTAATCATGAAAGGAAAGAAGGCCTTACAAGTCTGGAAGATAGAAACACACTGTCAATATTTCATTCACTTATTTTATTTGCTCAAAAAGTATTTGAAGAATTTACAGATTCAAGTAATAAATATTTATTTAATACTTATGGTATGTGCAGTTCTGTGGCTGTACAAAATAGTTACTGGTATGATGTAGTCATTTCTCAAGAATCTTAAAATTTATTATGTGTTAATCTATGAGACATACAATTTGATTTGTTTTTCTTTTAAGTAAACTATATCAATTGAATTAAACCAATATTTTATGGTTATATTTTGCTAAAAATCCTAAAAACTAGTTTTTCTAGTATGCTCAATTCTTCAGTTTTCAATAATTTCTATTAAAATTTACATTTAACTTAACATTACATTTAACTTAACATTCACCTTCCTAGACTTACTGCAAACCAGTTTTGCCCTCATTCCAATAAGTTGGCAGAATGAGAAAAACTGTTCAGGGAAAGGTGGATTTTTTAAAAATTTAAAATCAACTAATTAACATATAGTATATTATTAGTTTCAAAGGTAGAGTTTAGTGATTCATCAGTTGCATATAAAACCCAGTGCTCATTACATCAAGTGCCCTCCTTAATGACCATCACCCAGTTACCCCATTCCCCCTAACTACCTCCCCTCCAGCAACACTAAATTTGTTTCCTATATTAAGAGTCTCTTACGGTTTGTCTCCCTCTCTGATTTTGTCCTATTTTATTTCTCTCTCCCTTCCCCTATGCTCATCTGTTTTTTCCCCTTAAATTCCACATATAAGTGAAATCATATGATAATTGTCTTTCTCTGATTGACTTACTTCACTTAGCATAATACCCTCTAGTTCCATCCATGTTGTTTCAAATAGTAAGGTTTCTTTTTTTTTGATGGCTGAGTAATATTCCATTGTATATATGTACCACATCTTCTTTATCCATTCATCTGTTGATGGATACCTGGGCTCTTTCCATAGTTTGGCTATAGTGGACATTGCTGCTGTATACACTGGGGTGAAGGTGCCCCTTCAGATCACTATGTTTGTATCCTTTCAAAAAATACCTAGTATTGCAATTGCTGGATCATAGGGTAGCTCTATTTTTAACTTCTTGAGGAAACTCCATGCTGTTTTCCAGATTGGCTGTACCAGTTTGCATTCCCACCAATAGTGTAAGAAGGTTCTCCTTTCTCCACATCCTCCCCAACATCTGTTGTTTCCTGACTTGTTCATTTTAGCCATTCTGACAGGTGTGAGGTGGTATCTCAGTGTGGTTTTGATTTGTATTTCCCTGATGCTGAGGGATTTTGAGCCTTTTTTTTATGTGTCTGTTAGCCATTTGAATGTCTTCTTTGAAGAAATGTCTGTTCTTGTCTTCTGCCCATTTCTTTTTCTTCTTTTTTTTTAAAGATTTTATTTATTTATTTGACAGAGAGAGAGAGAGGTCACAAGTAGGCAGAGAGGCAGGCAGAGAGAGAGGGGGAAGCAGGCTCCCTGATGAGCAGAGAGCCCGCTGCGGGGCTCAATCCCAGGACTCTGAGATCACGACCTGAGCCGAAAGCAGAGACTTTAACCTACTGAGCCACCCAGGTGCCCCATTCTGCCCCTTTCTTGACTGGATTGTTTGTTTTTGGTGGTTGAGTTTGGTAAGTTCTTTATAGATTTTGGATATTAGCTCTTTATCTGGTAAGACATTTGCAAATATCTTCTCCCATTCTTTAGGTTGTCTTTTAGTTTTGTCGACTGTTTCCTTTGCTGTGCAAGAGCATTTTATCTTGATGAAATCTCAATAATTCATTTTTTATTTTGTTTCCCTTGCCTTTGAAGACGCATCTAGCAAGAAGTTGCTGTGGCTGAGGTCACAGAGTTTTCTGCCTGTGTTCTCTAGGATTTTGATGGATTCCTGTATCACATTTAGGTCTTTAATCCATTTTGAGTCTATTTTTGTGTATGGTTTAAGGAAATGGTCCAGTTTCATTCTTCTGCATGAGGCTGTTCAATTTTCCCAACACCATTTGTTGAAGAGACTCTTTTTTCCATTGCATATTATTTCCTGCTTTGTTGAAGATTAGTTGACCATAGAGTTGAGGGTCCATTTCTGGGTTCTCTATTCTGTTTGATTGATCTATGCGTCTGTTTTTGTGCCAGTACCATACTGTCTTGTGATTACAGCTTTGTAATAGAACTTGAAGTCCAGAATTGTGATGCCCCCCTCTTTGATTTTCTTTTTCAACATTCCTCTGGCTATTCAGGCTCTTTCCTGGTTCTATACAAATTTTAGGATTGTTTGTTCTAGCGCTGCGAAAAATGTTGATGGCATTTTGATAGGGATTGCACTGAATGTGTAGATTGGTACGGGTAGCATAGATATTTTAACAGTATTTTTTATTCCAATCCATGGTCATGGGAAGTTTTTCCATTTCTTTGTCTTCCCCAATTTCTTTCATAAATGTTCTATAGTTTTTAAGTACAGATCATTTACCTCTTTGGTTACATTTATTCCTAAGTATCTTATGGTCTTTGATGCAATTCTAAGTGGGATTGATTCCTTGATTTCTCTTTCTTCTCTTGTTATCAGTGTATAGAAATGCAATGATTTCTGTGACTTGATTTTATATCCTGCAACTTTGTCAAATTCCCGTATCAGTTCTAGCAATTATTGAGTGGAGTCTTTTGGGTTTTCAACATACAATATCGTGTCATCTACAAAGAGTGAAAGTTTGATTTCTTCTTTGCCAGTGTGGTTGCCTTTTATTTCTTTTTGTTGTCTGATTGCTGTGGCTAAGACTTCCAGTACTATGTTGAGCAACAGTGGTGAGAGCATCCCTGTCGTGTTCCTGACTTTAGGGGAAAGCTCTCAGTTTTTCCTCATTGAGGGTGATATTTGCTGTAAATTTTTCATAGATGGCTTTTATGATGTTGAGGTATGTTCCCTCTATCCCTACACTGCAGAGAGTTTTAATCAAGAAAGGATGCTGTATTTTGTCAAATGCTTTTTCTGCATCCATTGAGAGGATCACGTGGTTCTTGTTCTTTCTTTTATTAATATGATGTATTACATTGATTGATTTGTGGATGTTGAACAACCTTGCAGCCCAGGAATAAATCCCACTAGGTCATGGTGAATAATCCTTTTAATGTACTGTTGGATCCTACTAGCTAGTATCTTGGTGAGAGTTTTTGCATCCATGTTCATCAAGGAGATTGGTCTATAATTCTCCTTTTTGATGGGGTCTTTGTCCGGTTTTGGGATCAAGGTAATGCTGGCCTCATAGAATGAGTTTGCAAGTTTTCCTTCCATTTCCATTTTTTTAAACAGCTTCTGTAGAATAGGTATTAATTCTTCTTTAAATATTTAGTAGAATTCCACTAGGAGGCCATCTGGTCCATCCTGGACTCTAGTTTGTTGGGAGATTTTTGATTACTGCTTCAACTTCTTTGTTGGTTATAGGTCTGTTCAGGTTTTCTATTTCTCTCTGTTTCAGTTTGGGTAGTTTATATGATTCTAGGAATGCATCCATTTCTTCCAGATTGCTTAATTTGTTGGCATATAGTTGCTCAGAATATGTTCTTATAATTGCTTGTATTTCTTCAGTTTTGATTGTGATCTTTCCTCTTTCATTTATGATTTTATTTATTTGAGTCCTTTCTCTTTTCTTTTTGATAGATCTGCCTGAGGATTTATCCATCTTATTAATTCTTTCAAAAAACTAGCTCCTAGTTTTGTTGATCTGGTTCTACTGTTCTTTTGACTTCTATTTCATTCTATTTTCTACTCTAATCATTATAATTTCTCTTCTCCTGCTGGATTCAGGCTTTATTTGCTCTTTCTCCAGCTCCTTTAGGTGTAAGATTAGGCTGTATATTTAAGACTTTTCTTGTTTCTTGAGAAAGGCATGTATTGCTATATATTTCCTTCTTAGGGCTGCCTTTGCTGCACCCCAAAGGTTCTGGATTGTGTTTCCATTTTTATTTGTTTCCATGATTTAAAAAAAAAAATCTTCTTTAATTTCCTGGCTGATCCATTCATTCTTTAGTAGGATGTTCCTTAACTTCTATGTATTTGTGTTTCTTCTAAATTTTCTCTTGTGATTGAGTTCAAGTTTCAAAGCATTGTGGTCTGTAAATATGCAGGGAATAATCCTAATCTTCTGGCATTGGTTGAGACCTGATTCGTTACCCAGCATTTGATCTATTCTGGATAATGTTTCATATGCACTTGAGAAGAATGTGTATTCTGTTGCTTTAGGATAGAATGCTCTGAATATATTTGTGAAGTCCAGCTGGTCCAGTGTGTTATTTAAAGCCCTTGTTTCCTTTTTGCTCTTCGGCTTAGATAATCTGCCCATTGTAGTGAGTGGGGTGTTCAAGTCCCATACTATTATTGTACTGTTATCAATTTATTTCTTTAATTTTATTATTAATTGGTTTTTTGGCTGCTCCCAAGTTAGGGGCATAAGTATTTATAATTGTTAGATTTTCTTATGGGACAAACCCTTTTATTATGATATAGTGTCCTTCTTCATCTCTTATTACATACAGTCTTTGGTGTAAAATCTAGTTTGTTTGATATAAGGATTGCTATCCCAGCTTTCTTTTGATGTCAATTAGCCTGATAAATGGTTCTCCCCCTCACTCTCAATCTAGAGGTGACTTTGGTCTAAAAAATGAGTCTCTTATCAACAGCATATGGGTGGGTCTTTTTTTTTTTTTTTTAATCCAATCTGATACCCTGTGTCTTTTGATTGGAGCATTTAGTCCATTTACCTTCAGGCTAATTATTGAAAGATATGAATAGTGCCATTGTATTACCTGTAAAGTCGTTGTTTCTGTAGATTGTCTCTGTTCTTTTCTGGTCTTTTTTACTTTTGGGCTCTCTGTTTGCTCAAAAGATCCCCTTTAATATTTCTTGCAGGGCTGGTTTAGTGATCAGAAATTTTAGTTTCTGTTTGTCCTGGGAACTCTTTATCTCTCCTATTCTGAATGAAAACCTTCTGGATAAAATATTCTTGACTGAATATTCTCATTTAGCACCTTGAATATATCATGCCAATCCTTTCTGTCCTGCCAGGTCTCTGTACAGGTTTTCTCCCAGTCTAGTGTTTCTACCTTTTCAGGTTAAGGACCTCAGGGAAAGGTGGATTTAAAATCAAGGAAAACATGATCTTCTAAGTAAAGTGCTTTGGAATTGTCTAGCATGACTTAAATATATTCTTAGCTATTTTGGTAAAATTTACTCATTCATCCAAGTAAGATATTAATTCAGTGTTTTAAGTCCCCATGTCATGAAATAGTGCCAGTTCCATTACCCTTGCATCTATTCGATTCTGTCAGGGAAACTTTCTTTCTCTTCTCCCAATACTGTGCTTTTTTATCTGATTATTTCTGAACAGAGGTTAGTGTGTATGTATGTATTTATTCAATGTATCTGTATGTATATTTACTTTTGTCTGGGGGCCAAAGTCACTACCCAGTTTTCTGTTTCCACTTGAGAAAAGTTTACTTCCAGAGGGGAAGTGACTAAATATTTCAGGGATCTTTTGTGTTTGTGGCCTTGTAATCAGTGGATGACTTTTTTAAGGACATTCTCAAGATGAATTAACTACAGAAACTCATCATTTGTTCTCACCATATAGATATCCACCTTTAAAAAGAAGAAAAAGGAATAGAAATAAATGTTGAGTGAGCAATTAGTCATCAAAAATGTATTAATAAAACTTCTTTAGAGCATTTTTGGCCGGGGAACTCAATAGAGAATTATATATGAGTCCAGATTTACACATTACTCTTAATCAAGTTAAATCTGTGAATTAATGAGACTTGTTTGATAAACAGTTCTATCTATTTTCCCTGATTTTACCATGTGTGAAATATAATGCAAGTAAGCATCAGAATTGCTTGATTTTCTTTTATTGCACTTGATGTAAGACTTGATTTTTCTTTTTTTTTCCCTGAAGATTTATTTATTTTAGAGTGAGAGAAAAAGAGAGCATGAGTGGGAGGGGTGGAGGGAGAGGCAGAGAGGATCTCAGGCAGACTCCATGCTGAGCACAAAGCCCAACATGGGGCTTGATCCCAGGACCCTGAGATCATGACCTGAGCTGAAACTGAGAGTCAGATGCTTAACCAACTGTGCCACCCCAGCCCCTCAAGACTCGGTTTTTCTCATGGAAAATCCTAATTCATAAACTTCCTAAATTTTTTCACACTGATTATAGGTCAGATAAGTTATCACTGTTTCCACAAAATAGTTCAGGTTATGAAGCATGCAAACATGTGTTCAGTTAAATGGAATTACAATAAATGATGACTTTATTGTAAGAAAAGGATTAGTGTTTTTGAACTTCAGTTTTGTCACTTGTTTGGACTTAGCTATCCCACTTGAACTGTCTTCTATAATTCATTGATACCATCTTTTTGATAATCTTTTAATATGACAGTGATTGTGTTACTTTGCATTGTCAACTTAAATGACTTGATGACTTTGGGATTAATATTAAGTAGAGTAATTTATGACAAATCTTTGGTTTCCCATAAAATTTTTAAAGAAACAAAAATTCATAGTGCAAAGGTGTAGTCACCTAGTATGGCTTTGACTTACTTTTTTGTAAAGCTTGAATTGAGAAGATAAGTTCAATGTGGCATATGCCTAATTTTCTGATATGATGATAAAGAAAATTATATTTTAAAGTTAAGATTGAAAGGTAATACTAATATTGTTATGTAGATATATGAACATTCTATATGTTTAAGATCATACACATATATGAATGCATAATAAATTAATAAACAAAATAAATGCATGTATGATAAAGTTGAAGGACCTGGTAGCTTAAAATTGGCCTTAGAATATTCAGTCTGCTGTAAACAAGAGCTATTCTATACCTTAGTGTAATCTGTCCAGAGACTGGGGATTCTTACCTTGTCAGAATACTCTGAGCCCTTTTGCTAACTTTTGTCATGCTATTGAATTGTTAAAACAAAGAATAAAAAGTTCTAACATCTGAAAGGCCTTAAGTCTTTTATTAATTGTCCCTCAATTAATTAATATTGTTACCATCTGTTCTGTTATTTATTTTTTAAAAGATTTTATTTACTTGTTTTAGAAAGAGAGAGTGGAGGGGCAGTAGCAGAGGGAGAGGGACAAATAGACTCTGCACTGAGTGCAGAGCCCAATGTGGGGTTCGATCCCATGACCCTGAGATCATGACCTGAGCCAAAACCAAGAGTCAGATGCTTAAACAACTGAGCCACCCAAGTGCCCCTGTTCTGTTATTATACAACAAACAAACACACAAACAAACAAAAAACTGTACTGTAACTTTAGCTATTAAGGTGTACAATGCAACCTTTCAGCTGTGTTTAGAAAAATAAAACTGAAGATGCTATTACACTCAGAGTCATCTTTGGCACTTCTTAGGTGACCAAACTACCCAAGGCCTGTTCTTTTAACTGAAATCCATGACACAGCAATCAGTGGCAACAAGGATGCTGAGAACAATGGGATATATTTGGTATGCTCTACATTTCTTCATTAGCTTAGCCCTATTATAGGATTTGCCCTAAGAAAATGTAGAGAAAAGTGATTGGGTCAAAAAGGGAAACTAAACATTTCCCAAGAAAAATATATTAATACAAAAATGCTTCATCAAAGATTGTACACTTGTCAGGATGGAGAGAAGGGCTCTGGGGATTGTCAGTACTTTCACTGTAATAATTAACCAAATCCATGTAAAATGGCTATGTCTTACACCAAAGTGGGGGTTTCTCCTTTCTCCAGTTGATGTTTTTGGTTGCCAAAATCATTGAATTAGGTCCATTCACTTTTTCATCGATAGGAAGTTTCTAGGCTTCTCTCATCTGCCCAAAGGCTCTGATGCTACAAACCAGAAATTGTGTTTTGTGGAAGATACAGTACAGCAGGAAACATTAAAAAGTCACTCTGGAAAGGGCTGTTCCAAGAAGTCAACTCTTTGGTTTGGGCCTCCCATCATGAACCACTGACATTGCCATGCTTGTAAAGACATAGCAGGGGGTGAATTCCATCCCTAGGCCTCTTTAGTCCAGAAGCAGTTGACAGTATGAAAACAGATTCAGACCAGGATCCCGAAGAATGGAAATAATTTCATAGGGTTGGATGATGGACTCAATGAGAGAAATTTAAACGTGGTCAATGTTCTATTTTCTGACGAACATATGAAGTCCTATTCCTTTCCTCTTGATCTGTTTCTGATCCTCAATGAAGGAATTTATGCTTATGTAAGTTGCCATAAAACTCTTTTTGAAATGTCTTATGGGGAATCCTTTTTTAAAAAAATTTAATTCTAGTTAGTTAACATATAGTGCAATATTGGTTTCTGGAGTAAAATTCAGTGATTCACTTACATACAACACCCAGTGCTCGTCATAACAGGTGACCTCCTTAATACCCATCACCCATCTAGCCCATTGCCCATGCACTTTCTATCCATCAACCCTCTTTGATCTCTATCATTAAGAATCTCTTATGCCTTGTTTCCTTCCCTACTTTTTTTCTTTTCCTCCTTCTGTTATGGAGAATCTTAGTGTAGATTGTAAACCAACAAGTGTTCAGAAGAGTAATTCTAGTTTTGAACATGGATTTCAAATGAACGTCTTGATAATGTGTTAAACTTAAACAAATATGTGGAATGAAATTTTACTCTAACCACCATATATCTATAAACAATCAAACCATTTTATTGATAATATGAAAGATATTAATTTCCTTTGTCTATGAACCTATTTAGAGCAAAAGACCAATTCTATCACAGTGACTATTACTGAGATCCCTCCTCTTTTATGGCCATGTACTTATTTTTATAGGTTGGATAAGAACCAGGTCTTCTTTTTACCAGGATGTAATTGAAGAGATTGATAGTGTAACCACAGCACAGGTATGTCATATTTAAGAAGTATCATTTAATCATGTAAGACAAACTCACTTTTTAGGGACAATGGTTATAGTCTATATGTGGCACCAATGCCAAAGCGGGACTGATACCTGTTCTGTGGCTAACAGGGCTTCTCCCAGCCTTATAGGTATCAAGGAAGGTCATTTCCTAGAGGCTAGGAACCTTGGCAAGATGGGAAGACCTCAAGAAAAGGAAAGCTGTCATAATTCAAAATACTGCAGGCAAAACTTGGCAGAGACATTTCTTGGTTTTGGTTTCCTAATCTTGGGATATAGGAGCTAATAACAGCAGTAAAAACAATTTTAAAAAATCTTTGGAATTTTACAGAAGTGAATGAAGATTCCTTTCCTAATTGTCACACGGGAGTTGATTTCTCTGGTTTTAGTGGTTGTTCAGCATCATCTCTCCCAAGGTTTGCTGACATTTAACAAGAAGGCTATGTGTGCCTATTAATGCCTTTTACTGTAACTGTAAATGAATCAAGACAAACAGAATAGAACACATAGGATAAAGTTACAAGTTCAGAGCCTGCTGAGCCCTCAAGGATAGGAAGGAGCAGGTATGCAAAAGTCAGGAGAAAGAATATATTCTTGTTAGAGAGAACTGTTTGTGCAAAGGCCCTCCTATAGGAAAGAGCTTGATTTGCTCTGGGATCTCATCAAGATCCTTGGAGTACAGAAAGTGTGCAGAAAGTAGAGAAAATGAGAGGCGGGAGGCAGAAGAAGGAGGAGATTGCCACATCATGGAGAGGCTTATAGGCCTCGATAGGTAACTGTATGTTATTTGAAGTGCATTTGGAATCCTCTGAACATTTTTGATCAAGGGAGTGAAATGGTTTGATTAATGTGTTTAAAAGGTCACTTGAGGGGGAACCCGAGTGACTCGGTTGGTTAAGCATCTGCCCTTGGCTCAGGTCACGGTTAGCAAGGAGTCTGCTTCTCACTCTCCCTTTGCCCTTCCCCCGCTTATGTGCTCATGGGCTGGTGCACTCTCTCTCTCTCAAATAAATAAATAAAGTCTTAAAAAAAAAGGTCACTTGGTTCCCATATGAAAGCAAGTGAGAAGGCACAAGCATGGTGCACATAACACATTTAGCATAAGGGGATTTACCTTTGAGACTTAACTCACCAAAATACATATTTCAGCAACAACAGATACAATCACTGAATTCCTAAATTATATAAATAATAAGAATATTTCCAGTTCACAGGACAGTTTTCTACACATAATCTAATTTGACCCACAGGAAGGTCACAGATTAGTAGGAAAGCTTTATAGTTATAGAAATAAGGTCTTTGAGCCTTGACTCAATGCCCGACATTACGTAACTAGTAAACCAAGGATCTGAATTCTCAGTCAAGTCATTTTTCTATTGTATGAATTCACCTGATGATCTCAGATCTCATATCTACTAGAAATTTGCTTTTCATTAGGCGTTGTTCAATAATATAGAAATAGTATTATAATACAAATAAGGCTGTGATATATTTTTACTTGATAATTGCAGTATCCCTCTAAAAGTCAAGCCAGGTAGTTATTTCTATTTTATAGTGAGGACTTGAGGGAAGAAAAAAAATATGAAGTATCTTTATTCAAAGTCACATAGCTAGCTAATAAAATAGGTAACATCAGGATTAGGACAGAGGTCTCCAGGCCTTCACCATCAGAGCTGGCTTTTCTTGGAGCTAATGTATTATTTTCCCAGACTCACCTTTTAAAAAACATAATAGAAGATTTTTTGGTTTTGGTGATACTTTCTTGATTTTTGACAATTATATTGTGTGTTAAGCTTCGAACATTCTTACACAATAATTTCATGTAGAAATTACATGCGGATGCCTACAAAATCATGTTAACAGACCACAGCTGCTCACAGAAATAACAACCACTAGCATAGTAATCATGATCATAATCATAATAGCAACAATAGTTTTGGAATCTTCTTATCTATTATGCAAGTTCTAAGTGTTTTGCACATCTCAGTTCATTTAACTCTTGCAAGGGTTGCCCTGTTGTTGATGTGGTCCCACTTGTTTGTTTTTTATTTTGTTGCTTGTACTTTAGATGTTATACCCAAAAAGTCATCACCAAGACCCATCTCAAGCAGCTTTTTTCCTATGTTTTCTTCTAGGAGTTTCGTGGTTTCAGGTCTTACATTTAAGTCTTTAATCCATTTTGAGTTAATTTTTATGAGTAGTGTAAAATGTGGGTACAGTTTCATTTTCTCACATAGCAAGGATGCAGGAAAAAAAGGAACCCTTGTGCACTGTTGGTGGGAATGGAAATTGATGAAGCCATTATGGAAAACAGTATGGAGTTTCCTTAAAAAATGAAAAATAGAATTACCATATGATCCATCAATTCCACTTTTGGGAAACTATCCGAAGGAAACAAAAATGCTAATTCAAAAAGATATATCCACATCCATGTTCATTGCAGTATTATTTATAATAGCCAAGACATGGAAACAACCTAAGTGTTCATAAATGAATGAATGGATAATGAAGTCGGATACACATATCCCAACTTGTGTTTGTGTGTGTGTGTGTGAGTATAATTTATCCATGAGGAAATCCTACCATTTGCAACGATATGGATGGATCTTAAAGGCATTGTGTTAGGTGAAATAAGTCAGACAAATACTGTGTGATCTCACTTATATGTGGAAACAAAAAAGAAAAAAAAGACTCTGATAATGCAGTCAGTTTGCAGCCAGTCATCCCAAAGTTTCCATCATCAAGGCATAGAAAGCTTTCCTTTTCTTTTTTTTTTTAAGTTTTCATTTAAATTCCAGCTAATTTACAGTGTAGTATCAGTTTCAGGTGTACAGTATGGTGATTCAACACGTACATACAACACCTGGTGCTCATCACAAGTGTGCTCCTTAAACCCCATCACCTATTTCACCCATCCCCCAACCCACCTCCCCTCTGGTAACTATCAGTTTCTTCTCTAGGGTTAAGAGTCTCTTATGGTTTGCCTCTCTCTTTTCCCCACCTTGCTCATTCTTTTGTTTCTTAAATTCCACATATGAGTGAAATAATATGGTATTTGTCTTTCTCTGACTGATTTATTCCACTTAGCATAATAAGCTCTAGCTCCAACAAACTGAGGGTTTTGGAGGGGAGGGGGTTGGGGGGCTGGGTGAGCCTGGTGATGGGTATTGAGGAGGGCACATATTGCATGGAGCACTGGGTGTGGTGCATGAACAATGAATCTTGGAACACTGAAAAAAATAAAATTAATTAAAAAAAAGAAAAGAAAATTATAAGGAAGAGAAAATACAAAAAAAAAAATAAGCTCTAGCCCCATCCACATCAGTGCAAACAGCAAGATTTCATTCTTCTTTATGGCTAAGTAATATTCCATTCTGTGTGTGTGTGTGTGTGTGTGTGTGTGTGTGTGTGTGTGTGTATCACCTCTTTATTCATCTGTTGATGGACATTTAGGCTCTTTTCATAACTTAGCTGCTATAAATATCAGAGTGTATGTATGTCTTCAAATTAGTATTTTGTATTCTTTGGGTAAATAACTAGTAGTGCAATTGCTGGGTCATAGGGTAGTTCTATTTTTAACTTTTTGAGGAATCTCCATACTGTTCTCCAGAGTAGCTGTCCCAGTTTGCATTCCCACTAACAGTGCAAGAGAGTTCCCCTTTCTCCACATTCTTGCCAACACCTGTTGTTTCTTGTGTTGCTGATTTTAGCCATTCTGACAGGTGATATTTCATTATGGTTTTGATTTGTATTTCTCTGATGATGAGTGAGGTTGAGTATCTTTTCATGTGTCTGTTGGCCACTTGTATGCCTTCTTTGGGAAAATGTCATTCATATCTTCTTCCCATTTTTAAATTGGACTATTTGGTTTTTTGGGTGTTGAATTTAATAAATTCTTTACAGATTTTTGGATACTAGCCCTTTATCTGATAAGACATTTGCAAATATCTTCTCCCATTCCATTTACCTTTTAGTTTTGTTGACTGTTTCCTTTGCTGTGCAGAAGTTTTTGTTTTGATGAAGTCTTAATAGTACATTTTTGCTTTTGTTTCCCTTGCCTCAGGGGACATAACTAGTAAGAAGTAGTTACGGCTGATGTCAAAGAGGTTACTGCCTGTGTTCTCTAGGATTTTAATGGTTTCATGTCTCACATTTAGGTCTTTCATCCATGTTGAATATATTTTTGTGTATGCTGTAAGAAGGAGGGCCAGTTTCTTTCTTTTGCATGTCGCTGTCCAGTTTCCCAGCACCATTTGTTGAAGAGGTTGTCTTTTTCCCATTGTACATTTTTTCCTGCTTTGTCCAAGATTAACTGACCATATAGTTGTGGGTTCATTTCTGAGTTTTTCTATGCTGTTCCATTGATCTAAGTGTCTGTTTTTCTGCCAGTATCTTTTTTTTAAGAAAAAAAATTAATTAATTAATTAATTTAATTTTGTGCCTTCACTGTGAAATTGCTGAGGGCTTGGGAGAGAGTTTGCATAAAATTTCGCCTGAGCCACATCCTTCACCTTGGCTGTTAGTGAATGTGGGACCTTCTCTCCAGGCCAAATATATGCTCTCACAGGTGCACACAGCAGGGCCCACAAGCAAATTTATCTCCACTCTTTCTTGGCTCTCCCTTGAGCTTTCTCACCTCTTAAACATCACCCTGCAGAAAGTCATGAAAGTGAGCAAAAAGAGCCAGAAAAGAAGAATAAAAGAAGAATGTTGGAGATGACAATAGAATTACCACATGCCTCTATTTGGGAACTGTACTATACTATGTCCAGAGAAGACTGGCCTAAGCAGCAGGCACCTAGCATTTTCTCTTGAGAGACCCAAGGACCTTAGTCTTACCTGCAGAAATGCTGCATCGCAGTGGCACAAGAGTCTAGCAAGCTAGAAGCTATCTCTTAAATTATTTTGGTTTTATGTGTACTTCTATACCTTTCACTATTTCTGGTGCTGTCAGATAAAAGTGTGTCAAACATGAGACTCTACCTGTGTCTAAACCAGGTGTGACATACATCCAATGCTTTTAATTTCCCCAGTGGCCTGGGGTAAAGGTGTACCCTGTGAAGGCATACGTTTAAGGTAATTTGTAGGCTAACACTGCACTATTGTCAGCCTTCCAACAGATACATTGAGTGGTTCCTTTTACATTAAGAGAACAGAACTACTTGTTTCCCTAGCTCAGCTAGGAAAGGGAAAGTCAGTTGCTGATTTGTGAAACAACTTGGTGATCAGGACACATAATTTTTCCCACATTTTTATTGTGAAAATTTTCCAACACACCTACAACTTAAGGAAATAGTACATAAGTGTCCCAAAACCCTACACTTAGACCAAACAGTTGTTAACATTTTACCCCATATGCTTTTTTTTTTATCTCCTTCTCTCTTTCGGTGAACCATTTCAAAGTAAGTTGTAGAAAAGCCACAAATGTAGGTACCCAGCACTTATTTCTAGAGCAGGAAATTGTCTTATGTAATTACAATAAAATGATCATACCTAGTAAAACTAACATTAGTTCTATAATACCATCTAATATTAATCCATATCCAGATTTCCCCACTTGTCCTAAAGATCCAATCAATTTCAGGCATTGCACTTGGCTGCTATATCTCTTTGATAACTTTCTGCCTAGAATAGCTCTATCTTTAAGAAATTTTAAAAATTCGTATGTCACTGGCTTTTTGAAAAGACCAGGCCAGGTGTCTTCTAGAACGTCCTGTATTCTCTATTTGTCTGACTGACTTTTCTCATGGAGTCATTTCACCTGAACTCTAACCCTTGTATCTTCTGCAAACTTCAATTTAAATATAGAGACTTTATGATACTCAGATTAACATTTTTGGTAAGAAATATCATGCATACTATTGAACACTTCATACTGCAACCCGTCATAATGTCTAGGCTGTTCCACTACTGGAGATGTTAAATTTAGTGCCCAGGAGAAGTTGGCAACTACAAGCTTTCTCCATTGTAGAGGCACAATAATTATAATTACTAGTAGACCATGAGATGGTACTTGGGCACCATGTGACTATATTGCTTCCCACAATATTTTACCTAATGATTAAAAAATTATATATATATATACATACACATATGTATATGTATATATATACACTTGATTTTTAAGGTTTTAGGTTCACAGCAACATTGAACATAAAGCAAGGAGAGTGATCATTGGATTGTATGGTAAGAATATGTTGAATTTTGTGAGAAACTGCCAGACTACCTTTCAAAGTGACTGTAGCATTTTGCGTTCCGATGAGCTATGAATGAGGGGTACTTTTGCATCACATCCAGGCCAGGACTGGGCCTTGTCAGTGCCGTGCACTGTAGTCATTGTAATAGATGTTTGGCACACTGGGCGATTTTAACATCCACGCCTGACCCTTGCCTGAATTGATGATTACACTGGGCATTGGAAAATGATGATTTTCTAAGTTAGCTTTTTTCCTCCCTATATTTATTAATTGATCTTCTTCTGAAACAGGAAATATTTTGCTGTGTTTTTCAGAAAACATCACTTTTGCAATAAGGAATTCTAAAGAAAAGTGACTCTCTTGGCCTTGTAGATTTACCATGCTTCGTGCCCCTCTGGGGCTCACAGAAAACTGCAGGAGTGACTGTCTCTCCATTATTTTTTGTATTCTTCCAGAATCTAGATGATGCCTTACATATAACAAGCACTCAGTAATTTTTTTAAATTAGATTTTTAAAAAAGATTTACTTATTTATTTTAGAGAGAGAGCAGGGAAAGGGGCAGAAGGAGAGGGAAAGAGAGAATCCTCTAGCCGACTCCCTGCTGGGCATGGAGCCTGACATGGAGCTTGAACCCAGACCCTGAGATCATGATCTGAGCTGAAATCAAGAATCAGGTCCTCAACCGATTGTGCCACCCAGGCACCACTCAGTAATTTTTTTGAATTGAGTTAAACTCAACAATGACCTTCAAATGCTATTATGGATATAGTTAATGAACTCTCAATGTATTTTCAAGGTCTTGGAAAAAAGGAAATGATACGAATTAAATATATTATGTCAGAAGAGAAATATTTTGAAGTATAATAACTATAAAGCTCAGAGTATGCTACATCATCTTTTAGATTATTTATCAAATTGTAATTACTGGTTTACACTTTGATATCATGCATCCAGCATGAGGTATAACCCATAGTCAGTTCTTTATAAATATTTGATGAATCCACGAAATAAAGAGGTAAGATTGACTCACTGCTGAGTTATTATTTTGCAGTAGGCACGGCTCCTTAAATTTAGATACATGGACAATGGCTTTGTTCCTGGACTAGTGTGATAGCTCCCCAAAGTCATGAGGATTCCAGGCTCTTTCTGACCCTCCAGTCTGTCTTTTTAGCCCCTGGCTGCCTTCCTCAGGGGGCATAATGTGGCTGCTGGTGCTTCAACTATCACATTGGAGTTCTACCCAGGGAGAAGGGGAAAGTAACAGGCAAAAGGGTATTTCCACGGATACCTCTTTCTGCTACTTCTGCTTACATGTTCATGGCCATTCCTATGTGCATGAGAAGCTGGGAAATGTCATCGTTTAGCTGCGTATATTGCCCTCCAGGAAAATTAGCCTTCTGTTACTAGGAAGGGGATAGTGTTCTAGCAGAATCAATTTGGCCCCAAATTTTCTGATTCTTTTATCTTGAAATTTTTAGTAGAGTTGTCTTAACTCTAGTTTAATTCATCCTAATTTCTCTTTTGATATGGTTTTGTGAAGACAGTACTTTGATATACACATATATGTACATATACTTGTTTATATATGTATACCTACACATACATGTACACGAATGCATATATGTATGCACTTACATTCACTATATATGCACATAGATAAATACGTGCTTATGCATATGCATGTAACAGACATGTATATATATTTATATCCATCATGTAAGTACATGCTAATATAGATTCATGTATTTTTGTCAGGCTTTTGGGAGTTCTTTTCAACTCTCTGGGATTGATATTGAGATGAGGATGTGAGGATGAGAAACCATGAACACAGAATCATTGATTAGACAGAGCTCTGTCCTGTGAGACAGGGGCAGTTCTGATTAGCGAGCTATTAGGCATTCTTACTCAGGCACTTGCCTGTTTATTCAGTAGTTACCGAATTCACACATCATGATTTTACTCTGTAATTCTTTTGTAATTAGAGTTACCAGAGCATCACCTAGCTACCCTGTGGGTTTGTGTGAGGTGAGGCAGCCCTTGGAGTGCCCATCGCCCAGCTCCAGAGAGGACCTGAGCTTATTGAGAAGGGATCTTTTGTGCCTCTGGACGATGCTGTCCAGAAGAGGGAGCGCACAGACTGATGGGCTGTCTGCACTTCTCTTTCTGCCTTTCATACCTTTGTCCACGGTATCTGTCCTCAAAACCCCATTCCCTCAAAGAGATTTCCCCTTTGTCACTGACATCTTAACCATCAATTAACCATGGCCCGCTTATATTCCATACTCACAATGAGCCATAAGACCCAAGTGCACAATCAACTCTTTAAATCAACCAAGAATTGATTTATCTTAGTCCTTGAGCCTCCATTTTTAATGATGGCAGATAATTAACATTACCCATTTGAAGTGATTCCCTATTTCTTCTAGGTTAAAACTTAAAGTCTTTTTTTTTAGAAGTTTAATTCTCCAATTCTTCTTTTTTTAAAGATTTTATTTATTAATTTGAGAGAGAGAGAAAGCACAGAAGGAGAGGGAGAGGGAGTAGCAGGCCCCTGTTGAGCAGGGAGCCCAGTGTGGGGCTTGATCCCAGGACCCTGGAGCATGACCTGAGCCGAAGGCAACACTTAACCAACTGAGCCACCCAGGCGACCCAAAGCCTAGTCTTTTTTGAATACTCAATTCAAAATACTGCACCCTGCTCACACCTTTGGGCTGTATTACAACACTACAGGGAGCCATGGATCCTCTCCATGGGTAAGTTTCTCTCTGGCTTTTGCCACTAGGGTGACTCCCCTTTTTTTTTTTGTGAGCTTCTACCCCATGATGTCTCCTGCTAGGTTCTCTACCTGGGTCTGTTCCCCAGGGCCAGCTCATACCTGTCACTCTGCCTCCTGTTGCCCAGCATCCTGCTGGACCCTCAGTCCCTATTTGAATTTCTCCAGCTGATTCCCAAATATTTATTTCAGCAGTTTATCCAGATTGAGATTCAATCCAAAAGGATACAGTGCACCTGTTGCTTTGCGTTTGCGTCTTTTTAAATTCAGCATAGGCCCTATATTGGTGAAGAATAATTAATGCTAGATGTTACAGCTGACAAAGACTGCCATTTAACTTGCCTAATTAAACAAAGGCTGGGTGGCCCTCTCCCACCTTGCACTTGGCCATCTGGATCTGGATAATGGCCTCCAAGAAAGGAATGGAGAAGGGTCACTGGCTCTTAACTGTCTTGGCCCAGAATTGACATCCCTCACAGTCCTTTACCCACAACTGGCTGTGTGGTCCCAACCTAAGGGCAAGGAAAGTTGGAAATGTAGAGAAGCACTTGGAATTATAATGAGCATATCCCTGACATGAGTCTCTCCCTTTTTAAAGAATCTGACGCCAGCATGTTGAAGAGGCATGGGTGCTAACCTGTGGGTGGCACGTCTTTGAATTTTTCTGGTTGCTTCCTTATGGTGCAATTTCGGTTTCTACCTCTAGCATTTCCTATAAGCTGGAAGTTAGATATAAAAGCTTAAGGATAAATGTTCATCATTTTTATTTAGACAAATGATAAGTTATGTGTAATTTGCATTGCATCACTTCAGGAAATTTAAATATCGAATTAGTTTAGATTATAATGCCGAGATTGCCTGTTGGATTAGCGTAATAAGCATCTGGTTACTCTATTAGATGGCTACATTGTCACATTTATGAGCAGTAAATCATACACTTACTACATTTAATACTGACATATTCCTAGTATGAGTCAATAATCTCATTACAGAATGATGATATTCTAATTCAATCATTCCTTCTACCTTGTTAGCTCGCCTTCTTCTGTAAAGATCTATCTTTATTTGGTTTCCTTGAAATACAGTGGCTACTAGAAATGCTCAGAATTAGTCATATGGTCTTGTCTGCCTGTGGGAAGGCTAGATGTCGAGTTTCCTATGTGCCACAGAAAGAGGTGAGCAACAATTATAGGGGAGCAATGCTTTCTCTTAGTTGCTTCTAGCTGGTTGTTTACATGTACATTAGGATATTAATTTCTTTGTCAACTTTCTCTCTTATTACCTTGGTGAATTTTCTGACTACTGCTTTTCAGTTGATATTCTTGCATTTGTATAGTCAGTAAAGAGACATAGTTTTACCTCTTCCTTTTCAATCCTTATACTTGTGATTTTTCTTGTCAAATGCATTTGACTGATGCCTCTAGGACAGTGTTGAATAGTGCTGGGCATTCTTGGCTTGTTCCTGCCTACTGTGATTACCCATTAGATTGGATGCCTTGTAAACACTCCTTGCCTATTCAACATGCATCTGATCTAAGTCAGGGATCACTGGCAGCCATCCTTCATCCCACCTTCATGATGGATATTGCTAGCATATCTACTGAACTCTGACATGGCCTAGATCCTTGTCACCTCTTACTAGATATTAATCTCATATAACAACTGAGGTAAAGTCTATGTTCCATCCATACCAGAAACAAAAATGTGCCTTTAAATATTGTATTCGATGAGTCATATGATATAGTCCAGAAGTATAGTCCACAGCAAAGTATAACTTTGACAATGATACGACCACCAGATTGATTTTTAAAAATATTAATTCATGGTGGTGTTCAGGTTTTGTGTTTTGTAATGAGCACAGTCATCTTTCAGAACTTTGGGTGTAACTTCAATGACTGAATATATGTGACACAGTTATGTCCGGCCAGGTTTCCTCCCTAGCCTCCTCTCTCCTGTCTTGCTCCCACACCATATCCTGGGATGGGCAGGTCCTCTGTCCAATCCTGGCTAAGTTTCCATCTCCTCCAAATAGCACACAGAAACACTGCCTCTTCTGAATTATTTTCTGACACCGTATTTTTTTCCTTTTATTGAAAATTAACTATAAATAAAGAATATACATTTTTCTCCAACCAGTTTGGAAGCCATTCATTTACTCAACAAATATTTTTCAAATAACTGTTTTCTTGAGAACTATGTGCTAATCTCCTGGGATACAGCTAGGATAAAGCACTAAAGATTTTTTTTCTTAGAAGTTTAGTGGTAGACAAATAGGAAACAACGAATTGAGCCAAACTAATTTCAACTATATGTGACAGAGGAAAGATGTAGTGTATCAGGGAATCTAAACTAGATCTTGTCTAGTAAGATTTGTATATTTTGTTACTCTGTAGCATTTTTCACATGATAGGTATACAATAGCTATTTATCAACTATTCATGAGCAAATCAGAAATCATGTCATCCATAAAGCACATAAAATCTAATTCTTATCAAATGGATGAAAAGTGACTATAGATTTAAAGATAAATACTTTGAGTTTCTTATACTTAAAAAAAGTTTAGGGTGTGTATATATATGTGGTTTCCTTTTACTTTTTGGAATTTACTGAAATATGTCCCATGATTCTGAAGTGGAATTGTACAACAGTGCTAGATCCTTTGAGGTTATGTTGTCTTTTGCCATAACGTTGTCAAATCAGATTAAAGTTCAATAGTCAGATAAAGCCAAATAGGAAGAAACAGCGTTTGCTAATACAGAAAACTTGAAAGGACGATTAACATTCTGGCTGTTGTGAAATTTTCAGTTACACAAGTCGTTTTTGAAATTCTTACAAGGTATTAGGTACAAGGTTAATTGTAACAAATGTATCTTGTGAGAATTAGACTAAAATAATAGTGGTAGTAGAAAATTAAGTAAAACTCATCTTCAAGAAATATTTTTAGCTGGCAAAAGAAATGTACATCTGACTTGCTTTAATAAAAGTTACAAAGGAGCATCTCCCTTATCAGAATGCTAGCCTTCGTATTTACATGGTATCCTATTTTATGTAAAGCATGAAGAGTTCGTGAACTAAAATAAAGGCATTGGTTGTAAGAATGCTCAAAATGAGATCGATTGCTACCGCCTGCACCTAATTGACCAAAAAGATAACTGGAGCTTGGGGATATCATGCATAGGTCACATAGGTGACTCAGTGCTGGACCCAGTGCTCTCACTCACAGCCTGGTATTCTTTCCACCACAATGTATGTGGAAAACTTGCACAATTAAGTATCTATAAAATTAAAAAAAATAGCTATAGGTTAAAACAACTGTAATAGAACAAAATCCATTTAAGAGAGACATGTGGCAGGATATAGCATTCTTTAGCAATGCAGATCTGGTAAACCAAGGGCGTAAGGGGTGCCAGAGAGTTATGTTTCATTAAAATAATCCACTAAAATTACTGCATGTGTGTTTTTATTCAGAAAATATGAATCGTTGTCCTGGGGTTGAGTATCCTTTTCTGTGAGCAGATTCAAATGTTTTTATATTTTGATGCACTCCGCTGTAAGAACTGAAGGATAGACTCAGAGTAGATTTCACTCTAATCACAATGTATTGGTCACAATTCTGGGCAACTGAAGAATTTCAAATCCCTTCCGACGCCTCAGTGATCTCATCAGTTACATTTTTCTAGATTCCTGACCAGTGTGACTATGTAAACGGTTAACCTTACAGAATAATCTGGTCTGACTGCAGGTGCCAGTCCCATCATGGTTACTGGTTTCCTATGGTCTTTTCTTTTCCTCCAATCTCAAGAATTTTCTTTTTTTTTTTTTTTCCCTTTCCTTCCTTTCCTTTATTTTCTTTTTCTCTCAGTATATTACATCACTTTTTAATTATTTAATTTAATTTAATTTGTGTATTAGAGATTTCTATTTTCTCATGATTGTTTGCTGGGTCTCAGCAACTGTATGTTTATAGCCCCAGCAGTAAACACTCAAATTAGGATAATTCAAGTGGAGTTGAATAAAGAGTATATTTACAGAAGTGTGGGTAGGTCTTGAGAAAATTACAAGGGAGAGTACAGTACCAACTGTATGAAAACAGCAGGTGACTTTGCCACCTTAGGTCTAGAGGAGTAAAGGAGTGCATTACCAGAGCCAAAGTCAGAGAGGCTGTATGGAGATGGGCTGTCCTCTTAAATCTGAAACCTTTAATCCAGGGGCCCAGTTAGCCTGCGGCAACCCTGCAGGGAGGAAGCTGGAGGTGTAAATAATCCAAGCACTTACCTTCTAGTCCCCTAGTTCTTCTACTCAGTGAAACCTAATGGGAAGCCAGAGAGCAATGCGACCCATTGATATCATCTATGCTTCCTGGGAGAACAGAGCAAAGTGGAGAAGATGGAGGGAAAATGGAAAATACCCAGCACAGAGGCTATTTATCAAACACTCACAAGCCTATAACAAAATCTGGCCACTTTAAGAGAGGTAAACTGTGGCCATCAGTTCAGGTGAAGCTTGAGTGTTCCAACACAATGACTTCTGAATTTTGGTACAGTTTGTTTTGCCTCAATTCTCAACTTCTGACCCTCTCCTAGTCAATACCCTCCTTCTGTACCTGCTGGTTGATTTCGGTTTTCTTACCTAGTACTGCCAGTTTTGCTGCGGCCGGCACGACAATCTCGAACCAGGGCTGAGGGTAAGAGAATGAGGAAAAAAGAAGTAGAGAGACAAAGGATGGGAGCGGGAAGAACACAACGGATGATGCCCAGATTGTGTACAGCTTTATTCCAGAGTGCGCATGCTTATATAGTGTGTGAAAAAACAAGGTCAAGGACATAGCTTCACACGTAAGTCACGTAGCACACGCAGCACTTCTCTAAGGACTACTAAGATTAACAAAGGCAGATTTAGGAGTCGCACGTGCATATACCTCAGAGACATTACCACAAATCAGCGAGATAATTGGTTGCAACCTGTACAGCTTGTTTTTCAAAAGGGGCATGACCAATCACAGACCAGCATGCCTCAAGGCCTCTTGCACGAGCCCATTCTCCAGCGCCCACTTTCCGCCCAATCAGGCAGGGGTCACGAGTCAGGGCACAAGCCCATTCTCTAGCGACCACTTTCCGCCCATTTGGGCAGCGGTCACGAATCCGGGCTCGGCCGGTCCCTTTAACAGCTAGCCTGCGGCTGTCCACACAGTTTTAAGACGTTTTCAATTAGGCACAGCCTAGAAGATGCCTAATAACTCTGTTAAAGAAATGAATAGGCTTACCTACCTTGATTCTCTCTTGACTAATCTTCTGTTCAAACTGTCTCTCTGGTTTAGTCAGCACTCTTTTTTCCCATATTCCAGGTTCTTTATTGGTTGATGGCCCTAACAGCCTTCCTTGTGTTATATGTTTTTATTCATTTCCTGTCCTGATTGGGTGAAAGAGATAACTTCTGGGCAAGATGCACCTGAGAAGACCAAAGTCCAGACAACATTGACTCTTCTGCTTTTTTCCCTATTCTTTTAAGGATTTTTACCTCCCACCCCAAATTCCCACTTTTGGAAGCATATTTTCAGTGTAGCTATTATGTTAACAAGTCTTTATATGGTATATTCTGTGGCTTATATTTAACTCTCTCCTGTACATTTTGAGGTAGTTTTACTGCTTATTACTTCCTTATGCTGGACAGGAACTCTTTTCTGAGCTTTTAAAGTTGGACAAATGTCAAAACATCTCTTAAGAAGTGAGAGAGTGGGATACGGATTGTAATGTACAAGCCTCATATCTTTTTTTTAAGATTTATTTTTTGACTTGAGAGAGAGAGAGAAAGAGAGAGAGAACATGCGAGCCCAGGGAGGAGCACACAGAGAGGGAGGGAATCTCAAGCAGACTCCCTGCTGAACACAGAGCCGGATGCGGGGCTTGATCCCACAACCCTGAGATCATGACCTGAGTCAAAATAAAGAGTTGGTTGCTCAACCAACCGAGCCTCCAAGAGCCCCAAACCTCACATCTTTTAATACTGAATTTCTAGTTTTAATGAACTAGAAGAAAGGTCTAGAGTTGACTTGATGGATTGTTTAATGGATTGAGTCAAGTTCCAGTTGTCCTTTCAGCTCTTCCTGGGACCTGGGTTAACACCTGAGGATGAGCTTTAAGGAAGGCTTGGAGCTCATGGTTGATTCCATGTAACGTTAGACAACTTGAATGCTTTAGGAAGAGCAGTACATGTATGCAAGAGCCTTGGAAAGCGTGCTTATGAATTGTGGCCAGATTTTACTTCTAAGATGTGTTGAGTGATGTGTCTCTGAGGCAAATGAGGAAGAAGTAGTTGACTCACACAGATATGCCTATCTGTGTTCTTTTCGCTATAGAAAGTAGTAATCACGAACCCTGTAAGTGGATTGCTTAGGTTAGAATGCTGGTATTTCAGTGACTAACTTTGTAATTTGGGTAAGGTACCTAACTTTTACTCCTCTAAATGAAGTGATAGTATTACCCAACTAATATGTTTGCTGTGAGAGAAAATGAGGTAATATAGGTAAAGTGCTTAACAGTGTTTAGCACAGAGATAAAAGTCCTGAAAAAAAATTAACAAAACATCAGTGAGCTGTGAGACAACTTCAAAAAGGAAAATATATGTGTATTTGGAATCTCCAAAGGAAGACAGTAGGGATAAAATAAAGTATTTGAAGATGTATTGGCCAAAAATCATCCAAATCTTGTGAAAACTACAAGCCCATGGGTTCATTGAATGTAGCAAGCCCCAATCACAAGAAAAATGAATAAAAATATACCAAAGCACATCATAATCAAATTACTGAAAACTAGTTATAGAGAGAAATTCTTAAAAGAATCCAGAGGGGAAAAATTCCATCTTACATACAGAGGAACAAAAGAGAGATGACAACATACTGACTGTAAGAAGCATGTGCTCAGGGAGACAGTGAAGTAATACCCTTTAAACACAGAAAGAAAACCCCCCTATCAAACTAGAGTTCTACACCCAGTGAAAATATCTTTCTAAAACAAAGGCAAAATACTTTTTCAGACATACAGAAGGTAAAAGAATTCACTGCCACCAGACAAGTACTAGAAAAAATGTAAATTATTAGAGGAAGTCCTGCACACTGAAAGAAAATGATGCCACATGGCAATCTGACTCTACATAAAAGAATGAATATTATGGAAATAAACATTTTTCATTTCTTATTTTCTTTAAGAGGTAATTGATAATGTAAAGCACCAATAGTAATAATGAATTATAGGATTTATATCATATATTATTAATGATAATAACATTAAGGCTAGGAGAGAGGTAATGAAAGTATATTATTGTAAGATATATATTCTATACATGAAATGGTATAATACTACTTGAAGGTAGACCCTAAAGCAACTATTTAGAATAAAACATAGATTAGTTAATAAAACAACAAAGGAAATAAAATAGGGATAATTAAAAATACTCAGTTAATCTAAAAGTAAACAGTGAGAGAGGAAAAAGGGAATAAAGAAGATATAACTATTCAACAACTGGCAAGGTGGCATATATGAACTTATTCCTATAAATAACAGCGCTAAATGAAATTGCCTAAACATCCCAATTAAAAAACAATATTATAAACATTAGATAAAGGATAGCAAGACCCAAATATAAGAAAAACCTTTTAATATGAAGATACAAATAGGTTAAAAATAAAAGAATGGTAAAAAGATATACAATTTTAGTGGTTTGTAAAAACTATAGTTTCTATATTAAAAACCAAAGTAGAAGTCAGAGCAAGGAATAAAGAGGGTTATTTCATGATGTTAAAGGAATCAATTAATCAAGAGGATATAACAGCCCTAACTGCTTATATACCCAATAACAGAGCTTCAAAAATACATGATATAAAATCTAAAAGAACTGCAAGGGGAAATAGACAAGTCTATTGTTATAGTCAGAAATTCAATACCCTACCCTCACTAACTGATAGAATAAGGAAAGAGAAAGATATGGCTATAAATTTGACAACACTATCAGTCAACTGATCTACATGATATTTGAGACATTTTACTCCACAAGTGTGCAATACACAAAGTATTTACCAAGATAGATTTTATTTTTGGCTGTTAGATAAGTCTTTGGTAACATAAGAGTTTTAGATCATATGAAATATGTTTTCTGATCACAATGGAATTGAATTAGCAGTCAGTAACAAAATGATATCTGAAAAATCCCCAAGTATACTTTCTGGAAACTAAATAACACACCTCTAAAAAGAAGCAGGTCAAAGAAAAAAAAAAAAAAGAGAAAATTAGAAAGAATTTTTGAACAGAATAAAGACAACAGGACATCAAAATTTGTGAGATGCAGATAAAACAGTGCTTAGAAGAGAGTGTAAATGATCTTGACAAAATAAAACACCCATTTCTCTTAGAAACTTTCAGCAAATTAGGACTACAAGGAAACCTCAATATGATAAAATACAACTATGAAAAACCTATAGCTAACATCATACTTAACTCTGAAAGACTAAATGCTTTCCCTCTAAGACATAAGTGAAAGTAAGGATGTCTGCTATTACCATTTCCTGTAGGTTCTGGCCACCTCAATAGAGCAAGAAAATTGAAATAATATATATACGGATTTGAAAGGAAGAGCCCAAAATATCTTTATTTACAGATGGCATCATTGTTCATATAGAAAATCCAAAGAAATCTGAAAAAAAAAAACTAGTAGAACTAAAAGGTGATGATACAACCACTTTGAAGAGTTTGCAAAAAAGTTTTATGTTTGCTAAAAAGTTATATACACATCTCCCATACCACCCAGTCATTCTTCTTCTAGGTATTTATCTAAGAGAAATGAAAACACATGCTCACACAAAGACTTATACATGAATGTCCATGATAGCTTTATTTGTAATAGCATCAAATTGAAAACAATGAAAAATCATCATTAGGTGAATGGAGAAACAAATTGTGGTCCATCCATAGACAGGAATAAAAAAAAAGAATGAACTATTGATGTATGTGACACCATGGATGAATCTCAAAATAATTATGCTGAGTGAAAGGAACTAGATGAAATAGAATATATTAAGTATATTCTGTATTATTCTATTTACGCAAAATTCTAAAAAATGCAAACTAATGTCCAGAAAAAAATGGTGGATAGGGATAGACGGAGTTGGAAAGGAAAGGATGAATTGCAAAGTGGCTGTGGAAGACTTTTATTTTATTTTATTTTTCCAACTACTTTTATTTTATTTTTTCAGTGTTACAAGATTCATTGTTCATGTACCACACCCAGTGCTCCATGCAATACATGCCCTCCTCAATACTCACCACCAGGCTCACCCATGTCCCCAACCACCTCCCCTCCAAAACGTTCATTTTGTTGCTCAGAGTCCACAGTCTCTCATGGTTCATCTCCCCCTCCGATTTCCCCCAATTCACCCTTCCTTTCCTTCTCACAATGTCCTCCATGTTTTTCCTTACGCTCCATACGTAAGTGAGACCATATGATAATTGACTCTCTCTGCTTGACTTATTTCACTCAGCATAACCTCTTCCAGTCCCATCCATGTTGATACAAAAGTTGGGTATTTGTCCTTTCTGATGGAGGCATAATATTCCATTGTTTATATGGACCATATCTTCTTTATCCATTCATCTGTTGAAGGGCATCTTGGCTCTTTCCACAGTTTGGTGATTGTGGACATTGCTGCTGTGAACATTGAGGTACATGTGGCCCTTCTTTGTACTGCATCT
>CM052900.1:63086568-63109949 GCA_028534135.1 Potos flavus | reverse complement strand
TTATGTCCATATCCAATAGTTCTGAGGGAGAGGGCACGGTCTCTGGGTTTTTCCTCTGTTGGGTGTTCCTCCTTGTAGTCATTTTGATGAGAAGTGGTTGAGAGGATGTATAGCTGAATATATCACCCACGATCCAGGCAGGTTACACCCTGGAAGGTTTTGGAGCAGTTGGAATTCACCACCAAAAGAAAGAATAAAGACAAAAAATGAGAGAGAGAGAAAGAGAAAAAAAGAAATCGCAGCCAGAATGGGCCCCCAAAATAAGATTTATAAGGTATCTAAACAAACACGAACAAACATAAAGTTGGACAAAAGTAAATGACAAGAAATAAAAGAACCTAGTCAGAATGAACCCCAAGAATAAGATTTGTATAATACCAGAACAAAAGCAAATACACAGAAACACTGACAGAAGGATAAGATGGGAGGGTGGTATGCGGGCAAGGAAGGTCATTTTGGGTCTTCCTGGGTTTATCGTTGTATTAAGCCTCTAGTTGTAATATTAAGTAGTTTAAAAAAAATAAAAAAAAAACAAGAAATGTGAGAACGAGTGAAAAAAAGAAAAGAAAGAAAGAAAAAAACTTGTAGCTATGAAATATACAAGTTTTAGGGTATTATCGGGAGCTTAATATATTGATTTCCCCTGATGTTGGGGTTTTATAGTTTTATGGGGACCCTGTGGTTATTGTCCTCTTGTTTTTGGCTTGCCTTCTGGGGGAGGGGCCTGCCACAATGTTTTCCAGTCAATCTTGCTTGGGTTGAGTCACCCTGCCCGCTATCAGGGGGCTGGTCTCTGTGGAAACTGGTTTTTCAGTCTTTTGCTCTCTGGAGGTTTTTGCTCTTTTGTGGCTTTTTGTGCCTTTTCGGAGAGTCCAAGCAAGGAATCTGCCCATACCCAGACCTCCGCGTCACAGAGAAGCCTCACTCTGCTCCTCTCTGGGTGTCCAGAATCCACGGTCTCCCTTCTGCAACACTCCGCTCACACCGCAGCTTGCCACAGGCAGTGCACACCCCCATCCACTGTCCCAGTGGCCCCCTGAGGCCTTTGCTAGCCTCTGCACCCTCATGCGCCCAAAGCCACGAGTGATATTGGTCTAGGAAACTTGCTTCTGGTGGCTGCCATTGCCGAGACTGCTCTCCCGGCTTCAGGACTGCGCCGGGTGTGCTCAGATTCCTGCCTGAGATGGGCCCCGTTCTCTCAGGTGCGGGCTGGGAGCACCCAGATCCTGTGGCAGGTGGCGGAGGTCCCAAGGTCCTAGAGACCGCCAGCTAGGGCTCCCACCTGGTCTCTTAGGGGCTTGCAGGAGTGCACCCAGTCCACGGAGCGCTGCACACAGAGAAAAGCTGCAGGCTCAAGGACCACACCAGGCTCACTAAGGCGCTTGCTGGAGTGAGCCCCGCCCCCTAAATGGTGCAAGAAGCGGAAAGCTTCAGGTTCATGAATCATGGACTGGACCCCCCCCCCCAGTCTCTCTTTGATGGAGGTGGTCGCCCATGGCAGTGTCCTTCCTGGGAATGTGGGCTTAGGCCTGTGCCCATGACCACCCACTTTGTGGAAGACTTTTAAAAGGCAAGATTAAGTTTATTATTTTGATTGTGATGATAGTTTCACATTTGTGTACATATATTTCAAACTCATAAGAATTTCCACTTTAAATATGTACAGTTTACTGTATATTGATTATACACTAATAGCACTTTTATAATTTTTTCTAGCCCTATAAAAAGAATTGACTACCTTGTTCTCCTCTCTTCCTATTTTCGAAAACAGTTTTGATTCTATCACTATTTACCCACTGAATTTTCTGCCTCTTTTCTTCCTAGTTATTTTTATCTGGAATTTTTATTTCCCTTTAAAAATACAAATTTATTTTTTGAAATAGTCAATGCTATTTAGTGTTAAAATTCAAGTCTCAATGTTATTTCCTTCATTTTACCCTTTCCTTCTCTATTCATTATTCTTCTTGCTGAAGTGTGTCCTTTAGTGTATCTTTCGGAAAGAGTTGTAAGTGTTCCTAATGTCTGTACTATTCCAAATGTCTCAATGTTACAGTCTTAAATACTAATTAAATATAGGATTTTGGCTTGAATCTCTCCACCTCTCCCCCAACTGCCCTTCATTTTTAAAAGACACTTTCTAATGTATTCATATATTATGTCAATATAAGACCTTCAGTCTGTTACTTCTTTGTAAGTAATTTTTCTTTTATTTCTGGTAGTTCTTTAGATTTCCCTTTGCTAGTGATGCTTTAAATTTCACTATCATGTAGCTAAATATGTATTTACTTTTATGTAAACTGCCTGGCACTCTTTTCATGTTTTCTATCTTTGGACGAAGCCCTTCTTCAATCCCATAAAATTTGTAGATATTGTATTTTTAAATAACAAACTTACTGAGATATAATTGACATGCTATATTATTCACTTTTCGAAAGCATATAATACCATTGTTCTTAATACATTGCCAGATTGTTTTTTTTTTCTTTTCATTGCTTTTTTTTTTTTTTATTAACATATAATGTATTATTTGCCCCAGGGGTACAGGTCTGTGAATCATCAGGCTTACACATTTCACAGCACTCACCATAGCACATACACTCCCTAATGTCCATAACCCAGCCACACTATCCCTACCCTCACCCCCCAGCAACTCTCAGTTTGTTTTGTGAGATTAAGAGTCTCTTATGGTTTGTCTCCCTCCTGATCCCATCTTGTTTCATTTTTTTCCTTCCCTACCCTCCATAACCCCCGCCCTGCCTCTCAAATTCCTTATATCAGAGAGATCATGTGATAATTGTCTTTCTCTGATTGACTTTTTTCGCTAAGCATACTACTTTCTAGTTCTATCCACGTCATTGCAAATGGAAAGATTTTGGTTTTGTGGCTGGCTGCATAGTATTCCATTGTATATATATACCACATCTTCTTTATCCACTCATCTGTTGATGGGCATCTAGGTTCTTTCCATAGTTTGGCTATCGTGGACATTGCTGCTATAAATATTCGGGTGCACGTGCCTCTTCGGATCACTACACTTGTATCTTTAGGGTAAATACTCAGTAGTGCATTTGCTGGGTCATAGGGTAGCTCTATTTTCAACTTTTTGAGAAACCTCCATACTGTTTTCCAGAGTGGCTGCACCAGCTTGCATTCCCACCAACAGTGTAGGAGGGTTCCCCTTTCTCCACATCCTCACCAACATCTGTCATTTCCTGACTTGTTAATTTTAGCCATTCTGACTGGTGTGAGTTGGTATCTCACTGTGGTTTTGATTTGTGTTTCCTAGATGCCCAGTGATGTTAACCACTTTTTCATGTGTCTGTTGGCCATTTGGATGTCTTCTTTGAAGAAATGTCTGTTCATGTCTTCCGCCCATTTCTTGACTGATTATTTGGTTTTTGGCATTGAGTTTGGTAAGTACTTTATAGATTTTGGATACTAGCCCTTTATCTTATATTTCATTTGCAAATATCTTCTCCCATTCTGTCAGTTGTCTTTTGGTTTTGTTGACTATTTCCTTTGCTGTGCAAAGTTTTTGATCTTGATGAAGTCCCAACAGTTCATTGTTGCCCTTGCTTCCCTTGCTTTTGGTGATGTTTCTAGGAAGAAGTTGCCACAGCTGAAGTCGAAGAGGTTGCTGCCTGTGTTCTCCTCAAGGATTTTGATGGATTCCTATCTCACATTGAGGTCTTTCATCCATTTTGAGTCTATTTTTGTGTGTGGTGTAAGGAAATGGTCCAGTTTCATTCTTCTGCATGTGGCTGTCCAATTTTCCCAGCACCATTTGTTGAAAAGACTTTTTTCCATCAGACATTCTTTCCTGCTTTGTCGAAGATTAGTTGACCATAGAGTTGAGGGTCCATTTTGGGGCTTTCTAGTGTTTTCCATTGATCTATGTGCCTGTTTTTGTGCCAGTACCAAACTGTCTTGATGATTACAGCTTTGCAATAGAGCTTGAAGTCTGGCATTGTGATGCTGCCAACTTTGTTTTTCTTTTTCAACATTCCTCTGGCTACCATCACCACTATATGATTCCATAACGCTTTTATTACTCCCCAAAGAAACCTCAGAACTATGAGCAGTCAATCCCCATTCACCTTCTCCCCCAACCCCTGGCAAACACTAATCTATTTTTCTGCTCCTAAGGATTCTGGATATTTAATATAAATAGAGTTATACAATATGCGACATTCAATGTCTTGCTGCTTTCAGTATGTCTAATGTTTGTAAGTTTCATCCATGTTGCAACACATTTCTATTTCATCCCTTTTATGGTTGAATAATATTTCATTGTATGGATGTACCACATTTTACTTATCCATTCATCTGCTGACAGGTATTGGGTTGTTTCTACTTGTTGACTATTATGAATAGTGTTGCTATGATATTTGTGTAAAAGTTTGTATGCAGACATATTCCTTCAGTTCTTTTGTATATATATACTTAGCAGTGGAAATGCTGGGCCATATGGCAACTATATGTTGAACTTTTTGAGGAATTGCCAAACTGTTTCCCATCAATGTATGAGGGTTCCAACCTTTCCACATCCTTGAAAACACTTGTTATTGGCCTTTTTTTTTTTAATGGTAGCCATTCCAGTGGAATGTGAAGTGGATGTGAAAAAAGATATTTCTCTCTGCCCTTTTTGTAGTCTCAGTTTTTGGAACTTCTAAAAGATATTATTGAAGCTATTCAATCTATTCTTGTCACTTAAATACTTTTTCAATTAAAAATGTTTTTTTGTGTGTGGGTGATTTCCTCATTATTAATTTTCTGTTAGTTAATGTAGTTGGGAACTGTGTCTAGTCTAGAATTTATCCTGCTTAATTAGTTTTTCCTAATAACTATATACCTCATTTATTGCTAACACATTTTAATTTCATAGTTTCTTGATTTTCTTTTCCTTTTCCTTCCTTTCTTTATTTCTTTGAAAATCTTGTAATACTTGTTTTAAACTTTCTTTTCAGATGATCTTAATATTTGCATTTCATCATGAGTGGAGTTGTTGCATTTGCTGGCTTTTCTCGAAGTTATTTTCCTTATATATTTTAGAATTTTATAGTGCCACTTGTATAAAATAGGAGTATTTCTCTCTCTCCCTCTTTTCCCATTCTTACTTGTTTATCAGTTTTGGTTCAGAAATTGAATTTATATTGGAGATTTGGGGACACTTCTCCATAATGAAGTTAATCATATTGCAAATCTAGCGGCTAAACTGACAGGTGGCTTTGCCCAGATACTGGTTCTTTAATTGTATCTACTTACTCCTATCACCCCAAGAAACCAGAGTCCTGGTCATCATTCTTGATATTTTTCAGCCTTTTTCAATAGATGGGCAAGACCTGCCCCTATCTGAGGTCCTTGGCAATGGACCTGGCTCTCATATTTTGTTCTTTGGTCCCAGTTATCATGAAAAAGTAAAGTAAAGGGCCACCTCCACTAATCACTAGGCTCAGAGCCCAGGAACCCACCATTTCAGCTCCTGCTTAGCATGGTGTGCTTCTATATGTAGCCTAAGCTACATTTAGGTTGATCTTTTTATTTTTCTTTTTTTAAATTAGCATATGATATATTATTTGTTTCAGGGGTACAGGTCTGTATAAGTCTGAATAAGACTGATTCATCAGTCTTATATAATATCCAGTGCTCATTACAACATATACCCTCCACACCGTCTATCACCCAGTCAGGTTCATCTTTTTCTGAGCTTAGTCATGTTTTTTAAATTAAAATAGTTTACATATCTTTGCTATGAGTTCAGATGGGAGCATGGACTCATAATGCTGTTTTATTGAATGCCTATGACAAGTAAAATGGAGACGGTTTCTATCTTCCCACTTGTTGAGACAGAAATCAATCACACAAATTAACCAAATAATTATAAAATGAAACATGTACTGTGAAGGGAGAAATAAACCAAACAATAAAAAAAAAAAGAGTGTTTTGTGAGAGCTATAATGAATGACCATGACTAGCCTGGGGACACTAAGCAGGGAGGAGTGAAGAAGTGGACCCTCGGAAGTCATTAGTAATAGGATAAATCAGCAACTGGCTTTGTAGTGCAATTGATTTATAATGGTTGATTGATCTTAAGTGAAATGTTTTGTTTTAGTGTCTTTAAATTCTGATAAAAGTCTATAAAAGTTATTTTTTTCCTTGCAATATCTTCTAAGACCCTGTGTTAGCAAGGATCCAGTCATATAAAATTTAGTTTTGATTTCACTTGAAGACTTTCAGGTACAGAAGATGCTCAATGGGGCCAATCTTCCTAAGCTGCTTCAAGGTGGATGTCAGGCTTCAATTTAGAGAATCTTGATCGTATCAAGTCATTTTGTCCTGGCCTTCCTTCTATGGCTCAGTATTCTTCTGTTCAAAGCCCTATATATTTTCTTTGCTATGGCAGCCATTACTAGGCTGTGCTACGGTTTTGGAAAGCTGTTTGGGTCAATAATTGAATGCATGGATTAGTAGCTGACTGCTTGTTTTGTGAGATTATTTGGGGACAAAGGAGTTGCCATGTGATGTATTCCAACTTTCAAAAGCTTCCGCATTTTTTTGTGCTTTATTTTGCAAAGAATGATATCACATTAAAGCTACCATCAGCAGACAGACTTGTTTCTTCCTTGGAGTAACGGTCCCATTCAGAACACAATTATGTGATTTCTAGAGTCCTGAGAAAGTGTAATTCCAAAGCTTTTTCAAGAGACTTGTAATTTGAAGCATTACATTTACAGCTCAAGATACACATGATGGAACACTTGAACTGCTTAATTACATAATTCAGTATATACAGAAAGAGGATTGTTTAGTATAATCTGTCAAAAGATTACCTTGAAATAAATTCAGAAAAAAACAACCAAACAGATAAATGGATATATACATAGTAGATGGAAATATAAATTGGTATGGTATTTTTGGAAGCTATGTGTCAATAACCATAAAATATTAAATATGCATGTAATTTGACCCAGGATTTCTACTTTTAGGAGGTCGTTCTATGGAACAGTTGGAATGTACAGTACTGGTAAGAAAGGCAGTCTCATAGGCAGTCTGTATAAGAATGAGCCTTGACCCTGTACTTCCTTATGAAGAGATAAAGAACCCACACAGCCTTTTAGAAGCTTATCAACTTGTATGGGAATATCTCTCCTTGTTTCATGCTCTGTGAGTGCTCTACTTAAAGTATGGTATGTGTGACATGACACCTGGCCAACCCCACTGCAATATCTGTCCTTTTGCAGGGAGGGGACAGGGTTCCTTCCAGTGCCACATAAGAGGGGTGCAGGTAGATGAATTGCCTTATGTTGGCCATGGGTAGAGACCTGCTGGTCACTGGGGGACCAAATGCCCAGTACTGAAGTTGATCTTGCCCTGTCTTTTCTCTATGTGGGTGAAACATTTGTCCATCCAATGCTTGACTGTACTGTGTTTTCCTTGGTGACTCTGATACCAAGATACAATGGGCAGAAGTGTTTAGAGTCTTCCCCTGGGATTGTGTGGTACTTTGCTTGACAACTACTACTGCTACTGCCACACACACACACACACACACACTTTTTATACAGGATAGCATATGTAATATAATACATATATATTTATGAGGATGTTTATGGCAGAACTGTTCGTAATAGAAAAAATTGCCAGTAGAATTGTTTTTAAAAAGCAAAGCACACATCTTTCACATTAACCATGCACTAGTTGAAAAGCATCAGGCAGATTTACATGTTGATGTAGAAATATTGCCAGGATGTATTAGGTGAAAAACAAAGGTGGCAGAATAATATGTACAGAATTATTTTATTCATGTTGACAATGAAAATAAAACTGTATACCCATGGAGGCATGTGTGTGTATTCATTAATGAAAAAAAAATATTTCAGATAAACACTGAACTTTTAATAGTTACTTCTGTGGAAGGTATGGGAGGTGAAAGGGAAAGTTCGCTGTAACACCGTATAGTTCTGCATTTGTTTGAATTTTCTTTGGAAGACAAGTAGACCACTTAAAACTAGCTGAAATTACCTTCTTTGTTTGTTGGTTAGTGTTTCACTCTGTCCAGTAGAACATAAGTTTAAGGAAGCAGAAAGTGGGCTGGACTTTTGTTTTCTGCAGCCCCTGGACCTAAAATAGTGCAGGATATGCTCCATAAATATTCATTCAGTGAATAACTTTAGCAATGAAAAAATGAAAAGGGAAGAGATGGCTTACTGTGCAAGTTCTGCCCACTCCCAATTCACCTAAAGCTCTTGTCCTACCAGCCAATTCTTTAACCAGTATGTTTGCTTTCTAGCAGTTCAGGGAGATGTGCTCTTATGATAATGTGGACTTCTCTTTAGGTATATTATACTTGATTAAAAAAAAGACCTAAGAGAAAAAGCATAAGCATGTGACATGGGCATGCTTAAGTTATTGCCAGGTTCCTTCTGCTGAGTGATTGTTGTACTCCCTTCTCTGCAGAGATAGGCATTCCTGGTCACTAATATAACTGTATGCTTTGATTTTTGCTTTCCACTCTCTAAGCAATGAGTGAACTTTGCAAGTGCTGGCTTTTGGTATAGAACGTGATTAAAAAAATCTCTTCATTGTATTTTCATCATAAAACACGAAAGCTTATATAACTGTCCCCCCCACCCGATAAACCAGGATGCTTGGAAGGGTGACAAAGAATGACAGAAATGGATGACGAATGTAACTGATGTAATTGGTACATTCTCTCAGGAGAATGGGGAGTGAGGAAGTTGTTTCACTTGTCAGTGAGGAAGATTGGAACACATCAGCTTATCTTGCCACTTAACTGCTCTCAAACAGGAATTGTTTTCTGTCCCATCTAGTATACTAAAACCCAGAGCCCTGAAGGCCTCATAAGTCTTGTTCCTTCAGTTACGCACGTGTTCCCATTCTGGGGCATTGCACTCACTGTTCGCTCAGTCTGGAATGCTTTTCCACCAATTTTCATGTAGCTGGCTCTATTATTTGTTGAATGAATGAGATGGGTCACGTGGGGGTGCTTAGGTATACTTCCAGAAAAAAGCCTGTAAATATTGACAGTAGTCATAGTTTCAAAGCATTCAAAGCTGTATGCTCCTCCTTCACCTTCTTCTCTGAAGAAACCTCTGGGGGCGCCTGGGTAGCTCAGTTGGTTAAGCACCTACCTTTGGTTCAGGTCATGATCTCAGGCTCCTGGGATCCAGCCCTGTCTGGGGGGTGGGTCCTTGCTCAGCAGGGCGTCTGCTTCTCACTCTCCCTCTACCTGCTACTCTGCCTGCTTGTGCTCTCTCCGTGTCAAATAAATAAATAAGAATTCTTAAAAAAAAAAAAAAAAGGAGAAGAAGAAGAAAAAGAAGCCTCTGTAGCTCAAGGCTCAGTTTCTTATGCCTTTGATTTTTGGATAACTTTCTCGTTACACAGGTTTTCCATGTTTGTAGTAGAAGACTGAGAAACTGAAGATGAGTATTAAGGGGCGCTGCAATCCTCCCTGCTCCGTGAGACACAAACCTCAGAAAAGAAAACACTCTCGTTGGGTTTTCTCAGGCTCTCACCAGACCAAAGCTCACAGAGAGTTCCTCATCCCAGAGACGCCTGATTGACAGAGCACCTTATTCCTGAGAAGCCCAGGATGAGGCAGGGTGGGATAGGGAAAAGCCCAGTATCTCTATGTAAGAACTGGGAGTTATCCCAACCACCTAATGAGAAAAGAGCTTCAGATCACACAACTAGCTGGGATTTCCACCCAAGCAGCCTGGTGGGAGTTGACACACAGAGTTCCCAGAGCTATCGACTCTCAGAAAGAACCCAGACCAGGACTAGGTTTGAGGTGGAACTGGTGCCACCCAACTGCTCGGATGGAGGTGAAGGGAGATCCAAGTGCTAGGAAAGGTGATGATGGAGCAGCAGCACCCTCTGCAGGAAGTGTGTGCCTCCACGCTAAGGGCTCCGAGAGTTTTCTCCAGGCCCTCAACTCAGCAGCCGCTTGGAACTCCTGGCACAACCAGCCCAGCTAACCCTGAATCCTCATCCTATTCTAGTTCCAACCCTAGTCCCTCCCATGTTTCCGGACCCCTGAACCTTGTGCTGAGTGCACACTGAAGTCCACAGTCACAATTTTCTGAGCTATTGTAATTTTCTCAAACCCTACTGTATGAGGTGTATGTGTGTATGGATACACATTGTATTATTACAATAACTATTTTTTTTCTTATCATGGACGGACAAGGGCATTTTACTCTTGCCATCTCTAGGATGTAGGCTGGATTCTTGTTTCCAAGCTTTGGGAATCCTTTGTTCTAGGGAAGAGAATTAAGTGACTTTTTTTTCTCAAAAGACTAGCTGCGTGTCTCTCCAATCTGACCTGCAGATGGGTTTTGTTTGGTCCACACTGTTTTAAATGGAATCAGTGACCCAAATTAAAAACTTGGGCTATTATCACAAAAATCTGGGTTTCAGGTTTCTTTGGAAAAGCCTAGCAATATGGTACTGGCATTTCCCAGGGATACAATTGGCCAAGGCTGACTGGAGACCTAATACCTCCAAAGGGCTACAGACTTAACACTCCCTATTGCTCATGACACTGGTTTCCTAGAGCCAGCTGCTGTTTATCACCTTTCGCCTGATCTGCTTCAAACACTTCCATTACTCCCATTTCTAGTTCAAAAGGAGAAGGCTCTCACCTGGAAGAAAATATTAGTTTGCCAGGGATCAGGAAGATAGGCTGTGGTGTGGCTCTGAGGGGTATTGACTAATACTTCTTGCACTGATCAGGAGGAGAAGAGTCTTCTAGTAGTGCACAGCCATGTTTAGTGTCCCGGGGACCCCAGCAGGGCTGGACTCAGAGGGACAGACCGCCCAGGACAGTGGAGCTGCCTCATCAGAATGGAGCACAAAGGCTTGCACACTGCTGGACTGCAGGGCAAAGACTCTTCCTCTATTTTTCTGAGTTGCTAAACTCTGAATTTTGGGGGAAACACACCAAAAGAGAGAATGGGGGAGGGTCCTGGAGAAATGACCTAGTGGATGGGAGTTTAGCTGCAGATGGTTTCAATTAGAAAAAAGGGGCACATGTTACTTTTTTTGTTGTTGTTCCTGAATGTTGCCCCAAGTGGTTTAATTAATATGAAGTAGTCATAAGCGTCTTTGTGTGATAATTTGCCTTCTAAAACATCCATAATACCTTTTCCACTGATCTGATCACCAAATTCCTTCATTCATTCTTTTATTCACTCATATGTCCATTTGTCAGATACTGGAGAACCCACCATTAGTGGTGGCGTAAGGATATACACTGGTGAACAAGATATCATCTGGAGTTCTTCCAATTCTTGGTAGTGATCTGAGTGAGAGATCAGGAGTGGGAGTATAAAGGACATTGCTCAGGAACAAGAAGAAGTTTGGGGTCTTCATTCTATTTCTATCCTTCAACTGCTAGGCAACCTTGGTTCAGCAATTTAACCTCTCTGGGCTTCATCAACATTTGTGAAATGGGGCTAAATTATCTTTCGTTTCTTACTAACTTCTAAAATACTTTGCTGAAGAAAACAGATATGCACCTCTGGATGTACGTACAGATTTCCTTCTATATGAGGGCATAGGTAGTTTCTCTATTAAGCTTTGGTTTTTCTTCCTATATCTGATTTCCAGAAATGAGAAATGAGTGGAAATACTCTGTACTTTGCTCAAAGTGTTTACTCATCTAGGACTTTATATATAAAGAATTAAATGAAAAATGGTTTTGCAGCCTCAGCTGTTGGAAGAGGAGGCCAGTGATGATTCTGCCCAAAGCAGAGGGCTTCAGTGTCTTCAACTTTAGGATTTATCATGGGAAGGGAAAGTGAGTCAGGGCCTCGGAGAAGAAGAAACTTACAAGAATGTCATGCAGCTGGGGTACTGGGTTTATTGTCTCTATTTACAAGGAAGCATTTGTTGGTGTTTTGTCAAAAATAAAGAACAAGGGAACAACAGCGATTGTAGCATGAAAACAACACAGCTGCAATAGACCAATACTGAGCACAATCACCGTCAAGAGAACACGGAACCTGAAGTGGACACCTTCAGGTTGTATAGTTAGTTATCCAGACAATAAAGGCAACTCTACAATGCAAGTGATGCGCGATAATAAGACACGATTGACCCGGGGTGGGGGTGGGGGGCAGAGGAAAGCTTGCTGGGACCTGGCGTCACTGGCTGCGAAGGGGACTAAAATCTCATAAATCCTCCATATCTTTTCTCCATCTCAGGAACTTCTTTGGAGTAGCTTTCGCCTTCTTCGTCGGAGGGCAAAGAGTCGGCAAAGCGCTTGAGGAAGCCCCCGTACCTTTTCTGGTAGTCCATCCACCACTCGGGGCGACCGACTCTTCTCATGAAGCCCCCATACCGCTTCTGCAGCTCTTTGGCTTCTTCTTCCAGTTGGGGGCTTCTCTTTAAGGCTCTCATGAAGCCCCCGTATCTCTTACTCACTTCTTCATCCTCACCAGCCTCTGGATGGGGGCCACTTTCTCGGTTCTCCCCGGTTCCCAGCAGCTCTTTGAGCAGGTCTGAGGAGTTGGCCAGGACGTCCTCCTCCTCTGCGTCCTTCTTCATGAAGCCTCCGTATCTCTTGGCCAGGATTTCCCCTCCGTTGGCCTCTTCTTCCGGCTCCTGAGGATAAAGCTCATCCATCTTCTTCATGAAGCCTCCATACCTTTTCATGAAGCCCCCGTACTTTTTAGCCAGCACATGGCTCTCCTCGGGCTTGCTGCTCTCTCTAAGGGCGGTGGCGCCATCTTGGGGAAGCTCCAGTTTGGAGAGCTGCAGGAGCTCCTTGCAGGTTTCCCAGGTTTTGAGAGAGGGCAGCTTCCCTTCACATTCCAGGGTGCAAGCCTGAGAAAAGAACTCCATTTAGTGATACCAAGAGGCTTTTCTGATTTCATTAGGTAAGCACGTTTTTGTGAACCACAGCATGTGTGCTTTGATATGGAAACTCTCATATAATAAAGTAATTGCCATTTTCTTATTACAATTTTTCAATATACCGAACAGGCAAATCAAAGGAAAATGGAATCATTGTGGGTAATTAATTGAATCAAATTAGGATTTTTCTTTGAATTTTAACAGATTGTATCTGCCATGCCATTTCAATATTGTAAAAGACTTTTTCCACCCGATTTTAACCTAGATTGGCTGCCAGCACAATCTAATTTCACTGGATAATTTTCCACTGTTGATCGCATTTTGTTTGAGATTTTTCTAACCAAGAGGGAGAAATTTCTCTTTACCTAATTAGGGACATCATCCCGAGATTCCTTTTATCTTCTTGTCTTACAGATACAACCAATAATATAAGGTTTGTTTACTTTCTTATGCTACTATTCTACCTGGAATGGCATTGAGTATTCCTGCAAACACTTTCATTCCTTAAAGAAAAACAATTTCAAAATAAATTGGAAAAGAAAGACATTCAAAAACTCAATTTAAGTCCTATGAATTATTTGGATTATGATGTATTGATTGCTGAATGTAGAGATGCTTTGCTCCCCCCGCCGAATTGAAAACAGATTTAAAAACAGATTTAATCACCTTGAACCAAATGTTTGTAATGATGAGCTCTGATATGAAATTATCATATGCAAATGTGCACACATTATTCATGTTTCTTAACATTTAGTTATTGGTGTACAAAAAAGTTTTTATTTTCCCCCAAGGGAAATCATTATTTGACAAAATGGAAATGAGAAATGATCTGCATATAATTTCTTCTTTTTATTAAATAATAATTAAATTCTAATCATTGTAAGATTTAGGTTGTATGTTCTAATAATCTTGTTAAGATTCACTTCTATTTGACAGATCACTTGGGTATGATAAAAAGTGAACTAATATTACATGAGTATTTATAAAGTCTATATAATATTTCTGGGCATTTCAGGCTTTCGATAACCGCTTGAAGTATACTTATAGAATGCAGGTTACAAACACTTGATTTAGAAAAACCAGGTCCTTTCTTGGTATTTAAAAATATATCGATATATTAATTTATATAAAATACACGTATATTATTTTCACAATACAAGAAAGCACTTTATGAGTGCAAAAAAATTCCTTAGGGTACTTTAGCCAGCTCTTAATAATTATTTAAGCTTTGTGTCTAAAAAAATAAATCTAAAGATGATGCAGTTAAAATGATCCCATGTTATTCTTGATATCTAAGAAATAAAGACATCATTAAAAATGTAAAATGTTCAGGTGTCAATAACATTTCCATTCTAAAATGAAATGTAAATGATCTCCTTGCCAAAAATTACCGTTGAATATTTTGTATACTATTACCAAAAGGCTTTTTAATGTTGAGATTCCTTCAAAAAGAAATAATGACAAATAATCAGAAAAAACTAAAGAAGTCATGTTAAGTTATAAGCTCCTGTATAGGTCTATGCATTTTTTGGTAGTATTTATCGCACTCTGTGTTCTGTGGTCAAGATCATATCAGACAGTAAATTCAATTTGGACATCAATCATGGCATGTCTGCTTAGCTTTTCATCCACCAGAGAACCAAGCACAGGTGTCTTTCAGGTGGTAGAGGCTCAATATTTGTTACATTGATTCTACCTAGTTTTAGTTAGGCAGCCTCATTTCTCGGGTCTTCTGCATCTGAGCTGAAATTCCAGAACCGCTATAATACCAACAACATAGTCATTAACAAAGCCTTTAGTCACAGAGAAAATAATAACCCTACATGAAAGCTCCAATAAAAAAACAGTCAGTTGAGGGGCGCCTGGGTGGCTCAGTGGGTTAAAGCCTCTGCCTTCGGCTCAGGTCATGATCTCAGGATCCTGGGATTGAGCCTCGCATCAGGCTCTCTGCTCAGCAGGGAGCCTGCTTCCTCCTCTCTCTCTGCCTGCCTCTCTGCCTACTTGTGATCTCTCCGTGTGTCAAATAAATAAATAAAATCTTTAAAAAAACAAAAACAAAAACAAAACAGTCAGTTGAACAAATCAGAAAGACAAAGAGCTAGACGAAGGGGATTGTTACCCCTATTTAAGATGCAACATTTCATCATAGTTTAAATACAAAGCCCTACTGTGTGTCTTCTCTTTAAGGCCATGTTAGTACCTGCACAAATGGAATGAAATTAGATCAGGTAACTCAAATGAAACAAGCAAACATTTAACCTAAAATGTATGCCTTGGGTTTTGTGGAATTCTTTCCTTAATTTTTGTCCCCACTTTATACATCTACATCACAAAATTTCTTCAAAGGCTCAAATGAGGAACTTTACTCCTTGGATTAATACATTATTCTCTACTGAGGCTTTTAAGTCATCACAGAATTTCAACAAATTGAGAAGACAGTGCAAAGGAATCGTTGGAGGAGTGTTAAAATGAAGCTTCCTGGAGTCCCAAATTCAGAGATTCTGATTCAGTAGAGCACCAGGGGCGATTTAAGAGCACAAGGACTCTGATCAGAATGAGTATTCTTTTTGTTCTCAGCTTCTCCTCCCCCCACCCCCATCTCAGGTCATGTAGTTTATCTTTGCATTGTTGTCACCTCTTTGGACACTGGCCACCTCTCCTGTGCCTATTTCATAGCCAAATTAAACTGTTGTCTTAGTAGCTATTACAAAAGCACATCCAAGAGAAGACAGAAGTTGAATTCCAGAGTCACTTGCCTGTAAGACATGCTGATCTCTTTCTCTTCCGTCTGCTGCTCCTCCCCACCCCCCTTCCTCTCCCTTCGGATCCCAACCCTTTGCTCTCTCCTATCCAAAGGTGAGGGGAAGGGCTCGAGGGATCTGAGGATGAAAGGGCTAAAGAAATGAAATCCAAGGAAAGATAACAAAATGTCACTGATAAAAAAATGACATTATTTGCAGGAAGGATGAGAGGATGGATTGTGTGGAAGGGGCTCTTGGTGGGATATGTTAGGAACTGGGGTGGTAGAGCATCTTCCTTGGGACAGGTGGGGCGACAACCTAGTGCTCTCCAAGATGCCGAAGAGAGCATATCTCCGGGCTCCTGCATCCCCAGGGTTAAAACGAACTTGGTTTGTGTGGCAATACTGCCGCCCTCACCCGTCTCTAGATGGTCGCGGGCCCCAAAGCTGACAGCTAGAGCGGGACTTTTGTTGGCGTTCGGGGAACAGTCGGACACTTGCGTCACCAGAGATTGGCGCCGCGGCGGCGGGACCGATGGTGTCCAGGCAATGCGCCCTGCGGCCTCAGGCCGGGCCTTGTGCGGACTGACTACGCTACCAGCCCACCCACCGCGGTTGCACTCACCAGGGGGTTGATGTCGGTCGGACGCGCCAGGCGGTAGCTGCACGTCGCGCAGTCCTGGCTGCATTCCGCCCTCACGGTCGCCAGGAGCCCCGGGCCGAGCGCCAGCAGCCAAGTGCAGAGTCTCAGGAACCGCGCCATGGGCTGCAGGGAGAAAGGGACGTGAACTCCGAGTGTGCGGGCCGCAAATCGAGTCCCTCCGAGGGACCCCTCGCCGGGACAGTCCCAGCTGGGGGTTGTCGAGCAAGAAGTCGCACGGATGCTCTTTCCTGGGCCCCTGCCCGCTCGGCCGACGCTGCTCCTGGAAGCCCAGAGGCAGATCGCCTCGCGGTTCCCAGGTCGACACTGCCACCCTGAACCCAGGGATGCCCGGGAGCTCGGCTCTCTTTTTGGACTTCCACTGCCTCAGGAGGATTATGGAGAGAATACCCGAATGCGAAGATCAAATGCGAGAGAGAACAGGAGCCTTGGGGGTGGGGGGGTGAGGGGGCTACCCGGGTCACGAACATGGACCAGAAGAAAGTTGGGGCACCCCATGCAATGAATGAAACACCGGAAAACAAAACAAAACAAAACAACCCGAGCAGGCGGACGGCCCCAAATGCACGCAGCAAAGGCGCGATTTGGACAACTTCACTCACGTTGACGGCGATCGGATGGCGCCGGCTGGTCGGAGACATCGGGTCCCAAGCACTGCTCTGGAAGGGAGAGAAGAAGGCAGGTGTGAGCCGGGCGGGCGTCGGGGCGAAGCGGCCGGGTGCGCGGGCAGACGCGGGCCTCACCGTCGCGGTCCTCTGCGTCTGCAGGGCTCAGAGCGCCTGCCTCGCCTGGCCTCGCTGTCCCGGGGCTGGTGGCGGCTGGAGCCACTTTATAATTAGCCCCCAAGCCAAGGAGGCGAGCGCTCCCCAATCGCCGGCGGGCTGCAGCTGACGCAGGCCCTACGCCAGCCCCGCGCCGACGCCCTCGTGGGAGGGGTCCGTCCCGGCCCCCGCACGCGGCCCGGGGGTGGGGGGCACCGGGTGGCTCGGCTCGCGGCTGGGTGACACACCGAGGCAGTTAGGACATGTGGGGAGAGAATAGGATGACATCAAGTACCCCCCGAGTGAGGTCACTGAAATTGCACTTCCTGGGGGTGCGGGCTCCAGGGAGAGAGCCAAGGCGCCAGGAGGGGCAGGTGAAGGGACTTAGATTTCTGTAGTGCGCTGAAGACCCTTTGGGCTAGTGAACCTGCCCTTTCTCCGCCTCCTCCTGGGGCAATGGGTGGTCTCGGGGGGTGCCAAGCAAGGCTGTCCGGGATGTCATTTATCCACCTGTCTGTCCCCCCTCGTTAGACTCCCAGTTCCCTGCTGCAGCGTCTAACAGCGCCGGGCGCATCGCAGGCTCTCAGTTAAGGGTTAAAGGAAAAAAATGATTGAAACTTATGGGAATCTTAAAATCTCGGGACTGAGTTTCACCTTGCATGTTAGTGAGACCCCTTGCTAAACGTGGACAGGAACAGTGTTCCTCCTGAGACAGCAAGCCTTCAGCCCCCGCGGGAGTGGACCGGTCTTTACGAAGCTCCCTAGGCGGGCTTCCAAGTCGGGGACACTCTTCCTCAAGCGCTCTGCCTTGGGTGTCCTGGGGATGTTTGATGAGTGAGAGAGGGTGCGGGGCGGGTGTGATGTCAGCGTGCCAGGACTGTAGTGGCGAGGGAGATCCGAGGGACAAGGTACACTGGCCGTCTGGGGCTTGGGGGCCCCCATCCCCTCGGCAGGGAGGGGGCCCCACTCCGACACTTACAAGCTCTGCCGAAGATTGCCAAGGTGCAAGTTATTTACTGTGTAAGGCCTCAGTTTTCTCATTTGGCAAATAGGAGCAAGAGGTAATGCGCCATTCCTAAGAATCCAGAGAGACACAAATGAAATAATGGGAAAAAGCCTTTAGGCTGTGTCTGACATATAGAAAGTTCTGGCAAAGGTGTATCTAATCTTATCTGTCATGTGTCATCCGTCATCCATCTACCTTTTGGTTTGTCGATCACCTACCCATCATACATCTTGTTTATTTATCCAGCTATGTTTTTATCTATCCATCCTGGCCCTGGAGGGAAATCACAAACAGTCCCAGACCCCATACACTAGGATAGTCTCCCGTCTTTCTCATCCACAGGCGCCCTCTGCAAAGACCCGCCGCAACCTCAGCGTTCGCAGATACCAGCAGCCTCAGCGCTCTCCGAGGCTCGGGCCACGCTGCATCTCCCATTTTGGTCGCTAGAGGGCAGCGCTCTCCTGCGTAGGTTTGGGAGAGCAGAGATGGGGTCTCAGTGCCCACACCCGCACCCCGAGTGGCCGCAGAGCTGCAATGGTGCACTGTCGGCCATCTGGGCAGGGGCAACTCTGCAGCTGAGGACCTGGAAAGGGGAGCGCTGGGGTGCCTAGCCTTAAGAAGCAGGCACTGACATCTTGCCAGAAAAGCATAACGCGCCCTTTGGACATTTTAGGCTCTTAGCAGGAGGGAGCTGGTGGTATCATCTCCCACTTACCCTCTCTGCAATGGAAGGGAGAGCTTACAACCGTAAATGAGATTTCCCCCAGTAGCCTGCGCTTTGTAAAGGCAGCGGACTACACCGCTATACTCCGCGCAAAAGGAGTGCAGGAACAAATCCTACCCCAAAGGGAAGAAATCTTGCTATATCTGCACCGGCATACCTGGTATCACTGGAGAACTTTACACAATCAGGACGAGAGGCTGAGACATATGTGTGTGTGTGGAATGATCGCACCACGTGTGGCTTCCTTAGGATATGCAGTGCTAGACATGGGAAGCTTCCTTAAGGTTGAAAGGTGTTTTAGGGATAATTTATTCCAACCCTCATTTTATAGGTGGGGAAAACCGAGGTCCCCAGGGTCCAAGTGACATCCAAGTGACCAGCCCAGACAGTGGCAAAAGCAGTTTATGCTATACTTTTCTGGGGACGCCTCCTCCCTGGCATCTACCTCAGGTTTGGTTTGTTTCTGTTGGAACAACTAATGTCTGCTCTGAGTTCCTTTCTCTTGGTGAATCTGCATCTTTCTCTGCAGATTTTTAAATGTCAGAAAGAGAGAAAAATGTCAGAAGGGGAAAGAGAGGGCTGCCCCCAGGAGAAGTTCAAGGGCACTTAGTGTCCCAGTACCCAGCCAGTGTTTGGGACACAGTGGGTGCTGTGTGTTGCCTGATTGTTGGAAGATATGAGGGCAGTGGTGAGGGGTCAATATTGTTTGCACGCTCCAGGGACGATCTCTTCTATCCCCTTCCCCATCTACCCTAGAGGCTAAAGGGCTTGCATTTTTGTATTCATATCTTTATATTTGAATGGTGGTAGTGGGTTGCACGGAATTCATCTTTTCATGATCCTGTAAATATTTATTCCAAACTCATAGATATTGAGTTACCTTCTGAGAAAAGCCTGCTCTAGAAATCAGACTCAGAAAAGGGAAGAGAACCTTCTCTTACGGCATTTAACCCAGAGAATTCTGATTTCCATGTCAGGATCAAGATCTCTCCTTCTGATCCTAGGGTCCCAAACTTTAGACAAAAGTATTTACTCCAGAGACCAGAAAAAGGTGATTGGTAAAACTTTGGTGATGAGTGGTTCTCTGGGAGCTGTAGGAGGGATTTTAAAAGCCCTTGCAATGTCTTCTTTCATCATTTTCAGGATGGAAGATGCCTAGTTTGAATGATGTCCTTTGGGTGCTTGTTTCTCCCCCTGCGCCCCCTTCCCCCCCTCCCAGATAAGATACTTTATCAGATAAGATACTTTATTATGGAACTTGCTATCTCTCTGCCCCCAGTCCCTAATGTTTCAGTAGTGGGACCACAGCAGTTCTGCACTTTGCACTCCAGGGATTGTGTAATGTTTCAGCATAAAAGCACCACGTTCTAACATTTCAAATGTTTGGAGTCATGCCAGAGCCAGGGTAAACTAGCTGCTTTCCGTTACAATCTAAAGTACGTGCTTTGTAAGCTAGGATTCTGTGAGCTGGGCACATTATCATGAAGGATCCTGTTAAGGAATTCTTCAGCCTGACTCAGAACACAGGTCACAGAGAGATGGTAAGTGGGATTGGTTGGAAGAAGATGCTTTTAGGGTGTGATAAATCCCCACTTCAGGGAAAATGAGTGCTAGTACATTCTCATTCTCAAAAAGCCAGGAAATGAAATAGACCCCTTAGAAGGAAAAGTGAGCTAATACATAGTTCCTCAGGAGTGAGTTTAAATAATAAATAATGTGTCAGTGTTTTGGAGAAAGAGAAGGGGGAGAGGGGAAGACAAAAACAGCAGGTAAGGGAAACTAAACTCAGCACATCAAACATAATGTATACATATACATGTAAACTTGGAATCGAAATAGAGTTCCTAAGTTAAGCCTTCAGGTCTCAGACAGGAAAAAAATAAATTTGAGTATTAAGCATCAATAAAACAAGATACATGATAACTCATTAGATTCAGAGAAGGTATAACTTAGGATCCAACCAATATCTGGATTCTTTTCTCTCCTCCAACCAGGAAACTGAACCTTAATTTTATTTCTTACTCTAACAAGGAACAGAAAATTTAATTTTAAGCAAGGTATGTTTTATAATGTTAATAAAGAATAGAACATTTTTAGAATAAATCTTACAAAAGAGGTACAGGGCCTTAACAGAGAACATTAAAAAAATGTTAATGAAAAACACTTAAACCTAATAAATGGAAAACATAATCTCTAATTTAATTACTTCTGTGGTGCCATTTATCTTGTTCCTCTATCTCCTGCATTTCCCAGAAACTGGAATTTATATCCTAAGTCTTGATGGATTCAAATTAAATATATTTTTGGCTGGATTATGTCAGAGGTGATATTTTCACTTTATATTCCATCACATAAACATGTCTGGCTATCCCCACCATGAGTGAAGCTACAAATAACCACTGAATTAGGGTGATTGACCACTTGATTGGAACAATCTTCAGGTTCTTATTAGTTACTATTGCTAAGAAGTTATTCGTATGCTCCTTATAAAATTTCTAACAAAAGTAAAGAGTCTAACGACATTTCTCTGTTTTGACTGACAAATACAGTCCATTTCTTTTGCTAATACAAAGATATTTTGAACTCGGACTTTTTCATATCTTGTGTTTAAAAAATAATGGTGAACCTCTAATTCGCAGACCGTACAACCAATCCCGTGCAGCTAGTTTGTACGTACTAACCCACATCCTCCATGGAGAAATAAATTTCCCATATTTCGAAGGTAGGGATTTGGGGCTGTAGTCTGGCTTTTGCCTCTAGGACCCCTGCTCAGCTCATCCCCTCCTTCTTGCTCCTGACTGGCTTCACTTTGGGTTGTGACAACATGCGCATTGGGCACAGGGAAACCACCCCCTCCAGCACCTCCATGACCCTTTGTCCAACAGAAATGGCACGTATTGTATACTGGCTGCTCAGTAATGTCCAGGTGCTAAAGCATTCTCTTGCCTACCACACCACGTTGCAATGTTGCTGTGAGTTCCACGTGTCACTTATCTGGTTCTCTTGTTCTGGGCTGGGTGGGGCACCGATTGGCTCAAATCAGGTGGCCTTAAGAGGAACCACAGATGAGCTGTGCTCAGTCTGAGGTAACCATCCTGAGGACTCTAAAACCTTGTGTCTGGCCTGGCTGCCCCACAGACGGAAGATAGGAGTATCTCCTGGCATACAAGCCATTCGTGGCAACCTGTTTGGGAAGTACTAAGTTTGCGCAAAGGCTGCAAGCTGAAAAAGTTTACGTGTTTGAAGGACTCCCGAGTAGCTTCACTTTTGTTTTATTTTATTTTACTTTATATTATTTTTAAAATGTTTTTCAAATTCTACTTAAATTCTAGTCAGTTAACATACAATGCAATGTTGGTTGCAGGAATAGAATTCAGTGATTCATACTTACATACAATACCCAGTGCTCATCATCACAAGTGCCCTTCTTAATCCCCATTCCCCTACCCACCTCCCTCCATCAAACCTCAGTTTGCTCTCTATCTTCAAGAGTCTCATATGGTTTGTTTCCCTCTTTTTTTCTTTTTCTTCCCCCTCCCATATGCTCATCTGTTTTGTTTCTTAAATTCCACAGATGAGTGAAATCATATGGTATTTGTCTTTCTGTGACTGACACTGACCTATTTTGCTTAGCACAATGTACTCCATTTCCATCCACGTCGTTGCACATGGCAAGATTTCATTCCTTCTGATGGCTGAGTAATATTCCACTGTGTATGTATACCACATCTTCTTCACCCATTCATCAGTCGAGCAGCGTGAATTTTAAAAAATGATTTTTGGAATTGCCTTGAAGAAATTTGATAGCCACACCAGAGAGCCAGTCATGTTAGAAAATCATATTGCCCCTTTGGACTTAAACCTTATTTAATAACTTGACTTTGACTTGGTTTTGGTTGTTTCCAAAATCAAATTACATTTCCCACATGCAGGACCTGCAGAGAAGGCAAAAAATATTAATTGAATGAATGAATGAAAACATCCACCAAGGAAACAATTTCCACAATTGAGGCAGTGCTAGAGGAGAAATCCTAAATAAGTTTTGAGCAACAACAAATCCCTCGAATAAATGCACGTGCTCCAGTTTACCTGGAATTTTTGAGGGAATTCTTTTGCATGTGATCCATAGCACAGAGCTGTGTATGGATACACAATAAAATTGTTTTTAAAAACTGTGTCCCTACTTGTAATTACATCTTCCATGGCTCCCACGTTCAGGGGATGGACTCAACAAGTTAAAATGTTGTCGTAAAATTATATAAGGACATAGCTAAAACCCTACAGACATTCACTTCTAACTCTATCATTATTCTTTTAGTATGTGCTTTATTTTCTATAGATATTAGAGCTTAGAAATTTTTTAAAAATATGCTTGTGAAAAATCAGTCTAGAGAAGGTGGTCTTGTATGGCACAAAATGGAGTAAGAGAACAGTAAGGTTGAAATATACACCTTTTTTCCAACTCTGAAGCTCTTATCTGATAATACATTTATTGGAAGATTAGACCCAGTGAATATCTTAGCAGATATCCTAGAAACTAACACATTGCAAGATCTTATGAAGAAAAATAATTACATTTCTATTAAGAGTTAAAGATCAGAAAATGT
>CM052900.1:63052657-63086068 GCA_028534135.1 Potos flavus | reverse complement strand
GCTCAAGATAGTGTGACACAGGGAGCATTGACTTCTATATGCCCCCTTTGTTCTGCAATGTCCACTCCCACAGGGAGCTAGATGCCTCCAAAAAGATTTGTGCAGAGATGTGGTGAGAAGAAATTTTTTTGTTCTTCATGTATAAGGTGTTTGTTTTTTAACTTCACATACCCCAGAGAAGATGTGGGAATCAGACAGAAGGTGAGCATGTTGGAATCACCACTATCACTTGCCCAATCCATTGTTGTCCCCTAGAGGATGATACACGCTCATTCATTAGTTAATGGACACACTCACATAGGACAAGTTCTTCAGCTCCTTGCTGTATGACCTTCAAATGGATTTGCTTTTTTCACTTCCAGTGTGTCTGATTTTGCACATGACATCTTCCCAAGCCCTTAAGGAAGCTTATGTCGTTGACTATTCCTTTCTCCAATGTATTGTTAATCTTTGCCTCTCAACTGTTTCTTTGTCCTCATATTGCACTCCTAAGCATAAAAATTTGCTTGTTTTTTCTCTTGTGTTTAAAAGAGCACTTTCTTGGCGCAGCTGGGTGGCTCAGTCAGTTAAGCATCTGACTCTTGATTTCACCTTAGGTCATGATCTCAGGTTTGTGAGACGGAACCCCACATCAGGCTCTGGGTTCATCAAGAAGTTTGCTTGAGATTCTCTCTCTCTCCCTCTCTCTTTGCCCCCCCCCCCATTCTCTTTCTCTCTCTAAAATAAATAAATAAATCTTTAAAAAATAAAAAATAAAAGAGCACTTTCTTAAATCTGTAATAATTCTCCTCCCTGCCCAACTTCTATCTTAACTTTATCTTATCTTTCCAGTTAAGATTGTTGAATAATGGTTTAGCAACAATGGTATAACAAGAATGATTGGCCATTTTTCATCTCCTATGAATTCTTATTCCACCGCCATTTTGATTTTGTTCTTACTACTCTAGGGAAATCATACTTGTTAAAATGAGCATTAACCTTTTAGATGAAAAGCCAAGAAACTCTTTTCAGTCCTTATATTACTTGTCATATCTGCAGTATTGGACACTGTCAACTATGCCCTCTTTCTAGGAATTGTCCCCGGAATTTTTTTTCTTGCCTTTCCATTGTTCCTTCTTACTCTCTTTCTTGGGTTTTTCTTTCTTCATCTGTCTCTCTCTCTCTCTTTTTTTAAATTTATTTATTTATTTTTAAGATTTTATTTATTTATTTATTTATTTGACAGAGAGAGAGAGAGAGAGAGAGAGAGATCACAAGCAGGCAGAGAGTCAGGCAGAGAGAGAGGTAGAAGCAGGCTCCCCACCGGGTAGAAAGCCCGATGCGGGGCTTGATCCCAGGACCCTGAGATCATGACCTGAGCCGAAGGTAGAGGCTTTAACCCACTGAGCCACCCAGGTGCCCCTATTTTTTTTTTTAAAGATTTTATTTATTTATTTGACAGAGAGAGATACAGTGAGAGAGTGAACACAAGCAGGGGGAGTGGGAGAGGGAGAAGCAGACCCCCTGCTGAGCAGGGAGCCCGATGTGGGGCTCAATCCCAGGACCCGGGGATCATGACCCAAGCCGAAGGCAGATGTTTAACGACTGAGCCACCCAGGTGCCCCTCTCCATCTGTCTCTTAAATGGTGATATTCCCTATGGTTTTCTCTGTGTCTTATCTCACGTTCCATACCCACTTCAGGATTTTATCTTTATTCATATATCAATCATTCCTAAATCTTTATTTTTAGTTCAGGCTCCTCCTCTGTCTGCTTGAGCAAATCTCAATTTGTATGTGCCCCAGACACCTCAAACTTAGCCTGTGTTCAACTACTTTAGTTATCTTTTCTTCAAATCTGCCTTTGCTCCTGTATTCACTCTCAGGGAATGACAGACATCTGGAAATTGTCCTTTTTAAATTTTAAATTTAGCCATTCTAAGGGATGTGTAGTGACATCTTCTAATTGAGTTTATACTTCCCTGATGACTTAATGATGTTGAACTTCTTTTCATGTGCTTTTTGGTCATTCATATTTTTTGTGATGTGTCAATTCAAATACTTTGCCCATTTTTATTTGATTGTTTATTTTTGATGATTGAGTTGTCAGAACTCTTTTATGTTCTGGTTATAAATCCTTTGTCATAAATATATTCTGTGAATAGTGAATATTTTCTTCCAGTGTCAAGCTTGTCTTGTTACTTTCTTAACAATATCTTTTGAAGAGCCAAGGATTTGTGTCTTATCTAAGAAATCTTTGTCTACCCTCAGGTTGTAAAGATACGCTCCTCTTTTCTTCTAGAAGTTTTATAGCTGTTATGTTTAGGTCTTTGCTATACCAAATACCAAGTTAATATTTGTGTCTGTGATAAGAATCAAAGTTAATTTTTTTCTAAAATGAATATCCAGTGTTTCAACACTATTAATTGAAAAGATTATAATTTTCCCACTGGATTATCTTGGGAACTTGGTAAAAAATCACTTGACTACAAATGTGTTGATCTGTTTCAAATTCTGTATTTGATTCTTTGTTCCCCTGATCAACATGTCTATCTGTATGCTAACATTTCACACTGTCTTGATTACTATAGCTTTAGATTAAGTCTTGAAATCAAACTGTAAACCCTCCGACTTTGATCTTCTTTTTTGTAATTGTTTTAGCTAGTGTGGGTTCTTTGCATTTCCATATAAACTTTAGAATCAGTTCATTAATTTCTACAGAAAAGCCTGCTGGGATTTTGATTGGGCTGAATTAAATCTTAGATGAGTTTTGGGACAGTTGACATCTTAACATCTGTGTCTTCCAATCCATGTATGTGGCACATCTTTCCATTTATTCAGGTCTTTAATTTTTCTCAGCAATGTTTTATAATTTTAAGTGTATAGGTATTGCACACATTTTGTAAAATTTATTCCTAAGCATTTAACATATTTTGATCTCTTTCAAATCATACTATTTTAAAGCTTATTTCCCAGTTGTTTGTTACTACTTCTATTTTTTTTAATATTTTATTTATTTATTTGACAGAGAGGAGGGAGATCACAAGTAGGCAGAGAGAGAGGGGGAAGCAGGCTCCCTGCTGAGCAGAGAGCCCGATGCGGGGCTCGATCCCAGATCCCAGGACCCTGAGATCATGACCTGAGCCGAAGGCAGAGGCCTTAACCCACTGAGCCACGAAGGTGCCCCTATTTTGTTTTTAATAGAAAGACAAACTCTTTTTTTGTAAATTTCTTTTTTTAAATTTAATTTTATGTTTTCAGTGTTCCAAGATTCATTGTTCATGCACCACACCCAGTGCTCCATGCAATACTTGCTCTCCTCAATACCCACCACCAGGCTCACCCAACCCCCTGCCCCCCTCCCCTCCAAAACCCTCAGTTTGTTTCTCAGAAGGACAAACTCTTATATGTACTAATGTTGTTTTTTGTTAGTTTATAATTGATAGTGCATTTCCCCTCTCCTAGCCTGTAAGTGACTTTCCATAACCTTCTTTTTATTCTTCTCCTTATGGAGGCACATGTACTTGTGTATAACAGGCACTCAATAAAAGTTTTTTGAATGAAGATATCATTTTCAAGATCAAGTTCATTTTGGTTTAGTTTCCAAAGACCATTAAAAAACACTCAGAATTTAAAACTCTGGGAATTCTCCTAGCTTGAGCTACATCTGAAAAGCAGAGTGAAGTGATTTGACAATTACTTGACTGATTTGAAAAATGTGGACATTTCTCCACTTGATTGGCATCCAAATTATCTATTGTTCATCTTAACAAGATAAGTGTCAAATCACATCTCACTTGCATTATCTCAGGAGAGAAGCCTAAAAAAGAGAAAAGGGAATGGTAACAACTGATTCTAAATCCACAGCACTGCACACAGATGTAGGGAGTAGGAGCTGATGTAGCTCAGGACCATTACAGCAACTACAGGGTAATAGAATGTCAGGGTTGCAAGGAATCCTAGAGGCAGAAGGAATTGAAGAATTAGAGGTGTAGTTGGATCAGATGAAAGTAGGTTCCCCCCAGTCTTGAGTTTCCATGGTTGTTGGACGAGATTATAGATATATCTTAATTTTAAAAAATCCATCAACTAGAGAGAGAGGAATTTCTTGTCTTTACTAATAAATATAATTACTAACCTCTTTACTAATATATTTTACCTGCTTGCCCCCCAGAGTCATAGGACTTTGCAAGCTCTAATGTCTGGGAATTCAAATCGGAAACTTGCTTGTTATCTGTGGCCCCCTCCATCTTCCCAGATCTCTACATCCCATCCATCTTCATGCCCTGGTGTGTCTACCTTTTCAGCATCTCCTGAATCCCTCACCTCCTCCCTTTCCCCATCCTCACTGCTTTTATCGGGCCCTCGGTGCTTCTCGGATGGATCACTGTCACCAGCTTGCTGTGTGGCACATTATGGTAATGTTCCTAAGAAGACAGAAGCAAGGCAAGAGAGCAGAGGTGGGGAGAAGGAAGTCTTTCTGCACAAAAGGCAAGAATGATATTTTGGGAGCAAAATGGAGCAGGACTACGCTTCCCTTCCCTGAGGACCATGCTTGCATCCTTGGCATTTGGACCTCGCCTGAGGAAGTGGTTCATTACTGGAAGGAAGGGAAAATGAAGGTCTTAAGTGAGGCTTGCACTTTATTTTTAATTCTCTTTCTCAGTTTTGGCTTTGATTTTCTTTCACCACTTCATTCCTATCAATCTGCAAGCCGTTTGCCACGGCAAAGTTTATAGTATAAATATTATAACTTTTCAAATCTTTTAAATGGATGTATTTGGGAGAGGAGGAGGCAGACCTTTCAGTTTGACACCTTTAATTACCTCCTGTTGAAGAGAACTGCTTGGTCAAAAGCGCCCACGTTTGGAAAATCTTCATTTGCAACATTAGTAATGATTATCTGTGCAATTCCAGAGCCACGATGGCCCACCAGTCAAACAAAGAGACCTCAAATATATTAACTGTTTCAAATATTTTAAAAGACAGACACTGTTTCTTTGACTTGTGGGAAGAAAAACCTTAGCTATTGGCAGTTCACAGCCACATATATAGAATGGGAATGTCCAGAGTGATGCTATGTGATTATAAACCTCAACAAAAGAACCCAAGCCTCCCTCAGGTAAGACTTCATGTGCTTGTCAAAATGAAAACCAATTTAGAAGCCGAGAACATAAAAGTGCTTTACCTGTATGTGTGTGTGTGTGTGTGTGTGTGTGTGTGTGTGTGTGTATGTACATGGGTGTTTGGTGGGAGGGCAGGCTAAGATCTTTTTTCCCCCAGGTACTCAGTTAGTGCAAGAAAAGTAAGAGAAAATTGGGCTATGCCCAAATTATTTCCCCCTTGTATCATGAGTATGTGGATACCTATAACCTGAACTGGATATGCATACATCTAACCACAGCTTGTAGCCATAGATCCCAAATAAGAGTATATTCACCTCGATGGGGGCACCTGTTAAACAAGTGCTCAGAATCCTAGGCATGTGCCCACACAGTGATGCTGGAGATCAGGAGTGGGGCTCAGGAGTATACACAATAACAAGGTCCCCTCTGATTCCCCTGCAGTTGGACCATCTGATCCTACTTACGAAAATGGTGTATCTACAGGGAAAAAAACTGCACAAATGGATGTGGCCTGGGCTAATGGTCTGACCTCTGGACCTTCGAGCACATGACTGCATTGATTACCCTGAATGGTACCTTGAAAGTCACACACACCCCATACTCACACACACCAAATGCACATTCCATACGCATGTACACATGTACACACACCACACATATAAAAGCCCATATATACATAAACACTCCACACATATATCGACACACACAACACTCACACACATCAAAAATGTCACCCACACACACATACATACTCACCACACACATACTTCATTTGTCACACACACATACCTAGCACACCTACATGCACACACACACGCACACACATGTGCATTTTGGTTTTTGGTTTTTGTAAAAAAATACAAGGAAAACACCATTCATCATCAAACATTAGTATGTGAAAGAATAATGCTCTTTTTCCAAGTCTCTTGACATCCTTAAAAAGAAAGTGCAAATCAAGGAGATGAGCTCATCTCCCTGTTCTTCATAGAACCTGCTCATTTTTATCCTAATGAAGGACAAACTCTATTTTTATTATAATGAATAAAAGGCAGATTCCAAAGCTCCCTTTAAAATGTTAATATATGTCCCACAGGTGCCTGGTCTTATTTCACATTTACTGTTTGGGATTGGGGAAACTGAATGGTACTCTCTAGTGAGCAAATAAAAGAAAACTGGGGAGAAATCCTGTTGACCAGGGGGTAGGAGCAGGAGTGATTCAGAGCAGGGCTCTGGGGCTTTGTGGTGGAACTATCAGGGTTGGATTCTCAGTCCTGGCTCTGCTTCTTATGGCCTTGACTGAATGCATAACCTCTCCCATCTTCATCTTTAAAGGGGCATAGTCGTAGTACTTCATAGGATTGTTCTGAGGCTGCAAATGGAAAATGCTTATAGCAGAGCTGGAAACATAGTTAAGAGGAGACAGCTTTTTATTAATTAGCAGAATGAGGGCTGGAGCCGCTGAAGCTCCCATGACTTTTTTGGCACCTCCTGCCTCCCCCTGCCCCACACCTGTGAGCTTTCTATTCTGAGTACAGGCCAGGGACCAGAAGAAGAGGGGGAAGAGCTAAGAGAATGTGATTGTAGAGAAGATAAGGCAGAGAGACTAGGGGGAGGAAGGAGAAGTGTCTTGGTGCGGTCTCATGCTCCCGCCTGGGTTTGGGGGTCACTGGGTGTGGTCTCATGCTCGCCACCCCTGCTTCAAACCATATCAACTGCAAATAGATCCTGCCAATCATGGTCTTATTGGGGGGCCAGGCAGCCAATTTTATTTGCTCTAATCTTCAAAGGCACAAGTTGATCAGTTCTACAACTTCTGCTTTTCATCAGAATAGCAGTGAACATTTAATTTCAGATGGCTCGAGTATTAGAAGCAGCTTTGAACACAACTTCTTTTCTTTCTCAGAATTCAGGGGCCATAAAAACTGGCCAGGAGGAGCCCTCTGATCCAGTTCTTTATAGTAGAGGTTGCAAAATAGTGACTGGAAATTAGCCCACAGAGATGTTTTGCTTAGCTCCTAAGATATGTTTTAAAATTTTGAATTGGTGTCCAGTATTTAAGAATAAGAAATCTTACATAAAATTATGAACTTCCAGCTTATTTTGGAAATCAGATCTGGCTCTTGTCCAAGCTCCCATTCTCCTTTGGATCTACAGGTAGGGGCCAAGTTGTGGCTGGCCTGGGAGGGATGTGAGTCCTTCAGGAGGCCAGGCCCTCCTGGGCCTGCTGTACACATTTTTTTTTAAAGATTTTACTTATTTATTTGAGAGAGAGAGAGAGCATGAGAGGGGAGAAGATCAGAGGGAGAAGCAGACTCCCCATGGAGCTGGGAGCGGGACATGGGACTTGATCCCGGGATCCCGGGATCATGACCTGAGCCAAAGGCAGTCGCTTAACCAACTGAGCCACCCAGGTGCCCCTGCTGTTCACATTCTAGTCTTCCTGAAGTTTGGCATTCTACTGCTGGCTTTATAAGCTTTTTTTTTTTTTTTTTCCAATTGAGATATAATTGACTTATATTAGTTTCAGGTATACAGCAGATATTCTGAATCAGTATTTGTATTTATTGGGAAATGATCACCACAATAAGCATGGTTATCATCTGTCACCTTACATAGTTAACAAAAAAAATTTTTTTTCTTGTGATGAGAACTTTTAAGATCTATTCTCTTAGCCACTTTCTAATATGAGACCATCGTTAACTGTAGTCACCATGCTGTACATTACATTTTCATGACTTAGGGATTGTATAATTGGAAGTTTGCCCTTTTTGACTCTCTTCACTCATTTCACCCTTCTACCCACCCACCCACTTTCCGGCAACTACCCGTCTGTTCTCTGTACCTATGAGCTTGGTGTTTTTGTTTTTATTTTTAGGTTCCACAGATAAGTGAAATCATACAGTATTCGTCTTTCTTTGCCTGATTTATTTCACCTAGCATAAAGCCTTCAAGGTCCATCCATGCTGTCACATGGATGTGTGACAAGATTTCATTCTTTTTTATGACTAATGTTCCATTTTTTATGTATATATATATTTATTAATATATATTTACTATATTATATATTAACATATATAATATACATGAATATATATATGTGTGTGTATATATATATATATATATATATATATATATTTATTTATTTATTCATCTATTGGTAAACACTTAAGTTGTGTCCATATCCTGGCTGTGGTAAATAATGTCTCAGTGAACGTGAGGGTACAGATACCTTTTCAAATTAGTGTTTTTATTTTCTTTGTATAAATACCCAGAAGCAGAATTGCTGGATCCTATAGTAGTTCTATTTTTAATTTTTTGGAGAAGTCTCCATACTGTTTTCTGCCATGGCTACATCAGTCTACATTTGTACCAACGGTGTATATGGGTACCCTTTCCTCTACATCCTCACCAACACTTGTTATTTGTCTTTTTGATGACAGCCATTTTAACAGGTGTAAGGAGGTATCTGACAAGGGAAGAGTTCCTGTATTTTAAACTTGATTATATATTTGAAAATACTCTTTAGATACTTATCTAGTATTTTACATGTTTTTAGCAGAAACCAGGGACTCTACAGGGTTGGTTTGCCACATTGCTAAAAATCCATTCTTCTTAAAGATTCTGCTTTCTGATTAAAAGCACCCTCAGAGTTTGGTCTCCAGATTTCCTTGTTTATTTGTTTGTTTATGTCTTGCCTCCAATGTTTTCAATCAAGTGCTGGATTGTTTTCCAGAGCAGGGAAAGACGAATCCTCTTGTTTGAAACTTGCAATTTTCATGAAATCTAAAGAAATTCTTTAAAAAAAATCCCCCTCCAGTCCCTTGCATCCCCCACCATCTAAATCTCTCTCCTTCAGTTCAGATCTCTTTTCCCAGTTAAATAGTTTATGCACTTTAGGTTTACTCATTGACACTACCTTTATTTTCTTGTGGAAACACTCCCCTGCATTATCGGAATCACTAACCCAGCACAGCCTTTCCCTTATGTTGCATATTTTTTCTTCTTTCCTCATCAAATGATTAGTGTGAAAATATCATCATAATCTGCATATTGGTTCCATCACACACTTGGAGATTTGTGGAGAACAGAGCATTTTTATTTGAGCACTTCTTGTATATCTGGTTCCATTTCAGTGGAATGCAGTGTGTAACATACTCTGGAGTAACATGTGGGAAAGTGTGGAAGGTGCCTCCACTCATAAGGATCTTACCACCTAGTTGAAAAGGACAGACTTTTAAAGCAAAGAATTTTATCACCAGATGAGACAACATGTAATCAAGTGCTACAACACTGAAGAGTAAGCACACAGAGAAAGGGGATGGTCCTGTTGGGGATAAGAGGTTGAGGAAGGCTCTCCAGGAGCTGAGTTAGACCTGAAGACACTGAAGGATTTGGGAGTGGCTGTTCTCACGTTCTCAGGGGGAGAGCACCTCATTCGATACAGTGTGTGTATGGAAGGCTCAGTAAAGAGACCCAGACATTCCCCACGCCAGCCCCAGAAAGTAAACAATACCCAAGGAAATCACTTCTGCAAACAAAATAACTCAGTGATTCTCTTGAGTAAGTCCATAAGGAGTACTTCTGCAGATGGTTTAATTGGCAGCTACATTTTGTTTGGTGAAACAGAAACCAACAGGCAATCATTCTATTTACTGATAATAACTCAGAAACATCTCTAAACACAACATTTTCATTTTGTCTTACACGTTCTAAGACACACTAAAGTGGAATTTTTCGTTATGAAGGACTTTAGAATGTACACTTATAAATCCTTTTTTCTTCGGGGTAACATCTAGTACTTGCTTGGGAAACAAAATGTGAGGCACATGCAGGCTGCTGAAAGGGAAGAAGGGGCAGCATGTATCAGACCACTCCAGCTGGGGCTCCTGGGTGGCTCAGTCAGTTAAGCGGCTGCCTTCGGCTCAGATCATGATCTCAGGGTCCTGGGACTGAGCCCTGTATCTGGCTCGCTGCTCAGTGGGGAGTCTACTTCTCCCTCTGTCCTTCCCCATGCTCCTCTCTCTCTTAAATAAATAAAATCTTAAAAAAAAAAAGTATGTTCTATCTTTCTCCCTTCCTTCCTCTGAGCTCTTCCAAAAATGATTTCTCTTTTACCAGTCCTTAGAAATTAATTTTGCTCTCAAATAAACCCAGTTCTATTTGCATTCTTTAAGCAGTTTCAGGGTTGGTGGAAGAAAATAAGCCTTTATAGAGACCAACATATTTCCCTGCAAAGGGTTATTTTCAGGATTTTCATGTCCATTCCTGTTACCACCATTCATATCTCTGTATTTCATGCTGAAGCCAAAGGGAGTTCCACATTCTGCCCTGGATTTTGTATGGGTCTCGTCATTCAAGGGCAAGAACAAATTGCTGGCAAGCTGTGATACACATGTTTATAATCACTGACATTTGCTGTGCTATGACTAAAAGATGCATTCTTTCTACACACGTATATTGAGGATGGTTAGAAAAATCTGTTTTGAGTTAGGCTTCCTCCCTTTGATATGTGTTTCCAATTGCTAACCAAATGCTGCTTTAATTTTGTTTGTAGGAAGCTGAACTGACACCAAACAAAAACAGCCCGTTGTTTGGACTGTCTCCTACACTTGGCTTTCCCGGAGGTTGGTATCACCAACGTTCAGAGATCCAGGAAGAAGCCACCTATCAGTTGTAGGAAAACCCAGCAAGATGCCGCTACTATGTTTTTCTGGTGTGCTGGCATGGAGACTTAATTAGTGCTTTTGCACAACAATTAAAGAAATGTATCGCAAATTTGAGGAACCAATGGGACATATAGTAATCATATGGCAACCCTAATGGCCTTTTTTTTATTTGGCTTATGGATGGTCAGCTTTAATCAAACTTTCATTGCTTTCTCGGTTTTCCTCACTCTCTTTTAGTGTACTCTTCTTGCTCACAAGTAACTCACTCTTAGTAACTTTTCCACTCATGGTTCTGGGCATTTATCCTGTTTCTTCATGCACCTTCCTTCCCTGCATGTTCGTCACTTCATGTTTTCCTGTCTGGACCTCACACCTCCCAACACCTTTCAGAGACTGCTCTTCTCCAGCTGCCCATCCCCCTGGCCAGTGTTGAGCTGGCTCTGTGTGCAAGTAATGTCTTACTAACTCCTTCATTATTGTAGCAGAGGCACCCATCCATCCATATGTTCTGAACTTGGCTTCCTAGTTTTTGTTCTTCTACTCTCCTTCATTACCCCATGAATTCCACTCTTGAGGTTTCTCTGGTGACTCATTCCTTACTGCCTTCTATGAAGTGTAGAGGGATTAACACAGGCATTACTTTACTTGGCGTTTTCCTTCTTGCCTTTACTCAGTGACTTCTTCAGCATGGAAACATCTTAGTTTTTCTAGCACTGTCACATAGGCCTTCCTGCCATCCAAAAACAGAAGGGAAAGAAGAAAAAGAAAAATGACCACACTAATTCCTGGGAGTTGTAGCAATTTAGGGAATGAAGGCCTCACATGTGATCATTGGTTTTGATTCTTGATTGAGATAGCAAGTCTCCAGAAGAGTTTCTCTGAAGTCATTTGGGTTTTAATGAGGTCAAAATAACCAGGACATGGAAATTGATACCATTGTCATAAATAAAGAATAGAAAGCATTTTGGCTCTTATCATTAGTAAGTAGACAGATGGACTGTTCTTTGTCATAAAACTATAAACCTTCCTTAAATCTTTTCCTTAATTGTATTTTGCCTGAACTGTTTTTGTAGCTATTTTTATCTATAATCTGTATTAGGAACTAAATACATCTATTTCAATCTCTTAACTAAGATTTATAGTAAAATGAGTTTATTTCTTATTAGTCTGTTTTTTTGATTCATTGCATACTATTGGAAAGATGACCTCCATGGTGGGTCATTCTCTACACGCTCATTTGGGAAACACTATGGAAGAACACTAAGCCATTATCAAAAAGAGGCCACAATTTCTCTTTTTCTAACCTGATAATCCAATTCTCAACTCCAAGACAGGACAAAAAAAGTAAGGGATCTCTTTCCCTTGCCCCAGCCCCTCACCATCTCTATCCCTACCTTCCAGTCTATACGTTGGGATAGGAAAGGATAGAAAGAAGATGTTGATTTCCAAATTTTCATTCATTTATTTATTCCCTTATTATAGACCAACTGATTATTGTGTGCAGTGAACTGTGTTTTCTCTATAAAACCCAGTTCAGACTCAAGTGTTCAGTCATCAGCCTGTCTGGATGGCAAGTTCACTAGAAGGATGCTTTGATGTCTTCCATATGCTTGGAAGAGACTCATAAATAATGGATGCTCATTAAATATTTTATGTTATTGAGGCCACTGAGGTTCCTAGCATGCTAGTTACTAAACGCCGCTTGCTGCTTACAACACTTCTGTTACTACATCAGCCAGGTCCAAGGCTCAGACCTGCAGGTTGGGATCTAATTAGCCTGTTAGGTTGGGGCTGCCACGTCTCTCCATGTGGCTTGACACAGAAGAGAAGACAGGAAGCAATGATTAGAGCGTCAGCACTGAAAGCTCAGAGGAGTGAGTGACTACTGGCATGAACTCAGATCCTGGGTCCACACAGGTTGTTCATACCAACTCTGAACCCTGCCTCCTGCCTGCTCTTCTTTTTCTTGACTGGCATTCTTGGGCAGTGCTCCTTGGTTCCTGTCATAGCAGTCTTTCAGCATCCTCTGGGCTCTATGATTCAGGCCCTGAAGTTTATTTATTAGCCTTTTTTGTTTCTGCTCGAGTTTAAAAATTAAAGGTCTTGTTACCTTTTTTTTTTTTTTTCCTTTAATGCAGCCTGGTCTATTTGGAAGAAAAAACTAAGAAATCTAACTTATATTCTTGGTTCTGGTATTAAATGGGCAACCTTAGGAAAACCATAGTACCAGGGACTTTTCTACTCCTGGAATCCATATTGAAAAATGACTTTGCTGGTGTGGAATGGTTAATGAACATGTGCAATATGCTGGATACTGTATGGGGCATTTTCATGAAGGGTCTCCCATCCTAAACATCTGGAATATCTGCAACAGGATGAGAACTTGAATTAAGGGCAGGCTGATCCCTGAAAGCCATACCATATATTGTCTATTATAACCTTAGGACACTCTGAGGCCAGCATGACTAGGGGGAAAGTTTTAATTAAAGCTTTATTATACAGATGAGGATATTGAGATGCAGAGGTATTGACTTCCTTAAGGTTATACGAATATTTAGTGGGAGATCAGGGATGGGAGCCCAGTGTCCCAATTTCCAGCCTAATATTTTTTTCACTATGCATCTTCCCTATGATTATGAATCATTTTGGAGTATGCAGCCCTGTCAATGGATATATGGTGTAATATATCCCCTTACTCAAGTGCAACATAATCTATGCCTACTTTAAAGATTTTTAATGTAAAAACTTTCAATCATATATGAAAGTAGAGAATAGAAAAAAAAACATTCATATGCAGAATACCAGCTTGAATTATTCCCAACATTTGACCTCTTTTTGGTTTCATTTATTTTCCTTTTTAAATTGTTAAGTATTTTTTTTTTTTCCATTGAGGCATTACATCCCTAGAAAAAGAATCCCAGGTTTTCTGTCTTGTGTGTTTTCATCTTGTTTCTTCATGGTCCATGATGGCAGCTGAGGTTGTCAGTACAATGAAATCAAACTGGCAGGATGGGAGCAGATTGTTCTGACATTTTCTAGATCTTTGAGTCGTATATCAAATCTGGGTCTGATCATTCTATACTTGTTTAATCTGCCCATGAGGTTCACAACAATTTTTCCAGCTCTGTAATCATCAATGATTTCAAATTCACCAATGTAACCATGCTTCATCTTCACAGTTAGAAACCAGATGATGACTTTGGAGTATGGCCTAATAAGAACCTAGCATTTGCCTCTCTTTTCAGCATTGTTAATACTCCTAAGAGCATCTGCCAGGACATTTATGGGCACCATTATGGCAGCATGGAAAGGTGGTGGAAAGAGCTAATTGTTAAGTATTTTAAAACAAATCCCAGACCATATCATTTCTCGCATAAATACTAGTGTATGTATTTCTAGCAGTTATGAGATGCCATCATCATACTTAATAAAATTAACAATAATTTATCAGTATTATCCAATATGCATTCTATATTTAGTTTTTCTCAATTTTTCTCTAAAAAGTTACTTTTAACAGTTGTTTTTCTTTTTCAAATTAGAATCAAAATAAGGAGACTTGCATTTCATTTTCTGGGCTATGTCTTGTAAAGATTTTTTTTAAGCATTTAATAAATCCCCGTGCTTATTTTTTTTCTGCTATTTATGGGTTAAAGAAATCAAGTAATGTTTCTGTAAAATTTCTGTAAAATTTCTCATACTGTGGACTCAGTAAAGTCAACCTTGAGATATTGTTTAACATATATTCCATATATGTCCTATAAACTGGCAGATGTATCTAGAGGCTCAATTTGATTACAAGTTTATTTTGGGGGCAAGGATATGTCATGGATGGTGGTATGTACTTCCCAATTGCATCACATCAAGTGATAGTAATACCAAGTTATTCCAGTTCTAGTGATGTTAAAGTTAGCTGATGAGTTTAGATAATGTAAGTCTGATCCAACCATTATAAAATTCCCCATCAGCTTCTCACCTAAGGGTTTTAACTACCATTGCCCAAATCAATGATGTCTACAAGGACTATAAACTTCTGATTTTTTCTCCTGCATTTATTGATAGGAACTTTTATGTAAAGAACTTTTCCTCTCAACTATTTGTCTACTCTAAAATATAATGCATACAAGAAAGGCAAATTAAATGCCTTTATTTTCAATTCTCATAATAAATCAGTACCCTAGCAATGGTGTCCAATGAGGCATTATCATTTTGGAGTTTTAAGAACTCAGGGAGCTTACATATTTAATGTGTTTTAAACTATGCATTAGCAATGTTTTTGGTGTTCAAATTGTCAAAGGCTAGCAGCAGCTTCTTCAAGTTAGTCTTGTGTTTGACACAACCACCTGTATCTTCTTTGTCTTCTGACATAATAGATGTCTCAGACTCTTGTTGTACATACCCTGCCTTAAACCTGGAATTGACCATTTCTCCAAAGAGTCTTAATTCATTTTAGTGATAAATATTATTCAGAAAACATTATTAGTTTATAAGGGTCACTAGCTCCTCTAGATTTTTTAATAAGCATGAATTAGAATGATATTATTAATGTATATAATAGATTACATGGTTTTTACTTAACTTTCATGAGTTCATATCTATATCTCTCTTTCTCTTTTACACATGAGAACCTTGGTATCTGATGCTAGCATAGCTCATTCCCAATGCCCCTGGCAATCAACACAGTGGAGATTGGGAAATTTTTGAGACTCTTCTGAACTGTACTCATGCCTCTCTTCTTCTGGGTCCTAAACATTATATTCCACATGCAACAGGCACTCGATTCTTTGTTGAATTGAACTGAAGTCCAAGTATTTTTCTTTTTAAAGATTTTATTTATTCATTGAGAGAGAGACAGACAGAGCATAAGAAGGAGAAGCAAAGGGAGAAACAGACTCCCTGCTGAGCTGGAAGCCCAATGTTGGGCTCCATCCAGGACCTTGAGATCATGACCTGAGCCGAAGGCAGACACTTAACTGACTGAGCCACCCAGGTGCCCCAGTCCAAGTATTTTTTGAAAGACACACTTTGCTGAGGCCCCGGGAAATAGGGGGCGTGGAGTTCTGACATCCTACCTATTTTTTATTTCATCTTCTCATTCACCACTGAAGAAAACAGAGGCCACCTTGTTGAAGCAATGTGAATAGGACTAATGGAAAGGAACACATATCAGCAAAATGTAAACCACACCCACAGAGTAGTTGACTATTTAGAGCTGCGCAGATTTGAACTCTAAAAGATAGCTGGATTCAAAACTCTTATCAGTGCTCTTAAGGGCTGCCTCTTCTATGTCTAAGAGGGAAGAGGACAGAAGGAAGGAGAAACAGGGAGGTGACCTTTTTTTCCCAGGGAGGGAGAGGGAGGGGATTGGTGGAGGGAGAAAAGTGGGTGCTCAGCTTTTGATGGGTAAAATGCCTGCAGATTGTTTTTTGCCGTGAGGCAGCCTTGTTCTTCACTTGTCTAAGTGTGGGAGCAGGCTACTCAAGTTTGAGCAGAGAACTGGCACAGGGAGGGGGCAGGAAGTGTCTGTTTTCTACCTCCCAGAGGTCTCTGGCAAGCTGCTGTGCAGGGAAACATTTGATTGAATGGATGGATGCATATCCTTCATATGGTCGCATTTCCAAAAGTCCAAGTTTATTTATTTCTAGCAATTGGTCCTCTGCTGACTGAAAGCTACAATATTTCAGAAAAAAACTTTGTAGAAGAATGGATATGCATTTTTTTTGCTTGTTTTTTAGAAAGCGATATAGTATTTTGTGAAACATTGCTGGTGGCTTGGATTTCAACTAATTGAGCTCACTATAACTCAACAAATAATTATTGACTATTTGTAAGATATTTATAATGGAATAAGCATCCTGTGATAAGCGGTTAGTGAGAATATTCACCGGCAAATAAACAAATATGTTTAGAAGCATATTTTCCGTGCCACTAGAATCATTTTACTACCCATGTTCAGGAAATAACCTGATAAAAACACATCTTGATATACTTTCTATCTTTTGGGCAAGTACAGGCATTGCTATTTCAGTCTTGAATAATCTTCTGAGGAGCCGACACATGTCCTGACATTTGACTCTCTGCAAAACATCTATTTGAATTTCAGCTTTGTCTTTGAAATAATAGCCTGACCATGTTTCCAAAGAACATGTCTGTAGTCTGTGCCAATTTTCTTCTGTACTGTGTATCTCTTCATAAAAAGATAACGCACTAACATTTTTTTTTTAAAGTAAGAAAACACCTCTCCAAGGAAACTTACTAAGACCTCCATACAGAAGAACAGGTGTGGTATGTCCAGATAAGACCTCAGTGCTGTTCACTAAAAATCAAATCGGAGTGGATGTTAACTACACTTACTGTGGTGATTACTTTGCAGTGTACATAGCGATCAAATCATTGTGTTGTATACATGAAACTGATAGAATGTTCCATGTCAATTCTGTTTCAATTAAAAAAAAATCACATTGGAGATAAAACTAGAAAGAGGTTCAAAACCAGCTGAAATTTTCTTTCATCTAAAGTTGCTTCTCAGGGCACCTGGGTGGCTCAGTCAGTTAAGCGTCTGCCTTTGCCTCAGGTCATGATCCCAGTGTCCGGGGATCAAGCCCCAGGTTGGGCTCTCGGCTCAGTGGGGAGTCTGCTTCTCCTTCTCTCTCTGCCCCTCCACCCCTGCTTGTGCTCTCTCTCTCTCAAAAAATAAATAAAATATATTTTTTAAAAGGTTAAAATGTCAAATTAAAAAAAGTGTTGTTTCTCACATTCCTGAATGGTATGGAATTTCCACCCTTTTGCTGACTTCTGCATCCTGTATCAGTAACAAAGTCCAAATCCAGGCACATTGTTATAGAACTGTTAAATTGCATAAGTTAGCTCTGTATACAGACCTACATAGTACCATACCAGCTTGTGCATGACAGTGCCCTCAAATATACCCCAATGCGACCTAGAATAATAAATCAAAAAGAACAAGAAATAAAAATCAGAGACTGAAAAAAAAAAAAGTCACATCAACTGAAAGCAGTCCATTTCACCTTTATGAAAACTGCCAAGCTCCTTAGCAGTAAGCAATTTGCACAGAGTTGCTCAAGGCGTGTGATTACGACTAATGAAGGAAGGGTGCCTCACGCATCTGCTGTTCTTGGTAGCGAAGGAGAAAGGAAGTATAATTGTACCTTTCATCGGTGGAAGTAATAAGAAACTGAGAAATTATATGGCAGATGGTACCGAGTGGCTTTGTGAACTACTCTGCTGCATTTTCCCCTGAGCGTGACAATGTAATGTAACTGTGTTTTGCCTCTTGCTGCACTAAAGGCCTGGAAATGAATTTTTGATGGTTCCAAATGAGCCCTGTGAGGAAAAGTTGTCAAATATGATATGAAGAGTTCTTACAACACGTCTCTTAAAAAGTAGAATGCGTTTTGGAAGAAAGGTTTGCTTGGGCTTTTTCGCCACAGGTCTGTCTGGGTTTTTACTTCCCACTGGAAAAGCAATGCTGCTCCCTTATGGCGAATTCTTTCGTTCTGCTGCGGCAGCCATCCATCCACAGCCGCACTAGGCTCACGGTTCCTGATCATAGATTTCTGTACTTCTGCCGCTGTGGGCTTGAGGCATTGGATGGTGTTTGGAAGGAAGTCAACATGCCCTGTGATAGGCCTAGATGGCAAACTCCAGCCAGTGGGATCTGTCAAGAACAAACTTGGATAATGATCGGTGGAGAAAATAAAGCCTTTATTCATGGCATCTGAGAGTGATGCCATCCAGAAAGCTGTTCTTTGATTTTACTGCTCAGGTGAGTCTCAGTACATCTCACACCCTAGCACAGTTGAAAGACTTCATACTTGAAAACAGAAGAAACCTTAAAGTTACAAATACATCTAGTTGGGAACCATCAGAGCACTCTATATTTTAGAGGATTTTATTTTCCAGTTCTCCTTCAGTTCACGTAGAAGCCCTACTTCCTCCTTCTCTTTCTTGGCCAAAGACCTGGGCAGGAGTTCTGGAAAGGCCTATAGCAACCCTGGGAGCTTCCCGTTCTGGTGTTGGCAGCTGGCAGAGGCCTGTGATGCTATGCCTGTCGGTTTAATCTCAGAGTTCTGACTAATGGGCACCACGTTGTCCAGTAGTACTTCTCCTGGAACTGTCTTAATGACTGTGAATGTTATTTTGTATATGTGCTGCCGAAGTGAGCACGTGAATGTTATTTTGGAAGGCCCAACACCTGATCTTCCATCAACAGACCTGGCTATTTTCCTTTTAAATGTCCACAAGAGCCAATTATCCTAAAAATTCCCAATTTGGTGTACCAGATTGAATTATACAAGTGCACATTTTAGGAAATTCCCTTTGCCCATTCTAAATTTGTCCAGTTGAGGTAGGATGTTTATGATGAGAACATTTCCTTCTGCCTTTTTGTACTTTGCCCCATCTCGGAGTACTTGCTTGACAATGTCTCTTGTCCTCAGAGGGGAGGGGTCCTGTGTTGGCATTCAGCCTCCTGAGAGGTGATAAGCCACATCTTCCAATGTCTTTATTGGACTTGTAGGATGAAATACACATAGCAAAATGACACCTGGTTGCTTGCTGTGAAGCTTTATCGTGCCACTGGACTGTAGACAAGACCTAATGTCAAAATTACTTCAGCTCCATAGAGAGAGCCATTTGGGGGACAGGATTGTCACATCCCTGATAGGGACATCAATGCTGTGGTTATTAGCAGAATTGGATGCCATCATAAGGAACCTGGAAATTCTAGGTTTAGGTACAGAGAAAATAAGAGATGTGCAGTAATAATCTTAGTTATGAAGAGGCTGAGGGAAAATAAACAGCCATTGAAGAATTTTAGTAAGAAACTTTTCTAGCTTTTGAACTATGTTCAGGAATAGCTGTTGAATGGCCCAGTGAGTAGGACTTAAGGAAAACAGTTTAGCCTCATGACTGACCAATTTCTGAATTCATCTGAATGAAGTCATCTGGGATGGAAAGAATTTTACATAGGTCTTTGTTTCTGTTTTTTTCTCCTTGTACCTGTTGTAGCTACTGGTGGAATATTGGAGGGGCAAAGTGGTGGTGGATATACTATTAAGTATTTAGATTTTTGTCCTAGCTGCCAGAAAGAACAGATTTTAATTTACATTTATTTTCCATGAACAGAGTTGAGCATCTTGTTATATGTTTAAAGGCCATTTGCATTTCTTTTTCTAAGAATTTTTTTATTGTTATCTCTTGTCCATTTAAAAAATCCGATAGTTGGTCTTTTTCTTCTCCACTTTTAGAAGCGGACATTAGCTGTTTGTCTGTGTCTGTGATATGTATTGCACATCTATTTCCCTAGTTTGTCATTTGTCTTGTACTTTGCTTCTGCAAATGTGTTTTAATTTTATGTAGCTAAATTTATCAATACTTTCCCTTGTTGCTTTTGTGTTTTGAGTCATAATTGGGGAAGCTTTGTGCATTTTTAGGTAATGAAGGAATTCATCCTTTTCTTCTCATACTTGTGTGGTTTTGTTTCCTATATTTAAATCCCTAACCTATTTGAAATTTTCATGATGTCTAATGTAATGAATAGATTCTCTTTTATCATTTCCCACATAGCTATTCCGTTATTCCAATATTACTTTATTAAGAAATCCATCCTTTCCCCAATGCTTTGAGGTTCTGCCTTTCCCATATATTAAAGTTTTGGGTGCCTATGTCTATTTCCGGATTTTCTGTTTTGTTCTATTAGTCTGCCTTGGTATTTGTGAATCAATATCATCCTGTTTCTAATTATATAGATTTTATCATTTATACTGTAACAATAATTTATAATGTCATTTCATATATAGTAGGAATAGTTTCCCCACTAAGCCTGACTCATCGTGCACCTTTTCTAGGGTATTTGTAGTTATTCTTGCTTGATTTTTCTTCCAAATGAACTTTATATCCACCTTGTCTAGTTCCAGGAAAAAATATCTGTTGATATTTCCTGAGATGGCATTAAGCATATAAATCACCCTAGGGAACACTGATGTCTTTATAGCACTGAGTGTTTCTACCAAGGCATACTGCTCATCTTTCCATTTTTTTTTTCAGTAAACCTTGTAGTTTTTAGGAGTGCTTTATGATTTTCCTCATGTAGATTTTATACATTTCTTAATCTTGTTGAGTTTATGTGTAAATTTTTTCTATATGTAAATAGAATCTTCTTTTCCATTATATATTTTAATTGGTGTTTGTTTTATATGTGAGGGCTATTTGAAAAAATAACTTAAAACTATTGTTAGCTCAATTCTCTTATTGTTAGCAGTGGTTTTCTATTAATTTAGTTTTGAGGGGATGTTACAGATGTATAATTCTATCGCATGCATTCTATCATATGCATATTCTTCTTTTTAATTCTTATGCCACAATTTCTTTGTCTTGTTTTATTACTTTGGCCCAAATCACGAACACAGTGTTCAAAGTGTAGCTTTGTTGCTATTCAGAAAGAATAAAGTTGATCATTTGGGTGACCCTGTCCTCTTTTTCTTACTTTTGCTCTCCTTCTAGTACAGATGTTATAACTGGCAGAGTTCTCAAGGTTAAATGTAAGAAAGACAATGGGAATCCAGGAAGCTGGATAATTTACAATTGGGAATTCGGTCCTTGGAATATCTATGATTGACATTAAATGTATCATTTAACTGAGAACATGTAAATGCTTCATTTCTTTGGGAGTTGCTGAGGTAATATCTCCCTTAATTGTCAAGAACCTGCATATTTACAGAGATATGTAACTTCAATCCTTCCTTTTGTCAGCGTAAGATAAAGGATGAGTAAAGAACTTAACTTAGATAAAAAGACCTTTTTTCGTACCTTCTGCTTAAGCCAGAACACCAATCCTCTAAAGTGTTCCTAACATTTATTTAGGGCTTGTAAGGTGCCAGGTCCAAATACCACATTTTTTCTCTCTTTACATACATATAACACACCAAATTGAAGATGTTATGTCACTTGCTCAAAGTTACACAACTCATAGGAGGTAAAGGGGGGCTTAAAACCCAGGACTTGAATTCTAGACTGCCTCCTACATGTTCCAGGTCTCTCAACTATGGCCCTTTGTTTGGATATAAACATGTGCTGACAATAAGTTATTTTTAAGCAAGGTCTTCCAAGGCATGCAGGTTTCATGGCTGCTCCTAAAATAATTACCAGTTATCTTCAAGTGATCACTGGCATTAACATTATTAAATAGTCGATCAAGTTTAAAGAGACATTTGGCCATGTGGATTTGTCACATTTGCTGATAGCAGAAAATGACTCAGTCAATTACCCTGAAAAATTGCAATTCAATATTTTGAGGAAGATATTCAAGTCAGAATATTGTCCCCACTTTTGCTCCCATGCCACATTTCTGGCTTTACTGCAAGCCATTTTTTAAAACTTCCAACAGAAGAGGAACAACTGGCATGCTTTAAAGCTTCTCTCTCTGCTTCCACCTGAGAGTAAAGCTTAGAAAATTGAAAAAAAAAATAGATTCAAGAATGAACTGCTGCCATTTTTAGAGAATGAACTTCACATGCCTCTCATACTCTCTCTTCCATATTAACAGGAAGGTTATTTTTAATACTCTTTATGCTTTTATGAAAATGTTATGTGCTTTTAAAAGTATTATGCATAAAGACAATAAGAAAGTTTAAATAAAATTTTTTTTCCCATTAGCAGGTATTCAATGATGTGTCAGATCTTGATAGAACCTAATTTGTCTTCTGTCAACTTTACTTTTGGGTTTCCTGATTCTAATTTTTTGAAAGTTGACAGACGTCATGTTATTGTCACTAATTTCTCCCACTCGGCTCTCAGAAGTTCATTGTTCTGAGGAAGAAATTGTCATCTTCTCTCTCCCCTCCACTGGTTCTGCTTAAGAAAATGAGGATCTTTTCTATGAGCCTCAGTACAAGCTGGTATTTGATTTTAGAGTGTCCTGAGTCCTGTTCTAGAAAGTTCTGACTTGCTTGCTCTTCAGTCCTCATAACCTCTCTGTGGAGAAGGAGAGAGGGTAAAAGGGTGAGTTGGCTGTGCCCCAAAAGGAGAAAGCCCATGAGTTGACACTTAGCTACTGGGGAACATCTGCTTTAAAACATATAGTTAAATGGGAGCTTTTGCAACTGACAGAATCCAGCTTCATCCACAGAGCAGACAAGCAAACGCACTTCAATACACATTACATTACACACACTTAGCTAAAGCTTCTGCAATCTTCCTTCTGACATATTGCTTTTTCTCTGAACTACTGAGTCAGTGACATTTAAATGGCTAATATAGTGCAACCCAGTTGGTGGACTTTCTTTACTGTCTAATCTGGGGTCCATCCCTGGGGCGGGCAGGCTGCTGGCTGCTCCGACCACCTCTGATAATCATGGCCTGAGAAAATTAGGAATTTGGAGGAGTAACATTGGCATGTTGGAAAAGCTTTTGTGTCTCTGTAGTGTGAGCCTGGCCTTGTGCCTTGGAGTCTGGTGGCAGCTATGGAGAAGGATCAGCCTCGTGAGCAGGGAAACATCTAGGCCTCATGTTCATGCAACTTGATAGAATTCCTTTCTTACTTTTTCTTCTTTTACAAAATCTAGGGTCATATGAATACATGGCTAGGACCTTGGAAGGGGTCTAATGAATCCTCTTTGCCCTCATGGATTTTTGTAGTAGCTCATCTCCTACTTTAATTTCCCCATCATGTTATCTCTCTTCCCATTCCTAACTTCTCAGTTATACACACTTACTTCGAGGAGGCTTTCTCCTCATTCCACACTCTTTACTGTTATGATTGTATGAATGATTTGTTAGGATGGCTCAGTTTAGCATATTCTGACACAGTCATTAATAGCATCCTTTTTCACTCTCAAAACTGACCCAGTTTGGATGATAAGGCTTGTCACTTCCTTATTGCTTTTAGCAACTTTATTATTACATTTCATTACACTTCATTATTACATTACATGTTGCTCATATAAAATTGCTTAGTTTATGGCCATATTTACTTTTCCTCCTAACCTAATTTTGGCCATCCACACTCGTCCCCAAATACAGCTAATGTCTAAGTGGGAACCAATCAGGACTGGCATGGGATGCTTTGTTATCAGTTTGCCCTACCAGCAATGTGAGTAAAGTATCCAGACTTATCTGTAAAGCCAGCAGCTCAAAATGTAAACATCTATCCACGTAACGGTTATTCTGTCTTAGGACAAACACCTCCCTGAACCTGAAAACTGATCTTTCCCATATTCTTTCCTATTTATTATCGCATAAAATTGTCCAAGCTAGATACTTCCACTTATCATGACAGAATACATGGTTTGGGAAGAAAAATCTCAATGGCTTGTTTCTTTTGGAGGTGACTGCATATGGTCTGTTTATATGACATATACCTCAACGAAATGGTTTGTATAAATGCGGTCTCCATGTAAACTGCTAGGTGTGTGATGGGGCAAATAATAAAAAGATGACAAAGGCTTCATCCAAAACTACTGGTGTCTGCTAAGCTCATTTCACATTTGACATGGTACAGACCACATCAGAGGTGGCTGAGTGCCTCAGGCACTCTAGACATAGGGAAATATGGATATGGATTATTGCTGGGAAGTCAGGCTTTGGCATCAGACTTGGTTTTTGATTTGTTCTTTGCTTCATAAACTTATGGTGGTCTTGAGGGAGTTGATATACTCTGAGCCTCAATGCTCCTCTCTGTAAAATTGGCATAAAGATACCACCTACCCCATAGAATTTTGTAAAAACCCAGGGAGATGCTGTACACACAGCACAAAGCATGTCACTCAGGAAGCTGTATCTGCCACCACAATCAGTATCACTTGTCTCACTGTCCTCTATTCTATTGGCATTTCTGGCATCACTGGGGGAAAGTGGAGTTGTGGTTATGGGAAAACACTACAGGTAGACATCAGAACCAGGAGGTTTTTATAGGAAAATATAGAACCCAGGAACAAGAGTCTAGGCTCTTCACTGACTGGCTCTGTGACCATGGAAAAGGGGACGATGGGAACAAGTGGAATCATACATATTAAATTGGTTTTAAAAATACAAAGTATTTTGTATTTGTATTTGTATAATGCAAATGTGATGGGTCCATTACTATTGTTTGTCGTTATGAAGATTATGGACAAAAGGAGCGCTGGTGAAAGTGTCTGTCTAATGAGGCTCCATCAGCAGAGGCTACTTAAAGACCACTGCTCTCATTTTGTTCTGATTATGTCTAATGTTCTGTGTTCTGGTTATGTCTAATATTGGTCATGGACTTGACCATATTATCATAAGAAGAATATTGATTTTATATGAGTGTGAAATATGAGTGTGAAAGACACAATATCCTAACTTACTCCCCCCCAACCTCACCTCTAGTGTTAGGGTCAGAGGACACAGCTCTAGCAGGAGCACAGCATCTACATGTAGGACTTCAGAGATCAGTTGACATCTCTACACATCTTCCCTCATTTCTACAGTGAGGAGTTGAGAGTAGATCTCCCCAAGTAATCCACTGACGTCTCTGACACCTACAGTCTAAGTGACACTCACTTGCCTGGAGTCCTGCAGGTCCTAATTAATTTGCCTAATCTTACTGCCTCTACAACCCCTTCCTCCATATCTCTTCTTCCATCACAGGTCAGTCTTCTCCAGTAGCTATCTACAGTGTCTTCCTGTTACCCTTGGGATAAAGACAAGCCCAATCCTCAGGCCTCCAAGCCTGTCTTGGTCTAGCTTACCTACTTCTTTACCTTACTCTGCCTTGTCACACCTCTCCAGCTTCTTTCAGCCACACTTATGCCTCTTTGTCTGGTCAACTCTTACTCACTCTCTTGTCTCTAGCTCAAGTGTTACTTCCTCAGGAAAGCTTTCCCTGGGACCACTGACCTGAGCAGACCCCTTCCCCCCAACTTTGCCAGTATTAGGTCTCTCCTCCGTAGCTCATGCCAAACACTGCAAATTAATATGAGCTCATTGCCCACTTGATTCCTCCTTGTCTCCCCAACCTGAATATAGCTCTTTGAGGATAGAAACCATGTTTATCTTTGTTCGCTGAATACCCTCATACATCTGGCTAAATAGATGTATGGAGGTGCTAAATAACCGCTTTCTGAGTGAATACCAAAGTAGATGAAATACACGTAAACTATTAGATAATTTTAAAACTCCCACATATTGGGAGTGATTCTATGTTTTTTCATTCATCAATTCAGGCCTGTTCGGTTGATTTTTTTTTATTTAATTTTATTTTTTCAGTGTTCCAAGATTTGTTCGTCTGATTCTTATATGGGATGTCCCAGTAAGGTCTCAGTCTCATTATTTCTAGGTGTCTAATTTCTAAGAATATAACTATAGGGATTTAATGAATTAAGTGGACACAGGTATTTTGGGATTCTTTCTAAGATTTTAAATATGAGTCACTTAAGTAAGAGAATCAGAATCCAAAAAAGCCCCACAGAATTGATGGTGAGCAAGGCTTCTCTGTGGACCCGCCTCTGGTCAAAGCTGCCCAACTTCCCTGCTGGGATAAAACTGATGTGATAACTACACAGAGATTTTGGCTCTTTATGAGCCTATGGTGTGTAGGTCCTGCAATGTTCTAATCATCCTTATTCAGTCTTGGTTCTCCTGGTCTCTCTTCTCCCTCCACAGTTCTGGGCTCTGATTCATCTGAAAGTCACCCAAGCCCCCTTGTGCTTATTAAGTCTGTAGCTTCCAGAGGGCAGCCTCTTCCTGATTCATGTCTCTTCTGAGCTCCACTGGGCTTTGGTATTCAGCTCTGTCCCCCTCATCATGTCCTCTGCTCCCAGCAGACCTGTCTTTCAATTCCCCAGTGACTCAGCATGAGGTCATGAGGGAAATTCATGAGGGTCTTCATTTTGATGTTTTCAACTGAAGCAGACTTTTAAAAGCCTCTGCCTTTATAGACAGTGAGGGAAAAAACCCTCTAACTCAATGAAATATTATCATCTAAGGTTTAAACTACATTAAGAAACAAGGTTCCTGACACAAAAAGGAACTTGCTTTCTGTAAGAGAGAACAGGTGAGAAGAGAGTCAATAACTTGAGGGAGAATTCCCCACAAGGCAAAATTAGACAAATTTAAGGTAAGAAGACAATTTCTCAACCCTAACTATATATGCGGATCACCTATGAAGGAGAAAGGTGGACTTCAGGGCTGAGATCCAGCACTGCTGATCTCAGTAGGCCCAGGGAGCAGGGGGCAGAAGCTTAGGACCACTGGTCATTCAGACACAGATGCCCAGGGATAAGGCTTTAAACTCTTCTGGAAGCAGCAATACTCACAGCCAAAGCATTTTGCTCTAGAGTCGTCCTCAGAAATGAACAGCCACGCTGGAGGGAACTGATGGGTGAAGACTGGGCATATAGGTCTTGGTAAGACACCATGGTGGTCTGGTTTCCTTGAGTGGATGAAATGTTCATGCAATAGATATTGAAACAGGACACATTTGGGGTGTAATTTAAAGGCTATTTTGACTCTACGTGTTGCTTATTACTCAAATGCTTCTGATGGCATTATTAGGAACATAATTTTCCCTTTTAGATGAATGAAGAATCATGTGGAAAGATCCAACGTTGTACCTATTTTAAGTTTTTGAAGGGAACTCTGGCTCTGTTGCTAGTATTTCTCTGTAAGCACCTTCCATCTTTGCTTTGTGTTTGGGGGATGGAAATGGTTCTCATTCCCTAGCCAAGGGAAAATGCATTTTTGTTCCACTATCCGGAGACATTTCAGCCTCAGCTTTGCTTGTCAACAGCAAACAGTCTCTACCACACTCTAGGGTGGGAGCATGTGAGCCTGTGAGGATGCAGGAGCCTCTGGTTATGTGCGCTGGGATTGATGCATGTCAGCCTGCACTCCTGGCCAGCTGGCTTCCATGGTCACTAAAGCCTAGCACGAGGGACAGCACATTTGCTAGGGAAGCAATGAGTGAAGAGTTATGAGATATTCATGTCTAGACAGAGTATGATTCTGGGTATCAAATTAACTGGAGGCTGCTTAGCTGTTTTTCTAACTATAAACATACACATGCTTATTGTAGGGAATTAGAAAATATTTAAAAATATGAAGAATAAAATAAAACTTCCTTGTAAACCAACTTTTCAGAAATAACTTTAGCAACATTTTGAATTTTGCATAATCCTTCCAATATGAAATATATATAAAATATGTGTAATTTCAAATATCTATCAACTCTTTATATATAATATATCACGCACGTATAAAATTTACATCTTAATATATATCATATATTTAATAATAGGAAGAATATCACAAAAAAGTGCTAAAATTATTTAGGTATAAAACAATTATTTAGATATTGTGTATATATATGTTCACACATATACAAAGAAGCAGAGACATAAATTACATTAAAATTTGGATATTATTAAGTTTTTATCTAACATTATGTTGTGACATTTTCCCATGGGATTCAAGATACTTCAAATACATGATTTGTAGCAGCTGTATGATCCATAATGCTATGATCACAATGAATTATTACCCTATTTTGGGCCATTGATATTGTTTCTAAATATTTATTATTATAAAGGAATGCTTCAGTGAATAATCCCAGCTTACATTTTTGTCTATATCTTTGATTCTACTAACTTGTGGCTCCTTTAATAAGCCCAAACCAGGGAAGACTGTTTTAATTTAGTGTCTCACTGGAATTGAGTCAAGAAACATTCCCAAAATGAACTCACTGAATTGCTTTCCAAATCTCTTGTTCTTGGAGGAAGGAAAGGAACCTGAGAAAACCCCTTCTCTTCCTAGCTTTACAGGCACAAAACTTTCCTCTCTGTCTGTTAAACACCTGCAGATTCCGTGAGAATCCTAGTTAACTCTGGCATTCAGGAAAGGGACAATAAACAATACTATGGTTACTTTAGTGGTTATTTCATCAAAGCTTTTCTATGTGACATTCATGTATCTCAGAGGACATAACTTTGCTCACAGAGTGTTTGATTCTATATACAAAATTTTGCTATGTAGGAGCTCTGGTAAAGAAACATACCCATAGGGTTAAGAAAACAATCCACAGAACCTCAGCCAGGTAGGACCTCATGCTTTGAAAGAGCTAAAGACATAACAATTGATTAATGAGACATCAGAATCACTGAAGAGATGAAATCACTAATTACTACCTAACCTGTTTTTAGATCTAGTAGACTAGAGTTTTACAATTTCCGGCATCATCAGCCTTAGTCAGACCATGACATGAATGCAATGTGTAATTTCCACCACCAGAATTTTAGTAATCAGCTCCATAAAAAAAAAAATGCTCTGGCACACTGAGAAAACATACGTTTAGTTCAATTTTAATCTTGGGGAATGAGAATTTGGAGTCATGACTTAGAGTTTCTAAGAAAAGAAAATCCAATAGTGATATGATTTGATGCACACTCCTTCCTTCACCCAGTGCAGATGGGCTAGTTGTTCAAGTGTTATCTCCTGCAAGCTTATGTTGGGGAGACATGTGCAGCACCTGTCTCAGAGGCTTATTTGGAGGAGATCTTTATGATGTTGCTGGGGTTTGGGGGGCACCTTTTGCTGCAGTCAGTCCCAAATCATCAGCCCGAGTGCCCCCCATGCTTATGCCAACTCTGAATTCTTCTTCTGCTTCCTTCCCCTTCTACTGTCCCTACCATATCCAGCACCTACATCTCCTGTCCCTCTGCTGTGTCCCTGGTTTGTCTCCTCATGTTGACCTTCCACACATGGCCCTGGTGTGGAAATCTCTGCCCACAGCCAGCCTTCACTCTGTCGTGATCATGGTTTGTGGGTGTTATCACTGGAGGTCTGCCTGCTCAGAGCTACCACCTGGCTTTACCCACCTTCTGTCAGATTGAGGGATATGCTTAGTCTCTTTAAGCTCCTGTCTCTTCATCTATAGAATGAGGCTCATAAGACCAATGTCACAGGTTCTGAGGACTAAGTGAGGTAATAATTAGCTGCCATATGGTGAGGGTTGAGTGTTAATAGTATCAATAACAATAAAGTTGGAAAGTCAGTTGGGAGCTCTTCAAAAGTCAGGGAACTGTCTCTAAGCTTCTTGTTTTATAACTACAGGACCCAGCACAGGGTAGAAAACATTTGTCAATATGATCAGTACTTACTTGTTATTTGACTTGTTACTAGAGTTTGGTGGTTATCTTTTAGCATTATTTTTCTGGGGGATGTCTGGCTTTCCTGATTGTGAGCTGTGTGCTATCTGGCCATGTAACTCCAAGGCCACAGCCTCTTTTCCATTTTATACATGACCAGGGATGTGTTCATAAGGGTTTACCAACCATCTTTAGAAGATAAAACCCTAATTTGAAGTGTTTCTGGATTTCTGTGGTATGAATAGCTTCACCAGGCCTATATCAAGCTACCATCATGACATGACCTTGGAAACCTTAGAAATTTTGCAATGGGATCTCTGGAGCTGCTGGACACACCACAGTTCACCCTCTGTAAAACTAGAAACTAGGGGGCTTAGGCAGTACATAACTCTGACGTCAGAATTCACTGGGGTTGGACTGGTGTCCTGGGTGCCATTTACCTTTCCTGAGACCCTGAGTGAAATCCAAATTCACATTCAAACATCCATCCTCCAAAGCACATGGCAGTACTTTGGGTCATGTTGTTGGGTCTTCCCCACAATCCTGGCAGTCACAATGAGAAAAGTCAAAATTCACTTGCTTTACGGGCTAACCATTTCATCGACAGGAGACCTCTTGCTCGTCATATGGTATGAAAATGGATCTATTTAGCACTGTCAACGAATTCCTTGGGATTATTGTCTTTTCCTAAAGAAGAATTTTTCTTTCGAAGACATCATTCAGTTGTTAAATGAACAAGGCAAGTGCCAGTGCTGTATGCTCATTGGACTATCCCCCAAAGGGCTGCTGCATGTGGCCACATTGGCAGTACACAGCACTGTTCCATTGGCAACAGTGGAAATAATGCTCCCTGCAGTTGTGATGTGCTGCTGCCCTTTCTACTTTTATTTATAGGTGTTCCCTACTCTACTCAGGGAGAAATTAAGACTAGAGAGCTAGAAACTCAGAAATTTTAGAAAGGTCTAATAGAAGAGTTTCTCCCACTCAGATCTATGGAAAAGGGGTCAGCCCCTGTTTAACCCTATGGAAGATAAATGGCCTGTATCCAATGCAGCAGAGATTAATTGAGTGGTTACCACCTATAAGAACTCTGCTAAATGCAATTATTGTATTATAATGCCTCAGTGTACCTAGCACAAATTTGTGGCTTCCCATCACCTTGCCCTAGAAATCTCTTTTATAAAGTAGCACTCTGTTCACCTTCTACTGGTTAGATCGTATACCTCAGTGTATTCTATTGCTCCCCCTACTGGGTACAATAGGGGTAAAGAAGACGCACAGAACATAGGCCACCTTCAAAGAGCCCCTATCTTGTGGGGAGACCACAGGGGCATGCATGATGATCTGAGAATGAGAGAGTAAGCACAGCACTCAACAGGGACATAACAACTTTGTTTAAAGCCTAGACATATGAGAAGACATCTGTCTAGATGAATGCTGTCCACTTCAGACTAATTACTTTTGGAAACTGAGTAATCATTCCTCCAAAGCTGCTACTATTGTCCAAACTGGGTCTAGGTTCCCTCTTCAGAAACTGCTTGCAAAATCCATGACACATTCTTTTGGATAGCCGTTAGCATAATTTTTTGAGGGTAGATTTAGGACAGATCTTTTGGTAAACTTACAGTCTCATAAACTGACTTTACAAATGTGGCAGATATTATAGGTTGGTTTACTCAATATCTATCCAGCCCCTATCCCTCTGCCTTCTTTTATTACAGAGGACAGGAAACTCAAATAGTCAAAGTCCCAGCATTTGTGTGCAGCTCTGATGGCCAGGCAATACTGTCTTTGCCAATAATATATAGGTGGAAGCTCTTGGGAAGGTTTCTTTTTTTTTCTTTTTCTTTCTTTCTTTCTTTTTCTTTCTTTCTTTCTTTCTTTCTTTCTTTCTTTCTTTCTTTCTTTCTCTCTCTCTCTCTCTCTCTCTCTTTCTTTCTTTCTTCTTTTCTTTTCTTTCTTTCTCTTTCTTTCTTTCTTTCTTTCTCTTTCTTTCTTTCTTTCTTTCTTTTTTTTTTCCATTTAACAGGCAAAGTCTTGGGTGGAGAAAGTTTTTGGCCTTTTGTCTTCTTCTGTGCCTGGAGGGACTTCTAGATCCTTCTAGATCCTGGGAAGAGTATTAACCAATCTACACACATGAGGAGATCTTGAGGACAAAATCCTAAGGATGGTTGGGCAACATAGGAGGAGGTGGGTTCCTGACAACAAAAGGAGATGGCCATCCCAGTGCTGGACTTTATGCCTCTGGATGTCCTGCTACATGGACAAAATAGACCTGTGACTTGTTAAGCAACTGTTTGTCTGGTTGTGCATGACTTGCAGAGCAATGGATTCTTGACAGAGGACTGAAGATAATTCCATAAGAGGAATTCTAAACATGGCTTGAACCGTAGGAGAATTATTGAAATGGGTTAAGATGATTAGGGTTTTGATGGCAAGGGAGGGAGTTGACATTTACTGAGGCTCTCCTTTATGCCAGGCACACTTCAAATGTTATTTTCTTTAAGGAGGTCAATGAAATCAGAGTTGGTATCATTCCCACAGCCACCAAATGGGAGGGCTGAAGTTCAAACTGAGGTCTTGATGACTCCCAAGATGTGGATGTGTATGTGTTGGGCAGGTTGCTAAGAGGCATTTCAGGTAAGGGACAATATTGATAAGAACAAGCGTAGGTAGGGAAAACAATAAGAAATTTGGCCTGGTTGGAGTGTACAATTCATTTTGAGAGTCCAGGAAGATAAATGTGGGCTGAGAAAAGCAGAGCCAGATTATGGAGGGTCATGAATCTTAATCCAGTGACTAAAGCCATTGGTTAGTAGGAAGCAATTGTGAGTTCTTTAGAAAGGAAATGATATGGTATGCTCTTGGAAGACTTATCTGGCACCAGGTTTCACTATATAAAAAAGAAAATAGATTTAATCAAAACCAGATTAGATTACTTTTTATAAGACTACTTTTGCCAACATGCGATTTCTTAGATTATAATTCTTGAATACCAGGAATGATTACTGGGCCTGCTTGATAAACAACTCCCTTGCTAGGAACTTTAGGCAGATAAGAACATTCTTCATGCTACTATTTCTCAAGATTTGATAAAGGATAGAAAAGCATATTACATCTAACATAGGAGTAGAGCATTAGAAAAATCTGTGATAATTTGAAATTGTGCATGACACAAAGTAGCAGAAAAATGAGTTAATTGTTTGGGAGGCTGGTTTGATAATGCTAAGCTGCCTACATTATATCTAGTATTTAGACAGTCTCTTTCTGGTATCGTGATAACCCTTTTTAAAAAGCAGTTAATACCCAGTTGTGCAATTGGAGGGTCATAGGGTAGCTCTAGTTTTAATTTCTTGAGGAATCTCTACACTGTTTTCCAGAGTGGCTGCACCAACTTGCATTCCCACCGACAGTGTAAGAGGGTTCCCCTTTCTCCACAAAGATGCAGATGCAGTACAAAGAAGGGCCACATGTACCCCAATGTTCATAGCAGCAATGGCCACAGTTGCCAAACTGTGGAAAGA
>CM052900.1:62987584-63052157 GCA_028534135.1 Potos flavus | reverse complement strand
TTTCTTTCTTTCTTTCTTTCTTTTTTTTTTTAGTTTAAGAGACTTATTTAATTTAGGAATCCATCGAAGTGCTTTCCTGAAGTTTTTGTCACCATCACAGCATTTATGACAATTTAACTATGGCAGAAGGCTACTGAGAGCAGAGATCAAACTTGGTATTAAAGTTGATGTTATGTGAATACTATAAAATTATTATCCACAGATACCAATAACTATCTGCCCAGTCATTCTACTTTTCCTGAATATAATAATGTTTCCATTTTCTTTTTCTGCAAATACATTGTCTGTCAAGTCTAGACTATGGATCCTGGGATTATTATATAAAGGACATCATTAAGAAATTAAAAAAAAAAGAATTTTTTTTGAAAGAATAAGAAGGGGAGGTGAAGAGGGAGAGAGAGAATCTTAAGCAGAGTTAATTTCATGACCCTGATATTATGACCTGAGCTGAAGTCAAGAGTCTGACGGTTAACCAACTGAATCACCCAGGCACCCCAATAGATGTCTTATATATAATTATGCATAAATAAAACATATTAATTATTAAGATAACTGGAAAGAGCTTTGCAGTTTGCTTTCCTTTACACTAAACTAATATCTTACTTAAGTTTTTTTTTTTTTTAAAGATTTTATTTATTTATTTGTCAGAGAGAGTGAGAGAGAGAGCACAAGCAGGCAGAGTGGCAGGCAGAGGGAGAACCAGGCTCCCTGCTGAGCAAGGAGCCCGATGTGGGACTCCATCCCAGGACCCTGGGATCATGACCTGAGCCAAAGGCAGCCGCTTAACCAACTGAGCCACCCAGGCGTCCTGATTACTTAAGTTTTAATTACTTTACTTAAGACCTAGAATTATCGGAAGTGTCTATATGTTGCTAAAATCTAAGCTACATTAAAATTCGATTTACTGCCAGATATTTTGACCATTTGTTATCTAGAACTACTCAGTCTGCTTTGAAGTTGGCTGAGGATGGGAGAGGATTGCATTCTAGGAGCTGATGCTTGTCAGGAGCCCTTTGGTAGCCTCAGGGTGAGGCCATACTTCATTCCAAAGCACCGCAGGCTTCACTTCACTTAACCCAAGGAGACATTAAGTGTCTAAGAGGCATGACATGGGACAGTTTTATTGTGATGATTTTGTTTCGGTGGGTGACAATGGTGAAGCTGTTTATTGCTTGCCAGTGGGCACTTTAAATTTTCTTCAAATACTATTATTCCTTTCCCAGCAGGCATCCTGTCTTAGCTCCAACTGCTATAACAAAACACCACAGAATGAATGGCTTAAACAACAGACATTTATTTCCCACAGTTTTGGAGGCTGAGAAGTCCAAGGTCAAGGTGCCAGCTGATTTGGTTCTTGGTGAGGTTTTTTTTGGCTCGCCGAAGGCCACCATCTTGCTGTAGGCTGCCATCTTGCTGTGTGCTCACATGACCTCTTCTTTGTGTGAAAGTGGACAAAGAGTTCTTGTCTCCCTTACTCTCTGTAGAAGGATGTTAATCTCATTATTAGTACAACCCTCATGACCTCACCTAAACATGATTACCTTCTAAAGCTTCCTATCATTGGGGGTTAGGGCTTTGATATATGAATTTGGGGGAGACACAGATGTTCAATCCACAACACACCATTCCCATTCCTCTAGCCTAAAACCCTGTCCTCTTTCCTTTTACTACCCCTGTTCTGGTACTAAAGAATGGAAAATTTCCTGAAATGGCTTCCATTTTATAACCTTACTTTTTTGTTTATTTTTTTTTCTATGAAAAAAGAGTATTTTAAAGGAGTTGTAGTGCAAAGCCAGCAAATCTTTTAGAGGACTTTAAAGCCAACTTTTCTGAGCTGTGCTGTAGGGAGTTCCTCATGATACAGCACTTACATTTTGCTCGTATTATTTTTTATTAAGGTATTTTGAAATCTTTCCCACATAAATGGACCAGTAGGGAGATAATGGGTACAATTGCCAATAAATACCCCAATTGTTTGGAACATAAAATAGGGAAATTCAGGTTTTGCCAGTAGCTGATAATAATACTCCTGGTGGCATAAAATGTATCTTGTAGTTAAACAAATGAAGACCAAAAACCAAGCACAGTTCCTGAAATAGTAAAGTCATGGTGGAAACCTCAAGTTACTTAAAAAATTTCCAAAGGACATAGTCATCTCAAGAAGTCATCTCAAGAATTGAAATAGGCACATTGTTAATTTATGGGGGTTAAAAATACTTTGTATTTTTAATGATAATTTTAGCTTTTAACTTTAGCTCAGGAGTTCTGCAAATACCTGAAGGAATTTCAGTGTTGCTCACCACCTCTCCTACACACCCTTGTCAAACTATAGGACTTCTATTGTTCTAAGTTTTAGTATTCATGTTATTTTCAATGTGGAGACAGAATTTAGAAGTATTGCTCTTTTACTACCTTGTTTGGATAATTCTTCCTCTTTCTGGAGGGAAGGATGACAATAATCATATTGAATTTATGGTCCAATTTTGTCTCCTTCCATTAGAAATTTTCATCCAAAGTGCAAAACACCTGAAATGGAATGAAATCTCAGTAGAAAAATTGATGGTTGGGACTCCTGGGTGGCTCATTCGGTAAAGTGTCTGCCTTGGTTTAGGTCATGATCCAAGGACCCTGGGATCAAACCCCTCTTTGGGTTCTCTGCTCAGCAGGAGCCTGCTTCTCCTCTGCCCCTCTCCCTGCTCATGTGCTCTCTTTTTCTAATATATACATAAACTTTTTAAAAAAAAATTGATGGTCTGTTGGTGGGTGCTTGTGGTACGACCTATCTCCAAAGAACAAGTTCCCATTCCGGAGGTCTGACCTCTGTGAAGCTCAGATGAACTTTTGCATTGATTTGTCTGCATTGCACTGCATTGAAGTGCACTGCATTCCATTTGTCAATGCACTGAATTGATTTGTCATGCAGTGATGTCTAATGTATTGATGCTCTAGGAGGGAATGAGCCATCTCAAGCCATAGTACTACTCCATATAAACCTGATATCAGTTCCAAACTTTATGAGACTTTGAAACATGAGAGGTTTGGAATGTGGTTGGATGGGAGGGATTAATGAAGCTGCTTCTGGATGGGATAATCAGAGGGCTCCAAATGCAAGCCGATTCTCCAAAGAACTCTCTTTGGTGGAATGGTGGAAACATGTTGTAGACATGGCATCAAGTTTCCACTTCCCTTTTTGAGGATCTCTTCTTTGTCCTCTCTCTTCTTTGTCCCAAACACTGACCACTTTGAAGCCTTTGCCAGATGTTTTTTTTTTTTTTTTCAGCTCTAAGAGAAACTCTCTGTCTGGTGACTTCCACCTACAGAGGTGGAATGGCCTGAGCAGGAATGTAGGGCTTGAAATTGAGCACAGGAGACATACCTTCTTAGAAAAAGGCATGAAGATGTTGATTTCTGTGGGTGACTACATCCTTTTGTGGAGTCCAGAACTTTGTTGAGTGCTTGCCCACTCTCTGCCAGGCCCTGCTCCAAGCCTGAGGGTGTTGAACAATATAACAGAACCAGCTACTGTCTTGGATGACCTCATGACTCATTGAGGGAGCTGACAATATGCAAGGAAACAATGGATAACAAAATAATTGCAGATGGTGATTACAGCAGTAAAGACAATAAACAGGATTTTAGAAGAGAGAAGAATCTTGTTTCAGACTCATTTTGGGTAAAGTAATTTGGAAAGTCCTCTCTGAGCACCTGATCTGCTTGTAAAGTATGAGAAGAACCCAGCAATGGGTAGAACCAGAGGACAAGCATTTGAGGCAGAAGGAATAGCAGCTACAAAGAGGTTGAGGTCCTTTTCACTCTGGACATGGACTGATTTCGTTCACTGTTGAAGAGAGGACATACTTTTTAGCTACTTAGGTGTCTTTTAGAATCTTATTCTCATGAGAAATAATTGGTCCCATTTGCTCTTGATTTTGACATTGGGTATAGATAAATGGAAGGGCTGATTTTCAAATATTATATCCTAGACTGGATGAAAACAGTGCTAAGTTTTCTGTTTTGTTTTGCCATTTGTTGTTTTTTTCTCATGGAATTGTTTTTCAACCATAAACAAAATATGGCTTTGATGTTAAAATCTGATTAATAAAAAAAAGCACATGTGTGCATGGTCTTCCTTTTTTTCCTCTCTGTTCTACCCAAGATCATGAATACAGGCTTATTTTATTTTATTTTATTTTATTTTATTTTTTTCAGGCTTATTTTAAAAGTATGTGTGAAATGTAAATGCAGATGTCACTGGAAAACACACACTTTCAAAGGGCTATAAACCTTCCTTCCCCAAAGCCTAGCAGTTGAATCCATTTTATAATAAAGAAGTCATTCCTTACTTTGTTGGTTTTTTTTTTTTTTTAAATTCTGAGTAACTTTCAAAATAAGGTGGGATTTTATTCTTTTTGATAAAGGCAGCAAACAAACTGCTTTAGTTTCAAAGTATGACAGTATTATTGCTCAGACAAACTTCATTATTTTCTGAAATAACAGAGCTCTTTATCTCTTCCCTAAACTGTTGTAATTGGAATATGGAGTTTCTTTAACAAAATAACACAGTTAAAAATACTAAAATTTTAGAAAATATGAGCTAATATGTTAAAGACATCCTTGTATTTATACTTAAATAATTATTTAATAAGTATTTAATAAGTATTAATATTAATAATATTAATAGTACTATATTTAATAAGTATTAATAATTATTAATACTACACAGAATGTTAACTAACTGTAATTTAAATAAAAAATTGGAAAAATTAAATTAGAAAAATTAGTCTGTGCTAAACTTATTGTAATATCTTGTTACTATTTGTAATAAATCAATATTTATAATTTTGGCAATATGGTGAAATCTACTTTTCAAAATATTGCCATTTTCGGCTGTCATGTTAAGTAGCAAAGAGCTTGAGGACACAGATACATGGTTGTGAAATATGAGTGGTAACCTGGTAAGTCATCTTCCAAATGCAACTCTGTCAGAAGTGGCTTAAATCTTTCTTGGGCACAAGGGATCTAAACCATACCTGGTGCTTGGGGATCATGCCCCTAACATCTTTCTCTTCTGGAGGTCTGACTCATCTTTTTCTCTCTAGTCTTTGTCTTCCTTGTATGCCTAGAACTCTGGAACTCCCTAGATGCCTGATTTCTGCTCAGTGAATAAATGAGTCTCTCACTGGCATAATGTCTCCCTTAGAACCAAGTATCCTACTTGCAGTGGTAAAAATACTGACTCTGTGGAGATCCTTAGCCATTAGTACACCAAGGTATCAGGTTATTCTGATGAAACCTTAAAGAGCAAGATGAAGAGAAGATCATTTTCCTTCCTCTTCCCTCCATTTCTTGATTCCTTATTTCATTCTTCCAGAGAGAGAAGAGGACCTGTAAAAAACTATCACTGGAGAGGCTAGAGATGGTTGCCAGAGGTCTGCCTGAAGAAAGGTGCTAGAAGGAGGAAAGGATAGGATTGGGAACTGAGTCAGGTCAGTCCCCTCCCCCAGGATGAACTGGCTCATCCACATACACTGCTCAGTCACTCAAGGTTTCTACTTCATCAGTGAATAGCTTTCTTCAAAATTACAATTTTACAACATGATTTATAATGGTTACATCATCTTCTATACAAGGATGTCCCATAATTTACTCAACTGAGCCCCTATTATTGGGAATTCAGATTGGTCTTTCCGAGAGTTGTTAAAGTTAGGACATTAATCCCCCATGAAGTATCTTCCAAGGGCTGGCTCTCCCCTTAGAACAAAACTCCCTAGCCATGCCTCCTATTCTTTCCAAGGAAGGCTACATCTTGGTAGGCCATTCTGTGTCACTCAGCTTGTCCTCTGCTCTCATGCATCATGGCCTGGACATTCTATTTCTTAACAGTAGTTTTTTGGCTTTGTAACATATGTCAGTATTTCAAAAGACACTGTTATGACTGTCTCTTGCACTATGAAATATTTAAGGACTACATTTGTCTTAAATTCAGGTACTCCTGGCACTGTTTGGGATGCCTTTCTCATGTATCTTTGTCATGCAGTTGACCCTTGAACAACAAGGCATTGGGATCACTGACCCCTGTGCAGTTGAAAATCCAGATATAATTTTCAATTCCGCAAAAACTTAACTGCTAACAGCCTGCCAGAAGCCTTACCAATAACAGTCAATTGACGTCTATTTTGTATGTTATATGTATTATATAGTGTATTTTTACCATAGTAACTTTTTCTTGTTTGTTTGCTTATTTGTTTGTTTATTTACTTATTTAATTTATTCCTTTTTTGGTATTTCTAGGCAATACAGTTTACTGCAAGTTTTATCAAAGTGTTGTAAATCTCCAAAAAAATTTCCAGCATATTTATTGAAAAAAAAAATCCACATATAAGTGGACCTGTGCAGTTCAAACCCATGTTGTTCAAGGGTCAGCTTTATATTCCTGATTCATACCCTGACCTATAATCTGAATCCAAGCAGAGATTTTCAGTAACAATGTGGGGAGACAGAATTTGTCCAAACTTGGGTGCTTTTGACCAGGGCCTATAGAGTTAGGTCTGATCAATATAGCTCTTTTCTCACCCCAATTGGGTGTACTATCATTCAATTCTAACTACCCAGAGTTAGCCTCAGATTGCATGGGTACTCTACAGACAGCTGTTGAGGAGGAAAAATTTTCCCATACTCTCCAAGATTCTTTTGGCTTGTCTAAGGAGTAAATTGACATGAGACAGGGAGAAAATCAAATTTAATGGGAAAAATCAAAATTAATTAGGCTCAATAAATTTAAATCAATTTAAAAAGGCTTAATAAGAATATGAGGCCCATAAGCTGTCAGGGAATTGAAGCTTATGTGGCATCCAAAGCTAATGAGATTAGGGTAGGAGCCTGGGACTTCAAAGGGAAGCAACAAAATTTACAGGAGGATGGCAAAGAATATATGGCCAACAAATGTTTGCTGGGCCACTCAGAAATAATAGGACACAGAGGAATTTTAACATTCAGAATTTGCTAAGATTCTTCCCTCCTGTGTGCCACACCTTGCTCATATTACACTGTAGTTATGTATGGTGATAGCTCCCTTCCTGAAGCAGGTCTTCTATTGAAATTTTTTTCGGATAGTTTGGGGGAGGCAAAAGAGAAACTTCTCAAGTTTTCTGTTTCTTAAAAATAATCAGCTTTAAATAACCCACAGATGCCAAAGAGGCACATTTTGGGTGGCAAGTTTGCTCCCCTACACAGCCCTACTTCAGATGTCAGTTCGGGAGTCCCCATGGTCACCCAAACTTCTGATGGATGACCTTCTCAGGTTAAAAAATTCACTGGATTGCCTTGCAGAACTCAGAAAATGCCACACTTGTGGTTATGGTTTATTATAAAGGATAAACATAGGGCAAAGCCTGGGAAGGATTGCAGAGATTCCATGCCCTCTCCGTATAAAATTAGGACATCATCGTCAGGGCACAATCACATGTACACCAACCAGGAAGCTTCCTGGAGCCTAGGTGTATAGAATTTTTATTGGAGTTTCATTACATGGCCAGGGTTGATTAAATCATTGGTCACATTATTGATTTTACCTCCAGCTCCCCTTCCTGAAGGTCTGGTGGTTGAAAGTTCCAACCCATTAATTGTGTACTTGGTCTCTCTGGAGAACAGCCCCCAACTGGAATTCAGGGGCCCACCAGGAGTCACCTCTTTAGCATAACAAGACACTCCTATAACTAAGGAAATTCTAAGGTGTTTTGGAAGCTCTGTGCCAGGAAGCCAGGGTGGAGAGTGGGGGGTTGGGGTTGGGGGGTAGGGATAGGGGTGGGAAGACCAGCTATATTATTTATTATATCACATTCCTGAATTAAGTTGCATCATGATTTCCCTGAATAAACTAAAATAAACTAGAGGTGGGGAAATACAGACTTTAGTCCATAAGCAGCTCTGTATAGTTACTAATGCAAATATTGGTAGAGAGGAATTAAAAGGAAGTTGTTTTTAGCTACCAGGATTTGGCACCATTTGGAAATGACACTGATGCTATCTTTTCAGAAGAATTTAAGAAAATTGCTTCAGGGTTCAGTAACTGGGCCAGGTTGTTCAGGTTTCCATTATATGGCAGAGGATAGAATTCTGAGTGTTACAAGATTAGTGTAGGTGGGATTCATGAGGGAGAAGTGATGATAGGTGTTTAGCTAGTTAGGGAAGGAGCTGGATAAAATTTACAGGTCCTTGGACCTCAAGTGGCAAGTGGAAGTCCGAGATTTTTGGAGTAGAGTCAGGAGCTTTGGGTGTGCAAGGAGGGTGCCATGTATAGACTGGTGGCCGCTAAGGTGGGGCAGTGTGAGGTTGGCCTATTCTGGGCAGGTTGGCACCAAGTCAAACTCCTCGGCTTTAGTCCTGGCTTCACTGTTTCAGAACTGGGTGATTTTGGGTAATTTTCACTATTTAGAAGCCATGCAATCTTCTTAGCCTTTCTGTGCCTCAATTGTCTTATATACAAAATGGGAAAAATAACAGTACATACTTCATGGTGCTATTATAAAGACTTGATATGGTAATTGATGTAAAGTGCTTAGAACAGGGTTTGGTGCCATAAAGAGCTTTTATGGTGCTGACCTGGTGAGGAGACTCTTAGAATGCAATAAACCTAAATTTCCTCCTATTTGAAAATATATATCTATAATTAACATTTAAAAATCTGGCAGTGTGAAAAAAACTGTGACTAGGAAAAGAAAATTTACCTAGAGTCCCACCTTCCAAAATAAGCAAATTTAACAATTGGATGCATTTTTCTGGTCTTTGTTTCTATGCATTAGTTTATTTCACATGGCTGAAATTATTTTATTTTATAATTTTTCATTATCAATGGGATGTTATGTTTTCCATTTTATTACGACCTTTATGAGCCTTATTTTCATGGCTTCACAATGTTCCAATGAGTACATTCAAACATATTTTATCTAATTATTACTATTATTATTATTTAATAAGAGAAATAACTACCATTACTTGAATGCCATTCAAATATCAGGCTCTGGGTATTTTATAGACATTTTCACAAATCTTTCCACAATTCTGAACATTTTGCTACAGTCCCTACTTTAGAGGTGAGCCTGACATGGCATATCTCACACTTGCCAAAGCCGAGACCGAACAGGGAATGTCCTTCTGCCCAGAGGCCCAGACACTGCAGCTTATCATCTTTCCATTGTACCCTGTTATTCCAGTTTTCTCCAGTTTAAATAACAAAGTGAAGTATACTTTTGTCTTAAGAATTCTATAACTTACATTCCATTCTTTCCTAAGGGCAGTTTTGGCTCATCTTCTTGAAACAACATAATTATTATATCCGAAGAAAGGGTGAGACAGCTCTAGGTCTGAAAAAAGGAGACATGAAGAAAACTGGGATTAACACATTCTTTTGGGCCCCAGCCCTAACAGGTGTGTCCAAATCATGTTCCTTTCATTCTGTTGTGTCTGTTATTAGCTATTGCTATTATTATTATTGTTGTTGTTACACCTTTCCCTCAAGGGGTCTTCAGACCTTAATGGTGATGTCCCAGCAGAATTTCTACTAGAAAATATTGTAAGGTGGTTTTTCACCCCAGCCAGTCTGCTATGAATTGGGCTGTGTCAACAAGTTGTTCTTTAGGCCCTGACACATCTCTGGATAGATCAAGCTGAGAACCCAAACTCTAGGGTCCAGAGAGATGATGACTGTGCTTGCAGCCTAGCTGAGGTTTTCACTACTGGATTAAAGGCAGGGGAAGGCAATGAAATGTGGATTTACCTTTTGGGAAAGTACAAAGTTAGTGACTGTCACACTATAATCAGGTAATTGTGTTTAATGCCAAAGGCAACTGCTCCTTACTTGAAGAATGAAAGAGAGGAAAGGACAATCAAAGACCGTTCTCAAGACATTTTCCTCATTAGAGGAAACAATTATTACTTTTATTTTCAGGGTTATGCTGTGATGTCAAAGCCATACGCTTTTCCTCTTACCATTGCACAAGAGAAAATGAGTCAGCTATGGATCTGTTGTTAAGTTAGGAATTCAAATAATCCACCTCAGAAGAAAGGTAAACCTAAATAAAGGAATGGCAGGTAGAAAAGAAAAACTGCAGCTTAAAAAAATTCAAGGACTGAATATTGAACTCTCTGTGTGTAATTAAAAATTATATCACAGAGAACACAGTTACAAAAACAAACCGTACCTGAATCTTTTGTGTCCAGTTACGTGATGTCATGCAGAAGATTAAAAAAAAATCTCTGCCCATTTTTATCCATGTGTCATACCACTCTCCCGTGGTATCTTAAGGGTCCATTTTTATAGTTGCAGAGCAATAATTAAGACTCTTTTTTTAAAAATATTATTTATTTATTTATTTGACAGAGAGAGAGATCACAAGTAGGCAGAGAGGCAGGCAGAGAGAGAGGGGGAAGCAGGCTCCTTGCTGAGCAGAGAGCCTGACGCAGGGCTCGATCCCAGGACCCTGAGATCATGACCTGAGCCAAAGGCAGAGGCTTGACCCACTGAGCCACGTAGGTGCCCCAATAGTTAAGACTCTTATAATTAACTCTCCCATAACTCAAAAACTCTGAGTGATGTGAACACCTGCTGATATATATGAGACACAAAGTAATATACTGTCTTTAAAAGTACTGTCAATTTAAAATAATTTGATAATTGGTGAGATACCAAAGTGCTTAAGAATAAAATTTCTGGAGCAAAACTAAGAATGACTCAGAAATTGCTGAACTTTCATTCACTGCTTTATTTGAAGGATGTTCGTGACACAAAGAGGCTAATTCATAATGATGCTGGTACCCGTATACATTAAAGTACCTGTGTAATACTTACGGCAACAGAACCTAGTTCTATAAGTTGGACCCTTGGAGAACCAAGTGGAGCCTATTATCTCCATGACAGTCTTTTGGATAAAAAAAAGTACTAAGGGAATCAGAAACTAAGAATTGGTAAGACTTGGGGTGCCTGGGTGGCTCAGTGGATTAAGCCTCTGCCTTCGGCTCGGGTCATGATCTCAGGGTCCTAGGATCGAGCCCCGCATCAGGCTCTCTGCTCAGCAGGGAGCCTGCTTCCCCCTCTCTCTCTGCCTGCCTCTCTGCCTACTTGTGATCTCTCTCTCTCTCTGTCAAATAAATAAATAAAATCTTAAAAAAAAAAAAGAATTGGTAAGACTTTGGAGGTTCTCTTTTCTGGCTCCCATCCAAAGTAGTATCATTTGCACTGTATTCTTGTATTTCTTTTTGGTGAAAAAGCATCTGGCAACATAATTTTGACCCAGGCTGAGTATACTGCCTTGTCTTCTCAAAATGACTGGTAAATTTTTTAAATTTGATTTTTCTCAGAGACAATATGCCAAAATCTAGGCTTTGTTTGTAGTCAAAATTTCCAGCCAAATTGATAGGTGAGAAGAATATACTGGTTACAGCTAGTGTCATCATTTGAGGTGTATATCAGCTCAGGAAGGATTTGGCAGCCCCATGGCTGGCAATAAGACATTATTAAAGAGGGTTACTAGGAAGCAGAACGTCTGGACTCTGGTTTCAGCTCAGCTACTCATCTATAGAGGGACTTTGGGCATCCATTGCTATTGTGTAAGCCTCATTTCTTTATTGTTAAAGAATACAATGATGCCGGCTTTGGTGAATAATGCTTAAATTTAGATGGCATTGTATTGTCTTTTTATAAATGGTGCACATTGGGATCACACGGATGTGTTTTTTTTTATATAGGAATTGGTAATATCAGTCTCATGATTCTTCTACATACACACTTCACAGCACTTTGCTGGGTAAAATATTTATGAGAGGTCTCTGAGGCGCAAAGCTATAAATGTGGAATAAGGTGTCTCAGAAGGAGATAAACTCCCCACTGCGAGAGGCTGAGGGATGGAGCGTTCAAATGTTGCCGAGGAGGCTCAAAGATCAGTCTGGTTATTGATTTGTATTGACCTGTAAGATTCTTGGCAGGCTGCAGGATCTATGGTGGTGTCTTTGCACATCAGAAATGTACAAACTAAAATATCATTATTAAGAAAGACAGATTAAAATGAAGTCTTCTATCAGAAGAAATACTAAAAAAAGAATTTATCCTTTTTGTAATCCTTGAGAAAAACATTGTAGCTGTTGGCTTTGGACAAAGTAGCAGCATTTTTTTTTTTTTGCTATGCATTACTTAACAGGGTTAAGAGTTTAAATTGATTATTTCAGTGCTTCCTTCCTTATGCTTCATATGCCATATCATGTGCTCTTCATTCTTATTTGTTTGGCAACTTTTGGACATTTCAGTCATTTTGAGACAAACGGGAAATTATATTGGTCTTCTAAAAAGCCAAAGTCATACCTCCTTATAATCTGGGAAGATATGACTTTACTCAAGCTGTTCTCGTTGAGCTCTTTCACAAAGGGCAAATACCAAAAACATCAACTCACTGCTATCACTCAAATAAAGACATTATTTCTTGAAAATCTAGAGAATTAAATGAAAATTTTGGAAGAGATTATATTTTCTCAATAAAGGGATCTGACAGACGATATGCATTTTACAAGTCACAGATGGAACTTAGTCTCTTGACAATGATACTTTATACAAAGTTCATGCTCAAGGAGGTGGATGACAGTCTATGTCAGAACATGTGGAAGAATTAGTTATGGATCCTGCCATAAGGAAATCACTTATTTGGTTTGGGTAACAGAGAAGAGGAGAAAATCAAAGTTAGATACTCTAGATCATTTGAAATATTTGTTGCAAAGCCAACATGTATCAAATGCCCCCTCTGTGCCAGGCATCCTACATGTATCATCTTCTTTGGTCCTTCCTATAACACTTATTACTTTCAAACCGGAAGAACATTTCGTGAAAGGAAATTGACATTTTGTACTACCTCAGGAAGCAGTAGTAAGAATGTTGGGTGAATATTACTGGCAGTTATCATGTGGTTGTCCATAATAAAAGACAAGGGGTGGCCTAGTTGTACCATCTCTCCATTCACGGCTAGTCTGCTGTTGTGGTTGGTTAGGCCATGGCTCCCTCCCTGTGCTCTCCTACTGGGAGCTTTGCCCTCCATCAGTGATAATGACCCCTGCCAATGGAAAACTGGTCAGTCAAGACCATTCAGTGGCATTTGTCCCTTGCTTGATGTCCCAATTTAACCCACCATCAGTAGAAAGTTTGAAAATCATACTTTTCCCCACAGGGAACTTCCTCGTGACATAAATAATCTCTGCCACCAGCAGTCTTACAACAGCCTGGATTCCGACATAGGATGGAAAGTGGGACTTGATGATTTTTCCCTCCCTCACTCCCATTTCAGTGTTTCTTGAATATATTAGCTGAAAAGTGAAGGGGCTTTCTTATTTTAGAAGTACTCCACCAGCTTCTTAGAAAAAGCCCAGTTACTTTCTAAAATGATCTTAGCTTGGCTCAAACCTAATCATTTGCTGAGCCAAAGTGGCTCAGAAACAGATGAAAATCACAATCAAGAAATACTATTTTCCTGCAACCTTATGGAAACACAATAGAAAGCAACAAAGCTTGTGCTATAAAAATAACACTTGAGAAAGCACAGTAGGTAGATTGTATATTTACTTTCAAGACTTTTTTTTGTTTTACAAGTTTTAGTTGTCAGTAAAAGTCACCCATAATATTTGACTTTGATAGTGATTCGGATGAAACAATCCGCTATTTATCTAACACCTATTCACCGTCATGAGCCTGACAATCACCGTTATCTAAATGCAGATCTAGAAATAAATGCATTTTGTGTGTGAGGGCAGCCATAGAGGGATGGTGGGATGCTAGCCTGTTTGGAAAACATCCAAGTATTGGCTGAGGAACTGGACTCAGTGGGGTTTTCCAGGAGCAGGTGGTTTTCATGAGGAACAGAAGAGGACAGTGGAATTCAACTCTGCAGTGTCAAGATGATGAATTAAATCCGCAGGGACCTGAGGTTCAGGGCCATGAATTTGGAATCAAGAGGAGGACACCAGACAGAAAGTTGATCAAAAGGGAAGGGTAAGGCATTCCTGAGTCTACCCAACACAATGAACCCTTGCAAGTATTTGGTACCCAGGAAATCATTGTTGGATGGATGAATGGATGTGTGAAGAATGACAGCTTGAGAGATTTGCCTCTTGAGGTCTATGGGACATGACAATAGGGGGCATTGGCTGGGATACAAAGGTGAGAGGTAGTAGAGCAGGCAGCAAAGTAACAGATCTGATTCCTGCACATGGATGAGTGAAAGAGGCATGGACATAATAACTACAATAGAGGATCATCAGAGCACTGGACACCAGAAAAGGGTTTACACAGAGGGGCGAAAGATATGGAAGATTTCAAAGCATGATTTGGGGAGAACATGCCAAGGTGGAAGGAAAGTAGGGGGTGAAAATATGGCTATAGGAAAATAAGGCACCAGAGAATAGCCTGATGTAGTCAGAGCATGTAGTGTGGGCAGAGAAGCCACAAAAGCAGTCTGAGACAAGAAAGGGGAGAGCTTGAATTCTAGGCTAAAGACTTTGAGCAGCACATGTAGCAATCCACCGTCCTATCAGAATAGATGTGAAGTGTGGGACAAATGTACAAGTTAGTTCTACGAAGTGTTCAGCACATGTTGCAATGTAACAGGACAATATAAGAGATGAAAGTAGTGACACATTAGCAAATGAATGATAGCAAAAATGAGGAAAAGCTAAATTATTACATACAAATTCTATAAGATGTATCTGTTTTCTTAAGGATTATAAAATATAAAACAAGACAGCAAAGAAATGCAAGCAAATGGACCACTAGTGCTATGCTAACTTCTTGAGGACCACTTGGGAGACAGGAAATCAAAGTAAATCAGTCACATACAAGTGGTGATGACATTTTTTCCCATATTAAATCCTTTTTGTAACAAGCCAGATGTAAATTTTAAAAAATGCACAGTTTAAAAAATCCCCTAGGTGTGTAGCATTTATCATGCCATGTGTTGTTATAAAATACTATATAAAAATTAGGTGCCCTACACTCTTTACCAACAGAAATACTTCACAGATGGTTTACAGGATGCATTTCTCTGCTCCATATTATAAAGAAAAATCTGGTTTAGTGGAGAATTTTCTATCACCATTTGGAGGTTTTCTTATAATTAGGAAGCCATTTTTGCTGGAATCATTCTAGTTCTAGGTCCTTACTCTTCTTATTTTCCTGCTTTCCTTTGCCCAGGTAAGGAGTGTAGGGAGCAGAAAAAGTAGAGAAAGGAAACAGGAGAATTTTGTCTAAATAATGCTAATGAAAAAGTGAACATTTAGCAAACCATATGCCTTTGCTTTATTAAATGCACATGATTATCTTTAGGAGAAAGAGCAGCAAAGCTGAAAATGGGTGTTGTAACAGTCTGGGAGGTAGAGTGCAGGAAGGGCCCTGGACGTTCCAGCTGGTGCACGTTGCACATTCTTGCTGGTGCCTTCTTGGGAGACATTCCTGCCTTCCCATGAAACACATCAGTTGCTTTTTGCCTGGGGCAGATGGTTGATGCAGTATGCAGCTTTCTAAATGGGGTAGGGTTTGCCCAGACATCTTGTGCCATCCACTCTCCCATCTATTTCTGCTTTTCTTTCATCCAACTTCTTGCTCATTTTGTGACCTTCTCTTTCTGTTTGTTCTTGGAATTTGTGCTTTCTAGTTCCAGATTGCTATTTTACTCTTCCCTACTTCTCTGGCCTGGCTTACCATCATGCCTGGTCCACAATGACAATTCATGAAGGCTTTGTTGAGCACCTGGACCAGATGGCATTGATGTTTTCTTTGATGTGCCTACTTGTCTGGAGACCCCAGGCTCCCCCCAGGTTCCCTAGTATGTATCTGCTCTTTTCCAATGGACCATGCTGAGTGTATACCTTGCCTTGTCCCCGACGCCCTTTTTGTTTGTTTGTTTTGTTTTCCTTTTATTTACAGCTTATGCCTGGAAATAATGGAGCTGATTATATCTAATTTCAGAGGCAGTCAAGCACCTGGAATTTCTGGTCCTCACTCTCTCACGGGACCTGGGACCAAGGATAAGTTACTTAAACTTGCAGCTTTCACAACTTTCTCATCTCCACAATGGAAATGTCCCAAATGATCTGGAATTCTGGAACATCTAGTTCTTACAACTTCACTCTAAGAATTTAGAAGAACAAAGTCACTCTAAGAATTTCCCCTAAGTCTTCCTGTTCCACAATAGATTTGATTTCTTAAGTTCGATGGCATTGACATGCATGGCCATGTTTCCTTTTTTTTTTTTTTAAGATTTATTTATTTATTTGACACAGAGAGAGAGATCACAAGTAGGCAGAGAGGCAGGCAGAGAGAGACAGGGAAACGGGCTCCCTGCTGAGCAGAGAACCCAATGCGGGGCTTGATCCCAGGACCCTGAGATCATGACCTGAGCCGAAGGCAGAGGCTTTAACCCACTGAGCCACCCAGGCTCCCTGGCCATGTTTCCTTTTGCTTTACCATGACTAATGACTTTACAGCTTTTTAATTTTTATTTATTTTATTAATTTTTTGGGAGGGGGTGGGTAGAAAGCTTGAAAGAAGAAGTATCATGGGGATAATATTTTGGGTTTTCTCTATCTGCAAGCTGGTTTTTTCACTCTACTTCATTAGCCGTGGTGATTCCAGGAGAGATGTCCCTTTGACCTGGAAAACATTCTGACCCAGGTAGCTGTCTTCTCGATAGTCTCCTTCTGGCATATGGACAGACTGTGGGAAGGGGAAGGAAGGCAGCCACCAAATCCAAGTGTGCTGCATTAATCCTAGGCCCATACTGTAGATACCAGAGGTGGTGTTGGATAGATGAGATTAAAGCTGAAAGCAAGTGGGTCTTTGCCCCATTTAGCCATTGGGATCTGGGAATGCTGACCAGAAGCATCCAGCAGGTACATCAGAGTGAATGAAGTGTCCATTAGGGGTATTTAGGCAGAAGAGGGTCTGCTTTTAGTGGCCACAGACTGGTTTTGATCAGGGCGGCCTGGCAGGGTCTCAGAGTTTTCATATGTTCAGAGAAGAGACAGAGTGGCTGATGTGAGTACTATTAGGTGAGCGCGTGGGGGCTTGCCATAGGGGACATCATAAGTCCATCATTGAGGGCTGCAGGGCAGACAGAATGGGACACTCAGTGCCTGTGAGAGCCAACACTGGGCCATGTGAGCAGCTGAAAAGGATGACAGACATGACAGAGACAAGCCCAGGCATGTGGATTGGGAGAAGGAACTGGAGCCTTATGTTTCCTCTCCACTCCTACAGAGGCCAAAAAGGGCCCAGACAGCAGTTCCAGCACCTGCTGGCCCCAGACCTCTGGCCACATACCCTGTTCCCATTCATGGACTCAGTAAGCTCACGAATCCACCACCAACCAGGTGCCATTGTGGTGGCACAGTGGGGAAAGGAGCATACTCCAGAAAAGATAGCTATAACAGGGCAGGAGATGGCTGGGAACCTTGAGATCCCATTATTGCAGCAACTGGCAGATTTAAAAGGCCTTTCTCCTCCCCACTATCCGGCAGGGTTGATGGAATCAGAGACTAAGGAAAGAAAGAGTAGTAAATGAACAAGACAGATGTTCTTTGGTCACCTCAGTGGAAGTGAGTCCAATTTCAATCTGGCCACAGAAGGGTATTAAGAGGAAGCTGGCCTACCTTCACATTTCTCACCCAGTCAGTATGCCTGCCTGCTGCCTTTCCCTGCAACATCTCTCTGGCAGGTGGCTAGAGCCCCATCATTGTTGGGAGGCCAGAGAATGATCATGCTCCCTGGGGCCAACCATGCACAAAAGGGCTGAGGGGCGGGGCTTAAAGACTCAGGCAGCAATACTGTGGTACCTGTCACAGGTCTGGCTAAGGCCCCTTGTCTTCAGAAGCTGTTTTCTGTAAGAGTCACACACAAAATAAGAGAAAGAGATGTCTCTGATGCATGTCATCTTCTATTGTGGATGTGCAGACACTCACTAACATTTGCACTTAGATTTTCTTGGCTGGAAGTGGAAAAGGGTAACAGATCCATTACTGATGGACTAAGGAGCTGACCTGGTAACAGTAGGAGTCTCATGTGATAGCTTTAACATCAAAATCTCTTAGAATTGAGATGGATTTGTTTTAAAACATCCCAACACATAATTAGTAAAACAGAGTCTGTTCAGTCCCCACCACATCTACTGTACCAGGAAATGACACTGGCCATCTCATGCTGAGAAATGATGGGTTGGGGGTGGGGGTGGGGAGAAGGAGCACCGTGTGAGGACAGGGGAGAGGTGAGGAGGGGAGGAAACACAGTCCTTAACATTCCCCTGCATTGGAATAACTTACTTGGCATAACATCATGTTCTAATAATGAAAAGAGTAACTGTCATTCTCCTTTTCCCCATGAGGCAAAACAGATGCTGTCTCTATGACGAGGCATTCCGTCTTCAGCCGAGCAGCCATATCTATAGCCAGACGTCTCAATAGCAGACTATCCCCAGGCCAGATTCTCCCTGACGTGGATGGGAGCCTCACACGCATGAGGGATGTGGCAGGATGTGAATGTGCTTGCAGGGTGTGTGTGTGTGTGTGTGTGTGTGTGTGTGTGTGGAGGGAGGTGCAAGACGGAGGGAGAAGCAGAGACAGGAAGAAGGGGGAGAGAAAGAGAGAGACAGGGGAGAGAGAGATCCATTCCCCTTCTCCCTCCAAACTAACCCCACCCAGTGGTACTGGAGACTGGGAACTGGGACACCGGTACTCAGGGCCCAGGGTCCTCCTGGTGTTGCCTACCAGGAACAGAAGAGAGCAACTGGACTTCAACCATAAAAGGACAACTTGGATAAAAGGAAGAATGTACTGTTCCTGTCAGCCACCCCTGCAGAAGCACCCAAGGCTGCGTGGGACCTTGGGAATCACATGCCCACCAGTCGTGCGCTAGAATGTGCAAAGACAAGAGAAAGGTGTTCCCACCTCAGGAACTTACATGCTGGTAGGTAAGAGAATGACATCTGAGTCACGCTTCTGTGTTCCCAAAGTGCTTTCTTATGTTCTATTGCACTTGCTCCTCACACCCACCCCGTGATGTTGCCCAGACACGGATTCTAGTGAAGAGAAAATACAGCATCTTATAGTCAACCAGCTTGCTCCCTCATCCAACCTGTAAGTGGTAGAGAGGGGTTCAACTCAAGGCACTAGCTCGGCCCTCAGACCCTTTCTATCAGACCATGCTACCTCTTACAACAGAAGCCCAGAATCTATGACTCCACAGAGGCCTCCTGGTTTGCAAACCTGGATCCCCTTGTAGACGTAAGAGGTGGGAAGTAGATGAGATGGGCTGGGTTGAGGTGAATGTGTATTTCTACTTCACTCAGCAGCCAATGCTTGGACACCCCAAGTGCTTCTGTTTAGCTGAGAGTGAGACCGAGTAGAATATAAAACTTCTGCGGAGAGTGGGGAGCATGCAAAATATAGTCTATTTTTCTGCAAAGTCCAGAGAATGTTCTGCCAGTTCATTTTGTTTTTGCTTGTTATGTACGACTAGAGACTTATCTGAAGTTACGTTCTCAGCAATGTTTTCTCTACAACAAAGAAGCACATTGGCTCTCTTTCTTCTTGCCCTTGCTTTCTGAGGTCCAGGTGAGTTTTACTTATTAAGAAGCTAGACTCAAGGGTAGCTGAGTGGCTCAGTCGGTTAAGTGGTTGCCTTCAGCTCAGGTCGTGATCCCAGGGTCCTGGAATCAAGTCCAGTATTGGGATCCCTGCTCAGCAAGAAACCTGCTTTTCTTTTTTTCCCTCTTCCCCTGCTTGTATTCCCTTTCTCGCTGTCTCTCTCTCTCTCTGTGTCAAATACATAAATAAAACCTTTAAAAAAAAAAAGAAAAGAAGCTAGATTCAGAGTACTTAGATGTAAGTGGGGCAAAAACAAGTTGCCAAGAGGGCTAACACTGTCTTTACGATAAACTGTTCTCCATCCACTCTAGGTATTATTCTATGTGTTATAAGCATTTTTATCTCAAAGATTTCCATCTATCTTTCCTGAGTGATTCCTTCTTCCATGGGGAACAAATATCAGAAAAAGAAATAAAAATCAAAAGAGTACAAGTATTTAACAAATACCTGAGTCTGGCTGGTCCTGGCGAATCCACCTTTCTTCCCCATTGCAAGATTAGAGGCGAGCAAGGTGGGCTCCAGACACGAAGCAGGTGAAGACATCCTAACTGCTGGCATCTCTCCTTGTGCAAACACTTCTGTACTTTAGCCTTCTACTTGTAGGGCTTCAATATTAAAGACTTCTCTCTTGACTGGAGATTAAGAATTCATACTAAGAGCCTGAAGATCTGATTTGACAGGCATCTCAATGACATTGCCATGCCTCAGGACCATGCAGATTGGAGGACTCACACCTCTTACACACTGGGCCTGGCCTCCTCCAGCAACAGGGAAATGAAACCTCACAACGGCCATGAAAATGGACTTGCTGTCCAGTAGTCTTGTTGGGGTGGTTTGTTACAAACTGGATTGCGTTTGGAATCTCAGTAGAGAGTTGAGGATACAGAGTAAAAACACAAAGAGAGAATGCATGAAAGATAGGGGAACATCTCAGCAAAGAAAGTGCCCAAATTCAGCTTAGGCTTGGTGTGGATGATGAGATGGCCATGAGGAACAGAGGAAAGGTGGCCTGTCAATTTCCTGGGCTCCTGGGGCAGGTGACAATGCACGTACTTCTTCAGAGAGTGCCTTTGAGACTATGAGCATGCTTGGTGCCATTTCCATTCTAGTTCTTAAATAGAGACAGGTGTGCCTCCATGGGGCTGTTCCTGTGCTCTGTGAGACTAGGTGACAGGAGCAACCAAGGGTAGCAAATGCAATGGGTTGACAGATCCAACTGCAAAGTGTTTGCTAGGCTTGTTGGGCCATTGAAAGGGTTATTCCTATGGTGTTTTCCCCCTTTAGTTCAAGATATACTGAATATTCTTCCAGTGCTACTCATCATCTGTGTGTAGAGATAAGAAGTAATCAGGCCTCCAGCAGGCTGGTTGGAATTCACTTCCTACCTTGCCCAGCAGGTAGGCTGCTGTCCACAGACGGAGCAGTAGACACTCCCCAGTGTTCTGTATGTTTTGGAGAAACACCTGCCAAAATCCATAGCTCCTCCCACTCCCCCACCATGTGCTTGTACCTCCTGTATCAGAGATTTTCAAGTAGCTGTTTCTCTCATCTGGAAAATTTCCCCTTCTCTGTCTAGACACATTCTTCAAAGTCTAAACTTAGACCCAACCTCTCCAGGAAGCCTTTGTGATGATGGCAGTCTGTGATTGCTTCTCCTCCTTCTGTATGTTCTGTATTGATTTACTATAAACCTGCCTTTATCATGGTTCCCTTAGAAATAATGTTTGACTTGTTTTATATTTTTCTGTCTCAAATGCAAGCACTGTGTCTTATGCTTTCTTAGATGCCTCTAGACCAGCCTAAGGAGGGAACTCAATATTAGTTGCTTTATAAAATGGCATTTCTGAGATTTGGGGAGAACCTGGCTTATAGCACAATGTGTGTGTGTGTGTGTGTGTCTTTGTGTGTCTTTGTGTGTGTCTGTGTGTATGTTTTTCTGTTTGTGTATGTGTGCGGTGATGGACAGCCACTTTCCATTCCAGGTCTCGGGAAGTAGGTTTAGAAAACTGGGCTTACACAAATCTTCTAGAGTATCTATAGCTTTGTTGCTTTTACTACAAAGCATGGTGGCCTAGAGAAGCTTGTTTTATGTGCCTCTTTTGTTCCCCTGTTAGCTTGTGAGTATAAAGACAGGAACTTTACCTAATTAATCTCTGCCTTCCCAGGCCCTATCACAGAGCCCACACACAGGAAGTACCAGGTAATGCTGACCACAGTGGAATGAATATATTTGTAGGAAACATCATTCTTTTCCCACCTCATCATTCTACCTTGGCCCACAATAATAAATAGGGAATTCCATATGGAATTTTGGAAGACAGTAGCTCTCTCCTTTCCTTGCTCTGCACTCATCATCCCCAGCAGTAGGGAGTGAGTCATCAATTGTGAGCCTAGGAGAAGGAGCTGGAACTGGGTTGCTCCCATCTTCGTAGTGGTCTCTTTTCCAGGACAGCTTGTCCTCAGGTCGCACATGCTCCTCTTCTCTATGGAAAGGCGTGCCAAGGTCCAGTTCTGTCTCGGGGTATGCGTGTGTGTGAGCGCATACATGCACATGTGGGCATGTCTGTGCACGTGCTCTTGTGTGTTGATTCCAGGGGTGGATGTAGATGCTCTATTGTCCCCAGGTGTAAGCTGCATTTCTCCAGTTCCGCATCTTTCACAACAAACCTGATATTTTTACCTCCATCTGATTGCCTCTTAGTCTTTCTCAGTGAGTTCTGAACTCTAGGCAGGAAGAGGACCCATTATGAACCATTACACCCAACTCCCCATTGGTGTGAGAAGATCCCATTTTGAAGAGTGAATCGATCACTGTGCTTCCCTTTCTCCAACTTCCCTGTGTGTGTGTCCCTCAACCAGGTCAGTGTGAGACATACACATTGCCTCTGAAGACCTAGGGCTGCTGTGGTTGGGGGGGAGCGCAGCAGGGCAGATGCCTCTGGCTTCAGAAAGAAGAAGAAAGTGACTAACTTCTCTGAACACCGCTTTCACCTGGGCCGGCCTCCAGTTTCTCAAAGGCTGTATATTTGCAAGGAGTCCCAAGTAGTCACTTGGAGAATTTGGGTGAAGGTGGGCTAGGAAGGGCATAGCGTGAACTTGGATATATAGATATCCAAAGCTTTGGAAGGAGGGTTTATGCATTAGCCATGCCTTTTGTTTTCTCTACTCCCATGCTTTGATATCTTGGGGTGTAACTGACTGGTAAGGCTGCCCCTGCCGAGGTATGCTAATTGGTAGAGAGAACCAAAAACTCCTTTGCAGTTTCTCCTTTTCTATGCAAACCATCACTTCAGGGCCCACACCCCACCACCTCCTCTACCACTCTCATACTGAGGCCACTATCTGTCTGCCCTGATCACCTCAGGGCTAGGGACCAAACCTCTAGGGGCATCTCGTGCCCCAGAGCCCATTGAAATTATTTAAAATAGCCAACCATAGGGACACCTGGATGGCTCAGTCAGTAAAGTGGCTGCCTTCAGCTCAGGTCATGGTCCCAGAGTGCTGGGATCGAGTCCCATATCGGGTTCCCTGCTTAGCGGGGAGCCTCCTTCTCCCTCTGCTTACTGCTCGCTCTTCTTATGTTCTCTCTCTCTCTCTCTCTCTCACAAATAAAATCTTTAAAAAAGCTTTAAAAAATAAAAAATAAAACAGCCAACCATAGCTTGTCTACTCCTCCCTTGCTTCTTCTCCCCATGGAAACCACAATAAAGGCTCTTGTCCCCGTTTTTCCCTCACTCCCTCTGCCTCTTACTGATCCTGATGCTTCTCTGTGTGGCCTCCCAGGACCTTCCTCACGGGATCTCTCTTTTCAATGTCAGTCATACCCTACTCTGTTAGTCTTGTCATACCTAAGTAATAATAAATCCTACATTCTCAAACACTTTGGAACTATTGAACAGAAAGAAAGTTGGGAATGGAAGAATCATAACACAGCCACTGCTCTAGGAACTTGGTTCTGTGCCAACCTCTGCCATAAACTGCACGTGCATCAGGCCATCCAGTCCCTATCTCTGCTCATAGATGCATTTTTCTTTTTTTTTCTTTTTAAATATTTTATATATTCATTTGAGAGAGAGAGAGAGCATGAGCAGGGGAGAGAGGCAGAGGGGAAAGCAGATTCTTCGCTGAGCAGACAGCCCGATGTGGGGCTCGATTCCAGGACCCTGGGATCACAACCTTAGCTGAAGGCAGACATTTAACCATCTGAGCCACCCAGGCTCCCTTAGATGCATTTTTCAAGTGAGCAAAATGGTTGGGATCAGAGAGGTTGGATGGCCTTCCCATGGTGATACAGGCAGGAGTAGAAATAACTGTGGGCTGACTTCAGACACAAGAATTTTGAATATTATAAGAAGACATAGAAATCATTGCAGCTTCATGCAGTGGTTGCAGATATGCCATCAGGCTCTTGCACGTTAAAGATCTCTGGCCCTGGGTGTCTCATGAATGGCAATGAAAACTAATGGGTTGGCTGGACTTCCATCAGGAGTCTTCTCTTAGAAGCCGAGGTGCTTTCCCAAATCCCTGCCAATTCCACACTCCTGTTCCTATGCCTTGGACTCTCTGGAGGTATCTGCAAAGCCCTGACTCGCATTGCATCCTTGCTGAGGAACAGTTTCTGATTGTCTTGTTGTGTTCCCACCACCTAAAAGCTCCAGGAAGTGAGCTGTGGAAACCCCAAATCCATCCTACAGATCAAAGTCAACTGTAATGCCTTCCTACTCTCAGGAAGCCAAGAACTACACTTCACAAAAAGTAACCACCACCGACTCCAGCTTTGTTTAAATCATGACAAAACAAGCAATTGAGAAGTCGAGTTTAGTTTAGCCCCCTACCTCTATGCCTTTTGCATTTTGCCAAAAAAGAACTTTGCAGAGGCACTCAGTGGCTCAGCTGGTGAAGCATCTGCCTTCAGCTCAGGTCATGATCCCAGGGTCCTGGGGTTGAGTCCCTCATTGGGCTTCTTGCTCAGCAGGGAGACTGCTTCTCCCTCTGCCAGCTGCTCTCCCTGCTTGTGCTTTCCCTCCCCCTCTTTCTCACAAATAAATAAACAAAATCTTAAAAAAGAAAGAGAGAAATTTGCAATAGATGGTGTGCTTGCTATTTGCCAGATTCCTTGTAACTTAAAACCAACTGACTTAAGTCTGATTAATATGTGCGGTGTAGACAGCCAGCGGTTTCTGAATCCATGTGAGTATATTATTGTACATCAAAAGATACCCCAGAAGAGGAAGTGTCTCCAAATCCAGTGTGAGTTAATGGTTAAAATCACATGGCAGGCTCTATAAAAATGACCTTGGCTAACAGCCATTTGACTTGGTATGTTGGGATTGGCTGGGTTTTCCTATCTTACTGGTGAAACCCTTTTTCCTTCAGGAACTCCTACTTCAGTTTTTATTTACGTGAGAAGTTCAGAGACAAATTTATTTTTCCAACAAACATGTGTGAGGCCTTTGAGTCTGAACAAGAGGATACTTGGCAATGACTCTTTGAATTTCCCCCTATCATGGACAATCCAATCAAGGATGTGTATCTTCAAGATCTTCCAGAGAATTCAGATGATGGCACCTGCAGTGCACAAGGAATTGATGGCTGTCAATGATGTCACCAACAACCCTGGATCCAACAACCCTGGGGGGTGGGGGCCAGGCTCTGGATTAATCATTTCCAGAGTTAACAATTACTACATAGAGCTACACAAATTTTCCATTTTGATAGCTTAAAAATGCCAAATATCAGCAGTTTTGTGTAGTTGGAACTTATCCTACAGCATCTCCCCTATCTTACTATTACTATTACTATTATCTGGAAGAGAGGATGAACAACCATTCTGGTTTGCCTGGGACTGTCCCACTTTTCGCACTGAAAGCCCACATCCAGGAAAACTCTTTTGTCTAGGGCAAACTATGATGGTTAGTTGTTCTGCTGGGTAACCAGGTTCGAGCTCCCCAGCTTGGTTTCCTATCTATATCTTCTGCCCCATTATGGTTTCATTAATAAAGGAAAATATAATTATGGTCACAAAGTGTCAAGCATTGTACATGTCCTCATCTAGTCCTTGAGACGGTCCTCTTGGGCTCAAAGAAGTAAGTTAGTTTCCCCAAGCTCTCCTGATGGCGGGATGGAGATTTCCTCACTCTTAAACCTCAGCCCCTGAAATGTGCCAGCCACTCTGCCAGGTCCTTCCTGGAATTAGATTGCTGACAAACAGACCAGGCTTCTGCCATCAGAAACAGAAAAATGCCAAGCTACTCCTGTTTAGTCTTGGTTAGAATTCCTTTAAAAATGCAGGAGTGCAGAGCCTAGAACTTTGATCTCCTCCTGGAAGCTCAGAGGTCCTGGGTCAGTATGTGCAAAGTATGGGCAGAGCCAGACCCACTTACAATGAAACCCTGGTGACTTTTTGGACTGTCTCACTTACTGGGGGAATGTTCTAAGATTGAAGTTCCACTCACTGTATAGATAGATGACTTACAGGTAAGCACTGGCCAAGCCCACTGGTCATAGCCAGGTGTGATCTCTGAAGGTAAGACCCAGGCAGGAGAGTCAGGCACCGCTTAGCCCCTACACCCGAATGTTTTCTATGGACACATGCATTAGTCTTTCCTTAGGCTTCTCTTCCTGTGGCTTGCTGCTCTTCTGAACAACTTCCCATGGGGGTTGCTGGTACTTCATCTTTTACTGAAAAAGAAAATATGTCAGAGCAATAAAAGAATACTTTCAAAGGTAACCAGTGACCTCCTGATATGATTGCCTGTATTCTGCCAACTGGAGTGTGCTGTGTTTTCCCAGCAGATAAGAGAACCTATAGCCCAAACAAGGAGCATCATTGAGGAGAATCAATTTTACTTGAAGATTTAGGGAATTTTTCTCTCTTACCAAAGCAGATTTATAAAAGGGGAAATGGAAAATTCTTACAAATGTTTAATATATAACATATAGACTTAACAATATTGAAGTTACTTAGGGTTCTACCCCTAGGCCCTCAGAATAAAGTTTGAGGAGCACAGAACCAAACCAAAGTACTAAGTCACAGGAACTTGCCTTTATATGTCATTCGATTATCTTCTGAACTTAGTGTCATCCTGATACTCCCTATAAAAATATATACTTTTTTTTTTTCATGTGGGTCACCAAGAATGTGGAATCTATTTTGTGGAGATAAGCTGCTTTTTAATTTAATTTAATTTTATTATTTTTTTCATCATGGTAATTGTACTCTTTAATCTCCATCCCCTATTTCATCCCCTCATCTCTCCTCTGGCAACCAATAGTTTGTTCTCTATAGCTAAGAGTCAGTTTCTTGGTTTGTCTCTCTTTCCCTTTTGTGCATTTGTTTATTAAATTCCACACAAGAGTGAGATCAGATGGTATTTTTCTTTCTCTGACTGACTTATTTTGATTACCATTACACTTTCTAGCTCCATCTATATTGCTGCAAATGACTAGATTGCATTCTTTTTTATGGCTGAGTAATATTCCACTGTATGTATAAACCACATCTTCTTTATCCATTTAGCAGTCGATGGACACTTGCATTGCTTCCATAGTATAGCAATTGTAAATAATGTGTAATAAACATAGATGGGGTGCATGTATCCCTTTGAATTAGTGTTTTTGTAATTTTGGGGTAAAAATCCAGTAATGCAATTCCTAGATTGTAGGGTAGTTCTATTTTTAATTTTTTGAGAAATGTTCATACTGTTTTCCACACTGGTTGCACCAGTTTGAATTCCCACCAATCGTGCATGAGGGTTTCTATTTTCCCCATCTTTGCCAATATTTATTGTTTCCTGTGTTTTTGATTTTAGTCATTCTGACAGATGTGAGGTGGTATCTCATTGTAGTTTTGATTTGCATTTTCCTGATGACGAGTGATGCTGAGCATCTTTTTCATGTGTCTCTTGGCCATCTTTGGAAAAATGTCTGTTCATGTCTTCTGCTCATTGCTTAATTGGATTATTTGTTTTTTGGGTGTCGAGTTTTAAAAGTTTTCTATATATGTTGGATACTAACTTTTTTTCAGATATGTCATCTGCAAATATCTTCTCCCATTCCATAGATTTCCTTTAAGTTTGTTGATTGTTTCCTTGGGGTAAAGAACTTTCTATTTTGATGAAGTCCCAATGGTTTATTTTTTTAAAGATTTTATTTATTTATTTGAGAGAGAGAAAGAGTGAGTGAAAGACAGCATGAGAAGCGAGAGGGTCAGAGGGAGAAGCAAACCCCCTGCTGAGCAGGGAGCCCAACGTGGGACTTGATACCTACTGGGACTCCAGGATAACGACCTGAGCCGAAGTCAGTCACTTAACCAACTGAGCCACCCAGGCGTTCCTCCCCCCAACAGTTTATTTTTGCTTTGGTTTCCTTTGTCTCAAAACACATATCCAGTAAGATGTTACTACGGCCAATGTCAGAGAAATTACTGCTATGCTCTCTTCAAGGATTTTTATGGTTTCAGGTCTCACATTTGGGTCTTTAATCCATTTTGTGTCTAGTGAAAGAAAGTGGTTCAGTTTCATTCTTTTGTATGTATCTGACCAGTTTTCCCAGCACCATTTGTTGAAGAGACTGACTTTTTCCCAGGGACAAGCTACTTTTAATCAAAAATCATAAGGCACTGTGAGTGATCAAACATATTTTCTGAATAGATTTTGGATACAAAGTTTTGAAAGCATTTTTTAATGTCTACATCATCATAAAGGCTTGCACTAAATAAACTACTTTATATGTAACAGCCATTGCAGTTTGGTCTCTAATAAATGTAAATTGTTATTGAATAAAATTCTCCTTAAATGCCTAGAATACTTGGTTGATTTTAAGTGACTAATTATTGCTGTAATTATTATGCGAGAGCATAAGGTATGTTCTGTCTTAAAAATAAAGCATGGCAAAGTGTTCCTTGGTTTGCAATTCAAATTGGATGGCTCAGAGTCGTTAAAAAGCAGGTGAACAGAAGGTATAAATCACTTTTTAAAAAAGGGGCTATTTTTGCTCCGATCTTGGCATCATTTTGTGGGAAGAATTGTTTAGTGCTGAGGGTTAGCAGTAAGTATAAAGTAGGAGTTAGGTTCAATTTTGGTGACTAGTTGAGTTTGGCCAAGCCATTAGCGAGGCATTTTGAAACTTGAGTGTCAGAAACTACCTCCATCCCTCATACGAACAAGGTGATTTCCAAGTCCAAAATAATGCAGAACTTTCTATGATATTGCACAGGCTCTGTGGAGGGGGGCAGATTAAGTCAGCAGGTTTCTGCCTCCTCACAGCTGCCTGAGTCCTTGGGAAGACAGTGTTTGAATGCATTTGTGCTTTTAAATGTCTTAGATTGTTTTGATGATGTGGCCTTGACAAAGATGTCTTTGTTTGCTACTTCTCTCCCCTCTGTGTAAAGATTTTTATATTCTTTGAACCATCCTATGTTTTGTGTTGTTGCTTTTGTTAAGAGAGGGAAAGTTAATAGGTAATATATATTCTTAAGATTTTCTCCATTCTAAACTGGCATTTTGTCGCAATTTTGTGTCTCTATTGAGTTTTAAGTGACAGTGCCGTTATGCAAGTTAGTAAGCACTTAACAATTGCCAAGGACGAAGTTAGATTCAAACTCACCATGACAGAATTTTTATTTGAAATTCAAGTTATGGATATTTTTCTTTGATTTCTTATGGATTTTGCAATTTGTAAACAAGCAACATTTCAATACTCATATTCTCAGTAAGAGACGATAAAATGTATGACACATTTTAGCAACCTAGGAAACTATATTCCTCATTTTTTTTTCCTAATGGGGGTGTTTTATTGATGGGTCATCAAGAGAGATGTTTGTTTCCACAGAGAAATATGGATAGAATACAAAATCTATTTCTGAGTATCAGCTGGTAAGGAATCATTAGGCAGTATGTCGGTACAGAGATACATATTTGAAAAGGAAAAATGTGAAGGAGAATTATTTCTAATTATAAAAGTTTCCACTTGCCTAAGAAAAAAGATATTAGCGTCATCTGAGATAGTTGTGCACTCGAGTTTACATAATTTTGCACATATTTCCAGGGAATTAGATTAAATTAACAAATGAGACAAGTAAACAGCAGGAACGGGCCTGGAACTGTAACATAGATGCTGTTGTGTCTGGGCAGTAAATGACTGTGTCCTCAGACTGTCCCTTGAAGCTGCCATGATTCCTTAAATCATGTTAAGAGAAGAAAAACTACTCTGGAGTCCGAGAGAATCTGGCTGTGAATCTAGACTCTACCACTTGGGGATTGTATGAATTTGAGCAAGTTAACTTCGAGGTTCAGTTATTTCATCTATATAATTGGCACAAACGATATGTTCCTTGAAGGTTTTTTTTTTTTTTTTTGATTTTATTTATTTATTCGAGAGACAGAGAGAGAGAGCAGCAGAGGGAGAAGCAGGCTCCCCACTGAGCAAAGAGTCCAACATGAGGCTCAATCCCAGGACCCTGAGCTGAAAGCAGATGCTTAACTGACTGAGCCACCCAGGTGCCCCAAGATTTTTTTGAGAGAAGCAAATAAAGGAATATCCGTTACACCCATATCCTGGTTTCTGATCCATGGCAGGCTCACATCCAGCAGGATTACCAAGAAGCTCCTCTAGCTCCTAAGAAGCGAACCCTGACACTGAACCTAGTGCCCCTAGAGAAAACAATGAGTCCTCTCATCTCAAAAACACATTTTTAACTTTTGAAACTTTCTTTATATTACTCAATTTAAAAGCTATTTATAATTCATTTTTGGCACACATAATTAAAATATCCCCAAATCTCAAATTTATCTTGGCATTGAAATAAAAGTAACAATAATGACAGTAACATAAATGTAACAGGTAACCATCTTCCTTTGGTTATCTTTGGTTAGCTTAAAGGAGGGGTTAGTGTGATATGACATTAGCGTATTAGGCATTAGTAATTACTCTATGTGTCAGTCTTGTTCCAGTCAGGAGAGAGAAACCACATGGAAATCTGAACATGGATAAGCATCTGTTTCGGCTGAAGTCATGGTCCCAGGGTCCTGGGATCAAGCCCCAAGTAGGGCTCCCTGCTCAACGGGGAGCCTGCTTCTCCCTCTCCCTCTGCCACTCCCCCAACTTGTGCTCTCTCTCTCTCTCAAATAAATGAATAAAATCTTAAAAAAAAGAAATTTGAGCATGGAAGATTTAAGGTAAAGAATGTTAACTGTAACAGGAGGTTGAAGTAAGACAGTCTGGTAAGAAGTAAAGCGAGCTCTGCAGAAGACAGGAATAGCTGCTCTAAGTAGCAGCCTCCCTGAGGGCTGAGAAGAACACCCAGAGAAGGGCTGCAAGTCAGACCTCATAGGGCAGGTGCAGCCCTGGCTCACTGGATGGCAGACCAGTCGCTCTCATGCCACACAGGCGGAATTTGCTGGAAATCCATCCTCTGGAGCTTGCTGGGGATCTTTTCTCCAAGGCGTAGCAGAACGCCGTGTGTGGGGACGTCTGCCTGGAGGCACCGGCCTCTGCTACAACCCTGCCTTGGGGGCACTACTGGGGGTGGAGGCTGGGTGCTGGTGGCCAGTGGGTGCTGCAGGAGCTGGGTGCTGGAGAAGCCGTTTGCCCTGCAGGACACTGGCAGAAGCAGGAAGCAAACACTCTTGCCTTTCTCTCATCACCTTTACCCACTAAGCTTCAAGTCCCACCAGCTGGCAAAGCAACGGTATTTTAGATGGTCCAAAACCACTTTCACAGAGTGGGCCAAAAGGATGAATTTGGAGCAGAGGGCCAGCAAGGGATCAATTTACTGTCAGAGAAACACCTTTCCCGAAATACAGATGAAACACATAGGGTAGGACTTCCAGAAGGTGAGAAAATAGAATGATACAAAGGACATGAGAGCTCACCCCTCTCTCCCTAAAGATAGCCTGTACTGCCTCATTTTTGCCTTTTTTATATTTGTTTTCCCTACCACGGACTGGGGATGTGAATTGTGAATGGAGAGACACTGTAAGAAACAACTTTATGGAATTTGGGTCTATGGCCAGACAAATATGAAGTCATCGTTCCTTCTGGTGCATAAGGTGCTGCCATGAGAAGTCTTTGGGCATCTTCTTTCTGGGGGTACTTCTCTTGAGCAGCAGGCTGCATTTCCCTTACCACGTGGAAGTAGCAGAGATGTACCTGCCCTGTGGTACAGGGTGATCACTGGGTATTGACTTGTATAACTGACCAGACTCGGAGAGGGTTTGCTTGTTTGTTTGTTTGAGAGAGAGAAAGAGCGTGAGAGGGGAGAAGGTCAGAAGGAGAAGCAGACTCCTGGCTGAGCTGGGAGCCTGATGCGGGACTCGATCCCTGGACTCCGGGATCATGACCCGAGCCAAAGGCAGTTGCTTAACCAACGGAGCCACCCAGGCACCCTCCGAGAAGGTTTAAAAGGAGAAATTAACCAAGGGTGGAGACTTAAAAGGAAACATAAAAAAGATTAGTAGAAACATAAATAATATAAATATGCTTTCCCTGGCAGAATATATATTTTTTACTAAGCTTTCTTTCCAAACAGCCTTGTGAATTAATTGGTGTTTGCGAATAACTGCCATTCTTGACTAAGTTGAAGCAACTAGGAAACAATGCCTGGATTACTTCTTCAGAACTATGTCTACACAGGGACCATGTGTTTGAATTTAGTAAAGCTAACTCAAAAAAGGATTAAATTTTCCAAAGTCGCTTAGGCTTTATTCTATTTTCCCCCCCTACTTTTTTCTTCTCTTTTTGTCTAACAACTAGCTATTTAAAAAAAATGTTTAAAAATATCTAAGGAATTAAATCTTGTTGAATTAATTCTATATATAATAAAAGACAAACATCATTAGTGAAAGAGAGGGGGAATAAAAAGAGAATGAAGTCTGAGAGACTATCTCAATGCCTATGTTTCTTTCATTTGTTGAGGTGGGATGAGGCAGAGAAATGTCTCAGAGACATTGTATCTATACTGAGCGTGCAGGTACACTGCTGGATAAGATCCATCTGGTTTCTCTTGGACAGGAACTATGTATTCTCTGCTGAAAACAGAAATGAAAACAAAAACATCTTGCAAATTGACTTGAGTGGGCTGTGCTTACTCCATAAATGGCAGGGAGAGCTAATTAACTAGAAAGTTTAGTGCAGCCGAATTTTATTCATGTAAAAGAAACTTAGAGTAGTTAACCAAATGCATGTTTTAGTCTCTACGTGCTACCTTTACTATTACAAATAATTTAGAGTTTTAGGGCTTGTCAGATTTTCCAGTAACATCTGTACTTTCTATTTGATCTTTTTGATTACTTTTGTCAGTTGTTGAACAATTTGGTTCCTTAAAAAAAGTACAACATAACCCAATAAATCTTTTTTTCTAGATGCTTCTCAGTAGCTCAGTCCCACTTTCCCTTACTCATGGAGTTGGGTTAAAGTTTTTCCATTCAACAAATCTGTGCTTAGTCAAGAACCATTGAAACTAGCGTCTGTCAAAGAAATATAAATTTCTAATTAGGCAGAATGAGAAGCCCTAGAATCGTTTATCATCATAACCATTCCCAAAGCAACATGGAGGTTATATCGGAGATCTGGCATTTATGAACAACCTCAGAAGGCACACAAACCCTTGGAATCTGGGATGATGTTTTCTGAATGTATATTCAGATACTTGTACTTAAATCAAGAGACTAATAAAGAAAATGTCAATTAATTCTAGAAGAGATTATCATTTAAATGGCCTGTTAGAAAAACTAAAGCAGCATTGTTCCTCTCAAAAAAGAAGGTTGAAAAGATAATTAGACATTGGTAGAATACCAACACAGTACTAGGGAAAAGAAAGGGCACAGTGACTTCTAAAATTTATAGAAATAAAAATGAGCGTGGAGACCTGGACCCTCATTAGTATTGAGTGGCAAGATGACTATTAGTGTGGATGAACAACTGTTTAAGTTCTGTGCAGTTCCAGAACAATCCTTGAGGTTGTTCAGGGAATCAGAAGGGGCCACATTTCAGATCTCTTTTGTATTTAAAATAGGCAATGAAATTTATTTTGCTAGCGTATGCCTAAATCAACATGGCATGCTTCAATAAACCCAAATCAAGGGCATGATCTAGCAAAAATTGTTTGTTCATTATTGTTACTATTGTTGCTATTGTTGCCGCCCCTTTCTCTTCCAGGGGTCAGACCCAGTTAGGGGACATACAGGAGCTACAGAGGCAGAGATCAGAACACCAATTTTATTACTCATGGATGACAGATGGGAGAACGGGGATTTTTAATGTGCGGGCCAAAGGGGATACGCATTCCTACCCTATGAACAGACTCAGTCCCTAACACTGCACGCCCTCTGCTCACAGGGACAGACTCTCTTCCCTCTGGATGCCTGCAGCTCCTGGAGAGAAATGCCCAGGGGAGAGTGTTCCCTGCCACCTTCTCAAGGGAAGGCAGCAAGGGGCAGCGGAGTGCCCCTGGGCACCGGCGATGCACCCTTGGTAACGCATAAGACTCTTTTCTAAGGACATGCACATTTAATTTTCATCCTGATTGACTCTAATTTTTTTTTGTGTGTGTGTGTGTGTAGTCGTGAGGAAATGGGAATTTCTTATATATATCCACCAAACTACGTCTCACTTCTGATTGAATGAATTCCTTATTCCCTTGTAACTAAGACTCACAGGTCTTGGGGTTAAACTCAGTCTTACTTGGCCAAAGTCAGTTAAAATAAGATAAAACAAAACATTAAACAAAATATGATAAAAGTAAGTTTAAAATTTTGCCTATCCTTACCGGAGTTTCAAGTTTCTTGACTACAATAGGCCTAGCCCCAGTATTTTCTTGCTGTGCTTAAAATAAAAATTAAGCTGCTGTTTTATGGCAAAGCAAGAACCAGAGGCATATCTCTCAGGTCCCCATCTAAAATCTTTTCCACTTCAAATCACTTGCCATCATAAGACCTTTGGAAAGGCAGTGAATAGCAAGTCAAGCTGAGCTGCTGGGAGCACAGAGTCGGGAGGCAGGTGGTTTTGAGTTTGACTGTCAGCTCAGCTCTTACTAGCACTGTGACTTTGAGAGAGACCATTGACCTTCACCAGCCTCAGGTGCTTCCTGTGCAAAATGCAGACGGCAATACCTGTCTCACAGTGTTAGTGCATTTAAATGAGATAGTGTGTTCAAAATGCACAGGGAAGGGGCCCCTGGGTGGCGCAGTCAGTTATGCATCTGACTTTTGGTTGTGATCTCATGGTTGTGAGATTGAGCCTCGCAGCAGTGCTGCACTCATGACAGAGTCTGCTTGAGATTTTCTCTCTGTCTCCCTCTGCTCCTCCTGCTCATGCTCTCTCTCTCTCTCTCTCAAATAAATAAATAAATAAATCTTTAAAATGCACAGGGAAGTGCTAACATTACCCATCACCAAACTACACATTGTACAAAGTATGAATAAGAGAGACTTTGATTTTATATGAGTCATAAATGGAAAAATAACCGTCTGGAAAGATGCATCAGTTACACAGCCACTTCCTAGCAGAGTACCATAATCAGAAGTGATCTGTCTATGCTTCTTTACTTTCTTATGTTCTGGTTTGATTTCTTACTGTTCTGATTTTTTTTTTTTTCTTATGTGGCTGCCTTGAGTCCACGCCTAGGGCTTTGTTTGCAAAATTTTGTCTTCATGACTATTTTCATGGCTGCCTACTTAACCATGACTATCTTTGCTTTTCTTAAGGGTCTGCTTTTATATTAAGGGGATTATGTTTTCTCTTTCTCAGATAACAGAAAGTAACATTCTAGCAACTACCAAATCTGGCATTACTAACAGAGATTCTCTGGGTTCTGTAATAATGTAAAGCCATCTCTTCTCTTTCTTTTAGAAATATATTTGATAAACTTTAAGTAGTACTTCTTATGTGCCAGACACTTTTCTAAGCCCTTTATAAGTCCTAACTCATTTTATCCTTATACTATCTCTATGAGTAGAATCTATATTTAATTGAATTTTGTGTAAAATGGAAACCAACACAGAGAGAAGCTAAACTCCTTACCCAAAAATTGCACAGCAAGGGATTGGTAGAAGCAGGATTTTCTGGCAGGGATTCCAGCTCTAGCCTCTGTGCTTTAAACAATTTAACTTTTAACAACTCTTGGCTACTCTCGTTAAATCATCTTCAAGTGGGGGTACTGCTACGGAAGGGCAGTAGAGGCTTCATTAGATGAAGACTGAAGAATTTAAGAATGTTAGTTTCAAAAAGTTCAACAGTTGTGATGTCTTTGTCTACAGCACTTAACAGAAAGGTGATCCAAGAGAATGACATTTTATAACATGGCTTTAGTTTTGTTTGTTTGTAGCACAGGTGCAAGGAGAGGGTTCTGAGCATAGAAAATGAGGGAGAGCCAGCGATTGGAGCAGAGAACAGGAGATTTGCAAATTGGCAGAGCTGAAGTCAAAGAGCAGAAGAGGGAAAGTTGGTTGGGCTTATGGGATCCTTGTGGAGTCTACCATCACTGCCCAAGCAGAGAGCAAGGAAAATCATCTGGGATGAGAATGAGGAGGGAGATGGAGGGATGAGCATCAGGTAGAGTGGTATTTGGGGAAGAGGGGAATTTGGTGTCATCACTTCTCCTCTGGGATTTGCCACCCCACTGCCCCTGGACTTTCTGCCTTTCTAAATTTGATGCCAGTTGTGCTCAGAGTTATACTTTTGGAGGCACTTGAAACACACTAAAAATGAAATGCCACTATCAGAGTTATGAATAATATTGATGAAGATGATAGATAGGAAGTATCTAAAGCCTGAAGCAGCCACTCTATAAACAGAGTTTATCACTGAGCTCAGGAGTAAAATAGACACATGCTAACCATAGGAGAGAGCCATCTAAGCAAGGCAAAGTATCACAAAGTAGACCATGCTTATTAGTAGGGTTAGGAACAGAACACCTAAATGAACTGAGAGGTAGTATGGGTTTCTGACACCTCCATTTAATATCCATGGGGCTTTGAGCAAGTTAATTAAGATCTCTATGCATCCATCTCCTAATCAGAAAATGGAGAAAATAATCCAAATTGTGTTTGTTAGGGTTGGCAGGTAGTAAGCGTCTAGTCCAACACTTGGCAAGTAGTAGTAGGTGCTTAAAATACTTGCTGAATGAATAGTGGGAACAAAAAAGATATTAGCTTTCCACTGGAAAAAAACTAAAGAGAATTTGTAAAAACACGGGAGAGTAGAGAATGGTATATCAACCCAGCATTGATGATCATTACGAATTTGTCGGAGATGCTTCATTTTCTAAGTAAAAGAAAATAAATTATTGTACATTTCAATGTTATTTTTGGATCAAGAAAATGTACAAGGAACGTAAAGTTTCCTTCTTTGGGCAGGTAGCCCAGGCTAAGGGATCAGAGGGAGAAAACATAACTACTTGATCTTCATTTGGCTTCCATTGTTTTGTGGCAAGTAGAAAGACATTTCAGAGTGGCACAAACATTGACAAAAGTATCTGAAGCAACTTGTCCAGAAGCATTTCATCTGAGGACAGAAACAGATAGGGATATCCTGGGGTCTCACTGTAATGTGATATTTGAAGAATCATGGCGAAAATGATTGGTCCAGAGAAGTGAAGGAGGGCAGATGTGCTGCCTTTCCAAAGGGAAACCATGTTTGAACCAATGGTTGGAGACTTTAGCCCAGGCAACACCATGGATTCCTGCTTAAAGGAATGGTTAGGGGGAACCTAGAAGAGGAAGAGCTGATTGTTGGGACTCAGCACCAATTTACTCAGGAAAAAATCTTTCTACAATGAACTTTGTGGATATAATGGTGAACTGGTACTCCAGAGAAATGGTTGTCGATGTGTGTAAGTGAGGACTTGATAAGTGCACTTTGATATCTTTGTGGGCAAAATCATAAATATCGGTAGGGTGGTGATAGAGTTGGGTAGACTGATAAGAAGGTGGTTGCAAAGTGTTTGTATGAAATCTGAATAATGGTCCATGACAGAAGAGTATGAAGGTGCTTCTGGCATGTGAATTGGTCCCACTTTATCACCAAATAGCTCTGCAGAAATGATATAAAGATTATTCATGGGCTTTTGACATTAACATTTAGACACTTCTCTGCCATTCCATGCTTCTTTTTGGAGGACTTGTTCATTTAATCTAATAAATGTCATTTAGTAAATGTTAAATTTCATTCTCTGAAAGGAAAATGCTAAATCTCTAGGATTCAGTAACGAAGCCCTTATTGTAACTATAACACACTTAGAAATATCTTAAAAGTAAGAATGAGGGGTGCCTGGGTGGCTCAGTCATTATGCGTCTGCCTTCGGCTCAGGTCATGATCCCAGAGTCCTGGGATTGAGCCCCGCATCGGGCTCTCTGCTCAGTGGGAAACCTGCTTCTCCCTCTCCCACTCCCCCTGCTTGTGCTCCCTCTCTCGCTGTGTCTCTCTCTGTCAAATAATAACTAAAATCTTTAAAAAAAAAAGTAAGAATGAAATTCTTTCAGCCTTTTATTAAAGTTTCAACTATCCAGGGCTAATATTTTATCAATCGTGTATACTTTGATCTTATCCTACTTTGCTGCATGTCCCTGTTCAATGAATCAAATTGCTAAAGATGAATTATGGGTGTCTTGAGGGACAAATCCATCTTTTTTGGTTGGTTGTGGTCCTTCCTTTGTATAACAAACAGTAAAGACTCTTTTTGCTTTGTTAGTGTGAGTTCTCGGGGATCAAATCATAACTGATCGAGGCTAATCATCATAACCTGGTTTCTTTTGCTAACGATTAGTCCCGGGTGTGCATGGGACTACTTCCGGCCTTTGAGCTGAAATGGGAATTCTGGGAAAGATTTGTCTCCCTGATACAAAGGCAGGAGATAGTAGGGCAAGAAGACAGCTCTTCTGGCTTCTTCTCTTCTTCCCTTTGGACACTGTGTGTGAGCTCATGATGTCTGCAAGGCAATAGCCCACATGTTGAGTGAGGATCATGGTGAAAAGGAGAGGAGTACAAATAGCTGATGGCATTGCTGGCATGCCAGACCAACCCTGAGCCTGTCTGCCTGCCTCCAAGTTGGTATTAAATAATGATGTTTTGGAATGCTTGGCTGGCTCAGTCGACGGAGCATGCTTGATCTCCGGGTTATGGGTTCGAGCCCCATGATGGGTGTAGAGATTACTTAAAAATAAAATTAAAAAAAAGAAGAATGATGTTTTGAACCACTGGTGCATGTACTTGCAATCGCTTCCTGCTGAACAGGTCCTAAATGATGCAGAGGCATCCCTCATTTGTGGTAGACCCCAGAACAATTTCTTCCAGCTATCATGGTACAAGTCAAAAACTTTAAGTTCTGAGACAGTGAATAGCTCCCCTCCAGAAGTTAGCAGGCTGTGGTTAATTCCCTGAGAAAGAAAAATGTGGTTTGGCCATCGAGAGATTGTTTTTGTTTATCGTGTATGCTCGCACAGGATACGGAAATTAAATTAATTTGAAAGCCCCTTTTGAATAGACGATTTGGAGATAGTATTTAGACATAAAAAATGATGTGTGTGTACTGAAAGAGTAAAATTAAAAATAAATGAGATCTGATATTCTCTTTTAGTAACATTTTTCACTTTTATACTCTATGCTAGTTGATTTATTAAGGCTTTTCGGCTGTGAGCTTATCATATTGTGATCTTCCTAGGAAAAGCAATTTGAAGGTTGCTGTGGCTGAAGGCACATTATGGTGGTGGGAAATCAAATAGAACACTGACTTTCATTTAAGATTGTCAACTTGATGAATAGAATGAAGTTGACTTCAAACAGACAGGACCTGATAAAAATGATCTATTTCTGACAGGTGGAAGGCAGGTGGAATGATGGTTAAATAGAGCTTATTTATTTATCGTGTTCCAGAAATTATATATTAGCTACTTTTGAATATGCGGAATTAAAACCAGCTAAAATCTAGAATCTTCCAAACTAAATTATCTTTAAATACGATACATTTTGGTAAACTTTGAAATCATATTTATAATTCCTCTGTTTTGTCTTTGATAGGAATTTTAATTCTTTAAAAGTTATTTTTACTTTGTTATTCAAAAAGAATATGTATTTCTAAAACCAATGTTATGTTATAATTTATTATGAAATATTAACTTTGAGTGATTAACTTTGTACTTTGTAATTCTTTTCCAATATGAAGCTTATGCAGGGTCTAAGAACCACTTGTTCGATATTATTTATGCATCACATGCTCATGGACTAGCTACGCTGTGCCCTGTAATAAGGAAGAAAAACAGATATCAGGGCGCCTGGGTGGCTCAGTTGGTTAAGCATCTGCCTTCGGCTCAGGTCATGATCTCAGGGTCCTGGGATCGAGCCCCGCATTGGGCTCTCTGCTCAGCAGGGAGCCTGCTTCCCCTTCTCTCTCTGCCTGCCTCTCTGCCTACTTGTGATCTCTCTCTGTCAAATAAATAAATAAAATCTTTAAAAAAATAATCACCCAAATAAATATGCTATTAAAGTTATAAGATTCTATTTTAAGTGTTTATTTTTTTAATATTTTATTTATTTATTTGTCAGAGAGAGAGAGAGCACAAGCAGGCAGAGTGGCAGGCAGAGGCAGAGGGAGAAGCAGGCTCCTTGCTAGCAAGGAGCCTGAAGCAGGATTCGATTCCAGGACCCTGGGATCATGACCTGAACTGAAGGCAGCCACTTAATGGACTGAGCCACCCAGGCATCCCTATTATATGTGTTTTAAAGGAACACCTGGATTCTGATCTGGTTTGAGGGTCAGTCAGTGAAGTTTAACTTGAAATCTGAAAGACAAAATATATTAGCTGTACCAGTGTTATTTTTATCCAGTTTTTTTTTTTTTTTCCTTCTTGGTGATTGAATCTTGAGTATGTGCGGGGTGTTCAGGTGATTTTCCTCTTCTAGAGAACTGGTCTGAGCCCTGAAGAGTGAAAGGATAATGAGCTAAATCACAGGGAGGCTTAACGATAGTTACCTAAAATATTCCAGGAAGGCAGAATCCCTAAGGATTGTTCAGAAGAATCCGAGAAGAGAAAGAAAAGCTCAAGTGGCAGATTCTGGGCAGAAACACAAATAGTTGGTTTCTGTAGCTTTTTATTCGAGGAAATGAAAACCAAGTTATTAATCTTACATGGGAGCAATTTCATCTCATTTTCAGGTTATGTCATTCAATCATTTAGCCGTTTGAGAGTCTCTGAGTAATAAGAGTTTGAGCGCCTTAACAGGAGGAAGAGTGGACCCAGCCTTGTCACTGGAGTAGGATCAGTGTTCAGCCCCAGAAGACACATTTCCTGAGAGCCAGTGCTGTTGTCTCTTCCATTCATGGCTCTTTTCCCTGTGCCTGGAACAGGGCAGGCACATGGGAAGTGTGCAATAAACACCTGCTGAATGAATGAATGAACAAGTAACTGTCAGCTGAAAAGTGAAACGGCATTCATATGGCTGTGCACGCATTAGGAAGGACGTTTTCAACTCTCAGATTTCCAATTTCTCTCCTGCTTATGGTCCCAACTTCTATAGAAAAGCCCAGAGAGTTCCATCAAACAAGTTTTGCAAGATAAAGACTAAGCTTTATTCCTGTTTTTACCCTCAGAGCGTAAGGCCAAGGCAATAGTAGTTGTTCAATAAATCTGTGTAGAAAGATTAAGTTTTGTTTTTATTTTTTGCTTGTGGTGGAGGTGCCAGGGATCAAAGAAAGATTGAGTTTTTTTTTTTTTTTAAAGATTTTATTTATTTATTTGACAGAGAGAGATCACCAGCAGGCAGAGAGGCAGGCAGAGAAAGAGGGGGGAAGCAGGCCCCCTGCTGAGCAGAGAGCCCGATGTGGGGCTCGATCCCAGGACCCTGAGATCATGACCTGAGCCAAAGGCAGAGGCTTTAACCCACTGAGCCACCCAGGAGCCCCGAAAGATTGAGTTTTAACAGCCTTTGGGATCAATAGCCTTCCGTTAAGTTGCTCTAGGATTCTGAACTTCAAGGGTCTCAACCATGGGGCCATCTGAATAGGTAAGATGCCTTATTCATGCTGTCCCTTTGAGGGCACACAAAGCCCTTTGCAGAGGAGCTAGAATATAGGTACCTGCTTTACGTCACACCGAGATCTGCAGAGGATCGCGTTCTAGGAAGCATAGGGACACTGGGCACCAGCATCCAAAAAATGGATTTTTCCATATATCTTGTTTTCTGTGATTGGAGAACTTGTAAAAACATGTTGTAAGCAGTAAAGCATTACTCAAATATAAAATATGACCCCCCCCGGCTTGCGGATACACCAAATCTAACCTTGACACTATTAATCTTCAGTGTCTAAATGTCTTTAACCATTTCCTTTCTCTCTTCCTCCCCTTTTGCCTTCCTTCCCTTTTTTCCTTTACCAAAAACAAACACACAGACCCACAAAAGCCAGTTTTATTGAACTCTTAGTGTGTCTTAAATTGGAGAGAGAGGGATGAATGAGGAACATTTGCAGCCTTCAAAACTCTCTCTGTCTAGTGGGGAAATAAGCATGGAGGTAAGTGTAAAAGGATCTTAGCCCTAGACTTGGAGGTTTGAAGGATTTCATGAAGCCAGAGACGATGGGTTTGAGGAAGGAAGTAAAAAAGATGGGCTAAGATGATAATTATAGTGTTCACATCTGTTTATACCAAGAAGTGCTGCAGACTTGGTACTCGTGTATCCTAACATTTGAAGGGAAGTTCAGGATGAATGGGAACTGACCTCTGAAAGAATAAGTTCACTGGCACAGACAATCAGTGGATTAAACGTGTATTGGACTATCTGTTTTCAGGCAGGAGACAGAAGAAGGAAGGGCAAGGGGGAGACGGTGGGGGCAGGCTTGTAAGTTGGACAGTTGTGGCCTTGGGCAGTACCTGCTTCAAGGTGCTCTACATAAAGTGGGCAATGTTGGTGCCATGAAGAGAATTGGAATATATAAGAAGACTAGTTCATGCTGTGAAATCATTGCTTGAATACTTATGTTTTAAACCCTTGAAACCCTTATGTTTTAAACTTTTATTATGGGATGCTTGAGTGGCTCAGGCGGTTAGGCCTCTAACTCTTGATTTCGGCTCAGGTCATGATCTCGAGGTCCTGGGATCAAGCTCTGCAAGGGGCACTCAGCAGGGAATCTGCTTGAGATCCTCTCCTTCCCTCTCTCTCTACCCCCTCACTTGCTCTCTTTCTCTCTAAAATAAATAAATAAAAACCTTCAAAAAATAAACTTTTTATTATAGAAAATTTCAAACATATATATAGAGAGACTAGTATAAAGCACGAGAGTATAGTAATAAAATGATGCCTCCCCCTTCTGTACCCTTCACCTGATTTCAACAATTATCAGCCCACAACCAGTCTCATTTGATAGGACTTCCCCACTTTCCACCACAGGATTGTTTTGAATTCCAGACATCATCTAATTATATCTATAAATGTTTCTTTTTAAATCTCTACATTTAATAATTATTTTTTTTCTAAAAATAGAGCATGGTATCATCATCTAACCTAAAATGTTAATAATGATTTCTAAATAATATTAAATTATCATCTGTTCCTATTGTCACATATATTATTTTCACTGTGGATGTGTTTGAATTGGGATCCAAACAGGGTTCACAAATTATATGTGGCTGATATGTAGCATAAATGCTGTCTTACCCATAAGTTTCCACTCTCTGACATTCTTGGTTCCTTACAATTTATTTGTGGAAGCTAGGTTGTTTATCCCATAGTGCCTCCCACAAGCTGGACTTTGATGATTTCATACCCATGGTGTCAATTGGCATGTTCTTCTAAATTCTGGTTAGATTTATACATCTGGTCAGATTCAGGTTCATTTGTGGTTATTGTTGTTACTATTTCCCAGGTGGTAGTGTGTATTTCTATGAGGAGGTATAGCTCCATTAGTGATATTAACATTGGTCAGTGAGTTCATTAACTATCAGCCTGCCCCATCCATTGTCATCTTCCCTCCAGCATTTCACTTCATGGTTTGAGTCACCATTGACCCTCATTGCCCACATCCCTGTTTCCATTAGGACTGCAAAATGACAATATTCTAATTCAGAGTAGATGGTAAACCCCACCAAGATTTGAACCTGGATGCCTGGATTTGGAGTCCAGTGTGTAAGACTAAACAAGTCTGAGTGACCTGAAAAACTGTCAATCTTCTTTTTCAAATCTTATGCCATATCTACTTGTCTCCTTTCTGCTGAGGTCAACTTGTCTTCCTAATCTGTACTGCTTTGTTGTATCAAGTTACATTAAATCAAATTATATCATTTTTAAAAATTCTTGAATTACAATGAAAGGGGTAAATTGAACTGTTGTTAAGAGCAATTTTCTTAGAATTTTCTCTTTACTCTGAACAGTGATGGCTTCAAAATGAGTAAAGCTGTTAGCAGAAGAAAAGCATACATTTCGGTATGCAAACATTCAGCACCTTATTTGAGTGGCTCATTAGATAACATCTGAAACACAATTCACCATCAGAGTAGTTGTTAGTGGAATGTGCTAGCACTGTTATATAACTTGGTAGTCTTTATTCATTGCTACTGGCTACCTTTAAAGTTTTAGTTATGTATTATGTATTACATTTGTATTCATTTGCTTTTTAAAAACTAATGTCCTTATTTTGGGATGGGAACGCCACTGAAGAACAGGCCAATAGTATCTCAATTTGGCAATATTGGAACACCAGAGCAGTGTCGTTCAGAGGCATCCTTCAGTGGACGCACTGTTGAAAATGGTTGCTCCACAATGATGTGTCATTGAATGCTCCCCTTGTTGGCCCACATAGACTGTCATATGTGGATTTCCCCAACCCGTGGAAAGCTATGTAAGCCGGAAAGGCTTCATAGATGTGCAAAGTGTTACATAGTCAACACAAGACCCACATTCAGAAGGGCTCTGTGCTTGGTTCTGCAATTCTTAATAACCTTATCTTTGAGCTTGTATTTTGTAGCTAGAGTCCAATGGGACAATGGAGAGTGCATATGAGCAGATAAGATCCCAGAAATATGTGACTGCTGTTCCTTGCTGCCCCATTTGCATATAGCTTATGAGAGCCCATGAACCAAGAAATCTGGTAAACTAACCACATGTGGTAGTCACTCAAAGTGGGTACAGGTAAATGTGTTATATCTACGACTGAGTAAGTGGGGGTCTTAATGGCCCCAAGAGGCCACATTTTCTGTTTGAAGCAGAACTAACCCTGAACACAGAAAGAAGTCAGTGGTGTTCTAAGAAAAATGAGAGACCAGGGAAGCTTGTCTTGTCCTTTTTTACTATTGTTACTTCCTTAACATTAGTAAAACACTGAAAATGCCAACAGATGATGGCATAGTTCCTTTTCCTTTCAGTCCTCCTTCCTCATCCATAAGCCTGAGGTAGAGAGCTGGTGGAGGGTATGCATATCAACAGATGAGTTAGTTTTATGCAGCATTTTCACTCATTACCACATTTTGGTAACAATAAATACGCAAGGAAGAGCTACAAAATACGAATTGTGTAATTTGGTGATTCTGCCTAGTTAAATACTCTTATATTTGCATTTAAAACTGACATTGCACAATATAAAGATGGAAGGTAGAATTTGTGCTAATTATTAAAAATTTTAAGTTTTATTTACTTAGAACAACACTAAATAGCAAATTAAAAAAAACAAAAAAGCCCAAAAACACCCTACAATGACAAGTCAAGAAAGAGACCATCAGAGAAAGTAAAAAGCTTCAAAAAAAAAGTTTCATATTTTAGTACACTTTAATTGTGCTTTTGGGCCAGGTTTTGAACAAGGGACTTGACATTTTCATTTTGCACTGGACTCTTTAGGTGATGTAGCCAGTCTTGTCTGTAAGGCACCACAATGTTCGTGTCATTTTTTCCCCCCTTGATATCATACTTGGCTATTCCTTTTTTCTTTTCTCCTGATTATTTTGACATTTTGTATAGTCTTACAGACTCTAGTTAAATGAATGATTTCTCTTGTTTGGTGATACAAGGGTCATTTAAAAATCTGAAATCTGAAGTGCTTTGAGATTTCTGCTCATTTGTAGAGACAGATGGGCTGTGTTTAATTAGGTGAGTTAGTCTCATAAATTAATTATCCTCATATGGTTTTATGTTGAAAAGATTACATTCAAATAAGAAGACAAGATTCAGGTTTCCATTTGTAGGGAAGGAAGAGAATAGAGGCAATTTCTTAGGATTGTTCATGTCAAACCAAACCAAACAGTAGAAACCCCTCTTGCATGTGAAGTTGAGCTCTTAAAATGCTCCATTCTGGTAGTGAAGGTTTGTTATTAAAATCAGATTTCCCCATTGATCAAATAATGCTTTAATACTTCTTGGAGAGCAAAATAGCAAATAGATGCCCTTGAATTGGCTATGAACAGTAATATAGCAATTTACTTAACTTGTCCATGTGTTTTTAGGGAAAGGTAATTATCTTAATTTGAATATTTCCTCCCTCTTACAGTTAGTCATTTATCTCTGCAGCTTTTCTTTTCTTTTCTTTTTCTACAGTTGTGTCTGCTTTATTGAATAAAGGTGCTCTGATCTCTGTTGAAATGCCTCAAAATTAATTGCTGATTTTGCTGGAGAAATACGAATTGGTTAGTCAAAGAGACATCACCACCTGGCTGTCCCATTCCATTCACCCGACAGAACACTAACTGTTCTTAGGGATAATGTGATGTATTTATACTCAGAGAATTAATCACACATGATTTTTCCTGTATCTGAAATTATGTCAAATTTAACTCAATTCATTTTCATTCCTATTCTTTTGGTTCCTTTTAAGATACTATTACTAGGTACTTTTATTTGTCTAACTCTGATTAATCTCATACAATTTATGTCTCTTCCATTAACATATACATACAATAAGGCTGCTTCTCTTTAAATACTTTTAACTTTTCCCTTGTTTCGTCTTCCTTTTTTTCTGCTTACTTGCTGACATATTGCTTAGTCTGTTAATAACAGGTAGTTTCAAGCGTTTATTCATTAAATATGCATAAACAAAAGAAAGTAGACAACCTGGACAAGAAATCTAAAGGAAAACTCACAGAAACAAACTCTGGACCAGTGACTCTTAGTTTTCTTCTTAGAACAGCTTCCATATGGATGACAGTCAAGGTCAGGATGTCTGCATCAAGCTTTTCATAGCAGGATGCCCTGCCTCTTCTCTTCTCACTTTATAAGGTCTCCCTGATCAACTTTAGTTAGTCTGTAAGCTCAGCCATATCCTAGACTTGGTGGTTCACAAGCCTTCCTCTCCAGTGAACCCATTTCTCTGAGCTCTGCCTGCTCACGAGAAAACTCCACGTGGCTTTCCCGTAATGAATTCACCAATTGCTCTTTTGTGTTCCCATTTCAAATAATGGCTCCATGATCTGTTTGGGAATTCATGCCAGAAACCTTGGACACTTCAAAACCCTTCCATCTCTCACCCATCTGCAAGTCTGTTGATCCCAGATCCTAAATGCCTTTTATGTCTGTCCTTTGTATTCTATCTCCAACGCCCCTTGACATAGTGGCACTAAAAGATCACATTACTTTGCTTGTCTGTTTCACTCTGGACTTCTCTGCATTGCTTTCAGAATAATGTTTATGATATCCAAATCTTCCCAATTTGGCGATGAGACTCCCATCCTCAGAACAATCCAGTTCCTTTTCTAGTTCATCCATTTGTTTATTTTTTAATTCTTTTAGAAGTTGTGATCTAAACTTTATTACATTGTACATTCAGTATTTTACCATCCAGCTTCTCGATAGCTGCCAAGGCTTATCTGTGGCCTACCACAGTCTCTCTCTCTCTCTCTCTCTCTCGCCCCCCTCCTCTGTCTCTCTCTCATACACGCACTTTATATTTAAATAACATACTATAACCTGCATTTAGACAAATACATACTCTCCCTGGTGCTCCCATACTTTCGATTGTGTGGTTCTCTGCAAACACCTTCTCTTCACCTAGACACTGGAAAATTCCTATACATTATTCAAGTTGCAACTCCAATGCTACTTTCTCTGCAATGTCTTCCTTTAATCTTAGACTGGCCTCAGGGCTCTTCCTCCTTCCCTCTCACTGCACTTGGTACATACATCCATTACAACTGTGGACTAACACATTTGTAATGGTTTCTTTATTTGTTGGGTTTGTCACTGGCCTGTAAGTTCTCTGAGGGCAGGGATCATGTCATTGCCTCTTTTTGTCTCAGTGTTTGACACAACACTTGATAAGTGATAGACTTTTAATGAGTATTTGTTGAATAAGTGAGAATATTCTATGTCTGCTTTCCTACTAGTTTTATATTTCAATCTTTCTTTTTCATTGACTGGATCTTATGGGTTTTTTTCTCAACCTCTTTTGTCTTGTTTTCCGCCTTTCCCTTCTGAGGGGGTTGAACACTGAGCATCAGACACAGAAACAGCCTCTCCCCTCTGTATGTGTCATGTTGTGCACAAAGCAGTAAGGTGCCAAAGGTACACATACTTTCTAATGTTGAAGAGCCCAGGACATCCTAGGTCTGTAGTTCACCAAAAGAAGCCCCCATTTGTTGCTTGATAACAGCAGATATGACATTTCCCTTGACCTGCAGTTTCCATAAAAATTGAGTATCTTGGGGCGCCTGGGTGGCTCAGTCAGTTAAGTGTCTGCCTTCAGCTCAGGTCACGATCCCTGCTCAAGGTCCTGGGATTGAGTCCTGCATCAGTCTCCCTGCTCAGCAGGGAGTCTACTTCTCCTTCTCCCTCTACCTCTTCCCCATCCCTGCTCATGCTCTCTCTTGCTCACTGTCTCTCTCTATCTCAAATAGATAAATAAAATCTTAAAAAAAGAAACCCTGAGTATCTTAAGGGCTCTTACCGTCTCTTCATTCCCAATGCCTAGATCAGTGCCTAAGAAAATAATTATTTTCACAGTTATTAATGTCAATCACTTTTCTCACTGTTGGGAGGATCAGTTTTAGAGATTAGTCATGCATTTTTTTTTAACCTGGATATAAGTGTATTGGGGTGGAGGAAGTTCTCAGTCCAGTTACTTTTGTTCGGTAACCAATCCAGCACGTATCTATTGAGTTTCAGGCTTCTTCATGGAGTTTATAGCCTAGTGAGGAAGGTAGACTTCAATCAGTCCTTCCTTTAGGGAGTGTAGTAAACTGAGGCAAGTTCTGTGAAGGAAGAAATGTTATTTCTTAGGTAGAATAACAAAGAAACATGTTCTAGACCATGGTCAAGGCAGGAATTAATTTTTCTGTTGTCCAAATACTTCACTTGAACGTAGGCATGATGCAGGGCAGTTTGGTGGTTGCAGTGCAATTCTGACGTTCTTCACAGGTTAAGAACATGAGTGTGAGACTGCCCTCGCTTCAGATGCCAGCGACAAGTCTGGGGTTCCCAAATTTCCTACACGTCTGACCAACTGACTGCAAATGAGGGACTCCTATTACCACCCCCCATTTTTGATAATTCCCAAACCTCTAATCATGTGGTTGGTCTGGCTGGCATGGTCAAACCCCATCTTGAGTGATGTCTTTAGCATAGGGTATAAACTCAGCTGCGGCTCCAGAGCCGACCATGAATAACAGAGGTATTCCTATCCCAAGGGTCTAGAGGCTCCCTCCTAGGACCTGAGAACAAAGGCCATTTGGATTCTTTATTATACAACATTGGTTTAGTTCCTCAATGGCAGCCATAAAAAGATATATAGATGATAGAATAATAGCTGCAATCACATGGAGGATGGAATTCAAGGCCTGAGTCAGGAAAGCTTCCTGGTTAGACAAAGAGCCGTCTGTAAATGTGTGCTATTAATCAAAGTTGATATTTTCAGAACCCTTGCTAAGAGCCAGGTGTGATTCGCAGGGCTTTTTAGCCACTGACTCTCTTCATCTTCATGACAATCCTGAGACTCTACTGTTATTATCTCCTTTTAACAACAAAGGAAAGAGGCACAGAGACATCCAGTGACTTTACCAAAGTGCTGCACAACTGAGAAGGGGTACAACCATGCTTTGGACTTAGGTAGTTGGGCTTGCTCCAGAGACACATGCAGAACCACAACCTGTACATATCAAGATAAGTTCAGAAAAAAAGTGCCTGGGTGGCTCAGTTGGTTAAGTGTCTGACTTTGAATAGTTTACTAGAGCCTTCCGGAGAACAAATAGAGCAAGAATAGAACAACACATCCAGGGGAATGGAAGTAGAAAACCTTGTAAAGAGCAGAGAAAGAGTAGATAGAAGTATTTTCTGGGGGAAGGGGAGCATGGAGATACACACACACACACACACACACACAGACACACACACACACAGGGAGGTATATCAAGAAGGAAGCAAAATGCCCTCCACAGCAATAGGGCATTAGGTAATATATTATATTTCATGGCACATGACCATTAAGAATGTATTCTCTGATAAAGTGGCATTTAATTTTGAAGGACATTTCTCATTCCATGGCATAGAATATACTCAAACTGCAGAAATTTTATCAGTGCTGAGGATAAAGACAATCCTGATCAAATTTTCAGGTAACAAAATACTTTGAGGAAATAACACAACCATAATCCAAACCATGGCATTCGAACATTTTTTATGGATTAAATTTGGCAAAAAAATTAGCGAATGTAAATATAAAGAACAACAAATACAAACAAATATAAAGTTCTGTACTTAGGTCTAAGTGGGGAAGATGTATCTTTAGAGAATCATATGTTCAAGGTATTTGGCTGATTAAAAAAAGAATTCTGTACCTAGAGGTCAAAACCACGACTGCTCCTCTCTGCCCTGAAAGGGCTGAACACCCTGAATTCTACTGCTGTGTTCACTCAACTACAGCCACGTTCTCTCACAACATTTGTCAATCTAGGTCTCCCCTTGAGGCTTTGGAGTGGCTCTTCCCTCTGCCTGGAGTGTTCTTCCCCAGATACATACATGGTTCACTCCCTTACTAATTCTGGTCTCTGCCCAGATAGCCTCTCAGTAGTCTTTGACCACCTTATTCAGAATACCTCCTCCTACATTTTCATTTTCCATCTCTGGTTCTACTTTACTTTCCTTCATGGTGTTCTCCCCCCTGACGTTGTGTTGTATGGTCAATTGCTTATTTGTTGTCCATCTCTGCTTCTCAAAGGTAAGCCTCATGGGGGGGGCCATTTGGTCTTATTCACCTTCATGTCCCACCCCCCAGAAGTCCTCATTCTAGGCCTTTAATTGAGATCAAATATCAAATAACAGGTTGCATCAGGCTTAGACATTCTCTTGCATCTTAAGAATTTGTCTTATGCAACCACACCTTCTCTCTTTGATCACACTTCCATCATTATCACATTGCAAGGAGGTGGGACAAATGTAATTATCTTAATAGCTGGCACCTGAATTTCCTTGTTATACCACTTGAAGTAGAGGATGAGACTTTGAAGAGCAGCCTCAAGTAGCAAAACTCTCTTGCTAAGAATGAGGCTTGAGGGAGGATTTATTATACGTTGTGGTGGGGATGTTGGGCTACTGGGTTTGGAAGAGTAGGATGGAGAAAGGGACGCAGGATGAAATGGAAGAGGTTGAGGTTAGGGCAAATCAGAGAAACTGCCCAGGGCAGGGGAGGTGGAGGTGGGTGGGTGGTATCCAATGTCATTTCAGGAACAAGTCCTTTTTTATTAGAACTCTATTTCTCCACAAATGTTTTGTGAGAATAGGCTTAATGTTGTGCTGTCATAGAAACAGGAAACCAAAAGACAAAATACTCCCCGATGTTTTAAGCACCTAGAAATTTGTAGAAATCTTGGCTTGTGCTTACAGTATCACATGCTGAGAAATTGGGGGTTCCAAGCCAAGATCTTAGGATCCTGAGACAGCAGGGAGGACAAACAGACACCTGGGTTACAAATACAGCTTAATAGTGGATGTTGAAGGAGGGGCAGAAGTATCTGTTACTTGTGGCTTAATTTTTATCACTTTCTCCCCCATCTCCCAGCAAATTCTTACACCTTTCAGTTTGGAATAGGAAGCACTGAGGTCTCAGTAGTGCTTCATAGACTGGCTAAGACCATTCCAGCGCTGGACACTGGGTTAGGATCTCAGCTCAATACTCCTTAGCTGTATGATTTTCGGTATGTTACTTGATGTCTCTGTGCCTCACTTGCGCAATCTGTAAAATGGAGATGGTCTTTCTCAAGGTTGCTATGAGGATTTGAGCTTAGACGTAATTAATGTTACTTGAGTGTTTGTTTTCCTTATTATTGTTACTATTATCATACCATTATTATTATTAATATACAGATAGATCAGAGACAGGTTGACACCTGAAAACAAAGCCCATGAAAACTGAAGGCAGTGACTGCATTGGAAATAGAAATCTGGTCTCTTTGAATTTCATTCCCCTCCTCTTGAAAGGTACAATGTTATTTGAAGAGAGAGAAAAGGAATAATTTATAAAGCTCGAATTTTTCCTCTCATTTCAGTAAGATGATATTTATCTCAAATTTCCCTGAAATCTACTGAGGTACTTTTTAAAAAGTGTGTGTGGGAGGGCATTTTCTTCCTGCAGGCTCTCACCTTCTTCTAGAAGCTTCTCGGCTGAACTTCAATTCTCCCACGCCCCCGGCAAGCTGATGTGGAGGGTGGTAGCAGGCCAATGCTGAGTGGGTTCTGGTAAACAAAGGCCAGGTTTGGTCACAGTGCTCTCAGGGGGCAGGGCCTGGACAAGATGTTCTGTGTTTGTGTTTGTGCTTGCGCACTCAGAAATAGCAGCAGACTCTGAAGGTCTCAAGAACTCTGAAACTCACAGCTTTGCTTATGAGTTGTAATGAAAGCTGTGAGTTTTCTAAAGGTTATTTGGACAGAAGAGGATCTCAGCATGCAGAGGAAAAGATTACCACTGCCTGCCCTTCCAGTTGTAGCCAAACCCACAGCATTGTTGACAGCTGGGCAAGGCCAGTTCTCCCTCACAGAGAGAGCCTGGGTGCACCACCTGGCCCTGGGCCCCCAAAACGCTCTGAGCACGCCGAAGGGAGGGCTGTCCTTATAAGGCATAAGCTGTTGGAAAGACAAACTTCTGCACAGGGGCTGTGTGCCCTGAGGAGAAGGCTTACATCTAGACCTACAAAAGTGGAAAGGAACTGGTAGGGTGGGACTGTGTGGCCAGCCTCTGGCTGCAGGTGACATAGCAAAATGCAAACTGATCTTACAATACCTGAAGAGGAGCAAACTCTCCCATGGCCCTGTCCCTTTACACCAGGTAAGGGAAGGTATGACATTCTGTGGCCAGGGCTGAGAGTGGCACTCTTCACCAGGAATAGGTAATAAAAGAGAAAGGTAGATGGTATGTGTTCAGGGAAGAACTGAAACTAAGATATACCTGAGCATCATGGGACAAGACTTTGCCTGTGCTGCTGGGGTGATGGCAGTTGTCCTGTTGACAGATGTGTGTGTGCATCCTACATAAGTCATAAAAAAGGGCACTCAATGGAGAACACTTTTTTGGGGGATGGGTTATGTGAAGGAAGATGGTGTTCTCATGGTTCTGGTAACCTCATTCTCTTTCAGATTTAAATTTTATGACAAATTTAAGGCACCTTTCTTTGTGGTAACATGCTCTCTCTCTCTTTTTCCACCTGTATATTATATCCCCCTGAATTACTTTTTCTGGTAACTCCAAGAACAATCTAGTTCCGGGTGAAAGAGTGCTTGGAAATAGCAGTGTGCCCTGGCCCACTTCCTCCCTCTCCATCTGGTCCAGGAAGACCCAGCGCTGCTGTGAGAAAATCCTTCAATGGAGTTCTCCATGTAAATGAGCTAGGGGAGTCTCCTCTTTCCTGTCCTTCATGTCCCCAGAGAAGAGTTGAAGATCTTCTACAACCTTCCTACAATTGTCCATATGACATTTGGAAACAGGGATGGCTTCTTGGCATATGCATACCTTTGGCTCTGCATTGTGACCTTTAATTAGCAGACGTATGTTTGACCTCATCAGAATGCCTGTCGTTCTCCAGTTATCAGGCCAGGTCATCTTCCTGTAGTTCATAGGGAGCCCCTGTCCATTGGGATCCAATGCCTTTGTGTCGTGGAGAGATAGAGGCAAATAAAACAGAACCCCCAGTCCCATCTGGCAAATGAACCAGAAACTTGAGGTGAAAGTATCATAAATACAAACAAGATAAGACACACAAGCCCATCAAGAAGCACATATAAACAATTTCTTGGTGATTTAAAATGTTTATTGTTTTTTCCAACTATTACATTGTGGTTGAGTATCTATCTTTTTCAATGACTGTAACTATATCTAATTCCAAAAGAGTTAATCACTCCAAAGTTATGAATATATTGTAATTAGTAGAATGTATAAAGTGAGTTCATGTGGTAATAGTCATTTCTTCTTCACAAAATGCCAAAGAAAATAGGCATTAAAACCACAATTTGTTGTTGCAAATATTGTCTTTTTCAAATTGTCACTCCTGAAATTTTCCGAGATATTTAGAAGTGTTCTAGAGAATTCCTAAGTGTATTAGCTTCCTACATGGATAATTTGTCTATTTTGAAGGAGTGTAGTGCTGAATCTTGACAAAATTCTCATACAAAATTATTTCTACTCTCCTCTACTTGGTTGTCACGGGCTCAGAATCTGCCCCCTCCCCAAAGATTTTTGCAACTTTCTAAGATATCTAGCACTGAAAAAAAGAATACATGTGTGATCAGTCATTACTAAAAAAGTATCTTTAAATTGATTAGATAATCAATAGAGAGGTTCCATGCACATCCTTGTGCTTATACAAAGGGTGACTTCATGCTTAGGAGAAGTACATGGCTGGGGAAAGGTGTAATTTGTGCGGTGCTCTAAAGGCTCCCTCTATATTCTACTATATTTTTATGGATAACATTTATGATTTGGGGTAAAGATACCAAAGCTTTAAGGCTCTTGTTAAATAAAAATCCCCCAGCGCTGAGAGCGGGAAACATGACAAGCCTTTATCAGCCTCTACTACCGTCCTGTGAAGTAAGATCATATTTGAGCTGAAAGCAACTTGGAGACCACTGATTACATATTCTCCATTTACAGTTGAGGAACCCCCGAAACCCAGAGGGCATAAGTAATGATGCTGATGATGCTGGTGACAGGAGCCACTAAGGGGATGGTAAACACACCAGCATTTTGTTGAGGGCTTCCCTCATTCATTCATATTCATCAGGTGAATTATGGAATGCCTGCTTCTTTAGCAGTTCTGAGAGCAAATTCTTATTTACAACAGGCTTTCTAGGGGTCTTTAGAGACCAGAAGCATGCTTTTCTCTGTCCCTAATCTCAGCATTGCATCGGGAGCAAATGCTTCATTGGGGATAAATTAATATACCCCTACAGATGAGCAATTTATCCCTTCTCCCTGGGGAAAACAGCCCCTCAAGAAAGCCCTTGGAGCTACTGTGGCAGCCAGGGCACCAGGGGGCCAATTTGTTTACTTCTTTTTTGGCTTTGTTTGCTAAATTCCTGTTTCTAATGAGCTAATAGATGTCGGATGCACATAAAGTTCATTTATTTCCTTTGGTAGGTTTACATATTTACAGAAAAACAAACCCCTCCAATCACTGAAAGAACAAAGCCATGCAGCTGCTTAAAATCTTTTAATTATGACAGAAACAATTCTTTGAGTTTTAAATTAGTAAAAGAAAGTTAAGTGGAAAACCGAAAGCTCATGCCTGACAAACATATTTCCCCAAACAGATTGAATACTACTGGATCTCAGACACTATTTTACTAGTGTTTTTAATTTGTGGAAGACTTTGAAAAACTCTTGACCCAAGTAAATTCTTTTTTAAAAGCATCAGCTTTACATCATTTGAACATTAAAAAATGAGAGGCTTTTAAAATAAAAAATTGTTACTTAGGGATTACAGACAAAAGCTTGAGCTCCTTATTGGAAGACACAAAGAAACATATTTAATCAGATAGGTAAATTTATTTCAACAATATCAATTACAGTTTCATTCCCAAGTTAGCTTACATAAACAGTCTTTGGTAGAAATTACCAAGGTTTGGTAAGATTAAATTGTTATGAAATCTATTGTACTCAAACTTTCTTGTGGTTATTAATAGATTTGAAATTAGGCAAAAAGAAATTAAAAGTTTATTTTCTAGAAGAATTTGTTTGAAGTTTCTTATAGGTCTTACAAAGTGCATTTAATTAAGTTCCCAATTTTGTAATTAACAATATGTTAATTGGATTCTCTTGAAGTTGTTCCATGTTAACTTGGAGAAAAAGTCTTAGGTCCAAATATGTCTCAGATTTCAGGGTAATATCTTAAAACAAACAAACAAACCCTCCAGAATGTTTCCAGGATAAAGTGCTCCAAGTATGATAGCTTGATGTTGAGATTTTCTAATCTTTTCTGTTCTTTTTATACTCAAGGGCCCACCTATAGTTTAGGAATAAAAGTAACTGCTTTTGTGGGAAAAAAATCAGATCATCCTCTATAAACGATTTGAAAATTTTTTTTTTCAATTAAAAAAGTAAAGAGAAGTGCTCCTTTTTCTCCCCCTGGCTTTTGAAATACTGGAAAAAAATAAAAGAAAATACTTGATCTCGAAATTCCCATATTTTGCATTTTAATGTGTCCTACTTAGAGAGTAGATTGCTACCCCAAATTACTTTGTTCTCCATATAGTAAGACTTTTGCTTATTCCAGAAAGCTGTGCCTAGTTAAATTTATTGTCTTCCCAATTTCGCAGGAACAAAAGACTCAAAGCTGAGGGTTATCTAAAGAATGTAAAAACATTTTTTTTTTCCATTTAAATTCATGGCATCTTGAATGTACCACAAAGCGTTTGTGACAACTGTTAAAACAACATATTACTCAATGTGTTCAAATTCTGCTCTTCCTCCAAATGACCACCGTGAAATAGTGCATGCCTGGAAGCTCACATGTGATTGTGGTAAGACATGGAGAATTGTTTATCTGGAGACTACCAACAGAAAAGGCAGATTGTAAACTGAGCTCATAGCCGATTTACTGAGTTTAGGGGTTTATTACTCAGCCATTCAATACATTCCACAAAGACTTCATGATACTTGTTCTATGTCAAGCATTGTGTTTTGCATGGGGAATACCTTGTCAGCTAAATACAAACATGCCCTCAGGGGACAGCCTGGGGCTGTGGGTGGGCTTCAGAGTGTGCTCCTGTGAGGAGCCCTGGGAATTCAGCATCCTTTCCTAGCATGGAAGGAGAGCAATATATTGCCTGTTTTTAGAAGATCAGGTGTGGTGCTCTTGAATACCACATATTTTACTTACTCTACAGCTTGTAGAACCACAGAAAAAATCAAGAATTTAACTTTACTTTCTTAAGAGCCATAGCCAGACCTGGCATCAGTCCTGTCAGGGATCCTAAGGTGGGAAAAGACGATCCTTTGAGGGAACAAGGAACAGGTTCTCACATGAAGTACAAAGGAAGGGGCAGTGCACTGGCCCCTTATCTACCTCTTGGGTCCAGATGGACTTTGGCTAAATGTGGAAGTTAGTTCAGAAGCTCTCCGTGGATGACAGAAGAGCAATGACCTGATCTTGTGGACTCCTGCCGAAAGGAGATCCCTACCATCTGCCTCCAAGGAGCATGATGGCAACAGGCAGCTAATGAATAAAGTCACAGTATGCCTATGCCCTAAGCCATGTGCCCTTTTGCCTGGATGGTTCTAATTGGAAACTCTCGGGCATTCAGAGAGATGGGTCTACACAGAAGCATTTCTTACTTCCATTCAGTGAATGTTCCTGTTCTTAGCACAGGTCCTGGCATTGGCAGGTGTTTAATAAATATGGACCGAATGGAAAGCTACCAAGTTTCTCCATGACTAGATACTTTGCTAAGAAATATAGAACAAGAAAAAGACCAACTCCTTTACTCATTCTTTAAAAGATTAGTGGGATCAGGATTATGAAACTTCTAGAAATTGAGAAACAACTTTTGCTTTTAAAAGAACTATTTATTACCTCCCCATCACGGTTCCTTTCCCTTGAAACTGGCAGGATTACGTGGAGGTCTCATGAGAATCAACAGGCACAAAACAAGTCCACTCTGATCTAACCATGTGTCTTTGGCATTCTCCCTCCCATCACATCACCCCAGGTCAAATAATTGTGGACAAAAGAGCTGGGGATGGAGTTGCAAGAACCCTGCTGTCTCTAGAAATAAAGGAAAATAAAATCTCGGCTTGCTGTTATTATGTACCTTGTGTCCTACAGAATGGATTCCTCAGTACTTCCTTTTCAAGCTAAAGAGCTGACTTCCATATTCTTTCCAGTTAGTAACATTCTGAAATATACCCACGCCTAATTGTAATTCTAATCACTACACTTCTGTGTGATCTAGATGAAAAGAAACAAAATAGCTTTTTATTTTAAAAATTTGCCATCAAAAACAAAAATAAAGACAGTAGTACAATGAATCTGGTGCACCAGCTTTCAGTTTCCATACTGTCAACACAGGTCATCTTTTTCATCTATACCTCTGCCCACTACCCCTTGGTGGGATTAGTTTGATGTAAAACCTATATATCATGCTTCATCTTCATCTGCATATTTTGGTATGTATTCCTAAAAAATAAGGACTCAAAAAAAAAAAACAAACCACAAGACCATTGTGACATCTAAATTATTAAGAATGATTCATTAATATCATCAAATATTTACTTAGTATTCACATTTCTCCAAGAGACTTCAGATTAGTGTGTGTGTTTTTTTAAGATTTTATTTATTTATTTGACAGAGAGGAGAGCGTACAAGCAGGGGGCGCGGCAGGGAGAGGGAGAGGCAGGCTCCCGCTGAGTAGAGAGCCCAACATGGGGCTCGATCCCAAGACCCTGGGATCATGACCTGAGCTGAAGGCAGACACTTAACCAACTGAGCCACTCATGTGCCCTCAGATTAGTTTTGATAGATATGTTTGAGCAGGATTGAAATCAGACTCATACACTGATATTGGTGATGTATTAATTTCTTTCAATAGTCTGTAGGTTCCCCTCTTCATCTCTCTTTACTTGAATTTTTTTTTAATTGAGGTAATTAGGTCATTTGTCTTATAGAGTTTCCCCAAGGTCTATATGTCTATAAATTTGTAAATTACATACCCATGGTGTTAATCATGATCCTTGGGACCTTGTATTTTCTGTAAATTGGTCATTACATCTAGAAGCTTGACTATATATTGTTTTTTGGAGTTTTTTTGTTTTGTTTTTTAAACAAGGCTTACTCGTATGTGGTGCTGTCCACCCTTATCAGGAGATGTACAATGTTTGGGTTTTCTATTTTCTTGTCAGGCTACTAGCCATTAATGAGTATTGCCTAGATCAATTACTTTCTTAGAAACGCAAAATGACAAAATTATAATTTTTTATTTTCTCTTAATTCTTAGCTGGTAAACTTCCAAAAAAAGAGACATCATCTTGTTGATTCTTGAGTTATCTTGAAGTATGGTTTGATAGAAAAGGCAGGATAAATGGGTTTTTTTTTTCTTGATTTACCAGTTTTTAAAATAATGAGTGGTTCTATTTGATTTCCTGAAGCGAGTGGCTGTGTTTTTCAAGTATAATTATGAACCTGTAGGTTTAATTTAATTATATTTAATAAGTTTTAATCCATTGGATGTATTATACTCATTGATACTAAAATCAACTTATTTATGTATAGTAGGTCTTTTCGATACAATCCTAGAAACCTGTGATAGCTTCCTTATTTTCTGTTTGGACCAGAGAGTAAATATTTTAGGCTTAGCGGGCCATAAGGTCTCTGTCGCAATTGCCATGCATAGTTGGTATATAAAGGACTGAGCGTGGCTGTGTTCTTTATTTATAAACATCAGGCCTGCAGGCATTTTTTTGTGGGCCCCTGCATTAAAGAGTATTAAAAACGTATGTTTGAAGAGAAAAAGAGCGAAGGCACAACATTAAGTGCATTTAATCCTTACTCTATCCTTCACCCTACCAAAATGCATTTCTGTTTAATAGTTTGCAAAGGAAAAGAAGGCAAGCATGGCAGAACAGAGGTGAAGTGAATGGCAGTGGGTAATGGCATTGGTCTGATGAAATAATAATGCTAAGTTTTTATTGCAATTAAAAGCCTTTACTTTATATGTTTTTATACATTATATATATATATATATATATATATATATATATATATATATACACATAGATATATATGTGTATATGCACAGTCTCTATATATATGAGCACATGTGTACATAAAGGGCAATATTCACTCTAGTCATGTTAAAAGCCCTCTAGCAGGACTTTCTTGGGGATTGCCTTGTGTCACTGTGGGTAGACTCCAGGAACTTCAGGGTTGGATGAGTTCTCCATTTATCCAGTATAGCCCTTCCCAATGTGTGACTTCCTCTATAAACCATCTAGCAAATAGCCAACTAGACCGTTTCATCTGTCCACCCATCTAGTGATGAGAGTCTCACTTCCTCCTGAGATGGCCTATTCTCGGAATGATTCTTTAAAATGATTTTCTTTGAATTAAACCCACATCAGTATCTCCTGCCACCATTTCTATAAGGAAGTCATTCCCAACTGCCTAGTTGGTCAAATTCCTCTATTATGTGCTTTCCTATGATCTTCACCTCTTCTGGGTAAAATGTTTCACCTCCATTTGTGTGGGTGGTTTGTTAGTTACTATTCCTGTTTTAGACTGCAAACTTCAAGAGGACAAGGATTAGGTGTATTTTTATTCACTTTCTGTACCAAATTTCCAGGACATAGCAGATTCTCAAGAAATATTTTTCAACTGAATGAATTTGTTCTTATATTTCCCTCTCTATAGAATAAGCACAACCCTTTAAAATACCATATTCCTCTTAAATCTTATTTTTCCTGAGTTAACACCTAAGCCTCTTCATTAATTCCTTCCACTGCATAGCTTTTGATGTGTTTATTATTGTGGTTGTTTTCCTTTGAACAGATTCCAATAGACCACTATCAAAATTGACCAATAGTCCAGATGCATCTTGACCAGGTTAAGGGTTGGAATGGGATCATGATATCACCATTGTTATGCCACTAGCATTTGGTTACAACATTGCACTGTTTATAAGATGAATTAAATATATTTGTCTCCTTACTTTTATATTTCCAAGTCCTTACTGAACCCATGGCAGTTAAAACTATCAGTATTTGATTTACTGAAATTCACTGTATTCTCAGTTCCCCACACATAATACTGGCTTAAATGGATATCATATCATATATATATATATATATATATATATATGTGTGTGTGTGTGTGTGATCCCCGAGTAGCTACATGTGTCATCCCCGAGTAGCACAACCAAACACAAATACCTGCTTCATCAAATAATCTTAAAACTCAGAGGGTTCCTCTATATCTATCGCTGGGCAAACTTCTTCCCAAATGATTTAAATCTCCTCCACTTCATCCTACACTTGATCTTGGCCAAAAGCCTGAGAAGCGACCCTCTTCCAGTTCATCCTAACATCAACACAACACTTGCACTTGTGAAGAATTGATCTCTGCGTTGAATTGATCTCAACATATTTTTGGCTTCTAAATGCCTACCAACCTGCCGTTTCTGCTCTGCTCCTTGTTTAGGCTGGTGTTCCAGAAGACAGCAGCAGTTTATCAGTTCCTATGCCCTGATAAATGCCACTTCCCACTCCAGCAAAGCTACCTCTCTGTGGGATCTGCAGTGGTAATTGCGTGTCTGGATTAGGCATCTGCTGTCATGAATTCCTTCTTTGGAAGACATTCAGCAACTGTCTAACCTCATCTCTCTCACAAACAACATAGGCCTGGAACATCGTGCTCTTTCTTATTAATTAAATGCACAAGGAGCTGGGGACCTGGTGCCCTGAGAGATTCCAGACCAGCAAAAGGCTCTGGCGAACAGCTGACCCAGGAAAAAATGCTGATCAGCCCTTACCCTTCTAGGGTACGGATCTATCTGATTTCCATTCATGTTGGGAGGCAAAGGAACTGAATTGTTGGTTTCCTCTCTGCTCTTATCATAATATGTCATGGGCATCACGGCTGTGGTGTATAAACACACACAGAAACACAGGAAATCCTAAATGAGGTAGGGCATTTTTTTTGTTCTACTTTAGACTACAGAGTTCCATGCTCCAGGCTCATCTCATTTTTCTACCTTCTTTCCGGGCATCTCAGGATATGTCTTCAATGGCTGCTGCATCTATGTTCCATGGACTTTCAAACGTTTCTTTCCCAAGCTTTAGGTTCAGGACTTTCACTGGACATTTCCAACTGGACTTATAAATGTTTCCTTAAACTGAATATATCCAACATCAGAGGCATCAACTTTTTCTCCAGATTCTTTCAAAATTTCATCTTTCTGTTAATACTAATACCACTTATCTAGTTCTCCAGACTCAACGTCTCAGTCATACTTTCCACCTCAGTGCATCCTCCTATGTCTAGACAACTTGTAGCCTGCAGTGTTGAAATGCCTCAAACCTCTCGAACCTTCAATCCACTCCTTACACTTAAATCTTTCAAAAGCGTGCAACTAGACTAGAAGACCCACAAAGGCAGGAACTGTTGTTTTGTTGTTGTTTTTGTTGTTTATGGCTGTATTCTTGACACATAAAACCGTGCCTGGGGCATTAAAAAATGTTTAAGTGATTTAGAAACTCCAAAAATGTCCATATCATGTTATTGAAGGTCAAAAGAACTAAAGGTTGGCATTCCAGGATTCAAAACAGTCCAGGATTTAGCCTGATTCTGTTACTCAAAATCAAAGCAGTTCCCCCAAATGCCAAATCTGAGGATGAATAAGATTACTGAACAATTTGCTCCACTGAAAAGCAACTAAGATTTTTTTCTCTCTCAACAAAGAAGTCTGCCATGAAAGACAGTAATTTTAGGAGCCCATTGCCCAAATAGAGAGAGGAGTATAAAAAAGAAAAGAGAAAAATATCATGATATCATTTGGCCCATTTATAGAGAGGGCACATTTTTAATTTGGAACTAATCTAGATTGTAGCAAACTTGCCAAATTCTTTTCATGGTTTTGAGCTAGTGAAAATTCTATAATTTTGAATAATTTAATGGGTCAAACTTACTTAGCATTCAATAAGAAGAAATTATGGCCAATTTTGAGGTTTTCTCATCGACATACAATTTAGTTCCATAAGTATTTATTTATTAAGTGATTCCTGGGTATTGTTCTTCATGGAAGAGATGATCTCCTCAAAACTGCTTTTGGGGGAAAAACAAACAAACAAAAAAAACCCCTGCTTTTGGAGGGATATAATGGGGAGTGATGGTAACGGAGGGCAAAATAAAAAAGGGTAAGAAAAATGCACTGTATAAAGGAGGGTACCTTTTTAGGCACAGCTGTTAGCTAATTAGTTGAGCAAATGAGGCAATTTATCCTGGAGTGCTGGCTTCACAAATGGGCAGATAAAGCATTTTCCTATTTGCTGTCGGTCAGAGGCACCAGGAAGGACTCTATTCTGTAAAGTGTCAGCTAGTGAATGGCTGGCATTTTCGATTTACAATACTTAATACTGGCTAATACTAATACTGGCTTAAAATATGATTTCCTATTTCTGCAGAATTGCCCCTGCGTTAGGCTTGTGCTTGTCTACAGTCATGTACACCTTCAGGGTGCCTGTGTTTGTAGGCTCTTCTTCAGACATAAGAAACTTAAGGAGCACACTAGTCCATAGAAATAGACACAGGGCATATTCAAGTCAGTGAAATGGTAAAAGGAGAAGGTGACCAGCTTCACAGTTCAGAGAAGGGCCACTGGCTGTCCATTCATTCATCCCATAAATAATTGGTGAGCACTGGAGAGTTTCATTAGTTTTTGTGTCTATTTTTGAGCAATGTTTTCACATGGGCCAGGTGTAAATTCCCACAGTCGATATAAATGTTTCCCAGGGCGATGGCACCAGGGCTATTGTCGGGGAGCAGACAGTGACAAACTAAAGTGGTTCAGGAGTTTGAATGAGGGCTTGAGAAGCAAGTTGGTTGGCCAGTTCTCCTTTTGTGGGGCCCTCCCCAATGTTCTTTTTTTCCTCCACCAGGGCTCAAACTTGCTTTCAGATGCTGTAGAGTTTATATCACAGATGTATGTGTGTTTGTGTGCGTGTGTGTGTGTGTAAGACTGTTTCACATGTAATTTTTCTCATTGGACAGATATTTCTAGAACAACTCCTATGTTTAGGCACTCAGCTAGGGAATGAGATCTGGTGGCTCCACAAGAACACTAATCCTGCAGGGAAGACAGCTGTGAGCAGGGAATCACACATGGGAAGTGTCCTGCAAAGTAGATGTCTGGTGGTCCATGGCTGTGTGAAAACCATGAGGAAAGGCAGTGGGAAGGCAAAAGATGTCATCACCAAGTAAGGAACTAAATTATTCAGGAATTTTCAGGTTGCTTATTGATGTGGTAGATTCTCCCCACTAGGGGCAAGGGAATTAGTGAAAGGATTTTAAGTCAGAAAATAACATCATCTTATCTCGATTTTTAAAAAGAACATTTTGAAGAGACTGTCTTTTTTCCACTGGATATTATTTCCTGCTTTGTTGAAGATTATTTGACCATAGAGTTGTGGGTCCATATCTGGGCTCTGGGAAAGAGCCAATATGCCCTTCAACAGATGAATGGATAAAGAAGATATGGTCCATATATACCATAGAATATTATGCCTCCATCGGAAAGGATGAATACCCAACTTTTGTATCAACATGGACAGGACTGGAAGAGATTATGCTGAGTGAAATAAGTCAAGCAGAGAGAGTCAATCATCATATGGTTTCACTTACGTGTGGAGCATAAGGAAAAATATGGAGGACATTGTGAGAAGGAAAGGAAGGGTGAATTGGGGGAAATCAGAGGGGGAGATGAACCATGAGAGACTGTGGACTCTGAGCAACAAACTGAGGGTTTTGGAGGGAGGGGG
>CM052900.1:62966954-62987084 GCA_028534135.1 Potos flavus | reverse complement strand
GTTACTGATGAAAATAGAAGCAGTGACTTTGGCACAGTAACTAGGAAACCAAATATGCTCCCAGAGATATTTGTAGTAATTATTGGTGATGATCATTTTTTTCCCTTTAAAAAAGTTGCCAACCGATTTTTGACCTCTTGTTTTTTGTTTACCTTGAAATATGAATCAAGGTAGACTCATATTGTCACAACAAGGTAAGGTGTTCTCATTTAACTACAGAAAAGTTTATGTTTTCTCATCTTAGGAATTTCATGGTTACCTTGAGTCTTTTCTTCCTTTTGATTTCATTGAAACATTCGATGGCTCAGGCAAGTTCACATATCTGCCTTTGGTGCAAATCATTCTCCCGTATGCTATGCCTTTCTCTATTGAAAGTGGTACTTTTTTGTAGCTCTTTACAAAGTCTAGTATTTATTTGATTTTGCTTAAGAGGAGCTCAGATGTCTCCTTTCCACTTCCTTCCTATGTCCCTTTTTTTCTATAGGAGAAAATAATCTCTAAATGTTCCACTCATCTCTTGTTTGTTTTCTCCCCTTGCTGTGTTCTGCTGGCCGGGAAGTCCTCGTTTTAACTTCAGTGACCTTCCTTCTACAGCTTGCTGAAAGGTGAACAGTCTAGTATAATGCATGGAGCTCTAATCTCAGCTTCATAACTACGCTCAGACCTTGGGAGAAGAAAGGAGAAAGACTCTGCTTTTATGCTGGTTTTATTTCAAAACAAACTCAATTACCATGTATTAAAAAAATCGATTTCTCAAGTTCAAGTTGATGCAAGTGGACCGTGCTCTGGAGAAATATATGTGTTTGTTCAACTTCACCATATTCTGCCGGGAACCTCGAACATTGCCAACCAGGCAGCCTGTCCTACCTATCATTCCCTGTACCCATTGGCCACACAAAGGAACGTGTGTGCCCTCCTGAAGTTTCCTTTGAACTCCGAGGAGAGCTGGAGCTTTGGATACTTGTCATGCTCAGTCCAGAGTATTCCAAAACAATTTGACTCCAGCTTTAGGTCACTTATTGATCTTTCAATCATTTTGGTGGCAGCTTGTCTTTTCAACGACAACTGCAAATCAAGACAATTTTACTTCTTCCTTTATAATTCTGATACCTGTTTTTTTCTTCCTTCCTCCCTTCCTCCCTCCCTTCCTCCCTCCCTCTCTCTGTTTCTCTCTCTTTGTTTGTCTTTCTTCCTCTCTCTTTCTCCCTCTCTCTTTTTTCTTACCTGATTGCTCTAGCTAGGATTTCTAGTAAGAGTGGGCACCTTCTCTTGTTTCTGATCTTAGAGAAAAAGCTTTCAACCTTTCACTGTTGAGTAGAATGTTGGATGTGGGCTTGTATATGGTCTTTATTACGTCGAGATATGTTCCTTCCTTGCCTAATTTGTTAAGAGTTATTATTATAAATGGATGTTGAATTTTGTCAAGGGCTTTTTCTATGTCTATTGAGAGGATTATATGATTCTTTTCTTTATTCTATTAATAAAAAGTATCACATTGATTCATTTGAACCATCCGTGCATCCAAGGGTTAAATCCTATTTGGATCATGTGAATGATCCTTTTAATGTGCTGCTGAATTTGGTCTGCTAGTATTTTATTGAGAATTTTTCACCTATATTTATCAGAGATATTGGCCTGTAGTTTTCTTTTCTTGAAGCTTCCTTTTCTGGATTTGGTTTCAGGATAATACTGACCTCATAAAATGTATCTGGGAGTGTTCCCGCCTCTTCAGTTTTTTGGAAGAGTTCAAGAAAGATTAGTAGCAGATCTTGAAATGCTTGTGAAAATTCACCAGGGAAGCCATCTGCTTCTGGGCTCTCCTTTGTTTATAGAGATTTTTGATTCAATGTCCTTACTAGTTATTGGTCTGTTCAGATTTTCTGTTTGTTTCTGATTCGGTCTTGGTAGGTTGTATGTTTCTAAGAATGTCTCTGCTTCAAGCTTGTCCAGTTTGTTAGTGTATAGTGGTTCATTGTAGCCTCTTATGATCCTTTGAATTTCTGTGGTATCAGTTGTAATATTTAATTTTCATGTATAATTTTGTTGATTTGGGTTTTTACTTTTTTTTCCCACTTGGTTAGTCTAAGGGTTTGCTACTTATCTTTTCAAAAAATGAACTCTCTGGTTAATTTTTTGTATTGTTTTTCTTTGCTCTATTTCACTTATTTCTGCTATGATCCTTATTATTTCCTTTCTTCTGCTAACTTTAGGCTCAGTTTCTTCTTATTTTTCTAGTTCCTTAAGGCATAGAGCTTAGGTCATTTATTTGGAGCCTTTATTTGCTTCTTGATATAGGCATTTATTGCTATGAACTTCTCTCTCAGAACTGCTTTTGCTCTAGCCCATAAGTTCTGGTGTATTGTGTTTCCATCTTCATTTGTCTCAAGAAAGTTTTTATTTCCTCTTTAATTTCTTTGATCCATTGGTTGTTCAGAAGAGTGTTGTTTAATTTCTGTGTTGGTGACTTTTGCAGTTTTCCTCGCATTGATTTCTAGTTTCATACCACTGTAGTCAGAGGAGATACCTAGTATAATTTCAGTCTTCTTGAATTTGCTAAGACTTGCTTTGTGGCCTAACATCGGGTCTGTCTTAGAAAATGTTCCATGTGCACTGGAGAAGAATGTCCTATATATGTCCGTTAAGTCCCTTTGGTCTATAATGTTGTTCAAGTCACTGTTTATTGATTCTGTCTGGATGATCTATCCATTGCCGAGAGTGGAGTATTAAAGTCCCCAGCTACGAAATTGCTGGTTGTTTCTCCTTTTAGTTCTATTACTTTTTGCTTCGTATATTTTGGTGTGCTGTGTAGAGTGTATGAATATATGTGATTATTGTATCTGCTCAATGTATTGACCCCTATATATCATTATATAATGAACTTATGTGTCTCTCTCTCTTTTTTAAAACATTTCTTTTTTTTCTTTTTTTAAGATTTATTTATTTATTTATTTATTTATTTATTTGACACAGAGAGAGCGATCACAAGTAGGCAGAGAGGCAGGCAGAGAGAGAGGGGGAAGCAGGCTCCCTGCTGAGCCGAGAGCCTGATGCAGGACTTGATCCCAGGACCCTGAGATCATGACCTGAGCTGAAGGCAGAGGCCTTTAACCCACTGAGCCACCCAGGCGCCCTTATGTGTCTCTTTTTAACATTTTTAGTTTTGAGCCTATTTTGTCTGATTTAAGTATAGTTACCCCTGTGCTTTTTGTTTGTTTACTATTTGCATGAAATGTCTTCTTCCATCTTCTCCGTCTCAGTCTATGTGTGTCTTTAAGGCTAAAGGGAGTCTTGTAAATAGCATATTGTTGGATCTTGTTTTTTTTTTTTTTTTAATCCCTTCAGCTATTCTATGCCTTTTGATTAGAAAACTTCCACTTCTCTAATAACACCAAAGGACATTTATGAGTTCTTAGCATTTTCAGAAACACAAAGTTACTTGAGTTAACTTTTCCTATATTAACTCTTTTAATCTGTAGAGCAACCCTGCGAAGGAGGTACTACTTGTATATATTCTGTACTCAAGAAAACTCAGTAGCACGAAGGTAACCCTCTTGCCAAATGAGTGACCAGATGGGGACTTGCATCTGATTAGTGTGGCTTCAGAGCCTATTCTTCATCCTCTCATAATCCACCTCCTGTCTTACCTCTCTCATCCACTATTTATAATCCCCTCTATGGACATCCCACCTGTACCTTGCCTTCAGGCTGCCCTCCCCAGCAGTATTCCACATCTAGTGGAAAGAATCTACTGAGTCCCTTCAGACATGTACCTGAAACTAATCTGAGTTGCTGTTCCACGATAATGAAGCTAAGAACACATGGGAGGAAATTAGCAGTAAGATAATTGACGGAAGGTCTTTGAGAGAGAAGGTATCGATATACTCAGTTATTTGCTACTCAACAATGTCATTGAACTTTCACTGGGAATAGACACTGTCTTAGCCAGATGTTGGAGGGGGATACAAAATGAATCACAAGGTCCCAGCCCTCTGGGAGCATAGGATCCAATAGAAACGATCAGGCAAAGAGAGTTATGTTTTGCAATGATAAAGGTTGAAGATGTTTAGCGGAGACAGATCATTTGTAATTAGCAAGAAGATATTGGGGAATGTTTGGAGGAATTAGAGTTTGAATCAAATATACTGCCATGCAGCTGCAGGCATCCATATCTCAGTGAAGTCTAGGCAGGGAAGCATAAATAAGAGAGCAGATCCCAGTTCATTTGCTCATTGTCCCTAGAACACTCCCAAAGTGCTGTGGACTGCCCAGTCTTGCACAGATCACCTTCTCCAAATGTGGCTGGTGACATCCCAACTTGAGAAGATGTCCAAAGAGATTAGGACAAAAGCTTCTAAACTGTCATTTAAAAAACAGGAGAACATTATAAGTGCCATTTGAATCAGACTCTGAAACGTGTGTAAAAGTTGAGGAAAAATTTTATATTTTTTCATATTTCCTGAAAATTACCAAGAACATGGTATTTATCATTACAATCTAAAGAATTATGACTATGTGGTTAGTCACAATTTTGAGGGCACTTGAAAAATAATACTTAACACTGGGAGGCAAAAAAAGTCACTGAAAAAATATAATTAAAGTTAAAAAGGGAGCTTATCTGGTCTGATTTTCAAGAGCACTATTGAGAATTTTGAATACTTCTTAAAATTTTCTGCTAATTTTGGGAAACTTTTCCTTTTCAATTCACTTCTCGCATTAAAAAAAAAAGCCCATATTTTGGATGCTTTGATAGTTATTTTAGAAGATTGAAAAATGCCTTTTCAAAAGATCTGATCAAGTTTCTGAGGGTCTCTGAGATTACTCAGAGGTAGTGGTCCTTGTGACTTACTAGATTTTCCTCTTTTTATATTTACATGTGACTCTATTGGTTGAAATGTTATTTTGCCCTGGTCTCAAGGTCATGCATGGAGGAAGCTGCTTTTCCTGGGTTTTCCTCTTCATGGGAACATATGATCCAAACATGCAGCTTCCTTGGCTTACCTTTATTACCTTGGCTCCATTTTATATCATATTTGGTTTGTGATTTCAAGTGCAATCCCAACACTGCTTTCTGTTCAGACCCCTAGAAAGTGGAGCAAATGGCTTATCCTTTCTTGGCCTTTGTCCCAGCTTTAAAATTTTCTTTTAGATAAGGGGGATATTCAGTCTGGGTTATGAATTTCGTTCCTTTTGAAGAGCCCAGTGGGCAGTATCTGAGGATTTATGAGTGTATTGCTCAGAGGCACGGGAATGGAAACTTCATAAGAGCACAAGCTGCCATACCATGGACAGAGCTCATAATATTTTTATTTAAAAATTAGGAAGATGTTTCCATTTCAAACAGATAATTATTGTACAGAAAATTAAAGATGGTAAGAAATTATCAAAAGCTCTCCATTTTGATGACCTTAGTGATATGTATTGACATGTTCACCAGCGGTTAGTACTTTTTATCTTTCACTTGCCTTTAGAGAGTACAATAGGAATACCATGGGCACTGGGATTCAGGTGGCTGATTCACAGCAATCAGAAATACCTTTTCTTGATTTTAAAAACATAGTGTTTATTAGCTATTACTATATTTCCCCCTACTTCTTCCCCTTCCCCTCTCCTCTCTTCTCTTGTGATGAAATGGTTACTAAAATAAGAAACATGAATCTATAGAAGAAATTGGGCCTTTTGCCCCTGTTGCCTCTGAGCAAGAAGTAGCAACATTGAGTCGTTTATTAATAGAAGCAAACTGAAATGGGTTAGAATTACATAATAATAAAAATTGTTAGTTTTCTTAGCAAGATATTTAACAAGAAAATAAACTAGAGGTAGGTAGATTCTGTGTTAGGAATATCTGAAATCTTTTTGGGTAGGAAGCAGTCTTTGACTTGTATTATGAATATGGATTATCTTTCTGATTAATTGTCATTGATTACTTTTGCTGTTTTCCTAAACATTAATGAGAAAGACAAGGAATAATTACAAATATATTTGTGCAACTCATGTCAAAGACTGAAGAAATAATGAAAGCAAAATATTCTTTGCCTTTGAAGCTACCTGAGTTTTGGGAAGAAAAGCTGATAAAGCAGAGTGTGCTACAGAATGCATTTCTTTGAATCCTATGTTACATGAACCGACAAAAATGTATGTGGTATCCTGAGGGAAAAGATTTATTTGTCACAGGAAAAATGGCCAGACCAAAATAAAAAAAAGAGAAAGATGGATTTTTGTTTATTCATTTCTTCCCCCCAAGACAAGTTAGTGTAACCGACTTAGATTGCAAAAGTAGAGAAGGTCTACCTGCAAAGACATTTCCCAATGTTTTCACCACAGGTTGTTGTCAAGAGAGACCTTAAGAATGTGTTTTTTCACTTTTATCTTAATCTATTCAACACAGATGATGCAGTGTGTTTTCCCGTCATGACTCAGAGACCCCCTGTTTTCCTCCTCTGCCCTGCTCCATTGACATGGAGGGCAGGCAGGGAGTTGGTCCATGCTGCAGGTCCTCCAGAATAGCCCTGTGCCTGGGGCCTGAATGCCCAGGCTCTCTTTCCTCCATCCTTTCTCTTTCTTTTCTTTCTTTCAACAAATATTTATGGGCATCTTGTAACCGCTGCACACTTTCACATGTTAGGTCCTCAACTTACAGCCTCCAAAAGCTTCCAGTCTAGAAGGAGTCAATATGAAGGAGTGAAGAGGCAATTATAGTGCAGCACGATAAGAACAAGGTAGTCAAGACTGCGAAAGAAAAGCAGAGAGCACTGTGGGGACCATCCAAAGGGGAGCCTACAGCAGGGATGGAGGGGGTGGAGGTCAGGCAAAGAAAGCCTCAAAGAAGGAGTGCTGTCTTAGAGACCACACTGGCTCAGCTTATGAGGCATAGGATGCTTCAGGGCAGAGAAATCAGTGAGTTCATCCAGTGTGTAGTGAGTAAGTGTGATAATAAGGGAATCGATAGCTTAGGGAGAGAGGAAAGACATCACATTCACCTGGTTAAAACAGAAAGTGTTAATTTAGCAAACTTAAGAGAAACTGTGCAGGTTAGCCTGTCTTTAGGGTGAGGGACAGACAAACAGGGAAAGAAGATAAGCAGGCATGTGGAATGGTTTGTATTATTTTAACCATAAGAACATATTGCCCTGTGAATTGCATTCCTTCTCTCTGAAGTCCCCAACCCCTACTCCCTTCTCCTTAGTTGGATGATGGATGTACCTCATTTTCCCTGACTTTGGAATTTCCACGTCTGTGTGGATTCCCCTTGTACATACACTATTCAATTTGATTTTCTCCTGTTGATCTGTCTCACATTAATTTGATTCTTCATCCAGCTAGAAGGACCTTTGAGGTGAATTCTCGCTCCCCCAACACTTGCTTATTAACCTGGCACTTACCAACTTGAAGTGGTCTGCCTTTTTTTTTTTCGTCTCTCCTTGTCCTGTGTGTACAGAGGCCAGTTTGTGAACTAACAGAATCACAACTTACGGGTGACCAGTTTTGAGACTCTTTCGCTTTCATTGTCCAGGTAAATGGTAGTTACCACCATGCATTAGAGTTCTCTCTTGAAAATTGAGGGGAGCTAGCAGGGTGAGTTGTATGTTTCCAGCCAAACTACTAACTATAATGCTTTTCTGAGTTTGGGAAGGTATTGTCAACACCCTTCCTATTCTCCAAATCTAATAATCTAAGGGGATAAAAAATTCTAAGAACTTTCTTGAAATGAGGTGCATATGAAGGATGTGGAGGCTCTGTTTGCCATTAGTGATTAAGCCCATAACTTAATGACATGAGGTGCTGTAAATGGCATGCACAGGGAGCCTTAACCTGTTTGCACTGGAATTGATAGAGACCAGGGAAGCTTTGGGGGACCAGTGGGAAACTAGTGTTCAGGAGCCAGTGGCAGGAAGAATTATAAAAAATAACGCCATGCCTGTAGGCAAGAAGATTCCTGCTGGTTGATATATTCTCTAGATGGGTCTATAAATAAGTGAGAAGAGAGAACTGATGCACATAGATGGGTCTTACTGATTAGAGGTTGATGGATGATCTACTCATGGAGCACCTTGATGAAGGTGCTTGTGGGCATGCATGGTCCAAATGTGCTTGCTTCCTGAATTTCTGTCATGATTCCTTTCTTAATTCTGTTCCTACTGATGGAGGTGATTAAATAATACATAGATAAACATAATTTGTTTATATACTTCTTCACATTTGGAGAAAACATCCTTTATCAGACCTCGTGTCCTGATGTTTGATGCATAAACAGTGTTGTGCGACCCTCTCCCCATGGAGCAGAGTGACCATGAGCCTTTCTTAGGGATATTTTCTAAGACAAGTGCTCTAGGAGCCTGACTGAGATGTGAAGTGATGGAGTTGAGTCTAACATACTTAAACCAAGGGCTTAGGCTGCGGCTAGCTTTCTTCCCAAACATATTATGTTTCCTTACGTCCTTTCTGAAAAAGCTCCTTGGTTTTCCCCTGGGCTGTTGGCAAAGCAAAAGTTAAAAGTGGCTCCGGCAGCCTCAGGCCCTCCAGCTGCCAGCAATTAGTCTCCCTCAGGAACCGCCTGCTGACTTAATAATCTAAATGCAGGGAGCAGTGGTCTCTTTGGTAGGTAGGATGCTAACCTGGGGAGGGGCAGGCAGATGCTCCAGAGGGAGGTGTGAGTCCCAGCAGCTCCTGTACTGTGTCAAGCTGCAGACAGCTCAGCCCATGGACACACATCTCACTTTGAAACTGAGACCGAATTCTGTATTTTCGGTCAGACCCCAGATCTAAAAAGGACACACGTGACAACTGAAAATAGGTCCTTTGGTTAACAGAAGAAAGATGCTTTGCTGGCCTGCGTACCTGTTTCTCATCTTGTTAAATGGTAAACGAGTATTTCTGATCTTCTGCTACAGTAGGGCCAGCATTACTGTGTAGATACCAGGTTTTCCAAAACCCCTAGAATGCATCTTCTTACCAGGATACAGGGGTGCTTATGGTACCCAAAGAAATGTTCCAAACTCTCTAATTGAGTAGGAATGTGTGGGATAACATTTTGAAATTTCGCCCAATGTATTTTCCCCTCCTCAGTCATTTGTTCTGTTTCCTGCTTGCAGATCTTCTGTTCTATGAAGGCTAGGACTCAGGGTTAAAGTTTATTACACCAGGGAACGAAGAGTTGTTGACGAGTTTTGCATGTCAATCTCATCTCTTGAATTTCAGATTAGACTTTTAAAAATTCCATCATGAAATAATAGTACTCATTTAAGTAAATGAAAAGGCTTTTGTTTTTGTTTCTTTTTTTGAACTACCTAAACCAGTTTTACAAAAGAACCATGAAAGTATTCCAGCTAAGAAATTAAGAAGAGATGATGGGATTAGAATAACAAAATTTTGCAGCCTAATGCATGAACAGATCCAAGTAATGACTGTCACTGACTGCTAATTTCATAAAAAGAGAGAGGATCAGATATGATTGTCCCTCCTGAGGAAAGAAAGCGCCACCACTTAAAGTGTGTTTTTGGGAAAACAGAACAAGGCAAACAACTGAATTTGAGGAAGCCCGTAGGTCCAACTTCCAGTTTATAGGAAATAGGAGAGAGGATCAAGTTTAAGTATATTTGGGGGCAGGGTGCAATCAGCAAAATCCAGACTGTGGGACTATCTACAAAACCCACAATCTGGTTTCTCCGAAAGACAAATAGCAAGCAAGAAAGACAGGTGGAAAGAGAAATTTTAGATAAAAGAAACTTAACAGGCATGACCAATTGCAAAGTGAAGATATTAACTGGATTCTAATTCTCAATAAACTATGAAAATATATTTATGAGAACAATTAGATGTTCAAACAATGGATATTTGATATTAAAAAATAATAGTCACTTTTGTTTTTTGGTGTGCTAGTTATACTGTGGTAATGTTAAAAATAAGTTTTCTTTAAAAAACATAACTGGAAATGTAACAGATAGAATGCATACTGAAAACTTTAGAGGTAAAATTGTAGTGTGCATGGGATTTGCTTCAAAATAATATGGGAGAGGGAAAGTGGATGGGGCTATAGTTGAACCAAGATTGACTGAGTTAATTATTGCAGTTGGGTGATAGGTACATGGGGAGTTGGTTATTATACTATTCTGTTTACTTTTATATATCTCTGAGATGCTGCATAATAAAAAATCTTAAAAAAAAGAAGTTAGTGAAAAAATAAAACATATACTGATTACATGTATTACAGTGATGAAGTAATTTTCCATTCTAATGTTCAAGAAGAATCCCTATTTCAGGCTCCTTCGTGGGCTGTCACAATTAGACACTTGATGTTCTTTTGCCTGAAAGAATATTACTCATTTCAAAATGCTGGAAGGTTTTGTTCATTTAAAAGATACTCCAGGGTCATCCCCAGACTGCTAGTTAGTACCTCCCTAGGGTACAAACGTGCTGTTATGCTTCTATGAGGGGAATCAGTAAACTAGACTGTTTCTTGTACAGAAAATGGGAATTCCAAAATTTGATACCAGTGCCAACAGCCCCAGCTCACAATATGTACCAAATGCTAAGGCAGCTCACAATATCCTAACTTGGCCTGAATTGCTCGTACCTATCTCAATCCCGAGAAATAATCAATCCCTAATCGCTTTATTAAATGGCACAAAGAAAAATCTGCAACCTCAAAAACAAGGGATAGAATTAAGTAGTCTGTGATGACAACTGGAGAGTATGTTCAACTATTAAAATAATCATTGTTAATATTCGTTGAATTACACTAAGGTATATGACCTATAGCTTTATTTAGCACACCTAAGAAAGTGTGCTAATGCTAATTAAAGGATTTTCTACTTAGTTTCTTGAACATTTAACTATTAGAGATTATTAAAGCATTACTGCTAATTTGCTCATACAATGCTTACAGAATTTTTAAGTAATTGAGGTGAAAGTGATTTCTTTGAGGTAAATTCTAAGCATAATAGACAAAATATTGCCCTGGTCAATTCTCTAGGCCTAATAAATTTATATAATGATATATGTACATAGGAAAAGAACAAGCTGATCCACAGCTGGCAGGGAAAATACCTGGTTGAATTCTGTGATAGTTTAACTCCTTTAGGGATGATTAAGGAGATCCATTTAAGACTGTTCTTGTAGTTAATACCTCTCTTTGCAAGCACGGTAAGAATAATGAGCCCATTGGTACAGATACTCAGCCAATGCAGACTTATGAGCTAGTAAAATCCCCAAATATTGTTCTATCTTTTGGGAATTGACCTCTGTCTTGACTCCCCAAGTGGCCCCCACTTTCTGTCCCCCAACCCCTCTATGAATAGGACCCACCTCCAAATCCCCAGATCCAATGAGAGTCATGGGGATTGTGGTCCAGGACTTTGATGCTAGGGCTGGAGCTGGGCTTCTGTGCCCACACCAAACTGGTGGTAAATTTGTTTTGTTTTTGTTTTTTTTTTTGGTTTGTTTTTTGTTTTGAGTTTTCCTAATTCAATATTTTTTAAAAATTGTGATAAAATGTACAGACATAAAACTTACCATTTTAATCATTTTTGAGTATACAGTTAAGTGGCATTAAAAACATTCACATTGTTGTGCCAATTTTTTAAATTATTTATTTATTTGAGAGAGAGAGAACACAAGCAGGGGAGAGGCCAAGGGAGAGGGAGAAGCAGACTCCCTGCTGAGCAGAGAGCCTGACATGGGGCTGGATCTCAGGACCCTGGGATCATGACTTGAGTCGAATGCCCAACAGACTGAGCCACCCAGGAACTCTAAAAGTGTTTTTTTTTTAAGGATTTTTTATTTATTTATTTGAGATAAAGAGAGAGAGAGCATGAGCGGCGGAGAGAGGCAGAGGGAGAGGGAGAAGCAGACTCCCTGTTGAGCCAGGAGCCTGACACAGGGCTCTATTTCAGGATCCAGAAATCATGACCTGAGCCGAAGGCAGATGCTTAACCATCTGAGCCACCCAGGCACCTCACAAAGTGCTTTCAACACACATTCTCATTAAATTCTCATGACAACTTTAAAAATCCTTGTCCCAAGCCATATAAGGAAAAAGATAAATTTAAGAATCAATTAGTGGGTTCTTCTTTCCTTTTTTGGCTTGTTTATATTTCAGATTTTTATTGAAGAACCAAGCCGTTAATTATGCTAACTGGATACTAAGTTAGTACTTTACCTAAAGAAAAATTATTTTTTTAGGGTTACTTCTCAAATTCAGGTTTTTCAAAGTAAATGAAGTTAGTGTATTTAGGATTAACAGGAAAGTTTCCATTTTATCACTCGGCGACAAATCTGTTTGGCTGGCTGTAACCAAGGCATCTCTTTGGCAGCAGGAGGTTAACAATAGACAGGTTATCAATGGAGATGGTGAAATTGCTTTCCCAGATGACCTTTTGAGCAGGAGGAGATACCATATGTCTCATATGATTGATTCAGTCCTCCAGCACTGTACTTTTTAACAAAAGAGCAATCTACTTTCTTACCAGAGGGAAGTCCTGACTGATGTCGGCCCCTTGTGTCATCTGCCCCCAGGAGAGTGCTGCAGACAGTTAATACTGCATGTACACATTCAAAGGAAGCCAGAAGCACAAAAAGAAAGCAATCATATTGACCCAGAAGGTCACCATTTCCTGCATACTCAGGATGTAAACAATGTCCCCGAATTGCAAATGTTATTTTATATATAATTTTGATGATGGTAGAAAGATTTTCTGGTTGCAAATTATGTATGTTTAATTTCATCTCTTTCCCCATTTTTTTACCTGTATTATTGAGTTATTTGATGGTGAATGTTTTCTCTTCAAGGGAAAGCCATTTTGTTTGGGATGTCCTTGATCCTTGATCTTTGTTTGACTAGAGGATAGGTCCTGCATTGGTTATTGTAACTGACCATCACTGAACTATTTAAGCCCTTCATTGATGTTCCACTCACGGAAACAACTTAGATGCCACATAATCACAAGATTGTTGAAGTCGGGACAGACAAGGAAATGTTTGTCACTCTAACTAAAATCAAGATATTAGGGAAATTGTCACTTGATGTATAGATTTAATTCTTGTATTCATGTAAACAAAGACATTTATACTTTTAAAATGCACAGTTAAAAACAAAATCATGAAATTTTATATCAGAATAGACTAAAGAGGCTAATATATACCATAAAAATCTCTTTAAGTGTTCTAAATTTCCTGTATGGATCATTAATGGAAATCAATGTTCTCAGGTAAATGATTTGGTGACAGCATAACTTTCCAAGAGGGAAGGAGGAAATGAAAGGTGATTGGTAGAAAAACAGAATGACAAACCAAATTAAAAAGGAGCTTACTTTGCTATATCAGAACAGCAAAAAACCTTCTGAACATCAACTTCTGTATTCAACTCATAATCAAAACTAGATTGCCCTAGCCTAGACTTCACATGTTTTTTCTCTGGTATCTGGGGTTAAGAAAAAAGAACAGCAAATATCCTTGCAGGATGAAGAAATTGGTTAAATGCTGACCAAGTTAAATGCTTTGTTCTTTAACTGATCTAGATTCTGGGGATAAAACGTTTATGAGTGCTTCTGTACCTAACATTGTCGTAAGTGGCTTTACGAGCACTATCTCATTTAGTCCTTTCCAGACTTTTTGAGACAGGTACCATTATGATTGCGATGAGAACACCAGCACTCAGTTTAATTCACTTGCTCAAGGTCAGTTAGCAAGTACATAACAGAGCAGATATTAAAACTGAAGTCTGTGTGACTCCAATATCCAAGCTCTCAACTGCTGCAGGATGCCTCTTGGGCTGGGAGTCCGACCTCAAGGCTCTTCTGGGGAATCCTGTCATCAAGCTCAGTGTTAGTGTCCCAACATCACCAAGTCCAGACAGATGCTTAAGCATAGTCCAAAGGGGAATGACACCTACTTGCGTGCGGATACCTTTGACTTAGGCTATGGAAGAACCCTATGGGCTTGAACAACCACACCCGCTTCCAACCTAGAATGCTTTGGGATTACATCAGAACTGGAATTCACAACATCATTTTTGTGGGAGCAATACTCTTGCCAAGATGTTGATGACATACATCATACCAGTCCTCATTTTTCTCAGCCACTACCATTCTGTCTATCAAGTAATTATACCTTTCCTGGTCACCTGATTTCTAACTGGCATCCCAATTCTATATTCTGGTTCTAGAAAGAACTCTTTATAACCTATATTGGTATCCATTTGTCTACTATTTCCAGCTAGGATGATCACATATTGTTCCTTAGAGAAATTTCTACAAATTTTATCCAGCCATGTTTGACTGCTTTCGCCTGTGCCTTGGCAACCAAAACCCTACTCTCCACATCTGCCCACTCCTTGGCCCAGAACATAAAAAGAGAGACTTGCAAGAAAATAAGAAATGTTGATATCCTGCCACCATCTATATCAGTTCTAGTACTGGGTTCACCAGAAAGGTTAGGGATGGAAAAGAGGGTCTAGAACCTACTACCCAAAGAAAAAGGATCGAATGCCAAAAGGATCAAACAGGCCTTCACCTCATGAACCCAGAATTTCTTCAGTCTGTACATCTCAGGAAAACCACCACATATACGTAATCTATTAATTTTGCTTCTATCTCCTAAAGGCCACACCCCAGCATTTAACACCTGCTGTTAGCCTTTTGAAAATCTTTGTTGATTTATTAGGCATCATTTTCTTTCTGGGCTCATTTCAACACCCACATTTTGGCAGCCTAGGTATCTATCTATGGTCATCCCTCGTGAGGCATTCTTTATTTCAAACATGACACCATGGAAATTCATCGTATAATTCTACTAGGGCTGCCATAACAAAATACCATTCTCTGCATGGCTTCAACAATAAACATTTATTTCTTACAGTTCTGGAGGCTGGGAAGTAGAAGATAAGCTACCAACAAGGTAGATTCTCTTGGCTAGTAGGTGGCTGCCTTCTTGCTGTATACTTTCCTGACTTCTTTGCACTTGTTTAAGAGAAAGAGATATCAATCTCTTTTCCTCTATGCCACTGACCCTTTGGATTAAGACTCCGCCCTTATGATCTCATTTAACCTTAATTACTTCCTAAAAGCCCTGTTTCCAAAAACAGTCACTTTGAGTTTCAATATATGAATTGTGGGAGGGGGAACACAATTCAGTCCATAGCACACTGACTGGGATAGCCTTCTACCTCTAAACCCATCGATGATCAAAAGAAGATATTTAGGGGCTCCTGGGTTGCTCTGTAGGTTAAGCGTCTGCTTTGGCTCAGGTCATGATCATAGGGTCCTGGGATTGAGCCACCCATCAGGCTCTCTGCTCAGCAGGGAGCCTATTTCTCCCTCTCCCTCTGCCTGCCACTCTGCCTACTTGTGCTTGCTCTTGCTCTCTCTTTCTGTCAGAAAAAGTAAATAAAAAGTCTTTTTTAAAAAAAGAAGTTATTCAGTATTTAGACAGCATTTTTCCCAATCCCGGACTTTTGTGATGTTGGAAACTTCACTGGAGGCAAATTAAGAGAGGAAGTCAAAAGGTCTTCTCCTTGGTCAAAACAGAAGAGGATAGCTTTCTATTTTACTGGGGCACACAAGTTAAACTCACTAATATATCACAGACCTGCTCCTGCCCTCAGAAGAAGAGACCCTCACAGCCATCCCTACACTCTTAGTGGGTAACACCTCTACCATCTGTTGTTTGTTGTCCTTGGCAAGCCATTGCTGATTGTTACCAGTTATAATTTTGAAGTGATTGGAACTCAAAACTCTTCTCTGTCCTTTGTAATAGCTTCTCCTCATAGAATCAAAGGGGCAGATATGAGGTTACTTATCTTCCAAAGATCATAGGTTCAAGTCTTGTTCTTCAGAGGAAAGGTTGAAAAATATCAAAGCGATATGACCAAATAAAGGATTGTTTTTTTCAATGTACTTGTACAGTGAACCTTGTACTTTCCAATTACCATGACGGGGCAGTTGGAGTTAGGTTGTATTACTCACCATCCATCAGTATGTTTTCATTTCCCTATAGGACAAGCCCTACCTTCTGTGCCTAGGGACCATTTGTGTCTACATAGTAAACAGGTAGAAAATGTTTCTAAAAAAGAGTAATCTTTTTCTTTGAGGGCAGAGACCATCTTTCATTCATCTTCGAATCTCCAATTCCCAATTCTTTGCTTAACAAGTTCTTCTTGAATGAAGAGCTTTCTAAAACTTAGCCCTTCTCTTTCCCCTTTTATTTAGCGCTTACTTACTGTGAAGAAAAGATATTATTACTACTCATTTTCTTTAACCACAAGATACTGCTTTGTTCTAAAAAATCCTCTACTGAGAATTTTATGAATTATATCCCCAGAGGTGCAGTGTTGATATATCTTCTGGAAATGAAGCCATGTGAGGACAATAGGAAAAGAAAATTATTTCACAGTGGGTGACTAGGATGACTCCCTGTCCACTCAAATGTGCAATAACAACTTGGTTGTTGTGTACAATAATTTGGAATATGAAAGTGACAGGTTCAAAAAACATCAAAAATAGCTCATCTTTTTGGGATAGTAGCTAATATTCAGAGTTTCTTTAAGGGCTAGGCTATTCAGACCAATATTAATGATGTAACAATATCAGCTAATTGGCATATTTTCCCTAATACCTAGGTGCATTCTTATTTAATTTTAAATTCAAAAATCTTTTCCCTTCACTCCCTTGTCAAATCTTTAAAAAAATTTTTTTTAAACATAGTTCCCTTTTATTTCAAGTGCTTTTCACTAGGCGATAATGCTAAGAAACACTTGGTTTCAGCAACATTATTCAGAATTTAAGTGCATAAAACTCATTGTGTCAGTTCTCACACTCGATTGAGGCCTGCAGCTTCACTTAAAAAATGTATAGATTCACAGGAAAATGCAAAGGAAGATACTAGGGTCCTATACACACTTTACCCAGACTCTTCTTATGGTAGCATCTTGTGTAACTAGAGAACACTATCAAAACAGGGAAACTCACTTTGGCACGATCCATTGAGTTTTTTTAGACTTTATCAGTTACATGTGCATATGCGTGTGGTGTGTGTGTGTGTGTGTGTGTGCTTGTGTGTGTGTGTGTGTCTGTGAGCGTGTCTATGTAATTTCACACATTCACGTGAGTAGCTTCAGGTAACCACCACCACAAACAAGATACGTAACTGAACCGTAAGCACAAAGTCCCTCCATTTTCCCCCTTTATAGCATACTTGGCTCCTTCTCCCTCCCATTTCCAATCTCTGGCAACCACTAATTTGTTCTCTGTCTTGAAATTATGTTATTTTATACATTTTTTAAAAATTTATTTATTTATTTTAGAGAAAGAGAGAGCACAAGCGGGAGGGGAAGAGGGAGAAGGAGAGAGAATCTCAAGCAGACTCCATATTAAGTGTTGAGCCTGTTGCTGGGCTTGATCTCATGACCCCACGATCATGACCTGAACTGAAACCAAGAGTCAGACACCCAACTGACTGCATTACCCAGGTGTCCCTATTTTATAAATTTTATATAAATGGGGCCATGCAGTGTGTATCCATTTGAGACCTTTTTCATTCAGCATAACTTAGAGGTTCACCCAAGCTGTGTCCATCAGTAGTTTTTCTTTTTTATGGCTGTTTTTCTTTTTTTTTTATTTCATAGTATGACTTAAAAAAAGTCATACTTTTTTTACTGATTTTTTGTAAAAAAAAATTTATACTATAAATTTATACATACTATAAAATTTATACATACTGATTTTTTCTTTTTTTTTTATTTCATAGTATGACTATACCACAGTTTGTTTAACCATTCATTCACCAAATAGCATCTGTTATGGATATTTCTGCACAAATTTTTGTATGAAAATAAGTTTTCATTTCTCTGGGATATAGGCCCAGAAGTATAATCCTTAGGTTATGTAAGTTCAATTTTAGTTATAAAGACACTTGAGTTTTTCCAGAGCAGCTACAATTCTGAGTGATCCAGTTTCTCCATATCCTTGCCAGTATTTAGTGCTAACACTATTTTTTTTAATTTTAGCAGTTTTGATAGATATTTAGTGATATCTCAGTGTGGTTTTGATTTGTGTTCTACTAATGGCTCTGATGTTGAGCACCTTTTCATGTCTGTTTGCCATCTGTATATCTTTTTTGGTCTTTTACCCACTTTCTAATGGATTGTTTGTTTTCCTAATTTTGACCTTTGAGAGTTTTTTATATCTTCTAGATAATAATCTTTTTTTGGAACTGTGATTTGCAAATATTTTCTCTCAGGCTGTGATCTGTCTTTTTATCCTCTTAATAGGATTTTTTACAGAGCAAAAGTTCTTAATTTTGATGAGATCGATCTAATTTACCAAATTTTCCTTTGTATATTGTATATTTGGTGTCCAGTTGAAAAATTCTTTCCTTAGTCTTAAGTCCTAAAAATTTTCTCTTATGTTCTTTTCTAGAAGTTTTATAGTTTCATGCTTCACATTTGAGTCTATGATCCTTTTCGAGCTATTTTGTATATAAGATGTGAGATTTAGGTAAAGTTCTTTTTATATATTTTTTTGCTGCCCATGATGTCCTATGACTATAGTACCAGTTATTGTAAAGGCTTTTGGTCCATTGTCAAAAATCAACTGGACATATTTGTATTGATCTGTTTCTGATTTCTCTATTCTGTTCCATTGACTTATACGTCTAACTCTTCACCATCACCACATTGTCTTGATTTTTGTCACTTTAGAGCGAGCCTCAACATAAAAGAGTAATTCCTGGGGCATGTGGGTAGCTCAGTTGGTGAAGCGTCCCACTGGTTTTGGCTCAGGTCAGGATCTCAGGGTCATGAGATTGAACCCCGCCTTAGGCTCCACACTCAGCTGGGAGTCTGTTTGAGATTTCCTTCCTCTTCTTTTCCCCCTCACCCCAAATAAAAATAAACAAATCTTTTTTTTTAATAAGAGATTCCTTCCACTTTATTCTTCTTTTAAAATTTATTTTGGCTGTTCTAAGGCTTTTCCCTTTCCCTATAAATCATAGAATAAGCTTGTCTATGTCTATAAAACACTTAGCTGATATTTTGATATGAGTTGCATTAAATCTATAGGTCAGTTTGGGAAAACTTGACATCCTCACAACATTGAGCCTTCCAATCCATGGACATGGCATAGCTTTCCAAATATTTAGGGCTTCTTTCATTTTTTTTAAATTAGCATGTTATAGTTTTCAGCATTCAGATCCTGTACACATTTTTAAAAGCTTATACCTAAGTGTTTCATTTTCTCTGAAGCAAATATTAATGGTATTGTATTTTTGATTTGTTTTCACATGTTCATTGTCATTATACAGAAATAGAATTGATTTTTGTGGGCTGATATTGTATACCATGACATTATTGAATTTATTTTTTAATTCTAGAGGTTATTTTGTAGATTGCTTGGGATTTTCTGTTAAGCTAATCATGTCATATACAAAAAGAAAACTTATTTTTTTCTTTTCCAATTCATCTCCTTTACTTTTTTTTCCTTGCCTTGATGCAGTGGCTAGAACTTGCAGTATGACGTTGGGTACAAGTGATGACAGCAGACATCCTGCTTTGTTCCAGATGTTGGAGAAAAGCATTTTATCTTTCACTATTAACTATGGTGTTAGCTGTAGGTTGTTTGGTGGATGTTGTTTATAAGGCTGTGGAATTTCCCTTCTATTATTCTGAGAGTTTTTATCATGAATGAATTTTGAATTTTGTCAAATTTTTCATGTCAATCAGTACAATAATGATTTTTCTTCCCTAGCATGTTGATATGATATGGTGAATTACATTGATTGATTTTTGAATATCGAACCAGTCTTGCATACCTGGAATAAAACCATCCTGATTGTAGCATATCATTGTTTTTAAGCATTGTCAGATTCAACTTGCTAAAATTTTGTTAAGGACCATTGCTTCTAAGTTTATGAGAGATAATAGTCTGTAGTTTCCTTCTTCCATCTTTCCTTCTTTCCTCCCCACTCTATCCCTTCCTTCCCCCCTCCCTCCCTCTCTCTCTTTCTCCTTCCTTCCTTCCTTCTTTCCTCTCCTCTCCTCTTCTTTCCTTTCTTTCTTTCTTTCTTTCTTTCTTTCTTTCTTTCTTTCTTTCTTTCTTTCTTTCTTTCTTTCTTTCTTTCTTCTTCTTCTTCTTCTTCTTCTTC
>CM052900.1:62950137-62966454 GCA_028534135.1 Potos flavus | reverse complement strand
TTTCTTTCTTCTTTCTCCCTCCCTTCTTTCCTCCCTCTCTTCTTTCTTTCTCTTTCTCTTTCCTTCTTTCTTCTACAACTGGCAGTGGTTCTGGGTTGCAGGATAATCTGGCACCAAGTTCGGAGGGCATGTGGGAGAACAAAGGGAAACTCACCAAGGGGTTGGTCCTCCTAGCCTGGCTGACTTCCTCTTTCCAGCTTTCAGAGTCTTTTTATTGTTTCCTGTTAAATCATTTCCAGGGTTGGTGGTACCTGGAGGGAGGAGCAGTGCAAAGTGAGTGGCACTTATTGCAGTTGCATCTTTACATGTGCTAGAGGGCCAGGCGCCAACTCAGTCAGTGGAGGTTTATTGATGACATACGGTCTGCGGTCTGTGAGGCATCGCATCTATCAGAATAGAGACTCAAAGGTGACAGGGCAGTGCTGGGAACCATAGCTAAAACAGAGAGGAGCTGGGAGAGGAACAGATGATTTAAAGATACTAATGACAATACCAAAGGCTAACATCTACTGAATGTTTACTCTGTGTTAAGCACTGTGCTAGATACTTTTGTGGGATTGTCTTATTTCATCCCTTAGAAACTGTTTAAAGACTATCTCCATTTTACATCTAGAGGAACTGTTGTTGAAGAAGATTCATAACTTGCCTAGTGGCACTCCCCTTAAACTCCGGGTCCAGGATTCAAACCCAGACGTGGATCTAGGACTCAGTCTCTGTTGCTTCCCATGGTATCAGGCATCAATGGAGGAGTTTGCAGTCCCATTGGGCAGGTGTGGAAATGCTGCATGTGCTTGGGCAATTTATAACCTTTCTAAACCTCACCTCTAAGATTCCCCACCTATACAATGGGATTAATATCAACTTCACAGTATTGTTGTGAGGCTTTTTTAAAAAAAACACAGATATAAATAAGCAGCAAGGTGGGGCAGGAGGATGGTCAGACCATGAGGATGGCACTGGAAGGGAGTGGATGCAGGAGTGGACGGAGCTTCCTGCTGCTCTTGTAATAGCACTCCGGCTGGTCTTGAGGGTTAACTTGCTTCAAGTTTACACACTTCTTGCTTGTTGACCTAAGGCCCTTCATCTGTAATAGAACTTACTTTCTTTGAGGTTTGTATACCACTGGCCTTGGAGAATGAAGGACCACAACTTTCCCAGGCCACAGGGGCTGCAAGTATTTTTGAAGCCCCCTTGGCTTTCTGATTAGCCCAGCAATCTTTTAGCAAAAGGTTTTTTTTTTTTTTAAGTTCACATAAATGACTTTATTGACCTCCCTTTGCGCATCTGTAGACCTTGCCCTCCTCTTCAGAAAGAAAAGAGCACTCTTGCACAACCTCTGGGTACCAAGGAACCAGACCTTCTTGCACAACAACCCCTGGGCACAAGGAACTCTCACTTCTTGCACAACCCCTGAGCACTGAGATAACCTGGTAGCTGGCACCATTGAGTCTGCACATAATCAAAAAGTGTCACAGACCACTGCATTCCCTTAACAAATGAAACCCCTTTAAAAATCTCCAGGCCAGGCAGAAATCTCTGAGTCTGCCTTCTCCCCAGGTTGCTGGCCTCCTGAATAAAGCTCAAATTTCTTTCTAACCAAAACTCCTCTCTTGAGTATTGGCCTTTTGGGAGGCAGCCCAACTTGTTCAATAACACTCATACGAGGTGAGGTCTTCTAGTCCAACCACAGGGGTAGGTGTTTCCCCAGCTGCATTCAGGCAGCTGCTTTCAGGGAGCTTCAGTGGTGTGAACTCAGGGACATCCTGAGAGGCAGGAAGCCCAGAGCCACCAGAGGACAGGTGGTATAGGTAACAAAGGTCAGGGCAATCTAACATCTGCGGTAGGAACCTAACCAAGAACACTGCTTTTCCAAGGCCCGAGGGGGATCCTCTGGGCAGCTGGGCACAGCTGGGTCCAAGCTAGGCTGAGCCTGTGGGTGGAGAGCCAGGAGCTGCAGCTAAGGGGTGGAAACTGCAGTGAGGGGGTGAGGCCAGACAGGGACACAATCAGGCTAGACTTGGGGAAATGCAAAGAAGCCAAAGATATGGTCCTTGTGCTGGGGACAGTCTCCTCGTCAGTATCACTGGATATGGATGTAAGAAGCTCAGATTGCAAGTAATTACAGGGTGCTGTGGTGAGGGCTTTATTTCACTTTGTCTTGTTCCTGGCTGCTCTCCGAGTCACTGTTACTTTCCATGTATCGATTGTAGGATTTTTCTGATTCTGTTGTTCTCATGTGGGTTATTTATTTATTTATTTATTTATTTATTTATTGGGTCTCTTTTGAGAAAAAATAATGGCTTAAATTGGATTTCTGTTGGCCCCATGCAGGTCTGAATGCTTCTTCTAGGCCCAGGGATCCTTTATCTGCCCACCCTCTCTGTCCCATTGCATGAGCTCCATGCTTTTGTCTCGCCAGGGCCCTGGGGTTCCAGAAAGTTCGTTTTATTTTGATCAAGCAGAGCAACAGTTTTTCAGTGACTTGTGATTCATCAATTGATTAATACGAAAAAATTTGCTGCCTGCCTGCCATACTAGTCCATAGGAGAATGGGGAGAGGTCACTCCTCTGTGATTCACTCTGTGGGAGTCCTGCAGGGGCACATTTGCCTTATTGGGGTCGCACACCCTCCTCTCTATGCCTTATCAACTTGCAATGTCCTCTGAAGAAGAGACAGATTTTTATATCCACATAGTATAATTTATATATCTACATATTTATATATCCATATAATGTTATAGTAGACACTTTTTTTTAGCAGAAATGTCCTCTTGTCTTTGGAGCTGAAAAGATTCTGACATTTCCTATAAAAGCGTCACATATCCCCCTAGAAGTAGAAATCAAGGGCCTTAGGATGAATGTTTAGTCTAGTGCTTGGGACACACTGATATTAATTCCCTAACCAATATGTGTGGAGGACCCTCTGTGTATCAGGCACTGCTGTGGGTCCTGAGGCAATTATACCACATTCATAATAATAAAAAAAGGTATTGAATCAATGGAGTGATAAAATATTCCTAGAAACAAAGACTGCAAATACAGCGATTCTTCCCAGTTAACCTATAAATTTAATATAATTTCAATCTAAAAAGGAGATATGTGCATAAAGAAGATTATAGCAGGTGAGGGGCTGGGGAGAGAGCGTGAGGTGGCATCAGGAAAGGGTTCCGGAGGGCACATTGCTGCTGGGATCTGACTTGAGTGAGGCGCAAACGTGATCCTGCTGACACAGGTGCTTTGTGCACCGGGCAGGATCCCTCCGCCCTCCTCTGACTTCAGCTGTAGCTGTGTGGGCAAGCCCCTTGTAACCTGACAGTCTTATCTCTTTGCTTCCTGGCCTCGGTGTTCCCCTCCAAAACTGCGGGAACTCAGCAGGATGTGCTATGGGGTTGTTCACACTCCTGATTCAGAGTGGATACGAGTTGGTAGATAAATGCCTTGGCCTCCATTCTTTTGCAGAGATGGCTGTGAGATGCCGGGCAAGATGGTCCTCGTTGCCCACGGTAGCATCTGCTCCTACACCCCCTGGGACTTTTCTCCTTGCTTGACTTTCTCTGCTCCCCGGTCCCTGACCACCTTCTAAACAAGCCGTTAACAATGGAGTCCTTACCTCAGCTTCTATGTTCAGAGGAAGCCAAACCAAGCCTCACACCAATTCTTTTGTTGTTCTTGCTATTTTTCTCTTCTAAAGGAAATCTACCTTTAATATACCAGACTCCTAAATTATTATTTGTACATTATTAGACAATTCTCTTTAGGATACTTCCTCAATTATCTGCTTCTCATCCCCATTTTAAGTCCTCTTAATTCCTCTCTTCTCCTTCTTCTTGTTCTCCTTCTTCTCCTCCTTGTCCTCTTTGTCCTTGTCCTCCTCATCCTTCTCCTTTTTCTCTTCTCTCCTATTCCTTCTCCTTTTACCCTGCTCCCCCCTCCTCTTTCTTCCTCCATCCTCTTCTTCCTCCTTCTTTTAACAATTAAACATCAAAAAATATGTACTCTCATTCCTAGAATCTGAGAAATCTTTCTCAGACTTTAAAAAAAATAGGTTGTGGTTTATTTGAATATTTAATATCATTATGCATGCCCTTCTCTAATGTCTAAATGTAACGGTAAAACATTGTCATTTATACAAAGAAGCAGAGAAAAAAGCCTGCCCGGATATAGGCCCTTTAATATTTACTAAATACGAAGTGCACACAGTAGCCGCTATTCCCCAGGCCAGCGAGGAGCAATGGCATTTTGTGGAGGGAATGGTAGCAGAAGAGGGCCAAGCTCCAGTCCAGGTGGCACGGGGCTGGACAGACGCAAGTGTGTGCAAACACAATCTCAATTTGCAAGCTCCCGTAGAAATGAGGTGATGCTCAGCAAGTCTGGAAAAAGAGCACATCTTCCTGAGCTAATCAAATATTTCACAGCCTGTCATGGAGGGTCTCGCTTTGTGAGAAGGGAAAGCCTTCCACGGGTCTGCAGGTGCTAATGATCAAGAGGAACATTCCCAAATCAATATAAGTAAGGGCATAGGTGAAGATTTTACAGGAACAGCGTGTCCCTGCTGGGTAAATAATAGCTCCTGGAATATGAACACATAGACCACAAATACTTTATGATGGACTGTTTTTCTTACGTCGTGATTTCAACCAAAAATATATGGATAACAATAGGGCATTCTTGAGTGGGTAACCCTAAATCTTCAAATGACTTCAAAGAAGAAGTGATTTCATGAATTTTAGTATGTATTCTTTGTTAAACATTTCCTCCTATGATGAAAACATCTGCTTGTTTCTGGAGCTTCATGAAGAGCACCAGGGGTAATGGCAGAAATCGGGATGTGGGTTCAAGGATGGAGCTTGGGGAGGAGAAGAGTGCCATGTAGCCTCCAGTTGGACCACACAGTGCACCCCAGGTTCAGGGGAGCAGGAGCACCCCCATGTGTTCAAGCAGAGTTGATTCCTCTTGTTTTTTAAAAAGCCATTATAAATGACCCCCTCCCCAACCAGCTGAACCTCCCTTCAACAGCTGAAGTGGCTGCTGCTGCCCCAGACAGATAGCCCATCAGAAGCAGATTTGAGGAGTGCCCAGCTGCAAGGACATCGTGGAAATGCCAGGCGAGGAAGCCTGGAGAAGGAAAGACGGATGAGAAATCATTTTCTGGTTATGAGAGGTGCTGGGGCTGGCACAGAGGGCCCACCCAAGTCCAAGGTTGAGACACAACACACCATGATCTCTGCCAGGTTAGCCCTTGACTCTGTTCCTTGGTATCTGTTACAGGACCCCCTCCAGTAGCCGGGGTACTTAGAAATGCTGGGGTCACAGAAAGCAAAGGCCTGCTGGCTTGAAGGATCTTGTGAGATTTTATCACTGTCACGTTTCCCTGAGAACTCTGGTACTTTACAGTTATGTCCTCCAGGCCCCAGCCACAAAAGGAACAGCAATGAACAAAGATTAAAAAAAGAAGAGAAAACCCTTTCCCTTCTTATTCCTACCACGTGTACTTTTCACTTGGAGATACTTGTCTTGGGAGGGGCTCTGCTTTCTTTCTTTTGCTTGGCGAGCTCCTGGCTTCTGAGAACATTCAGTTTGACATCGTGGCCTAAGATCATGCCCCATGCTCAGTGCCAGTATCCCAGAAAGTGCAAATTGCTGAAATATGCGTATTCTGGTTTCTCCTATCTATATTAATCTTCACTAGGGGCTATTATAGACCCTCATACCCTAAGGCATTGAATGGAAATCTCTTGTGTGAATGATGCATTTATCATCAGAAAGAAAGTGTCAGTCTTGAACTGAACATTGGTGAGGGGGCAGGAGTAAATTGCAACTTTGCAAGCTGAGTATCCAACACGTGTCTCTAAGCCCCTACATGGGAGGGGTGTCTGCTGAAGGACGAGTGGAGGGAATTTGTGTTGAGGCAAATGGAGAGGTGAGTGGAGCAGGTGGCTCTGTTCCCAACAGCACTCCACATAGCAGTGCGGCAGAGTGAGAGGCTGGGAAGGAGGCACTTGCCCAAGGTTAGAGGTCAGAGCCTGAGGGCATCAGGTGTAGGCTCTCACCTGGGAAGAGATGGGTTTTCTTATCTTGTACCTTGCTCTTCCCTTGCTAGACTGGTATACCAGGAGACACCAGATAATTTTTGACCAGAGATAGCCTGCTTATTTTCATTATTTTTCATTAAATGGGCTTTTGTCTTTTACCTTCCCTCTTAAGAGAAATTCATATATATATATATATATAAACTCTAGTAATTTCTTTGCATAAATACTATAGGGTTGGAATGAAAATCAGAACAATTAAGTATTACTAAAAGGGTACCAGGTACTAGGTATTATCTTGTCAAATTCATACTCAGTAATATGGTTTATGTTTATCACAGTTATTTTAATGAGTGCAAAACTTATCTGAGTCTCGATAACTCTTCTACAGAAATCATAACTACGACACTAATCTCCTTCTGCTGGCAGGACACTGGAACCTTTTGTGAAGTGCTAAGAGGGAATATCCTTATGAGTGCTGTGAAGTGTGAAACCAATTCCATAAAATGGGAGTAAAACCACAGGAAGACTGGAAATGCAACAGAGTCTCAGTTAAAAGATATCAAAACAAGTGAAGAAGTCTCTTTGTTTTTGTGTTGAAGTTCCCAGAAGTTACGTGAAACTGAGACAAAGTCTGTCAACTGCATTCAGAGATCTGAAATTTCACTGAAACTTAGCTGCCTTGGGTATTTTTGCATAACTTAGACTTTTAAATTTCCTTTTGAGTTTCATTATTTTTATCAAAGATACTAACCACATGGCTAGGGTCAGGGTTTGGTTCCTTGAGACTATAGCAAAGATTACTTACCAACCAACCAACCAAACACAAGCAAACCCTGGTGACCAAAGTTTCATTGGGAAAAAATAAATTTTAAGCACAGAAGAGACTTACATTTAATCAAAGTTCATGCAAGAAAGAAAGTTTTAAATACAGGAGATATCATATCCAAGCAACCAAATCCAGGCTTCAGGGACAAATAATTAAGATAGGAATTGTAGCATCAATAGGTAGAAGACAAGTGCTATGGTACCAGCTTCTACATACTGGGATTCATGCTAGATACTTTCATATATTAACCAGTATGGTTCTAGATTATGCCAATGTTACAGATGAGGGAAATGCAGCTCTGAGAGTGACTTGAACTGCATGCCTAATAAACACTGTAGCTGATATATAAACCAAGATCCATCTGGCCCCAAAGCCCATGCTATTTCCAATATACTGGAAGGGTAAGAACACTGCCATGATTGCCAACGTTTTTGTCTTTCTGTCTGTGTGGTTTGCTTTCTTACTCTTCAAATTAAATCTGTATTCCATGGAGATTGGTTTGACCTTTTCCTACATGATGAATTATCTTCAGGGGAAGACTCTCTACCTCTCCAGAAACTTGGATAAAGCTACAAAGATTGATTAGAGATGGTGGCTTCCATTCATTCTCTCACTGATGTCTGGGTTCAGAAGGCATCCAGGTAACATTTGAGCTCCACCACAGGTCATTTGGATGGGGTCACCTTTGTATGAGCTCCACCCCCTAGTAGAGGACTCTCCTTCCCATGGCTATAACCATAAGGACTGATAATTACTGGTGATTAGAACCATCTTTTATATTCTACTGGAGTAAAATTTGAAAAATTAAATACAATTTTCTCCTCTGTGCTATTTGATGCAGACTGTTGACCTTTTCTTAGAGTTCTTTGGCTGTCTGTTTGACTGCTAAGATTCTGTCTTGGTTCCATAGTATATAAATTTCTGTGTGCTCTGCCTCAGCAGCCACATGGAGCCTGACCAATGACTAGTCCTTTCACATTGTCTTCATTTTCCCAAGGTTTTGGACTTAAAGATCCAGAGCTGACTGTCCTGAATTCTTTTAAAACTATGAGGAATAGAGAACATTAAAAACTATAAGTTAATATGTACTCATTGTGAATCTAGTCACTTTCATATGCAAAGAGTACTTATTGGCTAGAAGGTTCTTTTTCATTATAAATCATACTTGGATTTATTCAGTCTTTAAATGATTATGAGCTAAATTGAAAGTGCTGGTAATTCTCTACTCCCTACCCCCATGTAAAGCTGGTTTTGTCTTATTCCACAAATGTATAAACAAATTATCAATGAAGCCATTCTTCATTCTTCGTATCTGAAAGAAGATTCTCAGACAAATTATCTTACATACCATCATAAAAGGAACACAAACTAGTTTTATGGGGGGGGAAACAAAACCATTATTTCTGGTAACTTCTCCATAGAAATTATCTAGGGATAGTTTTATTCTTCCTAATGTGGTTTCAGCTCCCCCTGTCCTCCCATCGCCACAGCACTGCTTTGCCCTCCCTCCCCTTGTTTTTCATCTCCCCTCTCAGGAGTTGAGTTTACTAAATTGGTTACCTTCCTCAAAGATAGAGGAGCACATTAACTATGACATTACTTAGTGTTGCTGCAGGGTGATTGTGGCGTCATGGCTCTTAAAAGGAAGAACATTATTTTTTGTTGTTGTTGAAATAACACTTTAAAAATAATTAGTGATATTTCTCTGTTAAATGGAAGTATTAATGTGTTATACAATTGCACTTACAAGTTACAAATAAACAGATTTTATATTTAGTAATTCCCCACGTGTGTTTATTTGCTGTTTCTATTTAAATTTTTTAAATTGCTAAACCACAGGACATAGAGGCAATACTATACAAAAAGCAGCTGAGTAATTATGAAGGAACAATAGCTCCTTTCACATGGACCGTCTTTCTGGATTTGAGGAAAAAAAAATGGGATTTCAATGAGAGACCAATCAAAAAAGTGCCATAAATAACAAATGCTATGCATATATCCTTAATTGTTTGTGTAGGTTATAACCAGAATTAAAGGAAATTTCATGAACAAAATTGCCTCTTCTCATTAAGACTTCAAATTATGTTGGAAAATTACCTCTGATTTATTTAAAGTATGAGTGAAGTTTTGCATAAATTCTGCATGCAGCACCTCTAGCTTACTTTAGTTCCTTGTTATAAGCAAGGTCACAAGGATATTTGAAAATTGTAGCTGAATACCAGCAAAATGACAACTTTTCTTCTAATGTGAATTGAGGTTGATTCTCTGATTCTTTGAATTTTTTATATGAGACAGTGTGATCTTAATTAAGATAAAGTCACAGACTCCCAGAGTCTTTTTAGCCTCTATGTATATTAGAGCTTAGTCCCACCCTTTCATTTTGACACACCTGAGTCTGAAGTTAGTGGCTCATCCCAAGTATTCATTAGACCAGTAGATTCAAACCCCAGCATGAAGTCTCAGGTTCCAAACTCTTTTCATCATTTGTGCATTCCATGAATGCTGAAGAGAGTTCCTTATGCACATTCTCCTTCTCAGTTTTATTGTCTCTGCTCTCATTTCAGTTCTTATCATTTGTTGTTGAATATGGTTTATATTTAGTCCTTTATATTATGTGGCACCATACCAAGAGCACAATAAAAATTTATTGATTTGTTACCAAAAATAATAAGCTTATCTTTATTCTTTCTTAAAAAACAGATGAACTATCATTAAATACCAGGACTTTCTTTAAGGAAAACCACTTGGTAATGTATCTGAATAGGTACTCAGCAAACATTTGTTGAGTTAAATGAATAACTCTATCAGTTATTTAAAAGGTTTTTTTGTGGGATGAGGGGAAGAGTGTGAAATGGTTTGCCTGTATTTTTCTACTTCAATCAATGCATCACAGTATTTCCAGCTATTTAAAAAAAATATGTATCCAATTATATCATTGCTCTTTGTAAAAACCCTCCATTGTTTCAGTGGATAGAGTCTGAACATTTCAGGATGACATAAGCAAGGACCCATGTAATTAGGTTCCAACACACTATATAGCAGCTGGAGATAGTGGTAAGAATACAGATTTTGCATAAATATTTAGAAAATCAGGAATGGATCAACATGAAGTTGGGACAATTATTGAAGTATAGTTATATTTTACTTATTCCTTTTGTAACTTTTTAATGAAAGGTTATTACTAGTGATTTTAGTATTCTGTGCTAATATCATGATGTGATCTCAGTCCATCTTGTACTGGAGTTTGTTTTAAAAGTTTGCAAACTTTTACAGATAATCGTTTTATTTTTTGAGTATCTACATTGTTAGCTAAACAAATGTCAGAATTTGTTAATTCCCTCTAAAGTTAATGTAGAAAATTTTTTCTTAGAACAAACAATAACGACAACTAAAGTTAAAATGAAGGGAGGAACTTGAAGTTATATCTAGATCTGGAAGAGGTTTAGTATACATTTTTAAAAAACCTCACAAAGAATGAACTGTCGTTAGTGTTTGGAGGATAATCCCTGATGTTGGTGCCAGGGCTTGATCTGTGTCTTGCTCCTCTTGAGTACTTTCATCAGTGATGTGAATGAATACAGAGATGGCACAGAAGCAGAGAAGGGTAGTGACTACAAATGGTGAGAGAAACAAAATCCAAAATGGTGCTTTGTGGTAACAGTAGATCAACTCTAATACTAAAGATATTTCTAGTGACAAATGGAACTTCTTTTTCTTAGGGCCAAAGTTGGCAGCCAGCATAAATTTGGAGAAAGTGGTTTGTCAGTTTAGGAATTTTAGGTTATTCAAGTTAAACGTGAGCTATTTGTATGTGCTATGGATGCCACACAGAGTAGTGGAAGTGAACTATTGAAATACATTCATTGAAACATAGCATCCAGATTGAGAGAAAACTAGTTTTGATCTCCCAGGTTCTGAGAGGATTTCATGTGAAGGATTTCATCTCTTCTATGGGTGCCTTTTAAGAATAGATACAGACAAGCCGTAATGTGTTCAGAGAGCAAAAACAGAGCTGATGAAATGGATTGGAAATGTTGCCATATAGGAAAAGTTTGAGGAGATAAAGGTGTTGAGCCTGAAAAAGGGTGTTTCAGAAGGATATCTACTTGAAAAATTTGAAAGACCATCTTGAGTGACATGAATTGGACTCGTTTTAAATAGCCTCAATGGAAAAACATGAGACCAGTTGCTGGAAGTTGTTGTGAGACTGATTTTGGAAGAATTTCTTGGATCCTGAACTGTCTTAAGTTGGATAAGTTGCTTCGGAAAGTGTGTTTGCTTTCATTGAGGGAGTTCAATAATATGCTAGACAACTTGATTGGGTGTTATTGAATAGTTCAAGAATTAGCTATATAGTTAGGTATATTAGGTTGCTTCACGAACCACGACCACAGTTTCATGTCAGGTTTTAAAAAGGTTATACACATCTGTTCTACTCCAGCCTATTATATAATCAAAATTATACCATACATTATTTCTCTGGAATTATTTCTACAGTTTGAAGAAGTTCCATAGGTAAATTTGCAGGACAATCAAAGTTTGCTGGAGAAGAGTACAAAAGAGCATTAAAAAAGTGTCTCACACTTTCTTTACTCTTACCATAATTCTGAAATACACACCCCATTAACTATTTTATCCCCCTTTCCCTTTCGCTTTGGTGGTAAACATTCCAGTTCTAATAGAAGGCTATAATGATACAGAAATCTAAACAGAGTTTTGGATTGAGAAGAAAAATATCCACCAAATTGACTAAGAGGAAGGAAAAAGGAATTGAGAATGTTATAGATGAAGAAGATATCTCAAGGACAAACTTCCTTTCCCTGTAAAGTGTTTCCCAAAAGACTTGTGTTAGAATAATGAGCTTAAGTAAAATAAAGCTGTACTGATTTTCTGGGTTCTACAAAAAAAAAAAATCTCAGAAAGGAGTATTTAATTTTTTTTTTTAATCTGGTCATATTTGCGTCTCTTCCATTGATAGTTTTCTTGACAGTATAAAACCTGATTGGCTTCTTTATTGGATTTCTTACATGATTCTATATAGCTGAGATATATACTGTTTGAACTTTGCGTATTATTTCTTCTAGTTTAATAGTTGGGCACAATTATATTAATACTTATTTTCTTCTGTTAATTGTGTGGGCAGACTTTCTGAGATTTCTCTAAATCTAATGGAAGTTAAAAGATATTCTTTCATCTCCTTTCATGAAGTTGCCTGTCTTCAGCTCCTTCTTTCCATAGATCAGACTGAACTCATTTCTAGGGTTTTTATAGTGGAAGATGCTAAAAAAGAAACATACGGGTATATAGATAATTGAAGAGATGGGGTATGTACACATGCCCTTGCCTAAACCTGTTGTTGTTTGATACCCCAATGAGCATTTCCTTTGAGTCCTATGATATTTGTTGAAAAGGTCCATTAAAACAATACTTCTAACATCATGTCCATATTTCCTTTATCATCAAATTATATACTTATTATGGAAAATGTTCTCTTTTTTCCTAGAGACATATAACACAAACAGGAGAAATATATGGTAAAAAACAGAATTTCCTCTAATTTCTAGAAAAACAGAAATTGAACCTGCCTCTACAAAATCACAGAAAAACTCTGCTACCCCATTACACCATATTCTATGAAACAAACTCAAATAATAATCTGTTGGACTCATAAAAAATCTAAATGACTCAAATAGATCACCTGGAAAATAATTCTGATCTCTCTTTATTCACATCACTTTTGCCTTTCCAGCTCTGCTACCCCTGCTTCTGGAGCAAACTGAATATTTGTGGGTCCAAATATTGATAGTCCCCAGGAGATATGGTGGCAGCTGCCCCCAATGAATATGTTTCAGGTCCTACTTGATGTCAGTTTGAACAGAATTAATTTTGCATAACCATTTCCCATATCTTATCACTTTGCCATGGTTCATCATAAAAGAGCCTAAAATCCCATTTCCAAGGTCTTACAAACCAAACTGCGTTTTTGAGTGACTATGGATTGAGGTTGATCATCTGCAGCCTTAGAAGTTTTGGCTAGTATTCATTAAATGACCAAGAGCTCAAGCTACAGATCTTACAAAATCAGTAAGCTCTGCCTTTGATATGGCTGTAGAAACATTCATTTGTATGCACTTCAGACTCTCCAGTTGCACACTGAGCTGATGTGGCAGAATTCTCTTTTGGTTGTGTTTTGCATTATTAGTGCATTGGGAATTGTCACTCTATATTGACTGACCAAACTATTCAGCATGGAATCCAGAAATAACCCAGTTATAGATGAAATAATTTTGGAGAACAGAGGAGAGTAGAAAGACTATGAATATTAATAAAATACATTCTCTCAGCTCCATTTACATTTCCATTCTTAGGATAATTCCTCTGCATCTTTAATCTAACATCATTTACAGGATCATAAAGAGGATCATAAAGAATTCAAATAATTTCAGAAGAGCTTATTTCCAGTTTTCTCTATAAAGGAGCAATATGCTAAGAAAACACAATGAGAAAACATGTGTTGCTTTGTTTTAAAAACAAATGGAAATTCACTTTTACTCATTCTTCAAAGGCATCTGAGTTTTCCACACAAGTGACCAACTCTTATTCCATTGTTTCTTTTCTGATTAAAATCATTATTTGGCAAAATGCTTAATATATATTTACTAATATGGAGAGTTATAAAATACAGCATATATACATTGTTCATGCATTTATTTTTCAAAATTAATTCATTCTAGAACAAGTAATTATCAATAATGACAATTAAGTAAGTGACACTCAAGTGATACAATTTCATGAGCTATATCTTCCCAAGAAACTAATAAAGTTTGAAAAGCAAAAATAATCTGAGATACATGAATGAAAATCTATTTTTTAATGTACTATAGTAATTAGCTATGATCAATTAACTAAAATTGCTATGTTTTCCTCAAGTGGAAGTTACTGTAGCATAAATAAGAGATTTCATAGCTGAATTGCATCTGAATAAATCACAAATGATAGGCTTTTAATTTGTATTATTTAATCCACATATTCAAATTTTCAGAAAGGAGCACAATGAAAATTATATTTTCTACATAGTGAAATGTCACTCTTATTTTAGTTTGTCATGGAAATCTTTTACTGCAAGAATCATTCATTCAATTTAAAGTGAAATGTAGAACATGTATGGGTTACCTATAAGTGATTAAACACAGTCTTTTTAGAATCTTATGTGTTATCAATTAAACATTTTCACATAACTGAGAAATAAATGTGAACAGAGCTTTTGTTTTCATTTTGAAAGTTTTCTAAAGGTCTGAACAAGAAGGTAGTTTGGAAGCATTCAGGGAACATTAGTTGAAGATTGATATTTAACTCTCTTTGTTCCCTGCTCTTCATTAATATCTTTGTCCAAACCCATAAAATGTACAACACCAAGAGTGAAAACTCTGATGTAAAGTATGGACTCTGGGTGACAAGGATGTGTCAGTGTAGGTTTATCAGTTGTGGCAAAAGTACTACTCTGATGGGGGATGTTGATAATAGGAGAGGCTATGTCTCTTGGGGGCAGGATATATATGGGAAATATCTTTACCTTCTACTTAATTTTTCTGTGAACCTTAAACATCTCTAAGAAATAAAATCTATTTAAAAAATGAGATGAAGGCCCTAGGACCTGGCCCTGTGGGAGACTGTTGTAGAATGACAACAGGTATGGCACCTTGAATTTCCCCTTCTATGATAGATCTCATCCATGGGATTGGCCAACCACCTACTTGGGAAATGCCCAGAACAGCATATCCTTTAGAAACCTTAATGCTCAGAAAATATGTTTTAAAAATTACTTGGCAGGATCAGCAGGGGAGGAGGGTTCCTCTTTTTTTTCCATTTGGCTTATAATGTTTCTAAAGACCATACTACATAAACAGTATGCATATTGGACTTATACATGTCAAACAGAATCTGGCAGGAATTTTCACTGGATCAAGATAGCTATTTTCTTGGTCAGAGTTACAAATGTGCAGAAAATCTGTGTAAATTAAATGATTTAGCAAGGCAAATCATGGCAGAGGAAGTTCTAGTAAATCAAAAGTGAAAATAATAAGAAAGAAAGTTAAGCTGACTATTCATTGAGCTCACATATTGTTAGACCAATGTACAAAGTACAGGTCATAAACACAGATTTCAATATGCTAGCTAGGTGTCATGGGACTTAAGTATGATGCTTGGGTAGAATCTGGAAATACTTAAAAAGGAAAAAACAGCAGCAGATTATGCTGGTAGAGCTTTTTATATTCAAACATCTTTTACATACATTATCATCACATTTCATCTTCAATAGTTTTTGGAGGAAATGAAAGAAGCATCATAATCTGCATTTTAAAGATGACAGAAGTGAAGATGAGAGGAGCAGACTTTCCAAGGTCATGAACTGGTAAGTGTCGGAGTCCCCTATCTGTTCCCACATAACAATCCAGAAGGCACAGCCCTGATGAAGATCCATGATTTTCAGGAGAGAACATAGTGTCTGATATTTGGGTACACCTTACTGGAGAGAACAAACAAGTGTTATACTTGAAGGGGTATACCAAAGATCCCTGTGAGGTATAAATTTTAATTTCTAGAATCTCCCATCTCACAAGCAGGATGGGTGTGCTTTCTTAATACTAGTTACAAATTTGGCATAGATAAAATGAACTAGTACTAGGAAACTCAACTCAGGTATTATCTAGAAGTAGCAGAATGTGTAATAAATTATTGGTTGCTTTCTTGGTATTTACGTCCTTAAATTATATGGAAGGAATTATGATCAGAATTACTGCTATAATCATAATTATGATGATCAAGTGACCTTGAAAAGAAGTGACCACATCATGAAGATCACATTAACTGGGCAGAAATAAATGGTGCCTGGGAAGGTAAGTATTTTAGATTCAAAGATGTTCAAAGAAAAGACATAAGACCATATCCTAGGAGCTCTACAAAGTTTTGGGATTATATTCGTATAGCGTAAGATCAATTTATATATTGAATTGAATGACTGAGTGAATAAGAGTGTTTCGCTGCTTGACCAAATCCTCTTCATATACAAACTGCTAGTTAAGAAAATGGAAAATATATCCTAGTTGACTTACCCCCGTGTAGCGCTTTTTTAAATTCTATTTTTTCAGAGTTCCAAGATTCATTGTCTATGCACCACACCCAATGCTCCATGCAATATGTGCCCTCCTTAATACTCACCACCATGCTCACCCATCCCCCCCCCAAAACCCTCAGTTTGTTTCTCAGAGTCCACAGTCTCTCATGCTTTGTCTCCTCCTCCGATTTACCCCAATTCACTTTTCCTTTCCTTCTCCTAATGTCTTCCATGTTATTCCTTATGCTCCACAAGTAAGTGAAACCATATGATAATTGACTTTCTCAGCTTGACGTATTTCACTCAGCATAATCTCCTCCAGTCCCATCCATGTTGCTACAAAG
>CM052900.1:62912950-62942562 GCA_028534135.1 Potos flavus | reverse complement strand
TTTAATTAATAACTAATTAATTATTAATATAATTTTATTGACGTTATAACACAAATATGTTGTAAAATATACAGGCATATTATATTATATATATGAAGGGATTTAGTCCAAGGACTTGACCTCACACAAGTCTAAGTGCTGGTCATACAGTCTGTGTAAAGCTGTTGTCTTCATGCTTTATCTGATGCTGGAGTTGGCTTTTACAGAGCAGACAATTGAGAAGGAAAGGTGAATATAAAGTGGAAGAGAGAGGGGAAAAGCTGGAATCCATGTGAATGAGTTGAACCCTGAGTGTGGGCTGAATCCCGGGTTTTGGTCTCTCAACACCTCTAACTCCATCCTTGTGGATGTCCTGTAGGAGAAGACAATGCTCTGTCTTACAGAACTAAAACACATACCTGGGCCAGGCCTCGGAGAAGCTCAAGCCCATGGCAAGGTGAAGCAACTGCAGGCTCAGCTGTGCTCCCTTCCAATGAGAAGAGCCAGCAGACCAGCACAAACATGTGCGAGGGCAAAAACATCCAGTGCACGTGTGGTGGCTACTTCATTTTTACCTTCCAAATCTTGCACAGAATGTCTCTTTCACTCCACCCTAATGGTTAAGACACTGGGAAGGGAACTGTGGAGAAAAAAATAGTCTAGTCATGTTGACATGTTGCGAAGCCACCACAGTCCACCCCTTGTCACCTTGGCATACATCTACTACTCTTTAGCCACACATAAAATTCAAATAGTAGAGTCAAACGTTCACCTAACATACCACAAGTATCCCACACACAGTAGAAAATATACTGATCTTTTCCCCAAGGAGAGATGCAATGCCTCTTTACTATTTGTGGGTGATGCTCATTCTTCTAAGTCATATTCTTTGATATCCAGTACTACTGAAATATAAAGCCTAACTACTTTTAACACACTTCACGATAGATGGTAGGCAAATTGAAGAACAGATGAAAAATTTTGTTAATATCTACAAACATTATTAATATTAAACTAAGAAAATGCTATTAAGTGGTAAAGTTCTCATTTCTGCAACTGGTCATATGGTCATGGCTGGTATGTTCAGCTGTCTTCCTCTACTACCCAACCCATGTCTCCTTTGCCTTCAGCAAACTCTGGTTTCTTACCTGTAGGCTAACTCAGAACTTCTTTCCAAAGAGTGTGGGACTTTGATAGGCCTTAGTCCTTCCTGGATTGGATTGCTGTAGTTTTTCATGAATTTAAATCCAGGACATGGGAGTCTTACAGGGCTCCTGAGGGGATCTCCTACATTCCTCAGAGCAACATTTGCAGAGCAGGTGCCAGCCCTTGTGTTGATTCCCTTCAGCAATGAAATCACATTTGGAAAAGCAGCTGAAATTGGAGTCATTAGTGGATTAAGGTGTCTTCTGCCCAGACCCAATGAGTGAATGGATGGATGGGGGTATGGTCACCACTCTGACATGTTTGAAGTCCTTGATGGTGATGTTAATCTCTGCAATACTTTTTGGAATGTGGTATCACTTTTGATTCATTTAGGTAATCAGAGGCCATCCCAGTGACTTTTAAGTAGCCTTTTCTACCATAACTGCCCTTACTCCACAGGCAAAAAATTTGAGGCTGGCTTAGCTAAGCAGTTATTGCTCTGGATCTTTCCTTAGGTAATAATAGTCAAGATGTTGGTTAGGGCTTCAGTTACCTGAAGGCTCAATTGGGTTTGGGGGATGTACTCTAATCCAAATAGTGTGGTGATGGTGAAAGAATCAGCACAGATCGATTGAATGGAGTCCAGAAATAGAATGACGGTCAAATGATTTTTGATAAATTTGCCAATTTAATCCAATGGGGAAAATAAATAGTACTGGAACAACTGGATACCGATATGAAAGAAAAATGAATATCAACCATTACCTTATATTATACCTCCAAATTAACTCAAAATGTCTTATAGATCTATACATAAAAGCCAAAACTATAAAGCTATAAAAAGAAATCATAATAATATTTGTAACCTTCTGATAGGCAAATATTTCTTAGGATACAAAAAGCATGAGCCATTAAAGAAAAATTGATCAATTAATTTTTATCAAAATCAAAAACACTTTTAAGAAAAAGAAAAAGCAAACCACAGAATGGAGAAAATATTTACAATAGATGTATCTGACAAAGGATTTGCACCCAGAATTTATAAAGAACTGGTAAAACTCAAGAAGTCCAACAATCCTATAAAAAGTGTAAAATATTTGGACAGATCCTTTACAGAAGAAGATGAATGGCAAATAAGTTCATAAAAAATATTGAACATCTTTACTTATGAGGGAAATCTAAAGAAGATACTACTACTCATCCATTAGAATGGATAAAAATAAAAAGACAAACAATGCCAAATGCTAGTGGTTATGTGCTACAGCTGGAACTCTTAGACACTGGTGGGAATGAAAAATGCTATAATCATTTTGAAAATAATTTGGCAGTTTCATAAAAAAGTTGAACATATACTGATGATATTACATAATCTTTTCATGTATTTACTGTGTTTAAGAGAAATAAAAATATAGATCCACACAAAACCTTGCATACTAATGTTTACAGCAACTTTACTTGCAATAGCCCCAAACTGGAAACCACCTCAATATCCATCTACAGGTGAACAGGTAAAAAAAAAAAATCGATATTCATACAATAAAATATGACTCAGAAATAAAAAGGAATATATTACTGATATAGCAACAACATGGGACAATCTCAAAATTATTATGCAGAGTGAAAGAAGCAGATACAAACAGTGTGCACTATATGATTCCTTTTACATAAAATTCTAGAACCTGCAAACTAATTTATGGTGACAAAAAGTAGGTAAGTGGTTGCCTAGCGCCAGGGACTAAGGAGGGCTGGGCTGGAAGGGGCATGAGGCAATGTTCTGTATCTTGATTTTGGCAGTGATTTTACCATAAATACATTTATCAAAACCCATGCAGTTTATTGTGAATAAATTATACCCCCAATAAAGCTGATTTACAAAAGGAACTAGTACAAGGAACCCATTCCTACATGTTTACCCAAATCCTGCGAATTCTTGAAGAAGCCATGTTCAATGTCATTAACTTAGAACTCATTTTGTACCTGAACTTTGGTGGTTGTGAAGGCCACCTGGTAGACCTCAGTTCTTTTGTGTGCCAGAGGGAAAAACATCAACATAATAAGTTTACTGTATTGTCTTTTTATTCACGTCACTCAGAAGTGGGCCTTAAATGATTACATTTAGTTGAATCTTTTTATCATATGGAATTGGTTTTTCTTCCTTATTTCCCATATGTATTTCGTGGGCTAAGATCAGAATGTGGTGTGTACTTGTGTGTGTGTGTGTGTGTGTGTGTCCTGTGTAAAGTGGGAGGGTAGTGTTTATATAGTAGAGATGATCTGACACGTGAGCTAGCTTAGCTTGTGAAAATCAACATTCTTGCAGAGAGAGCACAATGTTATTTGTTTCAAACACAGTAAAATCTAGGGAGAGACCAACACAACCCAGTCAGGTGCCATAGCTTCTCATTTGCAAAGGAGCTGGCCTTTCATCTGGGCGCTGCTGTGCAGAAACTACTAAACTCAATCCTGTCTAAAAGGAGAGAGAAAGAAAGAGTAATGGGGGGGAAAGAGGTGGTAAAACCCAGCAAATCAGTACAGGCACCAAGCCCCCGAGGGCCAGTACTGTACTGCGGGAGGAAATGCAGCACGGAGGTGAATGAGTAGGGAGGTGAGTGAGTGGTAACGTGGCTGACGGGAGACATCACAGGGCTATTCTCTGATGCAAATCAGACTTTCTCTAGGTTTCCATCCTGGTGTCCTTTATTGATCAGTCTTCAAACTGAAACAGGCAGCCATTGCCAATCTCAGGTCCCTTATTACTTCTCTATTCCTCACTCCCTTATCATATTGATATCTATTCGTTCTGTGTCTGGCTTTACCCACTGGCCTCCTTGAGGGGAGAGATGGCGGCTTTCCTTTTTTTTAATCACTTTATACGTTGCCTGTGTGCCTGGCACACAGGAAGCCCTCAGTAAATCTCTTAAGCGGATGAATGATTAGTGTTTTATATATCCACATATATGTGTATATGTGTGTATACTATACATAACATGCATCTGATTTACATTCTATTATTGGTCTGTTTTGAATAACTGTTTTTGTGCAACTGCTTTATGTTTATGCAACACATGATTTTCTTTTACTAAAATGTGGATTTTCCTACTTACTAATAAAGGTAATTACTCTTAGAGCATTATTTTTCAAGAGAAAATTAATTGGCTTCCTGTTTCTGTAGCATTTACCTCCATGCTTATTTGAATGAGCTTGATCATTTTTATAGATCGTCCCCACTTCCTTTAAATACAGCAGAACACTTTTTCATCATTGTATTTTCTGATAATTTGAAGTTAGCCTAAAATTAAGCTGTCAAGAAATTAAATGACATGACAATCTTAAAGTCATCATTCAACAAAAATGATTGCCTCAAATTCATCTGTCTTTGGTTCCTGACTTGTCAATTGATATTTCAGAATGAATTGTTCATTTAATTATCCAAATTTAAAGTCCAGTCATGAGAAAATTTTAATGTCAATTGTCATATTTAATTCTCCCTAAAACAAAAGTGAATACTTTTCAGCTTTTTTGAAGTCAAAGGATCTTCCAGAAAAATTAATAGCTGTCAAAAATGAATGTTTCTTGCAAAACAGCTATTATTTATAACAGTGCCAAAGAGAGTTGTCTCATTTCTTCCCTGAGTTATTTCAAGATACAGGAATGATAGATAACAGATGAAATGACAAAGAATACAATTAAAATCCTAACCTGTTCCAACTGGTAAATTCCGACAAAAAGCACCATTTTCTTTTTTATCTGCATCTAAAAAGCCCCTATTTTACCTCAAATTACTTTAGTGATTTCTTCATGATTGAAATTAAATGAAGGATATTGCCTCAAAAAATTATTTTGAAATCTTAGATTAGACCCTCTGACATTGTCCTCTTTATGTAAAATACTTGTGATAATTTATCCAGGGACTGAAAGCTCTTTGAAAGAAAGCTAAAACATCACTTAACCACACTATATACAATTAAAGCAATATAATATAAGTAATCAGTATGTCATCGATTAGGACTAATACAGGTTTTTCTCAATTACATTAACACCTTTTATACCTGTCCCAATATGCCTATTTCAGACACTCATAGCCAATCCACTATTTGACATACACATGTAAAGGTCTTACAAGCATATTAGACTCAATGGATCTTTTAAATTTATCTATTACCCTATCTGTTCCTTTCAAGTTGGCCCTCTTCCTACTAGCAAATGGCAACACCATGTATCAAGTTTTTCCAGCCAGAAATCTGGGAGATATCTCTGATTCCTCTTTCCCTCCTCCTTGCCATGCCTCTGCCACAACCAACAGGTAACAAATGTCTCGCACTGGCCACTTCTCTTGGTTCATGGCCACCTCCTAATCCAAGCCTCTTGGAGACTCACCTGAGCAATAAATCCTGACTTTTGCTGCTTCCACAAGCCATCTTTACACAGCTTTTTTACTTAAAAAAAAAAAAATCATGTCATATTGCTCCTCCATTTAAAACCTCTGAGTGGATTTCCGTTGCTCTCGAAAGAAATTCAAACATTTTATGAATCTTTAATGTCCTGCATGATTTAGCTTTTACTTACCCATCCACTATCTCTCATACCCTTTTACCCCTTGTTCACACTGCCTTCTAATCAACTGCTCAAACACAGCTGTTTTTACCTGCGAGGCCTTTGGATTCATTCTTTCTTTTGCCCCAAATAGTCTTCCTGGACTCTTTACAACTAGGTCTTCTTCTTACTAGTATGTCAGATTTAACCAGAAGTAAGATGAACAATCGAACAGGAAGATAGGCAAAGGACTGTGTGCCAGCCATTCTGCTAGCACTCAGGAGATGTCTAGGTCTATCTGTATCTATATTTATCATCTGTATGTGAATCTCTATCATCTGTATCTATATATCATCATACTCTATGGCTCCATATCCGATTAAATAATGTAGGAATAAAGATCAGCATACCCACTGTCAAAATATATTTTAGACTACATTTGAAGCATAAATCTTTTCTTAAGTTTGATTGAAACAAAATATTAAACTTAACTAGGAAAATTTGAACGGCCAAGAAAAGAGAAATTTTGTTGCAGAAAGTATAAGACATCGCCTCTGGATAATTTGAAAGTCCAAGGTAGACTAAGCATCATGGATGGATTTTACTCGCTCATTCTTTCAACAGATATTGCATTTACACATTTATAATATATAATGCTATGTATATGTTTAGTATAATTTATTTATGAAAAATTCTCAATAATCTAGGCATGCTATTAGTTTTGATACTTAGATTTTTGAGGATTTTTTCAATAAAAATATCTGTGAGGAACGCCTGGATGGCTCAGTCTGCTAGGCATCTGCCTGCGGCTCAGGTCATGATCCTGGGGGCCTGGGATCTAGCCCGGGTCCATCTCAATGCTCTGCGGGGAGCCTGCTTCTCCCCCTTCCCCCTGCCACTCTCCCTGCTTATGCGCTATCTCTCATTCTTAAGTAAATAAATAAAATCTTAAAAAAATAAAAATAAAAATAAAAAATCTGTGAATAAATATTTAATCTCATTTGTACAAAATAAGTGATAGGTATCTTAAAATAAAATGCTGAATGTTATGCAATTAATACACGGAATGAAAGTAGAAGTTGATTTTGAAAGTTTAAGTTTATGGCTTAAAATAATCTGTGTAACTATATATGTACATGTAATGAATTTTAAACACTTAATGATCACTTTTAGATAAATATTGTAAATTGTTCCTGTATGTTATTAAATTAATTTAATAAACATTGGTCAGGTATGTATAAATTGCTTCAGGAAAACTTAATTTGATGTATTATTGTAAATGGTTTCCAAATAAGATTTCGGAACACTGTGTTTATCAAATTATATTCATTACTCTTAGAGGAAAAAGATTATTTTCCTGATGTGAATTTCCAAATAATAATTAGAACAGATTTTATTATGAACTTAATACATATTAAATTATGCATCATTACAGAGCCAAAGTTAAGGACAAGTTCAGAGAAATCTTTTCTTCCCAAGAATATAGGCTGCCATTCTATTGGGGATGGTGGAATAAAGATATCTCTATACCACTTAATCATGAAAACAAACCCAGTGATTCTCCAGTCATTACCAAGTGCAGAAGTAAAGCAGGAAGGCATGGGGAGAGGAAGAGCCTTTTGAAGTAGGTGGTTACATTGTGCTGTGAAACAAATCACCTCTTGTTTGTAACATGTAGATCAGAGAGTATTCTATGGTTATTGGAGCATTCTTAATCTGGTGAAAGATTTGAGTCTAAAAAGGGAGATGGATACACATGCTGTTTTTTGTTTTTTGTTTTTTTCCCCAAAAAGTAGTAGCCTTTGAATATAAGAAATTAATGCAAAATATTATAATGGCAAATAATCTAATAGCCTCAGAACTTGTCAACTAACAAAAGGTTCTGTTTCCACTTACACACATGTGCATGTTGGCACACTCTGATAGTTCAGGAAAACTAATTTCGCAAAGAAATGATCAACAGGTAAGTATCAAGGTCAAACCCTATACGAAATGATTAAAAGAAGAGAATAAGGAGCAGAATAATTCCTTATATGCCAGAAAATCAAACCTACAAAACTATTCAAAGCTGAAATCTACTGTGCCAAAATAAGCTACGAGTGCCAAAACCAGTGCTCTGTTTTTATGTGAGGATTAGGGAATCATTACTAAACCACCTCTTATTCTGACTCAACCAATTTCATGTATTTGAGGCTGAATCTTGGAATACCCTGGCCCTAGTATCAACTTCAGTATTTCTCAAGATATTCAGATACAAGTAACAGAAATGCCATTTGAGTGAAATTTCTTTAAGAAAAAGATTATTTCTTGACTTAGATAAAAGAAAGTGATGAATCTGATAGCTTCACGCATGGTTTGAACTAGAAGTTAAATGATGATGTCTTGTCAAGGCAGCAGTTTTTCTATCTTTCGTTTTTATATCTGCCATGTTAGGTGCTCTATGAGGCCAGCTCCTTCCATGTAGTGGGTAAGAAGGCCATTAATAACTACAGTATTAGTATTTTCCCATCAGTGAACCCCCAGATAAATGGATGCATCTCTTTCTTAATGGATCCAGTCAAGATTCTGGTGAGTCTGACAAGCCTAGCTTAGATCATATAACTACGCTTGATTCAATTACTAGAGACCCAATTACTATGTATTATCTGGTTCAATTACTACTGGCCAAGCCTAGATATCCAGCCACATGTGGACCTCGGATATGGTGTTGTCAGTTTCAACAAGATTACACTGACCAGGAGTAGAGATGAGTTAGCTTTTAAAGGAGAATGAGAAATTTTATTCCCAGAATAAGGAAGAAAAGATGGTGGAGAAAGGAGCAAACACAAAATTTCCTTTATAAGACACCACGATGAAAGGAACATAAGCACATTTTTTGCAAATTTTTAAATTTTACAAATTTTCATATGGTTATTATTTTGTAGTTTGGAGAACCCAAGTGGGATTTTTGTATCTATACAGATGGTTAACGACAACAACAATAAAACTGTAATGAAGAGAAACATATGACAAGGTGTCAGTTTCCATACCAGCTGGTCCTATTTTATCAATATTATTTTTCTTAATTTAGAGCCTTTAAATTCAAATCGTTAATTTATCTGTTTATATGTTTCCAATACAACATGAAACATACATCAGGCAGTCATGTGATAAACTTAATCTAGTTAGACACATGCAATGGATTACTATATTAACAAAATTAATGCCTTTTTTTAAGCTGGAGCTCATTTATGAGTATTTATTAATTTATCCAAATTTCCAGTTAATTGCCACATTCTCACTTAGCTTCCTGATTTATATATGTCAATCCACACTTCCATTAGGGATGACTCCAAGGCATTTCAGGAAACTTGTGGCTGAGTAAAAGAGGCAAAATAGGAGCTCATCTTAAAAACTCCCATTTCTTTTCCATGGTTCTTGTAAGAGCATGCAGTTTATCTTTTACGAATTTTAATTACAATAGCCAAGTTTCCTAGACTAATAATTTAATTCCCAGGTACCTTTCTCCTGCAATGGATCTATTTGAAAACAAACAGCAAAGAAGGAGAATATTTTAAGTTTTAGAAGACAATTATGTTAGGACTTTATCTTTCTTGAAATGCATAACCTGGAATTTAATCCATGTCTGAGTTATGGTTAGACCCTAAGACTCCAAGGAATATTTTGGGTTGGAAAATTACAATAATTTTTGGGTATTCCTAGAATAACTCACTTCTGTTGATAGTTTGAGATTAGGATTAGAAATACTCTGGGACAAAACTGCTGGACATCCTCTGGATAGCCACTGAAAATCATGGAGTCATTTAAAGATAACTTTATGAAGTTATTGAAACCTACATGGGTTGTTAAAATATCTTTGCCCTATAAGTTAATAGGAGGGGTCCAGGGTCAAAGTTAAGAAGCCAGGGTTCATAGATTCATATTTACTATTTTAGTTGACTGCAGTTTGATGTTCAGTTCTCCATTGTGCATATCTAATACAGGGTTAAAGTATTAACTGTTTATAACTCTTCCCCAGTGAGGATAAAAGAGATATTTTTTGATACGGCAATATATACTATATACAAAAGCTCCAAAGAGGAGAAATTATGTAACCCGAAGTCAACCCAGTAGCCCATGACTTCTGAGATTTACTTTACTCAAAGATTTACTTCATGATTGATGAAGATTCCAGATCTTTATATCTTTCTCCTTTCCTCTTCTTTTTTAAATTCCTATAAAAGCTACCTCACTCAAAAAAGCATGTCCATTTTAATTTTAATTTCCCAAAGATAAATTAGATTTTTTTAGATTTTTTTTAGATTTTTTAGATTTTTTTAGATTTCAGTCATTCTTTACCTACTAGAACAGGTTACTGTACACCTTGAGTTAATGATTTCATACCTGTCCTAGTAGTTATTGCTCACATAATCAGTATTTGTCTATCCCAAAGAAGGAAAGAACTCTTTCTTCTCATTCCTTAACCATTCATCAAAAACACTAGTTAGAAGAGTGATGTCCTGGATTGAAGAGGCCAGCTCTTTCTTTGTCTCCATGTTTCTCTACAATTATATTCAACTCCACCATTTTTGATAAGCACAATTTGACGATAATGATGATTGTGATTATAATTTTCCTCCAGAACTGTCTTTAACGGTCTAGAAAACATCAATTAAACTGAAATTTAGGGATTCTGAGTTTTCCACCAAACTCACTGCATTTTTTTGCTGTGAAGAGGACTGAGTTTAGTGCTGAGACAGCCATTCCAGGAAATAACAGATCAGAATGGTCAGTCATAGCTATTGATATGTGACATACTCAAAATATTCTTAGAGGTAGGGACTATTTGAAAAATATAATATACAAGCTTAATTTATTGTACATATCTAAGGCCATGCACTTCACAATATGAAAACATGCACTTCTCAAGAACATATGAACATATAATAAAAATGACAATACAACAAGTTCACAAAGCAAATCACAACAGATTTTTTTAAAAATCAGTGCCATACATTGTGTTCTTTTAACTACAGAAGAATTTAAATTATTAATCAAGAACCAAACAATAAGTAAAGAACTTCATACATTTTGAAATAAAAAATTATACATTTATATAATTGTGATTGAAAGAAGAAATTGTAATTGAAATTTAAAATACCTAGGACTGAACCATAAAGGTTATATTTCACAAAAATGTGGAATATGCAAATATATAATAACAGGGAAATTTATAGGCTTAAATTTTATATACAAAGAAGAGAAAGAGAAGAAAATAAAGGTCACAGAACCTAATAGGTACAAAAAGTAGAAGGAACAAATGAACATTTAATAGTGAGAACCAATAAGGCCATAAGTTGGTACTTTGAAAATACAAATATACTTTGAAAATATTATGTTAATCAGGAAAATAAGAAGAAAGAAGGCATAAATTAACATGAGCAATAAAATACCTAGCCAAAGTTAAAAACAACTCTAATACTATAGCTCTGCCAATAAATTTGAAAACTTAGGCCAGTGTTTCTCAACCTCAGCCCTGTTGACATTTGAGTTGAATAATTCCTTGGGGTGTGTGTGTGAGAGAGAGAGAGAGTGTAGGGGGAATGGCTGTGTGCATTGTAAGATATTTAGCAGCATCCCTGGCCTCTTCCTACTAGTTGCCAGCAGCACCTCATCCCACCCACTGTTATGACAGCCAAAATTGTTTACAGATACTGTTAATGCTCCCTGAGGGCAATCACTCCTGGTTGAGAACCACTGACTTAGATAAACTGGACAAATTCTTAGAAAAATATAAGTAATCAAACTCTGTTAAGAAGAAATAGAAAATCTGAACACCACACTCGATTAACCATGAAAGAATTTGAATCAGTGGTTAGAAATCTTCCTAGGAAGAAAACATCAGAGCTGGGGCTTCGTTTTCAAGGAATATATAAATCTTCCCAGACTACAGATAATGAAGGACTATTTCTCTACTTTTTCCATGAAGTTAATATAACCTCAAGAAGAAAAGCATGTGCAGGCTGGAGAAAGAAACAAACATACAAACAAAATATATACATATATATATAATATATATAAATATATATGTATTATTATATATATTATTATTTATACTATTATATAATAGTATAAATATATAGCAATATACTATATATATTACACTATCAATATATACTATAGATAAGTATATATGGTATATATAAAATATATACTATATACTATATATACTATATAATATATACTATATATAGTAATATATATTATTATTTATATATAAAAGAATGAATAAATGTCATCATTTGCAGATCATCGAGCTATCTACTAGAACCTTAGAATAATCTGTAAATAAATTATTAGAAATAACAAGTTAATTCTCTGTCTGCCTATGAAATAAAAATTATGCAAATCAATTGCATTCATATACACCAGTAAAAATCAACTAGGAATGTGATATGCTAGCAGTAAAAAATAGCATTTACAATAACAGCAGAAAATATAAGTTATAACTGAAAAAATGTAACTAAAATTGCATTAAGACCTATATGGGGAAAATTATAAACTTTATTAGAAGATACTAACAATGACATAATGAAAGAGATGTTCCATGGTGCTACTATGGAGACCCATTATGATTAAGATATTGAATCTTCCCACATTTTTCTACATATTCAAGCCATTTCTGTCACAATTTCAATAGGGCTTAAGTCTAAAATTTATAAGAAAGAACAATTGGGGTGCCTGGGTGGCTCAGTGGGTTAAAGCCTCTGCCTTCGGCTCAGGTCATGATTTCAGAGTTCTGGAATCAAGCCCCGCATCTGGCTCTCTGCTCAGCAGGGAGCCTGTTTCCCAGCTCTCTCTGTCTGCCTCTGTGCCTACTTGTGATCTCTTTCCTTCTGTCAAATAAATAAATAAAATCTTAAAAAAAAAGAAAAAGAAAGAACAATTACCCAAGAAGAGCCAAGATACATTTGCCAAAAAATATGGGGGAATTTCCATATCAGTTATCAAAAATTGTTACAGTTACCACCATGAGGACAAACAACAGATTGAAAATGTTACAGAATCAAGGGCCTAGTAACACCCATGGATATAAGGGAACTTCATCTGTCAAAAGTGGGTGGAATTACTTATTCATATGGAAAAAAAATGAAATTGGTTTGATGGCTCACACCATATGCAAAAAATTTCTGATGTTTTAATCACCTAATGTACAACGGAGATTTTAAATTTTTTTTAGAAATTAAAGAGATCTTTTATGACATCAGTAGGAAAGATTTTTAAGTTAAGATAAAAATTCGCTAACCGTAAAAGAAAAGATTGACACATCTGATTACATTAAAATTACTGGCTTTTGTTCATCAAACAAAACAAAACAAAACAATACAAAACAAAACAAAAAAACACCAAGATTGACAAGTTATTCATGTTGGAAGATATTTTCAACATGCAACCAGTAAAGAATCACTATTCAGAATATATGAACATACATAAATCAATAATTTAGAAGACTAATAGTTTCACAGAAAAAAGAAGGGAAAAAAAACATAAACAGGCATTTTATAGAAAAGGAAATATGAGTAGCTAAAATACATGAAAATATGCCTAGCCTCATTAGGAATTAGGAAAATAAAAATCTAAACCATAATGAGATACTTTTTCACACTTAATTGCTTAAAATTAAGGTTTTTGGTAAATCACGAGTTGTTAATGACCTATAACAACAGGAAGTCTTTTTTTTTTTAACAACGGGAAGTCTTATGTACTATCAGTGGGAGTGCAAATTGGTATACCACTTCAGAAAACAATATAGCACCATCTTGTAAAGATGGTTTTTAAGATATTCTAGTTTATAAACTGAGGGTTGGATTCATTTATATTTATGGTATTATTATATCCCATACTTATGAATGTTAGAAATAGTTCTGTATATATCATGTATTATTTTATAATTCTTAAATAAATTGAGCTTGTGAACCCAAAATGGCTCCCTTTTTCAAAGCAAACGCACTGTGGTTGACTGAATATTGCTTAAGTCATGAAAACTTCAGCTTGAAACGAATCTGGGAAGGTGAAGGGAAGAAAAGAGAGATGTCTAAAGAAAGTTTAGGAACCTGATTTAGCTCTTTACAACCAGGAAGCCTATCCCAATAGTTTGAATGGTTAGCATCCTGGTAAGCACAACATTTGGAGCCTGAAGATTTGTTAAGTGATTCTTCCATTATTTATGGCCAACTCCACCAGTAGGTCTCAGGCAGGTAAATGAGATCTTATCTGAAGAGTAAGCAAATTCCGCTTCTATAACACACTGATTGAAAAGAAAATGAAGTCAGCTGAGTTGTAGGACTGAGCAAGATTCTCAGTCTTTCTGTGAAAATGGAACTCGGGATATTTCATTACACCCACCACTGAAACTGAAAATGCCTTCAGCCCCAGAGATCAAAGTTCCTTAGCTTGAGTGATCAATGGTAATAGTGCATAGTGTGTGTGACTGGGGAAGTGGGTGTGGGGTGGGGAGTATTTTCGAAGCTTAAAACTGCGATAAATGAATCAGTGGAATATTGGTCCCTTGTTCTAGGATTTCTTTCCTAAGATCTCTCATTTGTAGAAATATTTGCTATTTTTTTATTTGATTCTCGGACACATAAAGGCCATTCCACATGCTTGTTAGCCATTTTCTCTGACTTCGTTCCCTGGTTAAAGAAAAAAAGGCTTTTGGATTTTGACTTTGTTCCTTCCCGATTGCGTGATCTTTGGGGAACGTTTGTGCCTCAGAAGTGGAAATGTGAATAATACCCGAGTCATCGGATTTTGTGAAGATTAAGTAAATTACCACGTCAAGAGTTCTTGGTGCAGTGTTTAGCACACCGTAAGCACTCAATAAATGCACGTTCACCACCTCTTGTCTTCTAAAATTTCAAGTCCGGCGCAGAGTTAATCATAGCCCGGGAGGTGTGCAAAGCACGGCTGTGATCACATGTAACACGCGCCTTCCTTTTGCACGCTGAGCTAAAGATAGCCAGGGTTGCAAAGACCCCCTGCAAAAAGCTTGGGCGGGGGAGGGGGAGGCAGACAGAACAGGAAGCCATTGTACCTCCCTCTGCTACGTGGAGAACGCTTCCCTTGTCTCAGGGCAGGTAACAAAGCACTTGTATCTACTCACCTGCATGTGATCTGAGAATTCTGCGTGAACAGCAGGTGATTAAAACAGCTCTGAAATATATCCCTCTGCTGTGCTGTCCTTTTACTGAGACATTTCAGTTCATTTCTCCAGACTCTAACAGCTATCTGACTGATAACTTTACTCTGAGAGCTGAATTCAATTTTTTTCCTTGTGAAAGACTCCCACTTTCTCACTTGTCACATATATAATTAATTTCAACTGTCTTTTAAGATTTGACAATGGCTGTATTTCTCCCCACTTGTTTATTCCTCACAACTCAGGTTGAATACCTCTAAAAGTAGGCAAGGAAGAAGTTTCTTTTTTCTTTAAAAAGGCAAAAAGTTGAGGTTCATTTATTCATCTGTACCTTTTGAGAAAATTATTCCTAGAAAAAAATTAAAGAAGGAAGTTTACTGTCCCAGTTTTCCAAAGTACTTAGGAAACAGACATTTGTCGGTGTTTTAGGATTCTAGAGTTTATATGTGGAAATAGACTTTCAAAATAAGCTAAGCATTTTTCCCAGAGGAAATTTGATACCATGATTTCCTAAATAAGCTGACCTCCCTCTAATGTGTCCCAAATGGAGAAAAAAAGCTTCGAATAATAAAAAGAGAAAATTTGAATGGATTGAACCCAGGGAGAAGGTAATTTCAACCATCCTTTTACATGCAGACAAGTATCATTATTTTAACTGATAGTGGAGAGCAAAAAGCAAGAAATAATCATGCAAAAATCCCATGCCCAAGTTCCCAGGTAAGGCGACATTTTTTCAAAATGGTTAAAGACATGAACACTTGCAGATATATTTTCCATGTCTGTAATTTTGGCCCCTTGTGTTAGTATAGAGCCTGAAGATATATTATCAGATCGTTGTTTCAGAGGTTCCCTAGAGAAACCTCTTAGAACTTAGCATTGAATAAAACGTGATTTAAAAATATTTTTTCCCAAGGGATAATAAAAAGACTTTTCTGTGGAAATTTAAAACATCGTAATCCAAGACAGCATAGGTGCCATTATGTTATAAGATGTGAGGAGATATGTTTGATGGTATTATTTTTTAGTTCTGTTGATCAGGACTTTAGCTTTTAGATAACATCTCTATTTGAACACAGCTTCAAAGTAATTTACCATTGAAGATGGCAAAGGTCCATTACTTTCATTTCCATTAAACACAGAAGACTTGTTATGATTATTTTTTGGCAGAGCAAAAATAACATGTAAATCTCTTTTAAATGTAAGGGGTGCTGGACTGTTATTGCCAACACATTAGTCGGAGGAGGCAGTCTGGCCAGTGTTGGTTTCCAGCCCCGTGTCTTGGTCTGCAGAGTGATGACAACATTATACCCACTTGCACATGGGTTGTGAACCACTACAGTGTCCCACCTAATTATTCTGCGTGTGCCGTTCTTGTTTATTTAAAAACCAGGCAAACCATACGATCTGCTTGTAGATATCAATAATCTTTTTTTACTAAAATAAATTGAAATTTAAGAAATCAAACTATGTGATCCAGAGAACTGTGGGAAGTCCTGGTGGCTGTTGGATGGGATGTACGGAAATTTCATTCAGGGGATATGGAAGCTTGTCAACAGAATGGGCTAGATTTATGTCTTTAGCTTAGGCTTATCACTAAGGAGTATTTTGTAATCTTAATAGTGTTAAAAATTTCTGTAAAAATTTAACAATAAGCTTAATTAAAATTTGATTTATACTGCCTAACATGCAAGATGTTGGTAATTTAACCTATAATTCATACTTAATGAATTTTCAGAATTATTGCCACTTAGAAAATTTCTAATATTAAAGTCCCACACATAGACAGTAGTTTTTAACACAATTGTATTAAAGAGGTATATAAATATTTCCACTTAAATATCATTATTTATTAATATTTTGTTACTTCCAGTATATATTATTGGTTGATTTTCACTTTATAAGTTTCATGTCCCACAGAAATGTTTACTAATTTGGAAAAAAATTGAGATTTCCTCATCTTGGCATATCCTATGTAGAAGTTATCTGATGCCTAAGAACCAAATCACTTTTGTTTGTCAAAAGTGTCACTTATTTTATTCAAAATTATTTATATTCTTAAAATATAATTTTTATCTTAAGGACCTACTTCCATTCTTGGCTAGTAATAACCCCTTTGGGGGTAAAAACGTCTCTGGTGACTCGCCATTATATTCCCTCTGTCCCCGTGGAGCAGGTCAGAATATTCAGGAAGAACCAAGAAAGAACAGACCGACCATAGGCTGCAGGCTGCCACCACTGTTCTCACCTGAGGTGGTCTGTGCAGTCTTGGTGTCCCAGAAGCCCCTAGCACAGATGCAACTTGATCTATTTAAACATGGGTCAAAATTTTCTCCTCCTGGTGTTATCTTTGGGGCACACACCTCTTTCCAGGGGTTACCCCAAAAGGCTTGGCTAAACTATTGATGTTCTGCCTCCAATATACTATCTACCTCATTTACATGTAATCTTTTTCTTTTTAATAGTTTTAGCATATGAAAAACCATGTTATTAAGGCAACCATGAAGGTCTGGGCATGTATAGCTTACTTTTACCTGGACCCTTTGCTTTAATGGGTGAAACCCCAGATGTTTTATTTCTACTGCCCATCTAGATCAGTGTCTTTCCCCTTCCTCCTCAATAGGTTCCCCCCATGAAACCTCTCTGGAAGCCACGGGTGTTTCTCTGTAGTTAAAGGACCATTTCCAAGTGACTCATGGTACCACAGAGCCATGTCGGGGTAGGGATGGGGCAGGCTGCTGGAAGGAAGAAAAGAGCTCCAGTTGCTAAGCAACCACGAGCATGCTCGGAGTTCTCAGATGCCATCCCACGAGACATGTGACCAGAGACTAGGAGTGTAGTCAAGCATAATGAAAATGATTTATTAGCTTAAAAAGCAAAACAACACTGTAATGCTTCTGGTAAGAAATAGCATGTTCTTTCCTCTATTCTTTTCTCTGAAGCCCACAGTTATCAACAAAGAGAACAGGAACTACAAAATTCACATCTTCAATGAAATCAGGAATTGGCTAAAACTCCAAAGGACGGCTTTTGAAGAATATGGCCAAATGTGGAAGAGCCTTGGGCCAAATGGAGAGCAAGCCCCGAGAGCCAGTGCCTGCAGTTCCAGATTTGAACTAGACTGCCGTTGCTACTATTTGAAGAAGGCAGACAGGTCAAGGGGAAAATCCAGGAACCCCCTCGGGTGGCGGGAGCAGGGGAGACAGAGTTCCATACTGTGGAAAAGCCAGGAGGGAAGTCCAGAAGGAGGAATGACTTATTTTCATAACTTTTTGCTGACTAGTCTCCTTATAATGAGAAATAATTTGGGGATAAGTAAGATAGAGGAAGGAAAAAAAACAACAACAAAATTTGCTACATATATAGATCTCTCTATACATCCTGGAGCCACAGAGACTTCTCTGAGTGATAGGCTCAGTCCACAGTGGGCAACATAACAGTCTTGAAGACAGACATATCAAGTCAGAGGATATAGCAGGTATGTGTTGAGGCACACACACAAAAAATGGAACATCTTCAGATCCTTTGCTTGCCCCCATGTCCCCTCCATTCAGATCCCCTACCTTGGCTCGAGGGATTAGTGGGCCTAGATGGAATGGTCTTAGTTTAAAAATGAGAAGTAAGGGGTGCCTGATGTCTCAGTTGGCTAAACATCTGCCTTCAGTTTAGGTCATGATACCAGAGTCCTGGGATCAAGCCCCACATGGGGCTCCCCACTTAGTGAGGAGTCTTCTTCTCCCTCTGCCCCTCACCCCACTCATGCTCTCTCTCTCTTTCAAATAAATAAATAAATAAATAAATAAATAAATAAATAAATAAAGTAAAATAAAAAATGAGAAGTAAGTAAAAAGGATCCACACGGAAGCTCTGCATGGATATTATCCGAGAAACATAATTAGGAAAGAGTGTAGTAAGCAAAAAGTAGACAAATGATGCACATTGAAAGAATTACTCCAGGAAACAGAAAAACACAAATTCACAAAAAAGGCTTTCTCTACACTTGCAAAAAATCTTCAAGAAATAATCATTGTAAAAACAGTCTATTAACGTTAAAATATGAGATGAAACAAAACAAGAAAGACCCATGTAAGGAGTTGAAAAGCAAGCTGGCAACCCTTCAGGGAAGAACTGAAATTTCTCAATAAAACTACCACAGAAATAAAAAGCTACAATCAAAGCGAGAAAGGAGAGAAAATAGGGCATTGCTGAAAGCAGAAGGACACACTTGAAAATAGGATAGTTGGGAGTAAATAAGTGCTGTCTAAGATTAACAAATCATCACAGAGAGATTAAAGAAAACTACCTAAAGTTATTTTCTAATTACTAAAAAGAGAAAGAATTCATACGGTGTCACTATTTTAAAAAAAGACAAAATCATACAAACAGCACCAGGATATTTATAAGCCTTCCAAACTGTCATCATGAAAAACCCCACACAGAAATGCACAAAACAAAATACACCAAAGATACCGCAAACATGATGGGGAAAAGGGAGTAATAAAATCAAGAATTTATATTGTGAAAAAAATTCAGAGTTGAGACCAAATTATTTTATTATGACTGTAAATCAAACACCTATAAAAATAGACTCTTAGAATGGCTCTAAAAGATCAGATCCACAGGCTATGTATGAGACGTATGCTTAGAGCAAAATGACACAAAAAGGTTAAAAGGAGGAAAATATGTCAGGCAAAGGCAAGCAAAATAAAGCAGGAGTCACAATGTTGAGATAAGATAAAGTTGAAATGAAAAATAACTCCAAACAAACAAAAAAAAATAACTCCAAACAAGAATGCTTAAAGTAATATGTGCAAACCCAAATGAAAAGCTAATGTTTATTTTTTTCCTGCTAAATAATAAAGCATTTAAAAATGCAAAACTGCAGAAAATATACAAAGGACTTAATACAGAAAATACAGCAGTTAGAATATTTAGTTTACTTCTTTTTTCCCATAAAGATCAAGTAGTCAAAAAATAAATAAGGCCATAAATCCAAATTGTATAATTTTTAAAGTTGACCACACACACTTCTATTCAACTTCATACACTGAAATTAGAGAATTAATTTCCTTTGCAGATGCCAATTAATTTTAACAAAACAAACATGGGCCCCAAAGAAATCTAAGTCAATTAAAAGAGTGGAAAAAATCCAGGCAAGAATTTTAAATTACCAATATTGAATTAAAAATTGAGATACAAGGTTTAACTGGTCCAACGCTCATGGCCTATGGCCTAACATTCTAGAAGAAGAATCGTCTTCTGCAAAGATCATGAAAAATGGCTTCAGTCCAGTGCTTAGGCAATCAATCCCGGACAATGACGGGTTTGGACCCCTGACCTCAGTCATGCCAGGAGAGGCTGGTTGTTTCCCTATGAATACTGATATCCTTGTACATCTAGCTGCAAACCAAAGACTCGGCCCCCAGCCCCTAATCATGCCAAGGAATGAGGCGCCCGAGTCCCCCAGACATAAACGCTGGCTATGTACTGTGTCCTGGCCCTTGGTCACACCAGGGAAGACGCCTGTGCTTCCCTAAGTATGAAGTTTAAAAGCTCCAGGTCCAAGGGTTGGAGTCAGTCATCCAGAGTTAAACCCAGCCCTTCTAGGACCCTGTGTGCTGTCCTAGGATGCAGTAGGCAAGGAGACCTCTGCACATTTGTTTCTGCTCCTGTCTCCAAGTGGCTTCTCAATAAATCTTCCCCCTACTACGTGACATGTATAGTCTCTGGCCACTTGCCCTTGTTTGTATGATATTAATGGCAGAAAAACATTAAATTTTGTAAATGCTAAAAATTTTGCCCAGCTTTCTTAACTCCTGGTTAAAAGGAAAATAAAAAAAAAAAAAAAACCTATAATTACAGAACATTAGATAAACACGCTATAAAAAAAACAAAAAGGCTATAGCTAAAACTATGCTCAGGGGAATAGGTATATTATATTCTATATGCATAATGTGAATATTATAAAATATTTATGTGGCCTAAAAAAGGATGATAATAAGTCAATTTATTCTTAATCTCAAGAATCAGAAAACAGGAACTTAAAAAAAATTAATTAAAATAGAAAGTAATGCATTTTGAAGCACATGAAAAGAATTAATGAATAAAACTCAGAGCTGATTTTCTAAGGAAATAATAACATGATGAAACTACTAGCAAGTTTTATCAAGAATAAAAAATATACACTGAAAGGAAATTAAAAAGAAGAACAGGAAAACCTATTCATACATCCAACAAATAGTTATTGAATTCCTATTACAGGCGAGACACATTTCCAGTTAGGTTCTGAGTATATAAAGAGAGTAAGACAGACAAAACACACACACACACATACACACACACACACACACACACACACACTTGTTGCTATCGAGGAATTTTGCTAGAGAAGGAAGTAGAGAACTGGAGTATCACCAGGAGAGTGAAATAGGAGTATGAGGATTCTTTTTCTAAGTTGGGAGAAATAATAGCATATTTGTGGAGTGATGGGAAAAACAGAAGAGAGGGGGAAATTGCTGATGCAGCAGAAAGGAGACAGCTGGAGCCAGGCAGTGAGTACATGGAAGGATGGCTAAGTGACAGTGGCCTGGGCCACCTGAAGGTGCACTGTGCAACAGGAGTGAAGCAGCCTGTGAGGCAGAAGCAGGGGCTGGTGGAACATGATAGAGGACATCCTTCCCAGGAGGTAGGGAGCAGAAGTCATTAGCTGAGAGACAAAGAGAGACTCCTCTTGTAAAGAGTAGAAATGATGAAATAAGGGGAGAAGGATGGACGCACATGAGTTAACATATGTGCCAGGCAGCCACAAAGGCCCACGGTGGTTAGGGGTGCTGGGATGGAAGTGAGACTCATAGGATGGTTGTGCTTTTTCTTCACTTGCATTAGCTGCAGGGTGGATGCAGAAAGAACACAGATCGTGGTTTAGCTCTGAGAATATGACCGAGGGGCCGGGCGGGGGGCTGGGAGATGGAAGGGTACTCTAGGGAGCGATTTCATTCTTTGACCCTGGCTGGAATTGAAGGTGGATAAGGGGAGATTTAAGGACAGGAGAAAGGCTCTTATACTTTCTGATACTGAAATCCTGTCTTCCTTGTACTTCTAATATCTTATCAGTGCTAACACACTGAAAGCCTTTTGCCTTTAGTGGGTGTTTTATGTTAATAACTAGCAGCTAGGTCTACACATTGCCTTCTGCCTCCAAGTAAGGCTGGATGATAATCACTGTTAAGATACCAGAAAAATATAGGAATCTATCCTGTTTGAGGTAGTTCCAGAGAAAGAGGTCTCATGGCCCCTTATTTTCTTTGTAGGGAACAGAGCAATCATCTCCTATCCATATTAATTCTCTCTCTTACATAAGCAAGAAATGTTGGTTTTTGCTTCGTGGCTTTTACCTTTTTTTTCTTTAGTTCCTACTAATGCTTTAGTCATACTTTTTGAGGGATTATACACAACCATAACTTTAACTTCTTCTTAAAAATGAATTACAATTTTATTTTTAATAATTATATTTGAAAAAAGAACAGAGGCCTTAGAATTGTTATTAGAATTAACATTTGTTATGACAAAGCTATGTGGACTTCATATTTGAAGATGAGATGATCCAATTATATGACAAAATTTTGAAGTTGAAAACAGCTGGTGTATCTGCATCACGGCGTGTGTTTTAAATTTGTTTTATTTTGCCAGGAAAGCACATTTCAAGTGATAGCTGGCATATCTCTTTGTAAAAGTAGAACAATATGCTATTCATGGGGGTTCTAAGGTGAAATGATGAAACCCATTCTTAATTTCTTTATATTCTTAATTTAGTATTAACATTAATGTTAAATTAATTAATTTTATATTAATATTAAACTAATACTCTTTATATTCCTAATTTCTTTATATTCACATTTTTATGAGAAGTCAATAAACCTAATATTATTAGAATGTTTACAGAAATGCTATTTTGAGTTGGTTAATGCTTGTTTTATTGTGGGAAGGGTTTAGTGGTAAAGCTGAACAATATTCTGGATGAGCCCTGAATGCAGGACACATGATATCAGTTGCTGAGTCATTATTTCAAGTAAATGATTTTCACTGTATACAAACATGTTTGCTTTTTTCAATTTATTAATGATGCATGGCTTGACTACAGAGGTATGTAGACACAACTTATTAATTCATATATGTATCATTTATTGTACACCTATTGTGTACCCAGTGCTGCAATGCATGTGAAAGGTACAAAGGTAAAAAAGACTTGGACTTCACCCTTGAATTTGGGCAGCAGATATACGTATCTTTAATTATAAAACAATGTAATGTGTACCATTAAATACATTTGAAAAATGATATTGAAGGAACTAAGATGCAAATAAATACTGTTTGGAAAGGTGGTCTGATACTAATAGAATATCAACCATAAAATTATTTTGTATAATTACATCTTTTTTTAATTCAGCAAAGCATTTAGAGAACATATGGTGGCAATATTTTGGAAGCAATCGTGCCTTGCAAATACAATTATACTGACAGTAATCTCTTTTGGAGGATGATACACATATGTGAAAAACAATGTAGTACGATCCAGCAACATAACACTGAGGAAAAAAGTTGAAGTAGAAGAATAACAAGTGTAGGTAGTTTAGTCAGGAATTAGTTGGAAAACAAGGCCTTGCATTAGAATGATGTTATTTAAAGGAGATGAAGAGGGGCACCTGGGTGGTTTAGTCAGTTGAGCGTCAGACTCTTCGTTCAGACTCAGGTCACAATCTCAGGGTGGTTAAGATAGATCCCCATGTCGGGCTGGTGCTCAGCAGGGAGTTTGCTTGAGATTCTCTCTTTCTTCTCCTTCCCTTGCTTGTGCTCTCTCTCTCTCTAAAATAAATAAATAAATCTTTAAAAAATAAATAAAGGAAATGAAGAAAAGAGACTCTCAGGATCTAATCCCTCTTCTGATACTAGACCCTAAACAATTCAAACACTGTTATCATGGTCTCTGAAGATTTTTTTGGAGCAGACCAGCAAATAAAAAGGAATTGAAAAAAATTAGATGTGATTTTACAGTAGGGTTTTATCTACTTCTCAAGGTGTGGGTATTTCCTACACCAAAATCTGATAAGATAAAATATATAAAAATGAAAATTATTGTCCAATTTTACTTATAAATATGGGAAAATGCTTTTTTTTTTTAGAGAGAGAGAGAGAAGGGAGGAAGGGTCATAAGGAGAGGGAGAGAGAGAATCTTAAGCAGGTTCCACACTCAGCACAGAGCCCAGTGCAGGGCTCGATCTCATGAGATCATGACCTGAGCTGAAATCAAAAGTCAGATGCTTAACTGACTGGGCCACCCAGGTAGCCTAAAAATATGTGAAAATTCTAAAAATATATTCGTAAACAAAATCCAGCAGTGTATTAAAAGTACACCATCAAGTTTATTTCAGATATTTGAGGAAGTTTTATCATTAGCATTCTATCAATAAAATTTTTATGTTAACAAATTGTTGGAAAATACAAAATTACTAAAACATTTTATCAAAACAATCTTTGATAAAATTTCAGAATCACTTCTGATTAACACGCAAAAGCTCTAAAGTAAAATAGAAAAGGAAGGAAATTTTCTTAATACAAAGAAACCAACACAACACAATATATAAAATTGAGTAATATAATAGACTTTTGCATCATATTGAGAAACAGAGAGGATGCCTGCTAATAGCACTATAATTCAACAGTGTTTTGGCAGTTCTCACTAATGTGACAAGGCAAGAGAGAAAAAGACTTGGTATAAATATTGGAAGAGATAAATGCTAATTGAAGATTATCAGATAATTAGTATTTCATTGAATACTGAGGGAAAAAAAAGAAATTCAGTTTAAAAAATGTATTACCCTACTGAGAGTTTCAGCATGGTGGATAGATACAAAATATTATTATATACATACATACATATTCATTCTATATAGTATTATGCAAATGTCAAAAGAGGTCTGGATGTAGATAGGGGTGCCTGGGTAGCTCAGATGGTTAAGTGTCTGCCTTCAGCTCAGGCCATGATCTCCAGGTCCGGGGATCGAGGCCCATGTCGGGCTCCTAGCTCAGCAGGGAGTCTGCTTCTCCCTCTCCCTCTGCTCATTCCCCTGTCTGCTCATTCCCCTTGCCCTGTCTCTGTATCTCTCTCAAATGAATTTTTTAAAAAAGAAAATCTTAAAAATAAAAGAAGTCTGTATGTAGATAGACTTTAATTAGCAAGAAAGACTACTGGGATAGGAAGAATACTCCAATCTCAAATCTGAGCATCTCAAGATCAAACAGAAAAAGGATTCTCTGTTAAAGGGTAAAGGAGGGGCAAGCAGAGAAAAGCAAAATCTTTGGAGAAGAAGCTGGACAAGGAAAGGAAATGACCAGTATGGTCATAAAAAAAATCTTACTGCGATCATCTGATTCCCAGGCAAAGCTGATAAATAGGCATGTTCATCATTTTCTGTGCTTAGGAGTAAGAAGAATTCAGAGTCCTATGTAAAAAGAAGAACCTGACTGAAGTATGGTAAAGACTAGGGAGAAGATAACCAACAGGTAGTTGTGAACACTTGGTCATACATTGAATATAAATTTGAAAGATCTTACATTCTCAATACAACAAAATATAGATTCATGTATGAATAATTTTAATAAAGTTATAAGACATATGTTGAAAAGTATGAAATTGGTAATTAAGAACATACAAAAGCCAGACAGACTATATACCATGTTCCTGCATGCCAGTGCTAATGCCATAAAAATATTTTTTATCATATTGAATATATAATAAATGCAATCAGAATCCCCTGGATTTTTGCAGATGATATGCTGATTTTAAACTTTATATGGAAAAATAAATATGGAAGCATATTTTAAAACCATGAGAGACTGTGAACTCAGAACACGGGACTGAGGGTTTTGGAGAGGAGGGGGTGGGGGGATGGGCGAGCCTGGTGGTGGGTATTGAGGAGGGCACGTATTGCATGGAGCACTGGGTGTGGTACATAAACGGTGAATCTTGTAACACTGAAAAAATAAAATAAAAGTATTTGGGGAAAAAAAACTCTGAAAAACAATAATCAGTGGAGATTTACCTTACAAGATATTAAAATGTCTATAGTCAAAACAATATATTATGTACTGCTAATATCAAACCTAATGGTGAAAAACTAAAAGCTATTTACCTAAGATCAGAAACAAAACAAAAATGTCCATTTCTGCCGCCGTTCTAATTAAATATTGTATTAGAGTTTCTAGTAAGGGTAACTATGCGAGAAAAATAAATAATGGACTTCCAGATTGGAAAGAAAGATATGAAATTATCTTAATTCTAAGATGTATATGTATATAGAACATCCTAAGCAATCCACGCACTCACAAACTGTTGGAGCTAATAAGTGAGTTTGGAAAGGTTTCAGAATACATAATCCCTATACAAAAATCAATTTTATTTCTATATCCCAACAAAAAGCAATCCAAAAATAAAATTAAGAAAATAATTCCATGTATAATGGCATCAGAAGGATAAAACTAATACTTAAAAATAAATTTAAGAAAAGAAGTGCAAGCTTTATACAGCAAAAACTATAAAATGTCATTGCCAGAGAGGAATGACATTATGATCACGGTGGAATAAGAATTTTCTACCATCTTCCCCTCAAAGAACACTGATTTTGATAATCATCCTTTGGAGAAGAGTGCCTTTGTGAACGTCCAGGAGTCCAATGGAGAAAGTCCAGTACGCACTTGGAGAAGAAAATATCTGAGATTGGACACAACGAAGAGAGTTAAAAAAGTTTGCCTTTACAAGTGTCACCTCTTTCCCAAGGCAGCAGAGCTCAATGCCAAGAGAGAACTTCTTACCCTGTGCTTTCTCGCATGAGGGAAAGTGAGAGCATATGAATGAGCATCCAGCTTTACCAACTGTGCAGTATGCTGCAAAAGAGACCCACTTCATTCTTGCCCATCCAGAATATAGAGTCACGAACTGCATTACTAGAGGTGGTGAGCAGTTGGGGGAACAGCAGGTGAGACTCGGATTGGAATATATCAAAGAGATGTAAATCCTACTAACTGCTTTACAGATCCATCAGGAGGCCTGTTCATAAGCTTCTAAGGTTGCCTTGCCTGCAGATCCCCAATTGGCTCACAGGTACCCCCATTGCTCTGTGTACCTCCTCTACCTATCCCATCACCCTGTGGCTGACTCCCCATGCACACCTCTGATGGTGGTAAGAGTGATCCTTTGCAGACAGCTAGAGAGCACATGCAAAAAAAGGTTAGCCTAACTATTCAGGATTAGAGAAAACACCCAAATCTGAGTTTTTAGCACCATCCTAGAAAAAAACAAGCAGATGGGAGGTTGTCAGTACTCAGTCTGGCTTTGCAAGTCTGAAAGAAGGCATGCAATCTTAGATCCCCCCCATAGGAGAGAAGAGAAAGTGTGGAGCAGGTGAAGCATAGAAAAGATCTAAGAAAGCCTCAGAATCTCTAATGGGGCTAAAGGAAGGTATTCCTCTCCAAAAACTAGTCAGTAAAAACTGGAAGAAATAACTGGTTCTTAAAATGCGAAGACAAAAATGCAAGACATCAAGGAACATGAAATATCAAGGAAACATGTCACCAACAAAGGAGCATACTAACTTTCCAGTGACTGACCCCAAAGAAGTGGAAATCTGTGATTTGTCTCATAAAGAAGCGAAAATATTATTTTAAAGAAGTTCAGTGAGCTAAAAAGAAACATAGCAAGACAATTCAATAATATAAGGACAATAATACATGAAAAACGATAAGTTTAACAGAGGATAAAAATTTAAAAATAATCAAAAAAATTCTGTACTGGAGAATACAAAGAATGAAGTGAAAAATGCAATAGAAAGCATCAACATCAGCCTGGATCAACCAGAAGAAAGAATCTATGAAGTAGATAACATCACTTGAAATTATCCAGTCAGAGAACAAATTAAAAAAAAAAAAAGGAAAGAATAAAAAAAGGCCTACATGAACTATGGGTTACCATTGAAAGAAACAATCTGTGCATTATTGGTGTCCCAGAAGAAGAGAGGGAGAAAAGGACTGAAGCTTATTTAAAGAAATAATGGGTGAGGAGCACCTGGGTGTCTCAGTCAATTAAGCATCTGCCTTTGGCTCAGGTCATAACCCCTCGGTCCTGAGATTGAACCCCATGTCCAGCCCCCTGCTCAAGAGAGAGTCTGTTTCTTCCTCTCCCTCTGTGTTCCCCTGCTTGTGCTCTCTCTCTCTCAAATAAATAAGTAAAATCTATAAAAAAAATAAAAATAAAGAAATAATGGGTGAGAACTTCTCAAATCTGGGATGAGACTTGGACATCTAAGCTCATTAACTCATAGGTCTCCTCAAAATTTAAACCCCTAAATGATTTTCTCTAAGATGCATTAGGTAGACTGAGATAGATGATATGATAGGTCACAAAACAAGTCTTTATTTTTTTAAAGATTTTATTTATTTATTTGACAGAGAGAGAGAGAGATCACAAGTAGGCAGAGAGGCAGGCAGAGAGAGGGGGAAGCAAGCTCCCCGCTGAGCAGAGAGCCCAATGTGGGGCTCGATCCCAGGAGCCTGACTGACATCATGACCTGAGCCGAAGTCAGAGGCTTAACCCACTGAGCCATCCAGGCGCCCCAAGTCTTTTTTTTTTTTAATATTTTATTTGTTTATTTGACTGACAGAGATCACAAGTAGTCAGAGAGGCAGGTGGGAGCGGGGGGAAAGCAGGCTTCCTGCTGAGCAGAGAGCCCAATGCTGATCCCAGGACCCCAAGATCGTGACCTGAGCCGAAGGCAGAGGCTTTAACCCACTGAGCCACCCAGGCATCCCACACAAAACAAGTCCTAGCAAATCGAAAAGACTGGACTCATATCAAATGTTTTGGGCCAGTCTCAGCCTATCAATAATCAATGTTATGACTGGACTGGCATGTGTGGTTCTTATGATGATTGCAAAATGCCCTTCAGAAGTAAGCATCAAAAAATGTTAAAAAAATTAAAGGTTTTTTACTTACAGGATCCGAAAATTACACAACACTTGGGGCAACACAGTGAGGTCATAGGCAAAGAAAAAGAAAATGTGCATTGGTCTGAGGTTCTGTTTTTATTGGGGTCCAGGGTGGCAGCCTAGGGCTTTGCAGACTCACTTTTTACTGGTGAATTTAAAACATAAGAGCAGGAACTTAAAGCATTGAAAGGGGGAAAAAACAAGTGGCCCAAATGGTTAGTTATTGGAATCAACCAAGATCTCAGTGTGGAGAGGTGATCTGGCTCTTTATCTAGTGGTGTGGCTTGCAATGTGTTTATTCGAGATAGCCATCTCTGAAGCAGATGCCTCAGCAGTCAAAGCTTAAGTCAGGCACTTCCATTACAAAAGAAAAAAACAAAGAACAAAACTGCAAAGTTTGCACTACAAAATCTTTTCCAACCACAACAGAATGAAGCTAGAAAGCAATAGCAGGAGAAAATCCTGAAAATTCATAAATATGTAGAAATTAAACAACACACTCTTCAAGAAACTATAGGTCAAAGGAGAAAGCAAAAGGGAAATAAATATCTTGAGATAAATGAAAATGGAAACACAACATACCAAAACTTAAGGGATGCAGCCAAAGCAATTTTTTAAAAAAGATTTTTATTTTATTTATTTGACAGAGAGAGAGTAAGAGAGAACAAGCAGGGGGAGCAGCAGAGGGAGAGGGTGAAGCAAGCTCACCACTGAGCAGTGAGCCCCATGTAGGGGCTTGATG
>CM052900.1:62893353-62912450 GCA_028534135.1 Potos flavus | reverse complement strand
TTGTGTATAGAAGGATGTACTTTAACATGATGAAGGACATTATGATGAACCCACAGCTAACATTGCACTCAATCATGAAAGCTTGAAAATTTTTCCTCTAAGTTCAGGACCAAAACAAGGGTGCCCACTCTCATCACTTCTATTTAACATAGTACTGGAAGTCCGAGCAAGAGCAATTGTCAGGAAAAAGAAACAAAAATTACCAAATTAGAAAAAAAAGATATAACTTTCCTCCGTTTGCAGATGATATGATTTTATATATAGAAAATCCTAAAGACTCCACCAAAAATGTTACATCTAATGAACAAATTTAGTAAAGGTGCAGGATACAGGGGCACTTAGGTGGTACAGTTGGTTAAACCTTGGACTCTTAGTTTCGGCTCAGGTTTTGATCTCAGCATGGAGTCTGCTTAAGATTTTTTCTCCCTCTCTCTCTGCCCCTTTCCCCTGCTCTCTCTCTCTTTCTTTCTCAAGTAAATAAATAAATCTTAAAAAAAAAAAAAATAAAAGGTTGCATGGGGCACCTGGGTGGCTCAGATGGTTAAGCATCTGCTGTTCGCTCAGGTTGCCATCTTCAGTGAATAAATAAAATCTTAAAAAAAAAAAAAAGTTGCAGGATACAAAACCAACATACAAAACTCAGTTGCCTGTCTATACACTAAGAACAAACTATGTGAGAAAGAAATATAGGAAACAATTCTACTTATGATAGTATCGAAAAGAATAAAATACTGGGGCACCTGGGTGGTTCAGTGGGTTAAAGCCTCTGCCTTCGGCTCAGGTCATGATCTCAGGGTCCTGGGATCGAGCCCTGCATTGGGCTCTCTGGTCAGTGGGGAGCCTGCTTCCCCCTCTCTCTCTGCCTGCCTCTCTGTCTACTTGTGATCTCTCTGTCAAATAAATAAATAAAATCTTTAAAAAAAAAAAGAATAAAATACTTAGGACTGAATTTAACCAAGAAGGTGAAAGATCTATATGCTGAAAATTATAAGATATTGATGAAAGAAGTTGAAGAAGCCCCAAATGAATGGGAAAACATTCTGTATTTGTGGATCAGAATTAATATTATTAAAATGTTCAACTACTAAAAGCCATCTATAAATTCAATACAATCTCTATCAAAATTGCAATGGTATTTTTCAGAGAGAAAGAAAAACAATTCTAAAATTTGTACAGAACCACAAAAGACCCTGAATATCCCAAAGTAATCCTGAAAAAGAAGAGCAAAGCTGGAGGGATCATGCTTCCTGATTTAAACTATATTACAAAGCTATGGTAATCAAAACAGCATGGTACTGGCATTAAATACTGACACATCAATGGAACAGAATCAAGAGCTCAGAAATAAATCCACAGCTAATATTTGACAAAAGAGCCTAGAATACTTGATGGAGAAAAGATAGTCTCTTCTGTAAATGCTGCTTAGAAAATTGGATATCCACATGCAAAAGAATGAAAGTAGACTCCTGTGGGTGCATCTGGATGGCTGTCAGTTAAGCATCTACCTTCAGCTCAGGTCATGATCCCGGGGTCCTGGGATCCAGTCCCACATTGGGATCTGTGCTCAGTGGGGAGTCTGCTTCTTATTCTCCCTCTGCCCTTTCCCCTGCTCATACTCTCTCTCTCAAATAAATAAATAAAATCTTTAAAAAAAAATAAAATAAAATAAAGAAAGTGGACTCCTATGTTATACCACTGACAAAAATTAATTCAAAATGGATTAAAGGCTTAAATTTTGGATATGACACCAAAAGCACAAACATCAAAACCAAAAACAAATAAGTTGAACTACATCAAGCTAAAAACTTTAGCATAGCAAAAGAAACAATTGACAAAATAAAAAGGCAACCTATGGAATGGGAGAAAATATTTTCAAATCATATATCTGATAAAAGATTAATATTCAAAATATACAAGGAACTCATACAACTCAAAGCAGAAAAATAAGTAATCCAATTTAAAAATGGGTATTACAAGCTAACAACATATGGGGTCAGATAGATAGGAATGAGCACTCAGTAGAAAGATTTTATTTAAAAGTTCTAGGCATTGGGAGAACCCAGAAAGAAAAATAAAATGGGCAGAGTCCCTGAATAGACATTTTCCAAAAATACATACAAATAAATAGACAACAGGTACCTGAAAAGATAAGAGATAACAAGTGTTGCTGAGAAAGTGGAGAAAAAAAGAACACTTGTGCACTTTTGAGGGCACTATAAGTTGGTATAACCCCTATGGAAAACCATACGGAGTTTCCTCAAAAAACTTCAAAAATAGAACCACTATATGATCAGGCAATCCCACTTTTGGGTATACATTTGAAGAAAATGATATCACTACCTCAAAGAGATTTCTAGACCCACATGTTGTTTGCAGCATTATTCACAAGAGCCAAGGTCTGAAAAGAAACCTAAATGATCTTTGCTAGTTGAATGGATAAGGAAAGGTTATATATATATATATATATATATATATATATATATAATTCAGCCATTAAAAATAAGGAAATCCTAGTATTTGCAGCAACATGGATGAAACCTCAGGGCAATATGCTAAATGAAATAAATCAAATAGAAAGGGCAAACACCATACAATATCATATATATATATATATATATATATATATATATATAAAATCTTAAAAAGCTTTACTCATCAAAATGGATGGAAGAATGGTGGTTTCCAGAGGCTGGGCAGTGGGGAAAATGGAGAATTATTTGTCAAGGGTACAAAATCCAGTCATAAGAGTAAAAAGTTCTGGTGATATGATGTATAGCATAGTGATTATCATGAATAACACTGTATTTTTATATTCTTGAAAGTTGCTAAGAGAGTAGCTCTTAAATGTTCCACCACATACACAAAATGGTAATTATATGAGGTGACTATTGAGGTGTTTACCAGCCTTATTTTGGTAATCATTTTGCAAATACACATGTATCAAATCATGCACACTGTGTGCCTTAAACTTATACACTAGTATATGTCAATTATATCGCAATAAAGCTGAGAAAAATCATTGCTAGAAACTAAAGATAAAAGTAAATTGAAATACAACCCATGTTTACGTTTGGAAGACTTACTGTTTAATGGCAATACTCCTCAAATAGATCTATAGATTCAACACAACCCCTAAAAAATCCCAGGTGGATTGTTTGCAGAAAATGACAACTGATTCTAAATTTCATATGAAATGCCAGGGACCCAGCATGGTCTAAACAATTTTTAAAAAATAAAGAAAGTCGAAGGTCTTATACTTAATTTCAAAACAATACAGTAATCAATGCTGTGTGGTACAGGCATAAGGTTGAATATAAAGATCAATGGAATAGGATAGATAGTCTAGAAATAAGCCCATTTTTTAAAACTTGATTTTCATCAAAGGTTCTTAAGATAATTTATTGGGGGAAAGAAAAATCTTTTCAACAAATGTTTCTGGGACAATTGGATATAGACATACACAAAAATAATCCTTATCTCACACCAAGTTAACTCAAAATGGATAAAAGACCTAAATGTAAGAGCTAAAACCATAAACTATTAGAAGAAAACATAAGTGTAAATCTTCATGATCTTAGGTTAGGCAAAAGTTTCCTAGGGGTGACTTAAAGTACAAGCAACTAAGGAAATAGTTTAAAAGAGAGTTCATCAAAATTAAAAAAAACAAACTTTATATTTTAAAGGATGCTATCAAGAAAGTCCAAGTGCAATCACAATATGGGAGAAAATATTTGCAAATTATATAACTGATAAGGGCTTGGTATCCAGAATATATAAGGAACTCTTACAACTCAACAACAAAATGACAAACAACTCAATATAAAAAATGGACAAAGAAAAATGCAAATCAAAACCACAAAGAGATATCACTTTACATTAGGATGTGTATAATAAAAAAAAAGATGGACAATTAAATGTTGGAAAGAAAGAGAAATTGGGACTCTCATAAGTCACTGGTGGCAATGTAAAATGTGGCTGGTTTGAAAAATAGTTTTGCAGTTCTTCACAAAGTTAAACATAGACTTATATGACCCAGAAATTCCACCTCTAGGTGTTTATCCAAGATAATTGAAAACATACATTCAAGCAAAAACTGGTACATGAATGCTTATAGCAACATTTTTCATGTTAGCCAAAAAGTAGAAACAACCCAAATTCTATCAACTAGAGAATGGATAAATAAAATGTGGTATATCCATACCATAGATTAGTTAGCCATAAAAAGGAATGAAGTAGACACATACTACCACATGGATGGACCTTGTAAACATTTTGGCAAGTGAAAGAAGCCAGATTCTGTGTGATTTCATTTATCTGAAATATCTACAACATGCAAATCCATGGAGACAGAGAATAGATTATTGGTTGCTAGGGGGTGGGAGAAGGAGGAATGTGAAGCGACAAATAGTATAGGGTTTCTTTTCGGGGAGATGAATACACTCTGGCATTAGAACGCGGTTATGGCTGCATAACTTTGTAAATCCCCTAAAAACCACTGAATTGTACACTTTAAAAGAGTGCATTTTTAAAAATTATTTTTTAATTTTTTTAAAAAGACTTATGTATGAGGTGGGGGAGGGGCAGAGGGAGAGAGAGAATCCTAAGCAGGCTCCATGCTCAGTGTGGAGCCTGACTACAGGGCTCTATTGCATGACCCTGAGCCAAAATCAAGAGTCAGACACTCAACCAACTGAGCCACCCAGGTTCCCCTAAAAGGGTGAATTTTATGTAATGTCAATTATATGTCAATTTTAAAAGAGGAGAAAAAATAATGCTGAGGAAGTTAAAAACTGCATGGTACTAACAAAATGAAAAATAAATAAATCACTCCAGAAAGAGATACAAGTATCTATGAAAACTTAATATTTGTTAAAGGTTACATTGCAAATCACTAGAGAAAGGAAATTCTTCAGTAACTCATTCAGAAAATTGCTTTTTCCTTTGGAAGAAAATAAAGTTGGAATCCTGCTTTTCACATATGAATAAATCCCAGTGGAATCTCAATATAAAAAAAATAAAACCATAAAGTATTAGAATAAAACTTAAAAGAATATTTGTATCGCTTGAGTGAGGGGATGACTCTCTTAATCAAAAAAGCCAAAAGCTGTCAAGGAAACAGTAGTCAATCTCCTGACATAACATTTAAAAATTGCACGGCAATAAACATCCTATGCAATACCATGAGACAATTGGAGAGAGCGTATCTGACATATCAAAGGATTGCTCTTCCTAATACAAAGTTGATGGCAAATAAAGAGAAAAAGGTTATGAAGAGCCATTCGGAGAACAGAAACTGCAGATGATCAACAGAGTCAGCATTTGGAAACATGGGATTCTGTAGGATGGAAAAAATACTGGGGTAATAGCACATTTCCTCTGTCTCTTCATCACATATTGCTGTCCCCAGGAGGCTGCAGGTCATCACGGCGATAGCTGTAGTTCCCCAGCCACTTTCTGATGGTCTCATTGTCCACCCAGCTCTGCCCGGAAAATTTTTGCCTTATTTTGATGAAGACCTGACTTTATGTTTCTGGTCAGAAGATTCTATTTATAATAATGTATTGTTTTCCTTGCTGGGGCTTAGAGAATTAGGACCTGCCTCAGTTGACTCAGGCTGCCCTAACAAAATACCGTAGACAGGGCACCTTATATAGCAGAAATTTATTCCTTCACATTTCTGGAGGCTGGAAGTTTCAGATCAAGGTCCTGCAGGGGGTATCTGGTAGGAATTTTCCGGGCTTACAGATGGCAGCCGGCTCACTGTCTTCCAACATGACCTATCCTTGGTGTGCCCAGGTGGGGAAAGAACTAGCAAGCATTCTGGTGTCTCTTCTTATAAGGACATTAATCCTTTTGAATCAGAGCCCAAACCCTTATGCCCTCATTTACCCTTAATTACTTCCTTAGAGGCCCCATATCCAAATACAGTCACACTAGGGTTTAAAGGTTCAACACAGTCAGTCCATAACAGCGTCTTCTGGATTCTTATGTTTCCTATCTTCTATGCCTTTGCCTAAGCAATGAATATAGGGTCCCTATTTATATTTGGGAGGAAGGAAAAAGGGAAATGAGGCACAAATATCTCAAAATATTATTCCAACACATTTGGACTAGCAAAAATATAAAACCAATTGCAATATTCATCAGAGGAGTAGTTACTACATAATGATAAACTCATACTAACCACTACCAAGAGAGCACTAAAAAGTATGAAGTAGATTTATAAGTATTGATCTGGAAGGATAGCCCCAATATATATACTTACCTGAAAAAGCAAATAATGACATGTATAGATAGAGGCATCTTATTTTATGTTGGCCCATAGGTGTACAAGCAAAGGGTTCAAAGTGGAGTTCTGGCTGCCATAGGGTAAGCAGTGTTGGTGATGGTAACCATTAATTTCTCTTTTAAAATATTTCTGCATTTTGGGATGCCTTGATGACTCAGTCGCTTGAGTGTCTGCCTTCAGCTCTGGTTGTGATCTCAAGGTCCTGGGATGGAGTCCCAAGTCAGGCTCCCTGCTCAGCGGGGAGTCTGCTTCTCTCTCTCCCTCTGCCCCTCCCCTGACTTGTGCATGGGCGTGTGTGCACTCTCTCTTCTTCTCTCTCAAATAAATAAAATCTTTAATAAAAAAAAAAATCCCTGCCTTTTAAATTATTACAATGAGCAAGTGTTCCCTTTGTAATTTGAATGCATGAAATTTTAAAAGAAGAATAGCAATTGAGAAGATTGCTCACAGGAGGAAGATAGAGAGCTGAGACTGGCGCTGGCGAGGCACGTTGTCAGTCTTCACAGATGATAGCAACCTGAGTGTCCACCATCACTTAGGGTCTGGGCCTCCGCTTTCCTCATCCAGAAACTGGATCTTTTTTTTTTTTTTTAAGATTTTATTTATTTATTTGTTAAAGAGAGAGCACAAGCAGGAAGAGAGACGGGCAGAGGCAGAGGGAGAAGCAGGCTCCCTGCTGAGCAAGGAGCCTGATGTGGGACTCGATCCCAGGACCCTGGGATCATGACCCGAGCCGAAGGCAGAGGCTTTAACCTACTGAGCCACCCAGGTGTCCCTAGAAACTGGATCTTATTATTATTATTTTTTTAATCCACATAGGTCCTATGGCTTTACTACTAACCAAATCCATAAAACATGAAAACATGACTAGAACATTAATTTGTATCTATCCAATGATGGGGGAGTGTCTCCAATTACAGAGATACATATTTGTGTGGTATTCCAAGGACTTTTCTTCTGGCATCAGGTACTCATAAATGATCATGAATATTAAAAAATATATATTATGGGGACTGTTTCAACCAAGTCACGGAACCATCTGATGAATGGCCTTGGCCTCCACCATCACAGTTTTCAGCTTTCTAGATGTTTGGAAGACAGCCTAGGATGTACAAGTGCTCAGGAAGGTATTTTTGAATTGATAATGACCCCATTCTCTCTCCCTCCTTCCCCTTTTCCTCTCTCTCTCTTCCTTCCTCTGCCTCTTGTTCCTTTACTTTAGAGAGATGTTTTGTGACTTAAATAAAGAGCTCATCTCTTTGGCGACCTCAATCCCCAGAGCTGCCAGATTCAGTCTCCCCTGCACAGTGTAGGTGCTGGACAGACCTTACTAAATGCCTGCTTATTGATTTTTTCCTCAGGATTTTTTCATAACAATATCCTTCAACTCAGGCATTGGTTTTTCATTTCTGAAAGAAAGGCATTAATACTGTTCCTTTATGTACAGTGTTTTGCCCCATTCAGATCTATGTTTTCCCTTTTTTGACTGGGGATCTATTCTGTATCATAAAACTTTTTTTGAAAGGTAATCTCCACATGGACATACTTTGGTCTTATATCTGTCACCTCCTGTCTAAGGTACAGGTGAGTATCACTATAGCTTTCCACATGTTGAATTTAACAGCAATTTAAAATATTATGATTTCATAGTCCAAGAAAAACCCATCTTACTGTTTGAAAAATCAATGCTTTAATTTTAGAACAAAAAAGTATAGATGGTACTTCTTTTAGATATAGAAAGAAAACTAAATCTATCATTTTGATAGAAATCCTATCCAAAGACAAAAGAAAACAGGTTGGGGAAATGTTTAGTTAGGGAAACAAGTGGACACACGACCAAAGTACATTAATATTCCAAAGAGTAGCTTCCTTTTAAGAAGCTTCCTTTCTCTTTTTCCACACTGTTACAGGGGAAAGCAACAAAACTGGGGAATGTAGTGGTCCTCTGGACTGTGCTATTAAGTCTAAGTAAGCCCAGTCCCCCAAATATTTCTGCCTCTATGTCAAGGTTAAAGCATTATCTTAAAAGAACATCAATCTGAGTGACAACTTTTCTCGAATACCTGGGCTGCACAGCAAACACAAATGGGAATTTAATCCTGCTAGGAATGAAATCGTCTGCTAACCTATGACAAGATTTTGACATACTAGCCCAGCCATGTTTCAAAATGACAGCAACAGCACTACCTTTCAATGCTGACATGGCTCTGAAATACTCACAGCGTTAAAGCCTTACCCTGGCTAGAAGTTGAACTTACTCCATTGCACTTAACCATGCACTACATACTCACCCCACTGCTGATGTTCTTAGACTCTCATTGTTCACCTGAGCTAATTGTTAAGGTGCTGCTGGTTTCTATCTCTGGATCCCTATGGGGATTCAGATCAGTAATCTTTCACTATTGTACTGCGTAATGAGGTAGCTACTGCCACATGTGGCTGTTTATTTATTTATTTTTAAAGATGTATTTATTTATTTGAGAGAGAGCATGAATAGGGGGAGAGGCAGAGGGAAAGGGAGAGAATCTCAAGCAGACTCCCCACTGAGCCTGGAGCCTGACAAAGGCTCCATCTCATGACCCTGAGATCATGACCTAAGTCTAAATCAAGAGTCAGACATTCAACCTACTGAGGCCACCCAGGTGCCCCTCACACATGTAGCTATTTAAATTCAAATTAAAAATCTACGTCTTCTGTTACATGAGGCACAATTGGAGTTCAATGGTCCCATGTGGTTAGTGGCTACCATATTGGCAAATACAGAGAAACTTTCTATTATTATACAGCACTTATGAAGATGTCTCCAGTCCATGTCTTTGCTGGATAAAGACAGTTGCCATTTTGACACTTTCATGCTGTATCTCCAGGGTCTAGGGCAGTACTTTGCACATAACATATGTCTAAATCACTGAATGAATAAATTCATGAAAGGAAAGAATGAATGAATGATTATTGCCATTAGCAATGGTTTTTCTTGGTCTCCCGAAGCTTTTCATGAATTAATTCTTATTTCTACTTATTGTTTCAGTGTAGGTTATACTTCCTCAGAAAATTCTGCCCTGTCTGATCCCCTAAACTGGGTTAAGTACTTCTTTCAGAGCATCAGTGTTTATACTCTAATGGTGATAGACTCAATACTTTAGTAACTAACTGCTTGCTTTTTGGTCTATCCTAAACAGGAAGTTCCTTGAAGGTAGGACCTTTAATTTCTTATCTTTGTTAACATCTTATCCCTAACTTCTTATTCCACAACACAAGCAAGTACCTGGAAGATAAACTAAGTAATGGAAGGAATCTCTTTGCCCTTTAAGTTTCACTCCTATGCTACTTAGAGTAGAATCTGAAAGTGCTTAACTGAATTTCAGAGTTTTTCTTAGCAATATATAAAAACATTTGTTTAGCTTAATAGAAACGAAAGATGTGTACATAAAACCTGATATAACCTCAGGCTGTCCTTTGGTTCTCCTTAGCAGGTTAAGGCAGCAGTACTCAATCTGGGCAAAACTGTGAACAGAAAGTAGTTAGAGGATACTTCCTCCTGAGCCTCAGTGGAAATGGCTGTTTTCACTTTCTCTTATGTTATGTGCTCTTCATTCTACAATATCCCATACCCACTGTGACTAAAGACCAACCATCTGAGTGAAAACATTAAAAAAAAAAAAAAGCATAGTAAATACCTAAATATCATGTAGACTTTTTGAAGTTATTTCCTAAATTAGTTTTCCTGGAAAAAAAATGAACTTACCAATGTAGTTTGACTAAAGATTTAATTGGAAGTTACTTTAAATCAGTGAGTCTCAAAAGATAGCATGAATAAAAATCTGTACAATTTGTAGAACCTCAGATGCTTGGTTCTCCCCAGAAATTTGGTTCAGTAGGTGGCTAGAGGGCCGGGCATTTGAGTCTCTATCAGTCAGCCCCTATGTGGACTACAAAAATCTCTGTCAAACCAGGGTTGATTTTCTTCCACCTTCTTTCATAGAAAAGGGAATAATTTTCAGCTCATATTTCTTATTATATGGTTCAGTAATTATGCAAGAAAAATCCAACTATTTAAATCACATCATATTAGTTAAAACTGGGGGGATTTCACATTTCGATCAGGCCAGTGACTCTTCGCTGGATGAAATCTCTTGGTTTCCAATCTTCCCTGAAGAACTTGCTTATCATGGTGGCAATGTTCTAATGGTTTGTATTTGTAATCAGTAGCCTCTTAAAGGAAGTTTGTCTATTTCTACTTAGCACATTGCTTCCTATACCAGCTGCAAAGCATCTTCAGTATCATTATTCCACTCTAAGGGTTTAATGAGTAAATAGCACCGTCACTACTTCAAACCTATTTATTGATTCTAAGGAGCTGTTTTGTTTTTGTCTTTCTTATTTTTCAATCAAATCAGAGGATTTGGGTTTTAGCTTTTATAAGAAAGGCTTATATACTTCCATGTCAGTTCCATTTCCCAGAAATTTTGGGATTTTCATTGTTCACTCTCTCTTTTAGATTACCACAAAGAGAGTCAAAGAATTGAGAGAACATCCAAAGGAGAATCTTATAGGTGGCTGTTATCTATGGTGACTGAGTGAGAAAATTGTCTGCCTTCTGGATCAATGAGGAATATTTGAGAGAATGGATCAAGGGAAAGACTTTGACCACAGACTATCCAAGAGGCAGCTATGGTGTTGCGCCCTAAAACCTAATTCATGAAAAAATTATTTTCATCCAAATTGAGAAGGTTAATACCCAGGGAAAAGATGTTACATTCGGTTTATTACTTTCTCTAAAATAATCAGTGTATCCTGGAATTCCATTTCTATAGAGTATAAAAAGAGTAAGCCATATCCAATGAATTTAGCTTCACCCATTCTAAATACAAAATAAAATTGCATCATTAGGTCCATTTTGAGTTAGTTGAGAACTTCCATTTTCTAGGTCTATGAAGCTTAAATGCAAAGAACAGCTCAATGTATCTTTGAGGGAAAGAAAAACATAAATATGAATATAAAGTGACACTATACAAGGCAGTCTCTTTGATGTAGCTCAAGTATTACAGCCTCTAAGCTGGTTCAAGACATCAGGCATTCAATTAAAATTAAAGATTTGTAAGAGCCATACCTCTCATGTGTAACACGCACACAAAGATATAAAGTTTTCTTCTCCCCACTTGATTTCTGTTATGAGTCTCTCTAGGTGAGAAGTTTTTGTCTAGCAAAGAAAAGCAACCAGGCTGCCAGCTATCATTTCTCTATCATCTACTTCTGAAGGTCACTTTTTGTAATATGTTTTATAAGAGAATGACTAGGACTTCTACTGTCAGCTTTGATAGAGTAGCTTGTTATCGATCAACCTATCAAACAACGCAACCTATCAAATCAACCTTATCACCAAGAAAAACAATAAATGTTGAATAAAATACAGAGTTAAAAACCCAGCTATTGGAAGGCAACAGAGGGCAATCAAGGAACTCAGACTTTGCAGGACCAAGTTTAGGAAATGCATTGAGATGATACTTTGCTCTGCTTTTCTCTTTAAAACAATTAGTGATTCCTAATCCAGATCACAGTGGCTCAGATCTGGGCAGCCTCAGAGATCTTGGAAGAAAATAATGGGAGTTGAGAGTTATAAAGGCAGCCAAGACTTAAAGAAACAAGATCCTGAACAAAATTGAATCACAATGAATTTGTTTTTCCACCTGAATCATTCATTAGTTGCTATACTGTATGAGGCAGGACAGAAATGAAGGGGAAAGCAGCCACTAAGAGGCACAACACAAAGAAGAGCTTGTAGTGGTCTTATGGATCTAACAACTTAAAAGTCTGAGTTTATGTCTTGCTAAGAAGAGGAATCCCTAGTAATCACTCCAGGCTTTCCTTAGATACCCTTGAGAAGATCCACTTTGAGAATAAAGGAAAACCAAAATGTACTAAACCAAAGAAAGGAATCTATCCTGAGTCTTCTCAAACTCGTGGATCAATTCATGCTCTCTCCCTCCCAACTGTCTAATAGAAGACAGTTAAGTTATTTCTATAGAAAGATAACATTATCTACGGTACTTGAAATTTTTCATAGATGATGTCTACTATTCAAGCAGAAATTATAATGCATATCGGGAGATGTCCAAATGACCAGACATGAAGAGGAAAAACTCATCAGGAACAGATCCATAAGTGATCTAGATGGTGAAGCTTTAGGACCTAGACTTGATAACTCTGACAAATATGTTCAAAAAATAAGTGATAGGGTGGAGAACTTAGAGAAAATAGGGATCTATAAAAAAAGAGTCAAATGGTAATTTTAGATTGCAAAAGCACATTAGCAAAAATTAAGAACTAAACAGATGAGTTTAAAAGCAACTTCAACTCAGCAGAAGAGATATTTGGTGAATTAGAAGCTCAGTCAGAAGAAAATACCCAAATTAAAAAACATAGAGAAAGAAAATGAAAAATATAGAAATGTCAGAGACATATGTACATAAGCATAAGATCTAAAATGGGTATAACTAAGAGAAAAGGAGGATAGGCGTAATATTAGAAGAAACAGCAGGCAAGATTTCCAAAATGCAAAAGATTCAAATGACTAAATCAGTAAGTTCTAGGAAGTCAAAACAAGATAAATCAAAGAAATCCACATAGATACATCATGGCAAAACTGCTACAGATCAGAGGCACTTGCGTGGCTCAGTTGGTTAAGCATCTGCCTTTGGCTCAGATCAAGTGACCAGGGTTCTGGGATCCACCCCTGCATCCTGCTCCATGGGAGACCTACTTCTCCCTCTCCCTCTGCCTGCTACTCACCCTGCTTATGTGCTCTCTCTCTCTCTCTCTCCGTCAAATAAATGAGTCAAATCTTAAAAAAAAAAAAAAAAAAAAAAAAAAAAACTGCTAAAAAATCAAAGAAAAAGAGAACATATTACAAGCAGGCAAAGGAAAAGATTCATCACTTTCAAAGGAATAACAATAAGACCAAGAGCTGATTTTCCATCAGAAGTAAAGGAAGATGGAAGACAATGGAATTATATCACTAGAAAGCTGAAAAAAGCAACTGTCGCTTTTGAATTTTATACTGAGTCAAAAGACCTTTAAAAAATAGGGGAAAAATAAAGATATTTTTGACAAATAAAAAAATGAGAGAATTTACTACTATTAAGCCTTCACTAAAAGAAATACTAAAAGACATCCTTTATGCAGAAAGAAGATAAAGAAAAAATAAAGGTCAATGAAAATATAAATATATCACAAATCAAGTGAATGTTGTCTATATAAAACAACAATGTACTATGAGGCTTAGAAATACTTAAAATTAAAATACATATTAACAATAGCAAAAAATGATAAGGGAGGTAAATAGAATTAAGGGTAATGTTTGTTCTTACATTGTCTGGGAAGTAGTAAAAGTACTAGTTTATAAAATTGTGTGGGGGGGTATGTACACTAATAAAGAAAAAAAATAGGGAAAAAATTACTTGATTAACCCAAAGCAAGAAAGGAGAGAAAAAGAAAAAATGAAAGATTTGATGGCAAAAATTGAAATAAGATAGTAAAAGAATCCCAAATATGTTAGTAATAAAATTAAATGAAATGTAAATGAGTTAATACTGATGAAAATATCATCAGGTTGGATAAAAACACAAAACCCAACTATCTGCTACTTATAACATAAATATGAGAGCACAGCACAGTTGAAAGTAAAAGAATAGATAAATCATGGAAATGCTATCCTATAGAAAGCTGTCATAACTATACTGATAACAGGCAAAATAGACTTTATTGAAAGAAATATTACTAGAGATCCACGAAGGCATTTCATGATGATAAAAAGGCTAATCTTTTAGAAAGATTTCTAGATTTGTAGGTTTCATAGAGCATAGTCTAAATATATATAAAGAAAAATCCAATAGAACTAAGAGGGAAAATAAAATCTACAATCATAATAAGGTTTTAACATATCTTTGTCAGTTATAAATCTAAAATAAGCAGATAAAAATTGATAAGAATATAGAGCTATAAATCTAAAGTAAGCAGATAAAAATTGATAAGAATATAGAGTATTTAACAACCCTGACATAAATGACACTTATAGAATATTGTACCTCAGATTTCTGAATATGCTATATTTCCAAGTACATATGGAACACTTATCAATAAAGGGCCTTAAAGCAAGTTTCAATAAATACTATAGAATTTGGAATTTGTGTTCTCTAGCCTCATTAGATATAAGCCAGAATAATAAAAAGATTCCTGGGGAAATCCTTGAATACTTATATATTAAGCAATATATACCTTGTAAATAAACCCTCTGTGTGGATGTAGAAACAAGATAGGCAACAAAGACTATCAAAAACAGAGAAGAAGTGCCCTGTAAAAAATAATAAGATAACTTTAGAGGAGACTAAGACATGACATAAAAACATTTACATTTATTGGTAATTTCTCAGTTCTTGTGTGCTGCAAGTAGAGTATTTGCAAAAGTAGTGTTTCACATTTCCAGTTTTAGAAAGCTATTTTTCTCATTTGTTTAGGTAAACACGATTACCTATTAGTGCGATTACAGTTTTATACAAATATTTTACTAACGGAACACAAGCTGGGAAGCTTACAGTAAAGACATTATTATTGCTGTATTTGCTCCTGCTGCTGCTGCTGCTGTTGTTATTGTTGTTGTTGTTGTTGTTGTTTTTACTTGTCTTTTAAAGACAAATCATGGTTTTCTTGGTCTCAGAAAGAAAGTTACGGCTGCACTCTGTGTGAATTCTTCCCCAAAGAGAGGGAACGATGATTAAATAAGCACATCTAGGTCACATTATCTGAGTTATCCTATAGTCCTCTCCTGCTGAGGAGAGTCCTTTGGCTGCATTCATATTGGCTGAGGAGAGATGAGACGCAATGAAAATTCACTCCATTCCATCTGCCTCAGACCTGATGGAAACATAGCCCTTGGCCTGCTTGATGAGTTTCAACTAATGAGAGGTTATTTGTCGTTTAATTGACTAAATGTCAGAAAAAAAATGTTAGATTTCATGCTTATTCAACTTCAGATATCAGCTTATCTGGATATTATTATTCAAAATAATAACATTTTAATGGTTAATGAGTTTTCAGCTCATCATACATTTTTATGTACATGATTTCGAGATGGAACTCCTGAGGAAAGAGACCATATCTTGTACATCTTTGGTAACCCACTACCTAATTCAGTTTCCTTCCTTTCTAAAAATAAACACTGTCCGGGATTTCTAATGCTATAGTGTTGTTGTTGTTGTTGTTGTTGTTGTTGTTGTTTAACATGACCTAATTGGAATCCTATATGTACTCATTTGGGTCTAGTTTCTGTCACTTAATATATTTATGAGATTCACCCATGTCGTTTCACATATCAAGAGTTTGCTCATTTTTATGACTTTATAGTTTTCTGTTGTATCAATATATAAACATTTATACATGCATTATACTGATGATCATATTTTGGTTATTAGCTGTTGTGAATCATGAAGCCATGAATGTTTCTATACGTGACTCTTGGTGTACAGGTAAGCAAATTTTTATAAGGTACATACTTAGGTGACAGGAATTGCTGGGTCATAGTTAATGTTTAGGTTCAAATTCTGAAGATGGTGCCACTCATTTCCAAAGGTGGAATACCAATTTATGCTCCCACCAACAGAGAATCAGAGTTCCTTTTGCTCTATATCTTTGCTAACCCTTGGCATTGTCAGACATTTTAACTTTAGCTCTTCTGATGAATGTGCAGGAGTATCTCATAGAGGTTTTCCTTCACATTTCTCTGATGACTAATGAGGTCAAGAATCTTTTCATATGTTTATTGGCATTTGGATATCCACTTTTGCGAAAAGCCTGTTAAGCCTCTGGCTCACTTTTTTTTCTATTAGGTGTCTGGTGTTTTCCTAACTGATTTGTCGTTATACATGTATTTTGGATATTAGTCATTTTTGGTTACATAAGTTTAAAATAATTCCTCCCTCCTATAGCCTTATTTCCCACTCTCAGAAATGTATTTCTGATGAGTAACGTTCTTAATTTTATGGCAGTCCAATTGTCAACCATTTCCTTTACGCGGTTAGTGCCAAGTTTTTTCTGAAGAAATTGTTTCCTACTACTAGTCCTAAAGATGTTCTCCTAAATTGCATTATAGAAGACTTCTTGCTTTTACTTTGCATAGTTGTATCTATAATCTACTCAAAGTTAGCATTTTTATTATGATATAAAGTAGGAGATTTGCATTCTTTTTCCCCATATGGTTATCTAATTGACTCATCATCACTGAGTAAAAATACCATTCATCTTTCATTATTCTTTATGTGTCAACATCAAATGTCTATGCACAAGGGACTCTGTATCTGGGTTTTCGATTCTGTTGTGCTGCTCTTTTTCTGTCCTTGTACTAGTACTACCAATCGCAATTACTATAACTTTGTAATATATCCTGAAATGCCAAGAGTGCATTCTCCTACGTTTTTCCTTTTATTTGAGTTTATCTTGTTATTATTGTACCTTATCTTTCTGTATATATTTTACAACTAGTTTCTCAATTTCTATAAAATATCTGCAGGGTTTTTTATTGATTGCTTTAAATCTATGGAGCGAATTAGGGGAAATTGAAATTCCTAAAAATTTTTTTCCACAGCGTAGATATAATATATCCCTTTATTTATTTATGTTTTGTGTACTTTTTGAAAAATTTTTTAGTTTTCTGTGTAGAGATCTTTTCTGAATATATTTTCTGTTAGAGTTATTCCTAAATATTGATGCTTGGGTTATTATAAATAGTATCTTTTAAAATATTTTTCTAGTCATTGCTAATATTCAGAAACACATTGATTTTATATATTCATCACTGTCAAGCCAACTTGCTAACCTTATTCACTAATTCTGTAATTTATCTAAAGACTCTTCTGGACCTTCTATGCACAAAATCATATCATTTGTAAATAATGACTCTTTTTCCTTCCTTTCCAATCCTTACATTTTGGATATTTATATTTCTTGAATTATTGCAGTGGCCAGTACCTAAAATAAAAGGCAGAATAAAGGTAGTGATAGTAGGCAACTGTATTTTAGTCCTTATTCTCAAGGGAAAGCTTTTAACATTTTTCCATTTATTGTTAAGTAGGATTTTTATAATTTTTAAATGAGTAGTTACCTACTAAAAGTTCCTTTTAAGAGTTTTTATTTTTCATAGATGTTGGATATTACCAAATAGTTTCAATAGTTGTCTGCAACTATTGAAATACCCATATGATTTTTTTCATTATTCTCTTAGTGTGGTAAATTACTTTGATTTTTTCAAATCTTAAAAAACCTTCTATCTCTGTAATAACAAGCTTGATCATTATGCATTATCTTCTTAATTAGCTGTTGGATTCAATTTGCTAACATTTTGTTTGGTAATTTTTCATCTTTGGTCATGAGTAGAATAGTCTATATTTTTTCTTTGTTATAGTGTTCTTGTCAAAATTTGAACATATGCAATGCGTTGGGGATTATTGTCCTTCTGTGTGTGTGTCTCTGTGTCTTCTTCTACTTAGAAGACTGTGGAAGTTTTTCTATAATTTCTTTTTTAAATGTTTGGTACAATTCACTGGTGAAGCCACCTCATTCAGGACTTTTCTTTGCACAAAATTTTAAATTACAATTTCTTTTTCTTTAGAACAATTCATATATTCTGTTCCCTCTGTTTAGTTTGGTAAATTGTCTTTTTATATGAAGTGCCCATTTTATGTAATTTGCAAATACATTAGAATAACTTTGTTCATGCAATCCACTTCTTATCTCTTATCATGCCTGTGCTTTTGATCCCTTATTTATTGAGGATATTTAATTATTTGTACCTTTTCTTTTTTCTCAATGATATGCTTGCCAGGGACTTATTAATTGTATTATTCTTTTAAAGAAGTAACTTTTGTCTTCATCAATCCTTTCTCTTTTATGTTTGATTTTTATTATAGTAATTTCAGGTTTTTCTTTTATTATTTTTTATTCTCATTTCTTTGCCTTTCATTTGTTTGAACCTTAAAAAAAAAAAACCAAAAAACAAGACAAAACAAAAAAACAAAGTCCCAGCATTTCATTGGGCCTCAAAGTCTTGTAAATTAAACTTTCCAGTATAGCATAAAAACAGGATATTTGCTTTTATTTTATTTGAAAAAGCATTCCTTAAAATCTACCATTTGCTCTTTGAATTACTTGCCAGGAAATTATTTTTTAAGTTACATACAAATTATTTAAGCAGATCACAATTTATAATACCAAGAAAGAATAAATATAAATGTAAAATTACTGTTCTACTCTATTGATTCCATTTACACTCCTTTTCTTTTAAATTTTATGTATTCATCTTTTTAAAAACATTTTTGTAGCTCTCACTTTGATACTGTTTTGAATTATTTTTTATTATCTAAATTATATTTCTAAATTACAAATCATAATTTACTAAGCAGTTACTTTGTACAGATAGTAGTATAAAATCAATTTTATGGCCATTCCCAAAGCTGTCCATACCAGCCTACCCATAGACTTTACTCTCCATCTTCTACTAACCATTTATAGAGCCCACAGACTTTCTTCATGGAAAATATGTTCTATTTAAAATACTTCTCTCGGGGGATGGAGGCAAGATGGCGGAGGAGTAAGAGGCAGAGATAGTGTCTGATCCCAGAAGTTCAGCTAGATAGTTATCAAACCACTCTAAACAACTACAAAATTAGCAGAAAATAGAAGAGAAGACGAACAGCACCTCTAAGAACAGAAAATCGACCACTTTCCAGAAGGTAGGACATGCAGAAAAGTGAATCCAAAG
>CM052900.1:62776867-62892853 GCA_028534135.1 Potos flavus | reverse complement strand
GAACTGGAGGGTATTATGCTAAGCGAAGTAAGTCAATCAGAGAAAGACAATTATCATATGATCTCTCTGATATGAAGAATTCGAGAGGCAGGGTGGGGAGTTGTGGGGGGTGGGAGAAGGAAATGAAACAAGAGGGGATCAGGAAGGAGACAAACCATAAGAGACTCCTAAACTCATGAAACAAACCGAGGGTGGCTGGAGGGTAGGGGCGGGTAGGGATAGGGTGTTTGGGTTATGGACATTGAGGAGGGTATGTGCTATGGTAAGTGCTGTGAAATGTGTAAACCTAAGGATCCACAGACATGTACCCTGGGGCAAATAATACATTATGCTTTAATTTAAAAAAAAAATAAATTAATTAATTAAAAAAAAAAATAAATAAAATAAAATACTTCTCTCTTGCTCTTGCCATTGGCCACTTGTGTCATGTTATGATTGGGATAGAATCTGAGAGTTGGAAGGACAGAGTGGAGATAAAGCCAGGGATTCTCTCTGTCAGAATCCAGGATGAGCCCAGGACCAAGGAGCAGAGATGGTTCCTAGGCTGGCTGTAGGATACTTCCTTGTATGGAATCCTTGGGGACCTGCAATGTGGATTCATATGAAAAATAATGATGATGAATATTTTTTTTCAAGATTTTATTTTTGTGTAAGCTTTACACTCAACATAGGGCTTGAACCCACGACCCGGAGATCGAGAGTCTCATGCTTCACCGACTGAGCCAGCCAGGCGCATTGCTTTTGTTATTTACTAGCCCATCTTCTGTCATTTCCTGCTTCCCTTCTTTCCCTCATGATTTTTGGTTCTATAAAATCCCTTTTTCATAGAGATTTTTCTCATAAGATGATGAATATTTTTATAGTATTAGTTTAAATGTGCCAAGCCCTGAACTATGTACTCTCCATACAGTAATTCATTCAATCTGCACAACGACTCTACAAGATAAGTGATTATTATTATCACCCTTGTTTCATCAATGGAGAAACTGATACCCAAAGAGAAAGAATAACTTGTCCAAGATTATACATACAGCTGGCGAGAGGCAGAGCCAGGATGGAAACCAGCAACCTAGCTCCAGAGTCTCTTTTCTTATTAACTCTATCATGTTGCCTCTTTGAGAAACTTTAGGGCCCTACATGTATAACGGTAAGGAAGATTTATGGGCATGTGACCAGTGCAGTCATTGAGGACTCTGAGCTCAGAAGGGGGCCCCCTGCTTGAGGTTTAAAGCTCCGCAGTCATCATCTTGAAATTCTTAAAAATTTTATCTTTGTGTTGTGTTCTGAACCAATGGGACAATAGCTCTGTTGACTTGGAACCTCTCTGCCTCCCTGGGTTGGGCTCTCCACCACTTATTTCCTGGCCATGCTCAGTAACACTGTTACCCTCCCACCAAATGGGCAACTGCACACACAGAGGATGAGATCAGACCTGTGTTCTGAGTCATGGGGTGGCTCTGCATCTGTGAAGGTCTATGTACACCTTGTGATTACTCCCTGTCCTATCAACATGACATGAAATAGCAAATAAAAAAACACCATGAAGAGTGAAGAGTTGCCACCAAAGAAAAGGCTCTTTCTCTTTCTTTCCTACTTTTTGAACAAGGGGACTCACATTTTCATTTTGCACTGGACCATAAATTAAGCAGCAGGATATGGTAGATGTTGTTTGTTGTGTTGTTTATTGAGGCCATGTTCTCATTTTCTTTTTCTTTGCTATTTTGAATATCTTTAAAATGCATTTTTCTATTTAGTCTTCAAAGTCCACAATCCTTTCATAGCTCCTACATACAATTTGTAGCTCAGCGTGGGTGCTTACACTTTACTGAACACTGCTACATATACTGATTCACTCTGCCTCTCGAGTCCAAGAGTGCTTTGGGGGTATATCACCATCCCTCCTTCACAGAGAAATAACTGAGTGACTCAGGGTTTCAAATGAGTAAGTGGCTGAACTGGGACTTGATCATAGGTGTTCTAATTACAAGAACAGTTATCTTCCCATTAAATCACAGCTCACTTTTCAGAAGGCATCTTTTTGGTTACCGCAGAGGAAGATTTTATGCCCAAGATTGGCCATGGGATTTCCACATTGCTTCTTTAGGATAGCTACTTATTAAGTACAAGCATTACTCACATGTTTTATTCACGTGGCACTTTGGTGCCAGTTTTGCAATGTTTTCAGCCACAAGCAAAGAAGGAGCTGAAAGTGGGTAATTAGGACTGCATTGGGAGTTTTGGAAGTGGGTGGAATGTCCTTAAAATCTGAACATCTGGTTGTTATACTTAGTGAGCAATAAATGATTAAAGCATTGCTGACACGTTAGGAGAAATATGTTCCAAACCTTCAGTCTACGTGATTTTTATTTTTTAAAGGACCAACAACAAAAACATAAAAATAATCTGAAATGTGACTAACCCACATGAATTGCCTCCCCCTTGTCAATTCTATCTTTTTTTAGGATTCCATACAGTCTATGGAAGTGTTTGCTTGGTGAACTGGCATTCACAATCACTGCAATGCTCCCCCTCCCCCCACCTGCCGCCACCGGGACATCCCAAGATTCCTCAGTAAGTCCCTTGGAAATCTTTCAGAGCTCATACAGAGAACACAGTGTTCACATTACTTTTCTTTTTGTGATGCTGGGTCTTGGGAACTCCATTCACCTATCACCTGTAGGCACCACAAACATAACAAAAAAGCAAACATGACTAACCTGGGATGTGGTTAACCTGGGATATAGTAGGCACCGCTAACATAACAAAAATAATAATTCAATGCTGAAGTGAACACAATGGGATAACAGTGCTGAAGGTAAATAGTGAAGTAACTTGATTTCCAAGCTACTTTTTCCTGAATTTACTGTTTGGCTCAGAGCTCAGAGCACACACACAAGCTGTCTGCTGCTGTTGATGTTGCGTCTTTACAGGGGCTATTGATATGTAATGCCCTGTGTATGGAATAATTGCATACAGTGGAAGGGTTGGGTTGTCCCCAAGGCTCTTGAGCATTTCCTTCTTATTCAGTAGAAGAATTTGGGAAACTGAATTTATCTTTTAAAATATTTTATTTATTTATTTGACAGAGAGAATGAGAGAGTACAAGCAGGGGGAGCGGCAGACAGAGGAGGAGGGAGAAGCAGGCTCCCCACTGAGCAGGGAGCCTGATGTGAGACTCAGTCCCAGGACCCTGAGATCATGTCCTGAGCCAAAGGCAGATGCTTAACTGACTGAGCCACCCAGGTGCCCCTGGGACACTGAATTTAAAAGAAAGGTTTGATTTTGCCCAAAAAAGAGAGTGAAAAACAGAAGTGCGATAAAGAGAATTCTTTGGAATATATAACAAAATTCTCTGAATTTGAACCAACTGATCTATGGAAGCACAGAGGTGAGTTCCAAGCTAAGATCACAAAATATTATGGGGGATTGGAGACAGGAAGGTAAAAACAATTTTGGCTGGCCCTATGAGATTCTGGATAGTGGAATAGAAAGGACTACACATAGTAAAGATGTTCTAAGACTCGTCAGTGGCCTTAGCAAGTTTGATTTTGTTTGCAGTTTTCTCTCTCTCTCTCTCTTATTTGATTATAGTTAAGCGATGCTAAAGGCTCCCAGCAGGTAAATGAGGAATCAAGAATTAAGCCTAGTGTGAGGTTAAAGTAAGGCAGGCTGATAACAGAGTACTTTGGATAATTAGTTTAATATCTTTCTGTGGCTTTATGCTGAGATAAAGAACAGCTCTCCACCCATCTCTTCACCCCACCCCCATCCCCCATAGACACACACTGCACATACTTTCATTAAAGCTTCATGGAAGGGAATTTAGCAGTAAATCCTATGGGCAGTCATATAAATGCAATAGGAGTGCAAAGCTCCCAGGTTGGTCAAATACCAGTCTTTTCCTTCTGATGTCTGGCCCTAAAACATCCAGTGTCTGACTGGGCCTCCATTCCTACCATGGTGGTTGGGCTGGGGAGGGATTTCAGCTTGCCAAGCAAAGGTAAGCCAGGTTTTTGCAGTTGAAAGCTAGCTCTTCAATTCAAAGTTAAACTCCCAGTCAGGATTTTTCATCCTTCCAAAAGCTTCCCTGTCCCTCCTCCTGCCCAGGAAGGGTTGTGGGTACAGGGGAGCTTCCATTCCCTATGGCTGTTTGAGAAGGATTTACAGTCCCCATGTATTGCCTGGAAATTCATTGTCTTCTGCAATGTCCCAGTAGTTCCCCAGGTTCCCACACTGGTGTCGGCTGTGATATGCTGGATTTGCCTGGAGTTTGGGGGCACTATGCTCATCACCACTGCTGGAGTCTGGTGGCTCCTGCCCAAACCTCTTGTCCTCAGTTCCCAACTCATGCTACTCCGAGCCCAGTCCTCTAGTAGGCCACCTGTTTGTTGTCCCACCAGGGCCTGTGGGAACTTCTGCATACCCTATAGGAAATGTCCAGGCCCCTGGTTCCTGGGGACACTTTCTTTAGTCCATGTACCCAAACATATCTTTCTGCCAATGCAGTTCGCTCACTGCATGCCAAGTGAGAGACTCCTCTGAAGGCCTGTCAATCTTCCTAGGTGACACTGGGGGAGCAGAGGTTGCATCGCTGTTTCAGAGAACCAATAATCTATTGTGTTCAATTTTCCCACCTCCTCATTGAAGCTTTCATCCTGAAGGGACTACCAGGACTGGTCTCCACGGCACCCCTCTCTCCCCAGCTTCATTTCTGACCAGATCTGCCTGGCTCTCCATCTCCCACCATCCCTCATTGCCCCTACATGTTTAAATAGGCAATAAAGGCAAATCAGGGAATGGAAAAAGATGGCCAAGACAGGGGAAATACTTTTAGACATGTTCCAAAAGTATTTTTCTGTTACTTGTCCTATTATTTTATTTTATTCTCTGCTTTCCTATTGAACCAAAGGCCAAGGGAGAGTGTTCACCAGTCTCTGCTTAAGAAGTAATTGTTGGGGGCACCTGGCTCAGTGGATTAAGCTTGAGACTCTTGATTTCAGCTCAGATCATGGTCTCAGGGTGGTGAAATCAAACATCTAGGGGCTCTGTGCTCAGCATAGAGTCTGCTTGATGAAACCCCTCTGTCTTTCCCGTCTCCACCATCTCTTTTCCATTTACCCTACTCTCTTTCCTTATACCAAAGCCCCAATTATGATCAACCGCTTTCTGAGATGACAGATCCAGTGATATGACCAACATACCTTGCTGATATTTATCAGCATTAATGTGAGTGGAGAATACATATAACTATATATGCAATTCATTCTTTTATCTTCTAACAAAGTTAAATATACAAGTAGGGCTAAAGTATTATTATAGTAAAATAGAGTATTTTTGTCTTTTTTATTTGAGATGTTTTTTAAACCCTGAAAATGTAAAACCATGGGTCTATCATACCACAAGACAAGAACTCAGTTTATTTTTACTCTAATTTAATTTGTTCACTTACTTTTTGTTTAAATATTCAACCTCCCCAAACCACCAATGAACACACACACACACACACAAACACACTCACCTCAAAGGGGCTAATTATGCTATTACATACTGAAAGTTCAAAATAATTATTTTCAAAACAACATAAGGTTGCATGACTACCAATTCCTTTCTGTATTCGCTAAAAAAGGGGATACATTTCTATTTCTCAGAAATACCCATGATGTTTGTCAACCAGATGTTAGTAACATCTGCTGCAAAATTATGATTCAGCATCAGGTCTAGATTCTGAAGAATTTACCGATATAATTGAACATGAGGGAAGTGTTTTTGGTGGAGCACCCAGAAACAGAGGACAGTGGTAGCAGGTGCTATGATTTCATTGTTGGTCTCTTTGGCTGTCGGAGTGACCTATTTGTGAAGGGGCAGTATTGAGCCCACAGGAATGGCACACGTCCACTACACTGTCTGCTCTCCACGTTGACTGGAGGAGTAGCCGATAGAATCCTTGCTGTTGTTGAAAATTGCAAGTATTTTGAGATTTTTGATCTTTTTATTTAAACAGAAAGGTTCTTCCCTAGGTGGAAGACCAAATGGTATGCTGCAGATGAAGCCGAATAGGGCAGTTGACAATGACATTATGGTGTTTACAGTTAATTTTCAGTGCCTTTACATACATGAGGTTTCAGTTCCCATTTTCAAGATAAAGAAAATAGGTTACAATTGTTTATTCTAAGGCGAGGTTTCTAAACATCAACATACAAGAAAATATAGACAATAGTAGTTTTTACTTACTCAGTTATTAAAATTTTCAAAGTTGAGAAACACATATACTTTTTAGTAGTGAAAATCTAGTCTTGTATTTTAGTCAAGAAGTAAGGAAACCCAGAGGAAACTAGGAATCCTGTTCTAGAAACTCAGCCCTGTCTCTTGTACCATCTTTGAATCCTCAAGAAAATACAATACAGTCTAAAGTCAGTTTATATGTGGTTCAGGGGGAAAAAAAGCAAGCGTATAAACAGATGAAAGCAAAAATAAACCAAACCAAATAACAGCACAAATTCCAAGAAACTATAAGAGTCATAGTTAACACCTAAGGGAAAAAAAGACATTTATTCAATTTATTATTTGCTCTTGAAAGTTTTGAAACAAACATTTTAAAATTTCACTTGGATGCCTGGTGGCAAGAAGGGAAGCTGAAAAAAAGAAGATGCATAACTAAATATTCCTTTCCTGGAAGCCAATAGGAATCTTAACTTTTCAATCTAGAATTTCCTGGCAAATGTTCTAAAAGACCCAAGCTGTTGAGTATGGTAACAGCTCTCTGTCTTACACAGTAAGCAACAAGTTTCATTTACATAAAATTACCTACCCTAACTTTCCATCATCTGATGAATCCATTATGACCTGAACTTTTGTCCAAAGTTCAAACACACTGGACAATAAATGTGTGGTACGCTATCGTACAGTGATGTCTATCCAGTGAGACAAGGACTTTCACATTCTGTCTGAAAGCTGACCAGGATTGACACGTAACAGATTCATACCTAAGAAATATGCATAAGGAGCCCCTTGAAGCTGGGAAACCCTGATTTCCAGTGGTCTGACAAAAGCCATGCATGGAGCTTTCTTCTCTCTCTCCTCCCTCAGCCCCCACTCTTCGTCCTTCTTTTGTATTTTCCCTAATCCTATGTGTGTCCTCCATCATCATCTTAATTTTCTTATCTTAATATTAAATGAGTGAATAGAAACTCACTTCTCCTCCTTCTGAAGCAGACAAAAGAAGAAAGTGGAAAGAAATTCTCTTCCTTTTACTTACTGTTTTTTCTTCCCTTCTCTTTGGCCCTCTTGTTCTCTCTAATTTGGGTCTGTAGCAAGTTGGAATCAGAGAAAGGGAAGGACTAGTTAAGGCAGGAACTTTAGGTATTACTTTCTCAGAGAGCGCCCTCCTAATGGCTTCCATGTTTCAGTATGCTGAAATGTCATTGTAACGGGTAATGTTGACACCCTGCCCCCATTTCTAACCCCTCCCCAAGTCTCCCTGGAGCTGCAGGGGGTGTTTCTGGCATGTTGATAGCTTTCCACTTCAAGCTAGGAGCGTGTTTTCTCTGCTCTGATGCCATGTCAAGTCACCAACCAGGATGGTGTTATAGTGGTCAGAAGAGGGAGTAGCAGCCACTGAGAGCCCTCCCCACCCTCTAGGGATTGATTCAGAGGCATGTTCCACAAGGTTTTTAGATGGTCCCCAGTAGACTGTGCCCCAGTTTCCCAAGGTAGTAACCAGCTTGTTCATGTACCGTTCATTGATTTCTCTCTTTCTTTTAAACTTTCTCTGCTTCCTTCCTTGTAAGGAAGGAAGTTGGGGGTCATCTCCTAACTACCTGTGCCAACAGCCTTTGATAAGTGTCTTCCCTAGGGGGAACCCAATTTGAGATGGTCTCTATACCACTTATCACTGAAGATAAAGGGGCTTGGAAACGTTTTGTTAAAAACAAAATCCACATTACACTGTTATGCGTGTTTTAATGGAATTTCCTAATAGTATGTCACATTTTGATAGTGCTTTATAATTATCTACAAGCCTTCAGACCCATTATTTAATTTGGTCCTTAGAGGTTAGTAGTACGTACGCTGGTTATTTGTATTTTCCATATGAACCAACAGGCACAGAGAGGATAAATGACCTGCCTGAAATCACAGAGAAGATGTGGAAAGAAAATCCAAGTTTCTCTTTACTACGTGACCATATGTGTGAAATGCCATTCTATAGTTAGGCCATTTGTCTTTTATTGTCAAATTTATGGAAAGAAAATGTTACTAATTTTAATTCAATTGTACGGTTTCTAATTGTAGGCCTCTAAAATGTAATACATTTGTTTCCTGCTTTTCCCAGTGGGGAACATAAATGTACCATTTAATTTTGCAAATTACAGCTGTGGTCCATGCTTATGTACATCAAGTGAGTGATATAATCCAAACGTGAGTGATATAATCCCTGGAAATAGCTCATTAATTGGGAAACTCTATTATGTAGTTGTGTGATGACTCTTTTCTCTCTTGTTCCCAAAGCAACCTTGTAGGAGAGATGGGAATGGGGGTGGATTGAGTGGGAGTCAAAGAGAAAAGATGAATTATGTTAAGCAAAAAGCAAATCTTGGGTGATTCATTTCAGATTGCCTATGAAGACTGTCAGCTCACAAGAAAGTCTATTCTCCTAAGACTTCCTGACCCACTCTGCAGGATATTAAAGGAAAAATTCCTCCAAGATAAACACTTCATCTTTGAATAAAGCATTGTACTTGTCTTACTGAAAAGACTAATTTGTCAGGTCTGCAATGTTTAATGCTAAAGCCTCAAGTTAAAACTACAGTGAAATTCCCAGTACTTTCCTAAACAATTAGGAGACAAAATTCGATGTGCAGCTAGGATAGATGGCCATACTGCTTACATTCTGTAGATATCAGTGCATATATGATGCTAAGATTTACCCCTCACTTTAAATGAGTGTAAAGCTCAGCTAAATTACTTACTTTTTTAAAGATTTATTTATTTATTTGAGAGAGACAGAGAGCGTGGAGGGGCAGAGGGAGAGAAGCAGACCCCCCCTGAATGCAGAGCTTGACAGAGGGCTCGACCCCAGGACCCTGAGATCATGACCTGAGCCAAAATCAAGAGTAGGACGATTAACCAACATTGCCACCCGGATGTCCCTAAATTACTTATGTTTTTCTAAAACTCTCTCTTTTAAGAATAGCATAAGAAACCTCTGAAAATAAATGAAGAGCATCTCTGTTGACAACATTTCCAAACTGAAGATGAGTTTTATTCTGAAACCTCCAGCATATTTAATTTCTGGTTTGGTTCAAGTCAGAGTTTGGGTTTGATAATGAGGAGTTACAGTGTAAACCACGAGGAATGTAAAACTATACATAAAATCTGCCTCAAAAAAGAGCAAAACTCAAATACCAATACCTTTATTAAGGAGGTCCTGTCTTACACCTGAAATCTTGTAAATTTTTGTGGAAATCTTTATAGAATTAATTTGTCTTTATCTTCCATGGGTCTTGAGGGCTACCTGTACTTTTTTTTTAAAGCAAAAGTATTTATTAGTATTATTTCTAAATATTTTTTTAAATTGAGGTATAATTGATACATAACATTATATTAGTTTCAGATGCAGAACTTCATGATTTCAAATTTATATATATTGCAAAATAATCACGATAAGTCTAGTTAAGATCCATCGGCATACACGGTTACACCTCCTTTGTTTTTGTGCAGTGAGAACTTTTAAGAACTCTCTTAGCAATATTCAAATATACAATACAATATTCAAATAACTATAGTCACTGTGCTGAACATCACATGCCCAGGACTTATCTATTTTAGAATTGGAATCCTTGTATCTTTTGTCTCTTATTTCATATCTAGAATTACTATCAAATCAGGAGTAGATCCTCTTTCTCCTTCTCAGCATTTGATTCCAACACGATCTCACTTTATTTCCAAATGACTTATGCTTGTGGAAAATAATGAAAAACTACAGTTGTCACTTTCTAGCCTGGGCTGACTTTTGACACCAACCCATCCTTAAAATGTGGTGAATTGGGATATGAATACACATGATTCAAACACTTCCACTGACACAGAGCAATAATTGAGTCCAACATGTCCTTTCAATTTTACTAATCCAGATAATTCCTTAATTTCTAAAATTAAATTTGTGCGGCTAGAAGTAACCCTCTTAAGGAAAATATTCTCTTTCAACTCTTGTATATGTTTTGGCTAAATGGTATATATTTTTCATGATCTAAGTATAGATTGTATAAATTCCATTTCAAAGAAAGAAGACTCTAAAATCTAAGCTGCTGGGTTGGGAGTTTAGTTCATTTTTATATATCCAGCATTCCATTCTGAACTTTGGGTGTGGTAAATTTGGGCCTGAACTGACACAAATTTTATCATTAACAGAGAGAAAAAAAATGTCTGGCTACTTTTTTTAGGTTGTTTTTGTTATTGTTGTTACTGTGTGTGCGTATGTGTGTTTAAATTTTGCTTTTGCTGTTTGTCTTGGGTTAGAAATATGGAGAAGGTAACATACTGGGACTTTGATTTCCTTCATTTAGAAAAAAAAGACTAGTTTGAAAGAGGTTTTTATTTCTGGGAAACATAAAGGAGAAAGGAATGTTTTAATGGAAACTTTCCAACCTCCTCTTCTTTTAATCCAGAGTCAGGAAATATTTCCAAAAATAGAATCCGAGTTGACACCACGGTTGTGTAGAAGTACGAAAACTGAACCGAACTTGGATTGAAGACTTTGTGAAAGTCAATGTGGAAAATGTTTTTCTCCAGATGAAGAAAAGCGAGGATTTGCCTTCATATTGACAATTAACTTAAAAATTAATTAAATACTTTTTTGTCTGATGTTTCCTTCCACTCAGAAAACTGAAATAAATCCTCTAAGGATAAACTGCTTTTGATATCTATCAGGAGAACTCTTTGAAATTTTAATTTTAAGAAGTCAGATGAAAGTTAGTATTATTCCCTGTAATTTTCTCCTGATGCTTTTTACTAGCTGTGAGATCTTGGCTTAGCAATGTTTTCATCCACTTACAATATTTTCACAGGATCCAATTTCATTTCTAATAGTACCTGTTTGACTTCAGCTTGGACAAATCCCACTTCTGTGTTTGTAACAGATAGATCATTCTTATTTAAAAAAAAGAAGAAAATTTAAATTTCATCTTCTGACAAGTTGAAAGCCTTGGAACAAAAGAATTAACATTTATTTGCCTGCATAAATGCAAATATCTCCAAGGACTTCTCCTCTTGAGAAAATATATTTCTATCAACCCAACTGTTCTGCTAAGTAAAGAGTGAGTTCTTTTATTCTATTCTGAGTTTGATTTTTTGGAGGAGTCCCTGGAGAGAAGAAGGCTATCAATTTTTGTGCTCTGGTATTTGCATCCTAATGATGAAACCACCTTCTTAGTGCTTCGGAATAGGTCTCATAACCCCTAGCTAAATTTTAGAAGACAGTAAAACTTTACATTGTCTTGTGTGTCAATAGCAACTTCCGACTAGGAGTATTGCTTTGAACCCTGTGCCAGTGTTGCCACTGACTAGCCACATGATGTCAGGCAATAATTTAATTTCCCCATTGATGAGTTCTAATTTTCATGGTGCACCTCATCTCCAATAACCTCTCCTCTGCAGTGACATTTTCACATGCAGAAAAGTCAGTGTTCACACAATCCCTGGGCATTGCTGTGAGATTCTTCAGCATTTTTCAAATAAAGACGTTAAATTCTATATTCAAATAGGGTGCGAGAAACATTAGCAATGACTTATCAGACCATGTTATTTTTTTTCTCTCTTACTGGTTGTTTAGAAAAAATAATTAACATAATAGGATCCAAGTCATTCTTAACCTTGCATCCAAACAATTGCTTCAGAAAAAAATTATAGCAGTGGGATCTGTTTGGAGGCAGCAACCAAGATCATAAAAATAAGAGAGACAAAGTCAAAACTAGAGAGAGGTTCTTTAAAAAAAAAGAGAGATTTTATATATTTATTTGAGAGAGTGAGAGAGAGAGCAGAAGCAGGGAGGAATGGCAAAGGGAGAAGGAGAGGGAGAAGCAGACTCCCCACCGAGCAGGGAGCCCAACATGGGACTTGATTCCAGGACCCTGGAATCATGACCTGAGCCGAAAGCAGAAGCTTAACCTACTGAGCTACCCAGGTGTCCTTAGAGAAAGTTTCTTAAACAAGACACAGTCACAGAGAAAAGACTAATAATTGTTCGTATATTAAAAATAAGAACTGTATGACAAAAGCCACCAGAACAAATGACCAAAGACAAATTGGAAGATATTTGCAATGAATGCAACCCTATGAGTTAATAGTATATATGTGTGTGTATGCATATATAATTTATACAAATTTTTATAGAAAAATGAGTAGTAAAATACATTTGAAAAGTAATTTGAAAATATGAGGCATAGGCATGGTCATTAAATATATAAAAAAAGTTCAACATTTGGTAACCAAATAACAGCAAATTCATATTTCAGAGAGAATATCTTTCACCTATTGGATTGACAGATTTTAGAAAGAATGATAATACTCAGAATAGCTATTGATGTGGAAAAACAAACTCTTGATGCGACTTGAAATTGGTACAGTATTTCTGGAGATAATTTAGACAAATATATTCTATTTAATAAATTATTTATGTACATTATCAAGTTTTAAAAGTTATTATAGGGCATAATATAGGATATAACAGGATATTTATTTAAAAAAAAAGGAAAATAAAGAATAAGCAGACATATTACTTGCTATAATTGACCAGAAAAAAGACTGAAGCCCTCTAAGACAAAATGAGGTGACCAATTATCACTGGGTTTTAAAATGTTAATTATTTAGATTTTCTTTTTTCATGTATTTTCTAACTTTCCTATAATAAATGCGCATCCTTTGTGAAATAGAGAAAAAATAAGATCAATGTAATAAAATACCCCTAAAGATGAAAAATGAGGTGTTTATACCATTTATCACAGTAACACCACTTCTAATAACTTTCATTAGAAAATAACAAGAATGTGGGAAATCTTTCAGGTAATGATGTGTATCACATTGTTATTTAAAATAGAGTAAATCTGGAAAACTTAAATGCCTAATGAGGAATGGTTAAAAAACCATAGTACCTCCATGCAATGGAATTATTTCTCTTTTTGTTAAGATTTTATTTATTTATTTGACAGAGAAAGAGAAAGATCATGAGTGAGGGGGAAGGGCAGAGAGAGAGAGAGAGAAGCAGACTCCCCGCTGAGTAAGTAGCCTGTCTGAGCTCAATTCTAGGACCCTGGGATCATGACCTGTAGCCAAAGGCAGATGCATAACTGACTGAACCACCCAGGCACCCCTTACTCTTACTAACAGAAGAGAATACTAATATTTCATGGAATAAGTGGAACATGGTAAATCCTAATTATCAATAACATTTGCATTTACACAGACACAAAGGGAAAAATGATTGGGCAAGCATACCCAGAGTCCACAGCCCACCCCACCACCACACATACTTGCCAGCTACCCAATGGATACACACATACTCTGTCAGACCAAAATGTTCATAGGGTTTATGCCTGCTTGGTGCAGAGTATGAGTAATTTTAATTTCCTTTTCTATGTCTGCTTGTATTTTCTAAATTCGCCACATTGAGTAATTATCACTATTTTAAAACACCCCCAAACTACATTTAAATGCCCTTAATTCTTAACATTATCTTCATGGCGTTAAGCAAAAAAAGTATACCGTTGTGTAAACACTTTGCCATTTAAATTATTGTATTTTCTTCTCCCTACAGTTGCCACACTGAAAATATTCTCTCCCTGCTCTGCTGTTTTGTGCTTACCTTCTTTCTCTCTCAACTTCGCCCACTTAATTTTAGCACAGGCTACATTTTTTTAAATTAGATTTTATATCCACTTTCATGGAATATGAAATATTTCTCCATGCTTATCACCGCACAAATTCTATACTCACTGAAACACCAAGTGAACAAGGCTAACTGGAAGTTTGAGGGTTCAATTTCTCAGAGGTCATAGGGATAACTTTTGTAGTGGGGAGACTGAGTTAATGGCTTTATTTCTTAGTTAACATTCTATTGTTTTAATTGAAAATAAGTTTAGCAACTTTTCAGGAATGGTTTCCTACAAATGTTGTGCAAACTTTTCATGAGAGATTATTTTTTTCAATGACTCATTTGTGACATTACTACCTCTGGGTCATCTGTCTTTTTACATTGGTTCTGGCTGGAGTAATGACATTATCTTTGTAGGCCCAGTGCCTAGGCTGGCATTTAATAAAATTTCGTTTTAGTGCCACCTAACTATGCAGTGTTATATTTTTCAACATGTTCTTGAAACACTTATACAAATTAAAAACACTTATACAAATTAAAACCTTATTTTTGAGGAAAAAGTTCCATTTTCCAATATAATATCTTTTTAGAGTATACTTTTATTACACTAAACTAAAATGTTATCATTTCTCAATTATAATGAATGGAAGACTTTCACCCATTTTTACCTCTAAAGCAAAGAGCTACTAAAAAAAATTTTAATTAGATAAATAATATACAAAATTGGAAAATGTGAAGAGAAAAAGAAATCTCAATCAAAGATTGAGAATCAAAATCTCACTTCCCATTAAGGAACAAATAAACATTAGTTCATTTTTCATTTCTCAAACATAATTTCTTTCTGCATTAGGAGTTTAAAAATCAGAGGTTAAGAAGGCAAGTAGTTATTTGCAATGAAATTGTTTCTGAAATTTAAAATATCTGTTTGATTTGTAGCATTTTACACAAAAGTATGAATTATTAGTATATGACATAGGAAAATAGACTCATAATTTTCTAAAATTTACAGTTCAATTTAACCAAGCAATTTTGTAAATAGGTTTAAAGAAATGAGGTTTTAAACTCATACTTAATACTGAATATTTATACATGCCTAAACCAGTGATGCTTTATTAAGAATAACCCAGCAGGACATGCAGACTTGATGTCACCTTTGCACTTTGCATCTGGGAATGTGAAGTGCTTTCAGAAGCGTGTGCTATGGTCATCAAGTGACTAGCAAGGACCTAGGTAAAAATCATATGTAAAGAAAGAACAACCTTTCTTTTTCTGTAATTTTAGATAGCTCTAGTAGAAAAAAGAAGAGTTATTTACCCTATGTTTAGTATTAAATGAAGAATGGCATACATAATCGAATATATGTTGAAAAATTACCCCACAACATAGCATGTCTCCTTCCGCTGTTGAACATATGGTGATTTTTATCTTTCATTTCATATATTTCCCAAATTATCTGTCATAAGTATGTTTTGTAATTTAAAAAGATCTTATTTTGTCTCTCCTGTTTCAAGCTTTTTGTTCAAATTAGAGAGAAAATTACTACTTTCCATAAAATGTTGTTTGTATTTCTAAAGTTGTCTTTTGAATTGTATCCAGGGGTTCATTCTATTTGACTAAGAATTCCCTTTGGATACAAGATTGTTTATTGTATCAGTTGTATGTGTGCATGTCACTATTAGCACACAAAGTTGTCGTTGTTTTGTTTTTTAATTTGGCCATTACTCCAGCAAATTCTAGGTAGGAATCTAAGTGCAATTTCTATTTTTTTACAATTTGTTTTTTATTTTCTTTCTGCATGGTGTTTCTTTAAACCTTTCCCCCTCTTTGAAAGAAGCTGGGGCTTCATAAACCTGTTAAAATCATATCTCCAATTACATTGAAGTTATCCTGTAAACTCTCCATAGGTATTTTCACTGTCTTACATTATTACCCCTAATTTTGTAAAAATATCTAACTAGTATGAAATCCTAATACAGACAATATAAAATTCTCTGAAAGATTTTAATATAATAATGCAGTTTTATGTAGAATAACTTATCGTATGGATGTAATGCATCCTGCATCCTTGAGGAGACTTTTACTCTCTGGCACACCTGTGCCCCTGCATTTTCACGTGTGCAGATGGGTTTGTCAAGTGGACGTCCTCTACCACGTACTTTCAATTTTCTTAGAGTTTTTGCATTTATTTTGGGACTTTCATTTTGTAAACATAATATACACTTTTTGCCTAAACTGACTGGATATTCCAGGGTATTTATTTCATCATCCTTCGGACCCATAGTGGACAGAGACTGAAGTATGATCTTGACTTCAAGGGCCACAATTAACTGATCAGTTCCCTGGAAACTGCCCTCCTTGATTTGCCAGCCTTGTCCTGAAAGATGTCAATGACAGAAGCTACAGAGTGACACAGACATTTCACAACACAGGAGCCATCCCAAAACGTGTTAAGCATTTTATAACAATCTGTATAGGTAACTTAAAAAAAATATTGTTATGGTTAAAAGTTTTTGCAGGTCACTTAGCATTTCAGAGTTGTGGGAATCTGGGAGGGGAAGATTATTCCCCTCAGTTATTCAGGAATGGTTTTCCAAGGGGAAGTAAGAGTCTACTGATCTCTAGGGATAAGATCATGTCTTGCATTTGCATACTGCTCTGTATTTCCGTATATACCATTTCATTTTTACTTTCCTACCCACCTATTAGAATCAGAAGGACTGATATTATTTTCAACAAACTAAGAATATTGTAGCATGAGACATTTTATCCTAAATAAGAGTAGGGGCATTGCCTGTTTTGTTCATATTGTATTCCCAATACCTAGGACAGCTCTTGGCACATATTAAATTTACCGTAGGTATTTGTTGAACAAATGAATGATAGGAAAAGTTGGCCCTACCTCCACCCACTCAAGAATTCAGGTTCTTAACTCAAAGTTTTTTTCCTTGTACCAGTAAACTTATTTCTTTAGAATGACAGATTAAATGAATAACAAAAGGTCTTCAGAAGCAAACTTTCATTGAAAAAATGTTCATTCCTGTATGTGTGGACTCAGCCATGTATATCTAATGTGGTGATCATATCTAATGTGTTTATTAATGTGGTTACTAATACTCCAAGCTCATGTTTTATTGAAATCTGTTGATATCCATAGATATGTGGTGTCAAAACAGGTTTATGGAAACAAAAAGTGAGGTAAAGATTCCATGGCTAAGAGACATAAAAAGCTGGCTATTAGTCCCTATTTACTGAATAGCATCCCTGAAAATACATCAGTGGTCAAACAAAGAAAACGCTTGTACAATCAGAACTGACTATGTGTCTAGCTCACATTTACCAAATTACAGCCGATTTATCATTTTATTTATAAACTCTAAGAAGTCGTGAACAAATACGTATGACTAATAACATCCAGTGCTGGTGTTTGAGACTATGAAAATTCAAGAACCAAAAAAGGCTTTCCATCTTAATAATTGGCTCAGAAGGAAAGGCGAATGATATTTTTAGAATAAGTAAATGGGAAATTGTTTTTCAAGTTGAAGTAACTAACCCCATAGGAAATCAGAATTGAAGAGAACTCGTTATGTGTATAATTCACTCCCAGTGCCTCTGGGCTACACGGTGCTCAGGGGTGAGTTCAGGAGTGATTGAGCTGTCACAGCCCAAGAAACAGTTTGGTGGCAGATACCTGGAGACATTGACAAGCTCTTCTCAAAAAGACAGCCCCAAAATACCCTGTAATCGCCTGTTGCACACAAGACAAAAAAAAGTTGACAAAAAAATGAGAAAAATAAGATAATGGATGCTGCAATAAAAATGAAAGGGTATGGAATATTTTCCTCTATTTCAGAGCCAACTGCTGTTATAAAATGTAAAAGTTCATTGTTCTTGAAATGAAGGAGTGAGGGCTTCCTGAAGTTCACCCTTTTACTCTTTGTCACTGGTACTTATTCTGTCTTTGTCACTGGTGCATCATTTCATCATTCTGACAAATACTGTAAGTGAAAATATTTTTGTGACTTTAATGATAAATTTTTATAAAACTCATAAAAAATCCATTTCTGTATGAAATAAAAGGAAATGATGACAGGTTTTTCATGTTTTTGAGGTACTAAGGGATAGTTTAATGTATAGAAAATGTTTAATTTTCTCTCTTCTCTCTTCATTTGGAAAAAGCTCTCTAGAGTAATATTAATAAAAGTTATCTTGAAGAGAAATGCTTCTGCTGTTCTTTCTGGCTTTAGTCAGACATAAATTTAAAACTAGGCCCATGTAACTGAAATTTTAAAGAGGCATTTATTCTTAATAATTACTTTAATTAATGATAGAAATAAGTATTTTTGTAGGTTCCAGATACAACCCACTGGCAGATTCCACCTCTTATCTCCACAAATGTCTTTTTAAAATAACATTATTTATCAGTGGAAGACACAAATGATACAGTATTTGGCCTAAATATTCTTTTCCTTAAAGTACTTGAATCCTTTTGGAAAACATTATGTAAATTATGAATTGGTAAACTGTATGTATTTATAAATAAATGTGTGTGTGGATAAGACTTGAATATCGACTGCTTTATGTGTATGCTATTATTTTGCAGTGCTGTTATATTCATCCTTGGATTTGAATATTTGGCAACTTGCTGCCAATTATTTTTTCTATATCAGTCCAATCTTCTTACTTCTCTTTAATTCTTAGTTTTCTATTTCAGCCTATCAAATTACCCCCAAATTTAGTGTTTTAACAAATTAAACTTGTTTTTTTTTTTTTTTAATCTCACGCATTGTCTTAAATTCAGAAATTTCTGACCATCTTAGCTTGGCGGTGTGGCTCAGGATCTTTCATGAAGGTGCACTGAGATGTTGGCCAGGGCTCCTTTTATCTAAATGCTGACATCTGGGGTGGGAAGATCTGTTTTGAAGTAAGCTCACCCAGCTGAGTGTTGGCCAGATACCTCAGTTTCTCCCCATAGGACTTCTCATGACGCAACATCTCACTTCCCCCAGAATGACTGACTAATACCCTTTTTAACACCATCGCACCTTCTAAGATTTTTTTCTTTAGTGACTTAGCAACTATATCCAGGATTTCTTTCTTCCTCTCAGCATCAGTCTTCCATTATGCTTTCTAAATAAAATTGCTGTCTTCTAGAGGATCAGAATAAATCTTGAAATGCCCTATTAAAGATTAAGTAAATTGAGGGCACCTGTTTACTTCTCCTACTCTTAAACTTATCAAAATTAGAAATACTAAATTTAAAAAAGAATAAATACTTATGGTTCTGAAAAAGAAAAAAAAAAGGTTTCATAAGTGGACAGGTAATTAGAAGAAAAATGTGGAAGCTAGAAACTAGATAGGATGACATTCAAAGAGCTAAATAAAGCATGGTCCCTAAAATAGGGCAGAGCCAACAGCAAGCCATGGCCAGTGGCTTGCTGTGTGCCTATGTGAGCAAAGGCCTTAGCAAAGGATCCGAATAACCCAGAGAAACACAGGCCACTACCTGTCGTAATCAATCTGTTCCTCTAATACTGTGAAAAGACAACCAAAAATTATGAGAAATAATTAACAGTGGAAAGCCATTTGCATGAAATATAAAAACAAAAGTAAAGAAAAAAATTTACCCTGGAAGAAAAAGAGATAATTCAGGTAATTATTTGAGGATTTTCTTTATTTTCCTGCCTGTTCAGTGATACATTTTACTCACTATTATTATTTTTGTAGTGGAAAGTCATTCAGAGTATCTTTTCCACTATCCTGCCAGAAATTGAATTCTAAAGAGCTTTGTAAATATAAATAAAATTCTAACCCATCTTCAAATTCACTATAAATTAATGACATCTCTTGGATAAAGAATGATGTTTGCATCAGGACCAAAATCCAAGAAAGAGAAATTTTTTTTTATTTATTTAAAAAATACAAAACAAATGGTATGATTAAAGATACAGGCTATAATTAAAACTGGAAGACAGTATTATAAGTCTATATATATATATATATATATATATATATATATGTATATAGTCAGGTTCCATGATCCACGCTAAGAAAGTTGAGACTACAGTGAAAGACAGCAATCGGAATTCACACAGAACTCTTGTTAAAACTATAGGGAATCTGGTTGCCTGTCTTTGTAAAGATGGCTACAACAAGTGAGCCCTTCTGTTTAGTTTATTTAGCTAATCTAGCCTGCCAGTGAGGTAGTATTAGAAATTCCTAATTATCTTACCCCTTATAATTAGATAAAAATATCCTGAGAAGGAAGTCTCTAGTAAACCCAAGTTGGTTTTATCTTTAACTTTAGAAATGGGAAAGTGAGTTTCTGTTTGAAGAATGTCACATATGATCATACATGAACACAAACAGGCTCTACTTCTCCTACTTCTTTGACCTGTGACTGGCCCATTAGAAGGCAATTGTCTGGTGTTAGTTATCAGTTGACTTGTGGAAGAGTGATGACCCATAGGAACACCATGGCCTGAATTTTGCCCTAAAAATTTCTTCCCTATTCTTCATGCCTGCCTTTTACTTTCTATTTTTTAATTAAAAATTCACCATTTCTTGCCACATGATAAACTAGATGAGTCTGGAAAAGTATTATAAATCTATAAAATTATACAATTTAAGTAATGGTGTCTGGTATTTCAAACTGAGGAACCTGAAAAAATACTGTCATTGTGGCTCTGAACACTATCTACAAGAAAAGTCTCATAAAAATTAATTCAGAGTGTGTATAATTTCAGGAAAGGAAGAGAAGGGAGCAAGGAAGGACAGAGAGAAGGGAGGGAAGGACAAGAAGTTTAGCAAATGTTTTTCAGTCCCAGAAAAATGTAATGAAAAAGAGAATCACAATTTTTAGCCAAAGAGAAAAATGTGAAGGGTCTATGAAATTTTCTTTGTTTAGGTCCTTTTTCATTTAACTTTTTGCAACAGAAGTTATTTAGATCACTAAGTCTAGTTCCTAATAATTCACGAAGGCAATGAGATCACTGGTTTTGTCTGCATAAAACATAGAAAAGTGTTCTTAGATTTGAAACCATAAAAATGTCATGTATTTATTTGGTGTTTGTTTTTAAATATACAACCTAATTTACCTTTTTTTCCTTATATAATGTGAATCAGCACTGTGAGGTAAAAGAAATCTGAATTAAAGGAATACTGTGTCTACCTTGTGGGCCCTTCTTATAGGGATCAAACCACATCAGAATATTGTGCTTAATTCTGCATACTATATTTTGAGGAGGAAGTTGAAAAACTAAGAAATATCCAGATGCCTCACAAGATGTGGTGAAGAATCTATAAATTATTTCATATGAGAAACAGGTGAAAACGTGGGGCTGCTGAGCCTAAAACAGAATGGATGCATGTAAACTATCTTTGGATATTTAAAATCTTGGGTTTTGATATGGGTGTAGTTGTAGTACAGTGAGTATATTTGCATAGAAAAGTACATTAGAACTAATGTGCATTGCTCCAGAGGAAAAAAAATTAAGAAGAAGAGGAAAGTTATGAAGTAGATTTCAACTCAAGATTAAAAGGAATTATTTAAAAACTGAAATAACATCACAATGGAGATCCCTTATGCAACAGTGGGTCCCCATCATTGAGTCAAAGGCAGATAAGCATCTCTCGGAAATGCTGAAGTTTTCTCAATCTTAAAAGGAATTTGGGTAAAATGAGTCCAGGGGTTCTTTAAAACCCACAGATATCACTGAAGTCAGTTCAGTGCACCTTAGGAAAGATTCAGTGGCTATAGAGAAAATACAGAGAAAGGCAATTTGAATGGCCAACAAGAAGAATGGGCTTCTTAAGAAAATATACTAAAAGTATTAGGACCCTCATCTGTAAAGGTAAAGATAGAATTTAAAGTTTAAAAGAATTGGAAAGTTTATTTACATTAATATTGAGAGATTTTGTAATACATGTTACCCTTTAATCTACATTAAAAAAATGGAGACAACATCTAATTTTAGACATAAAAACAAAAAAGGAATGACAGCCACTATACTGTTAATGCAGTTTTGGAATAAGAGGCTGAGAAGTGTCCCTAGTGGGCCCCCAGGCTGTCTCCATTCTACTTAACCATCCACAGTGGTGGCAGATTAATCTTCGTAAAACCTTCAGCCAAAGCCCTACTTAGGTGACACTCTCCCATTCAGAATCCTTCCAAGTCCTCTGAATTATTTTTTTTAAAGATTTTATTTATTTATTTTAGAGAGAGAGGGAGAGGGAGAGCAGGGGTAGGGATAGAGGAAGAGGGAGACAAAGAATCTCAAGCAAACTCTGCTCTGAGAGCAGAGACCAATGGCGCTGATCCTGCAACTCTGAGATGATGACCTGAGCCAAAACCAAAAGTTGGACACTTAACCAACTGAGCCACCCAGCGCACCATGTCTTTTGAATTCTTATGAACAAAGTTCAAATGTGATGTCATCTATGATTTGACATCAACTATCTACTCAGACCCACTTTCAACTCTTGATGTTCCAGCCAGCTGTTGGTACTTTCCAAATTTCATGCCTTGGCTTTAGATGTTCCCACATATTTGGCATAGCTTTCCTTCTAATTTCTGCATATGTCCAACTCTGAACTATCTTTGAGACCTAGCTCAGATGCTATCATCTCCACAAAGCCTCTCTCGATTCTCCAGATTGAAACAAGCTCCCTTTCTCAACTCTCTTCTTAATGTCACTTAAATTCTTTACACTCAAGTACATGTCCTAGTTCACCTGTGAGAGTTCACCCCTTAAACTTCTACGAGCAAGATCCACCTCTTCGGATTCCACATAGGGTCTTGTATATAACATATGCTTCATAAATATCTGTTAAATGAATGACAGTGAATGTTCTGCCGCACCGAATCATTACAAAAAATGTCACTGAGTCCTCAAAACAATCTGTCCTGCTGTACCATTCATTCAGGGTCAACACCAGGGGTCCCAGCAGAGAACGGCAGCAACAGCCCAGTGAGCACATTACACAGCTGCCCACACCAAGCCCAGATATACAATGTGTATTGCTCCTATTGCTCCCTGTTCTCTTACCCTCTCATCCTTATGTTACATTTGTAGCTTGCAGGAAGCTGGGCACAGGCCACCCAAATTGAGTAGTAAATCTATAGGCATATTCTTTCTTTATATTTCTCAGTGAGTCATTGAGTGAAAATATTTTTAGCCTCCAGAATCCGCTCTGGCTACCACCATCCACACCAGCCCTTCTTAATTGTCTGCTTTCATTTTCTATTTCCAGTTTCTTTAATTTTCCATCATCACTTGATGTACTGAATTGACATTTTCCCCTAACAATTACTTCTTAATTTACTCTATCTTAATACCTTTTACTTTCCCCTATCTTACGAAAACTACCTCTCTTAAAAATCAGACAGATCTTTTATATATACATATATTTACCTGAATCTAATTATGTTGTGTGTCAGTTATACCCAAATTAAAAAGAAGTTATTTTATTTAAAAACAAAAGATTTATTTACTTATTTGAGAGAGAGAGAGTGGGGAGGGGCAGAGGGAGAGAGAGTCCCAAGCGAACTCCATGCTGAGTGTGGAGCCCAACATGGGGCTCAATCTCACAACCCTGAGATCAGGACCTGAGCCGAAACCAAAGAGTTGGGGGCTCAACCCACTGTGCCACCCAGGAACCTCCAAAAATCATATCTTTTAAGCAAACTTATTTGGATGTTCTAGATGATTCTTCTCTATGTATCTTTGTCAGTAGACCTACCAGACTTAAAGGTCATATAATGAATACAATTTTATAAACAAAAGAGCCATGCAGTAAATTTTGGTGATGATATTAATGGCGATGTGTTCTTATGGGAATTTTGTCCCATCTTTTCTTTCTTACTATCTTTTATTTATTTTCATATGAATAAGACATGCTGTGTCTGTGACAAGATCACATGCTGCCACTTCTTAACAATATAAGGTAAACAAAAAGCTTTTCAAATCAATTCAGATTTCTAGCTTGCAAATTATGTTTTCTTTTCTTTTTTTTAAAGATTTTATTTATTTGTCAGAGAGAAAGAGAGCACAAGCAGGGGGAACAGCAGGCAGAGGGAGAGGGAGAAGCAGATTCCCCGTAAAACAGGAAGCCCGATGCAGGGCTTGATCCCAGGACCCTGGGATCATGACCTGAGCCGAAGGCAGACACTTAACCAACTGATCCACCCAGGTGTCCCACAAATTATGTTTCATATGAAAAAAACCTAATACTTAAATTTTGCTAGGATTAACTCCTAGAGATTTCCATATCTTTATTCATTATCTATTTTCAAAGTCACCCCTGTAGTAAACTTAGTTTCAGTCTTTACTCTTTCCAAAAGAGAAATGAAAAACTAAGGATGACACTCATAGTTGGCATTTTATTTCAAAGGCAGATGGGTTTGAAGACACATCTGGGCATGTCAATGTGGGTTGTCCAGATGTGTTCTTGCACATATGGGACTGTGGAATATCCCAAGAGCGAACTCACAGTCTAGGAAGGAATTGAGCTCAATGAGCCTAAACTCATTAAAATGTTTTGAGTAACTGGAGGGGAGAAGAAACAACCGAATTTGGATGGTGTCTATCCTATTTGTCTTCCAAACCCCAGACAGCTAGGTTCTATAGAACACAGGCAAGCAAAAATGGAAGAAACAGTTTCAGTGATGTCTCCATAGCAGTACCTTCTCTACCCACAACATCAAAGACATTATGCCATGAGAACTTCCAAGTGCCTAAGGCCTTGCACTTGGCAATGGCTGGGACCCAACAGGAGAATCATGGGGTTCTAGGGGGCAGCATGAGTGTCATAAGGAGCAGATTTTTTTGGACATATGTGCAAAATATCTGCAATTTCCAAGAAATACCAAGGGGTCGCCTTGCATCAACTGGAGGTCTTTGGGCAGACGGGGTGAAAACCAATGAAATTAGGTCACTGCTATTTATGGGACTCCACCTGTGCCCATTGGCTGGTGAAGCAAGAGAATTCTCAGGTTTCACATAATATTGATCCTAATCTACCCAACACACTGGGGCAACAAAAAAAGAATAGCACATACACACACACACACACACACACATCCCTCAGACTGTGTATTACACTTCTGTGATTTTTCACTTTTAAGACTTCCCTTGATAATCATTTAAGCCATTTATGTAAAAAAGTAGTGGAAAAGCATATGTCTGTTTTCCCTGTCTTCCCTTCACCTTCAGATGAATATGCACGTCACAACACATCTCTGTCGCATGGGTAAACATAGAAGGATGTCTTTCTTTTACAAGTGCAGCACAGTATAAATAATTCAACACTAATGCCCAAGGGACTTCTAATAGTGTTTTTCATTCTGTATTCAATATCATCACTGAATTCAGTAGCAGGTGGTGAAATTTACAGCTGTACTTTCTTATAAGCACTGTCCTAGGTAAAGCAGAAAAACTATCACTAACAGTTGGATGGAGTCAGTAGTCACTGAATTGCTATTTGGAGTAGTGGAGGCCTGAGGCACAGGTGTACAAATCAGAGACTGGGGAATGGCATCTCTGCTTATTACTCTTATTATTACTGAGCAAGAGTCATGTTCTCATTCTGGCTTCTGACAATGGTTCTCTCTGGACCTTCTGTAAAGGGCCAGTTGGTGCTAATAACTTAGAAAAGGTACAAACATTTATGAGAATTGCATTTGGTTCTGCTGTAGATTTTGTACCCAGTATAATAATCAAAATCCACCATCTCACCTGTCATCAATGTTTGTTACCCAAACAGGACTGGGCCAACCAATTCTACATAAAAGACTACCAAGGAGAAAAAAGGTGACCAGTAATCTAACATAGTGCTTTTCAAACTGTCATATGCCCGGGAATCAACTGGAGAGGTCTTGTTAAGATGTAGATCATGACATAGTACATCTGGGGTTTGGCCCAAGGATTTGCATTTATTTTTTTTTAAAGATTTTATTTATCTATTTGACAGAGAGAAACACAGCGAGAGAAGTAACACAAGCAGAGGGAGTGGGAGAAGGAGAAGCATGCTCCCTCCCAACCAGGGAACCCCAATGTGGGGCTCGATCCCAGAACCCCGGGTTCATGACCCAAGCCAAAGGCAGATGCTTAATTACTGAGCCACCCAGGCGCCCCAGGATTTGCATTTCTTTCTTTTTTTTTTAAGATTTTATTTATTTATTTGACTGAGACAGATCACAAGTAGGCAGAAAAGCAGGCAGAGAGAGAGGGGGAAGCAGGCTCCCCACTGAGCAGAGAGCCCGATGCGGGGCTCGATCCCAAGACCCTGAGATCATGACCTGAGCCGAAGGCAGAGGCTTTAACCCACCGAGCCACCCAGGGGCCCCAGGATTTGCATTTCTAACAAGCTCTCAGTTGATGCTGAGGCAACTCAAGACATTTGTCTAAGACAGAGTGTAGGATCCAAGAGAGAGTGGTATCTTGTATGCCAAACTAAGGGGGTCAGGAATGATTCTGTGGTCATACGAAACTACAGAAAATCTTTACGTTGAAAAATGGTGTGACCAATTCAATGTTTGGGGAAGATGAGGATCTGCACCAAATAAAGCTTGGTGATTGATACAATGGAAATAAAAAGAATTCAAAAATATGTTCTCTGTTTACAAGGGGATTGCCAACTTGTAAATGGCAATGGACATTGAGCATTCGTATTTTATTTTAACCCAAATGTACCACCAGTGTATAGGATCAAATAACAGCAGATACACTTTCATGCTCTAATTTCACTGGCTGTGGTTCTTACCTACATATTTTTGGGGACAAATAATATCTTTGCCTCCCACTCCCGTTATTACCAAGGGTCTCTCACATGTTGCACATGTTCAGGAGCTATTCTTTTGTATGTTTGGTTCTGGTTTCCTTCTTGACTTGAGGCTAATACTTATTCCTGTCAGTGCCCTCTGTGATCTTCTGCCCTCCTCCCAGGACTGGCTCCTGGTGATTTTAGAACTGCAGAACACTGGGTGAAAAGCTTAGGATATTCTACTGAAGGGAACCCTTATCCCCACCCCTGAGTTTTTCTTTCATGTGGAGGAACGTCCATTAATGTAACACTACTGACCTCTCCCCACCTCTCCCTTCATTCCAACGTACTTCTTAACTAAGGAAGAAATGTGGAAGTGAAAAACATGGGTAGTCTAGCTTCTTTCTTTTCCCTTTCTCAAGAATAGTGATTCTCAAAGTGTGGACTTGGAAACAGCACATCAGCACCACTTGTAAATTGCTAGAAATGAAAACTACTAGACCTGAACCAGACCTAGATAATCAGAAGCTGGGTGGGGGGAGATGAGGTGTAGTGACCTACGGTATAGACGTCCCCTCTGGTTGGATTCTAGGGCAGTTTCACAATATTGGAGTTTCTCAGATTTACTCCCACAGGTTCTGATTCTAGAGAAAGTTGTATAAGAGTAATACCTCTTTACTCTTCCTATAGCAAGCAGAATGTTTATCAGAAAAAAATAGTTTTAAGCCAAAATAAGGCAACATGTAAACACCCACTCTGAAGAATAACAAAGCATAGTTTGTGAGGAAAATTACATCACTCTTTCTGACTCAGCTAAGATTTGTAATCAGGAAAGAATAGGCTACTTATTTTGAAAAATAACAAAGAACTTTGCACTTCTTTAGAGAAAGGAATTTTATGGGTAACATTAACTTTAAGTGCATAGCCTTGAAGCGACTCTGATTCTTGAACTTACTCTTCTGCTCTTCAGTCAGCTGTGATTCATTATTTACCGTAGAATAAACTACGACCCAAACTGGGTCTACTGCAGTGAGAAAGAAACCCCAGTATTAATATGTCATTCAGGGCCACACTCATGGCCACACGTAGAATGTGAATCTCAGCACTTTCATGGAGACTGCATCTCTAGAAAATACTTGAAGCGTTTATTCATGAAATATTATAGACATTGTTTTCTGAGTACCTACACTGTGCCAACCTCTGAGGCTATAAACATGACAATTTATAAGAAATTTTGTTGTGTGTGTGTGAAAGCATTTTGTCAATCATTTTGTTAGCATGTATATGTGATTGAGAAATGCGTGTACATGTGCCAACACTGTCATCTCATTCAGTTTTCCCAAGAGCCTGATGATATGGGAGTCTGTCTGATTTTTCTGGATGGGGAACTGAATGAGGCTTAATCACACTGTGGCCCTTGCTTCAACTTTCAACTCCTTTTTTCCTCACTTCCTGCAAATAACCTCTTGTCCTGCAAAATCAACTGATTTATTCTTTTTTTATTTTTTTAAAGATTTGTTTATTTTAGAGAGAGAGAGAGAGAGCACTCCGGGGGAGGGGGAAAAACAGAGAGTGAAGAGGAGAGAGTCTTAAGCAGACTCCATGCTGAACGAGGAGCCCAACGTGGGGCTCCATCTCAGGACCCTAAGATCATGACCTGAGCTGAAACCAAGAGTCAGATGTTTAACTGACTGCACCACCCAGGGATCTCGATAACTGATTTAGTCTTAAGTACAAGTTCTTTTTAAGCAATAGATGAGAGATGGCATTACTACTGGGAGTTTATTAAGGTAGCCATGCTGGACTGAGTGATGTCCCCTCCCAAAAAATGTCTACCTAGAACCTGTGAATGTGACCTTTTTTGGAAAAGAAACTTTGCAGGTGTCAGTAAGTTAAGGATTTCAAGATGAGACAATCCTGGGTTGCCCGAATGGGCCCTAAATCCAATGACAAAGGTTTTTATGAGAAGAGAAGAAGACACAGATAGAAGAGGAGAAAATCCAGGGCAAGACCATGTGAAGAGGGAGACAAAACTTGGAGGTGCTGACACAAGCCAAGGAGCACCTGAGACCATCAGAAACTGGAAGAGGCAAGGAAGGAGACTCTTCTAGAGCACTCAGAGGCTCTTCTAGAGCCCTATTGTATAGTCCTACAATACCTTGATGTCAGACTTCTGGCCTCCAGAGTTTCCAGAAAATTCATGTCTGTTGTTTGAAGCTTCCAATTTTATGATAATTTGTTATGGTAATGGCAGCCCTAGGAAATGAATATAGCCATTCATTTCTTAAATTACTCTCCTTGTCGACTCTAAACCATGTTCTATCATGACAAATGCCTATTTGTCATCTTTCCTTAGTTCTTAATCTCCTGATAGCAAGGGATCCATTGTCAAATGGAACCTATTCTGTTAAAATGCTTGCCAGTGAAACATCCTTGAAGAAGAGCTTGAAATATTGGGGCAAAGTTTTGGATTCTTAATGAACATGCAACAATTCCTAAAAGATGGAAATTAAAAGAGATAGAGATAGAGAGATGGGGGTTGGGGAGAAGGAGAGGCAAATCTATTTGTTTGGAATTACATTTGAACTGATTTTATTCTACAGCTAACTTTTAAGGTTATATTTCTTGAGCTCAGTCATGCTGATTTCTTATAGAAGGAAAATGTAAGAAAGTTTCAGAGTGATTAAAGTGCTCTAACCAGCATGTGTTTCTCCAGGCTTTGGTAACACCCACAGGCAACATTAAGTCCCGTGGCATTACCCTGCTCGCTCCCAGCAAAGCTGGATTCCTGCAGCTATAACTGTTGATCCTGTTCCTCCTTTCAAAGACTTTAATCACAGTGCATTTTCTTTCAGGCGAGGTTAGCTGAGAAATACAGCTCTGTGCAAAGCCTCGCCACTGGATTTTCCTTATTGTAAACAATTATTTTCATAATTTTATTTTATTTATTCACTATAAAGTGAAAGGGAAGCAAAATCAAAGTGATTTTTTTCCTAACTACCCTCTGCACAGTGCACTGCACCATATAATAACAAATTTGTCAGAATAAGTAGATGCAGGTTGAGATTTTAATTGCATTTTTTTAGCCAGCTGACTTTGGAAGTATATATTAGAGACTTAGAACATAAAAGAAACGTAGAGCTTGCTACAGTCCGTGCCTTGTGCCGCTCATGCATGCTGAGTGGGCTTCTGGGATACATTTACCACGAAAGATAGATACAAAGAGATATAATGATCGGATGATCGGATGACCCTCACTCTTTCGAACTGAGGATAACTGTACAGAAATAACTCACGATAGCCTTTATGATTCTTACATAAAAAGTTTTAAGGAATGGAGCAAAAAGAATAAATGGACATTGCACCTAGAAATTTTTAAATGGGATGGCATGCGGTCTCACAGTCTGAGGGTGGATTCTCAACAACTTATTTAGGCAAAAAATTATACTTGGAATAAATTTGGAAACAAGACTCTCCATTTAGTGTTTTCAAAGAGTCCACACAGCTGGGAATTTCCTCAGGACTTGCAATGAATGTTTACTTTTGAGGTGTTTCCGACAGTAATTTCACCTCATTTTCTCTTGCACTTTTAGGAAATTCAGAAGTTTCTCAGGACTGGCTAAAGAAAAAAATAGAAAAAAGTTTCGCTCTTTCATATCTGCCTGAAACTTTTTAATCAGAGCCACTTGGTTAGTCATAAATTCTGCGTATCTTCTCTTGTAAGGATTACCAAGGCTGTGTTGTTCCACCCAAGATGGTAATGAATCATGATTTCTTCCTGTCATTCAGAGTCAATTAGAGTTTTCTCAGTCAGTTCTCTGTTGAAGTGCCCTCTGATGCACTTGATAAAATTGTTCAATGCCGAAGAAGTTCCCTAATTATTTCTGTTGGTGAGGCAGAGTCTCTTTGTCACGTGGCAATGTAGCCGGGGTGTAGAAAACTATTTGTTGATGTCAAGGGTAGGGGTCCACAATATAAGATCTAGATGGAATCCCTTTTTATAGTTTAATATATTATCACCAACACCAAAGCTATCCGTGAGGTAGAAAGACCACGAATAACAACTAAATTCTATTCTATTTTGTATTCAAATGAAGACTATCTGTTGGGTCTTAGTGGAAATTCAATTGAATCCAGTGTAAAAAGCATTAAAAAGTGATTATGCTTTCAGGGGCAGTCTAGTGGGAAAGAGAGACACTTTGAAAAACTGAATACCAAGTAGAGTGTGACAAGTGTTTTCACTGGGAAGAAACTGGACTGGAGGAGACAGAGTGATGGACAAGATTAATCCCCACTGGACAACCTCAAAAGGCTTTGTTGAAGGAGGGCCAACTTGAGTTGTAGCATAGAGGAGTGGTTAGGATTTGGACAGGCAAATCTGAGCAAAAGGCTTTCTAGGGTTAAACTGTTGGGACAGAACTGGCTACAGATTAGGAGAAAGCCAGAGAAAGAGTTAACATTTCCAAACATGGAGAAACACTTTGATTCCTTTGTAACTCCAGGAGAGAGAAAATGTATACAGCCCAGCTCAGGGGCCCCAAGGATGCCTGAGTCTTGTCCTCAATTTCACGCAGGCCACTGAGCTGGGAATCATTTGTAAAATGATTTCATAAGCTCTGTCTTTGACCAAAGGATTCTGTTGGCTCTTCACTTTTTAGATTATTGCAGTTATAACAATTTCTTTTTTCTCTTTCTCTTTCTCTCTTTCTCTATACTGCGGCTTTTTTTGGTTCAACTCTCAAATGGCTTGTTACAGGTAGGATGCTGGGGTCAGTCAAAAGTACCATATTGTTTAAGACAAAAGTGTTTTTCTGGGGTGTCGGGTGGCTCAGTCATTAAGCATGTGCCTTCGGCTCATGTCATGGTCCCAGGTCCTGGAATCGGGCCCCACATGGAGCCTTGCATCAGGCTCCCTACTCAGTGGGGAGCCTGCTTCTCCATCTCCCACTCCCCCTGCTTGCGTTCCCTCTCTCGCTGTCTCTCTCTCTCAAAAAATTTTTAAAAAGTGTTTTTATAATTTTAGGACATCATTTTTAAAGGGTGGTTAGAATTGCTACCCTAAAACATCCACCTTCTTTATTGTGATAAAGTTGAGGTCATTATATATATACATATATATAAGCAAATTCTTTAAAAACACATCTTTTTTTTTCTATTTGCCGGAATATCATAAAAATTTTCATAATTATTATTTTAAGTTTACCTAAATAGGAAAATACTTGTCCATTGAACTCTATAATGAGATGCTTTTATTTTTCTTTTTGGATGTATCTGTGAGGAGCCATCAACTTGGAAGGCGGTGTAGTCCCATAAAGGGGCCATGAAGGCAGGAAGGCAGACTGGCATTGACCCTACTGTCATGAGACTTTGGGCAAGGAATAGCAACTTCTTGTGCCTCCTTTCTTACTATTCTTTTTATAAAAGGGAAGATATTAAGTATTTATCCCTACTTATAGATAAAGTGGAAATAAAAAGAGGCAGATGAGAATTGTTTAGATAAAAATATTTTGATTATTGCAACAACTCTTCAGTAAATTCTTATTGATTCTGTGCAGGATTCAGAAGATGACATGGGGAAATCTACCAAAAAATATACAGTTGCATCCTGAGCTTTAGCCTTTGTATCTGATATGGTATCAATTTTTAAATTTTTAAATTTAAATTTAAATTTTTTTAATGGAAGAATAATTGACATACAATGTTATATTAGTTTCAGATGTACAGCATAATGATTGGGCATTCATATACATTATGAAATGGTCAGTTGCCATCTGCCACCCTGCAAAGTTGTTACGATATTATTGACTATTTTCTATGTGTTGTATATTATATCCTGATGTCTTGTAGATTTTTCGTAAGTCAGAGGATGAGAAATTTGAGCAAGAACTCTTATAATCATTCTGGCTAGAGATAGGGCTGCCTATAAATTTTAATGGGGAATATTTATGAGAGGCATTAAATAAAAGTCAGGATACCAACATAATATTCCATTTTAAAAAACTAAGGATTGTGACTTAATAGATGGTTATAAATTTGCTTGCAGATTTATTTACGTTCTTGGTGTCTCAGAAATTTTGTATGCCATAATCTCTATTTATATGTCACATGTTGGCATATCAGTTAAATGCATTTTATTGTGGTTTTCTCCTTCAGACATATGACTGACTTTTTTCTGTAGTCTCTTTTTCCTTCTTCTGTCTTCTATGTGAACTACCTGTACTTTTCAAAAATGCTTAGTACTTTATAACTGTCATCTTATGAGTCATTACAGTGCACACATGAGACATTTTGAGAGTATGTATTACTGATTGTTGGCAGAGAAAACAGAGCTAAGTGCAGGTTGTATCAGGAATCATCATAGAGACGATGAGCCAAAACTCCAGAGTGTTTTCATACCTAAAGATAGGTTCACACTGCCACCTCAGCAGACATTGCAAAGTTCTTAATTGAGTAAGTGATCTTATAAATTTAGATTCTTCATAGGATTTTGTATTAATTAATACAGGGTGATATTTAACTTTTATGAAAGAATGACATTTCAACTCTATGAAATGAAAGTAAAAACACCAATAGAATGTGGTTTAAAAATTTTTTTTCAATATATAAATAGAGATTGATTGTATTTTTTTAATTTTTTTTTTAGATTTTATTTATTTATTTGACAGAGTGAGAAAGAAAGAGCACAAGTAGAGGGAGCAGCAGATGGAGAGGGAGAAGCAGGCTCCCTGGGGAGCAGGTAGCCTGACGCAGAGCTTGATCCCAGTGCACTGGGATCATGACTTCAGCCAAAGGCAGACGCTTAACTGACTGAGCCACCCAGACGCCCCTAATGATTGATTTTAAATCAGAACGTATCATGTATGTAAATAGAGTCAATTAGTTAGTTGTCATATATTCTATTATTATCTTGCAGATTTAGTTTGATGTGTTGATTCAGAGACAGAGTTTATAAATTTACAGTTAGCCCAGATTAGAAAGTATCGAAGGGATGCAACTAACTGGCATAGCTAAGAAAGGCACTATTTTGCAGTAATGGAGTCTGGTTGCTCCACATACTCAGGGTAACTGATGAATTCGTAGATTTTTTTCTTTAATTACCAGAAACATGTTTATTAATCTTGCACAGTTTTCTTTCCTGTTATTCTACCAATCAAAGACACACAAGTCTACATGTTGCAACAACGTTCCATGCTGTAGGCACACATGCCCCTTTATGCTTCTCTGTGCAGCCAAGCTGTTCATCCTGTGACTAATACAGGTGGCTCAAGGACAGTGGCTCAAGGACAGTCTTCAGCAGCTCTAATCGTTCCCTGGAATTGTGTGTAGAAATTTGTATGTAGCACGTATGTGCATTCTTCTGCAGAAAGTAACTTTTCAGAAAAGTTCTGTATTCCTCCAAAATAAAGAAGCCCTACCTACCTATCTGTGCCTTTCATTTGAATATTAGAGAAAACACAAATCATAAGCTTTTGAGCCCTAAACCCTGTAATACACACAGAATAGATTTCCATGACAGAAACACATGAGAACATTGAAATAAACAAGCCAATATTAGTTCAAATGCTAGGTTTATTTCAGAGATCAGATGTAATTGCAGAAATACTTACACTTAAGGTCCCATTTGTCTTAAATGAGGATGCCCTAGTTTCATCACTCAATAGCCAGTGACTTGCACCATGCCCATGAAATAATAGAAGTGGGTAGAGCAAAAGGAAAGTAAGAATTTGGGGGAGCAGTATCATGTGTATCTTAGATAAATTCTTACCGCCTGCTCTGTCTCCCAGTTATACCCCCCATTGTAAGTGGTAGTTAGCCAACTGTCCTGCAAAAGGCTGAGGGCGCTCTCTGTCTCTCTTGGTTCCTGTAAGTAAATGTCTAGTTTGGGCATGTGGAATACAGAATCATTCCCATGGTTATTTAGTGACTCTGAAAGGGAGTACATGTATTAAAAAAAAAAAAAAAAAACCCTGCAGAGTACTAAGAAAATTCACAACTTTTTACTAAAAAATATGAGAAGTGAGGAAGTGGCTCTGGCTTTGAAACCCAGAATTAGTCAATTTCAAGTGCATGGAAAAGTACTGCACTTTTTTCTGTACTGAAGATATGGTAGGTTCTGTTTCTTTTATCTTTTTTCTAATTTAATTTACTATTTAATTCTTACAACACCCCTATCTGGTAGGTGCAGTTGTGTAAGTGCAGAACAAATATGAACACAAGAGATGGGTGCCTCGAGTCCCTTGGACAAGGTCTGGATTGGAACCCGGGGCAATCTGTCCATAGACCCAACCTCAGCAGTCATGCTGCTGCCTCCAGTGGGGATGGTTGTGACTGTGGTTCCTGTTTCTAGGTTTTGGGGGCTTTCCAGTCTCGTTACCAACTGAGGCTCCAGGCTCTGACTACCTCTCAGTAATGTTCTCAAACTTGGCTGTAGATGCAGTGCTGTGTCCGAAAAGAAGTTTAATGGGAAAGAATGGAGTTTTACCACCAACTTTATATTCTTAGGCAAGATTTATGATCGCTGTTTGGTTTTGCTGTCTGGAAACAGGGAAATAAATATCCAAGAGTTCTTTCACTCTTTAACTTCAATGTTTGAGAGTGACCAGAATAGGATGGGAGGATTGTATCTTCTTCCCACAGGATTATTCTGTGCTACCCTCAGAACATCCATTTCCTAAGTAAACATTGTTATTTGAGTCCCTACTATGTACATGGCACAATGTTATATTCAGTTCCATGGTTCTATTTCACCAAATAGCTGATCTCCTGTCCTTGTAGAAGCATTGTATCCTCAAGGAATAGCAGACATTTACAAAGTAGGAAACATATTCCCAGCGCTTTTTCCCCTCCATGAAAAGGTCACGTTCTTCTGGGTGAAGGAGAAACACTGTATTCACTGTTAAACAGTGGACATCCCTCCCCAGCCACCACAGTTATGAAATGAAACTGTTAAAATTTTACAACTGATCTTATTGGCTGGGTAAAATAGGATTAATAACAATTTAAAATTTTTTTAAAAAATGTTGCTATATGCCAGATACAAGGCTAAGATCTTTTTATGCTTTATTTTATCCAATCTGCGCAATAATGTCATGAGGTATGTACCATTATCTTTCCCATTTTACAGAAAGAGACACAGTATTTGTCTACTACTGTTGCCAAAACAAAGTACCACAGGCTGGATGGTTTAAACAACAAAAATTTATTTTCTCACAGGCTAAAAGTCTAAGATCTGGGCATCAGCAGGTGTGGTTCCTTCTGAAGGCAGTGAAGGATAGACCTCCTCCAGGGCTTTCTCCTTGTTGTAAAAAGGGCCACTTTCTCCCTGTGTCTTCATGTGATCTTCCTGTGGCTTCTGTGCCTGCAACTCTACTTCCTGTAAGGATACCAGACCTCCTTTAATTCAATCACCTCAATAAAGACTCTACCTACAAATCTGATAACATTCTGAGGTACTCGGAGTTAGGACATCAATATTTGAAATTTGTGGGGCCGGGGACACAATTCATCCCCTAACAGGTACCGAAGGCTAGAGAGGTTTAATAACCTCCCCAAAATCATACACTGGGAATGAGATAAAAAAATAATACTGGCCACAATGACTGTGCCTGATCCTATGTCCTCTACTTTATCATCTTGATTAACTGGTGGAAAATCTACAGGGAGAAACACAAGAGAACATGAGCTGTGAGCCTTATATTTTCATAAAGTCTAATAGCCTTGGAGTGTCATCAAGAGGGTGGACTGAAGGAGGTTTGGTCCAAAGTGACCAGTGTTGGTGCCTGTGTATGACCATTGAATTCTGGCCACATTAATGAGGTCTCAGTCCCTCAGGAACCACCTGATTTCCAGGCAGCATGTGCAGCACTATCCAAACTCTGCTTTCCATTTCACTTATTTCTCAAACATTTATTGCACACACTCTACCCTGTCAGATGGCAAGGGCACAGGTCTCTATGGGATAAAGGCCCTGCCCTCAGAGCGCTTCCCTCCTGATGAGGCCAACAGACACACATATTATATGTAATACCATGTCAGCTGGGCAGACAGCTCTAAAGAGAAGATAAAACAGGATAAAGGGATAGAAAGTGAGGAGAAACATGGAGATCTGGGGATAAGTGGTCCAGACAGAAGAGCATAAAAAGGCCCCCAGGTGGGATTGAGCTTGCCCATTCAGGGAAAGCAAGAAAATGGGGGTGGTCAGGGCCCAGGGAGCAAAGGAGGGGAAGTAGAAGGTGAGACCAAGGAGACTGTTGGTGGTCAGGATCTGCAAGGCACAATAAACTAAGGTGAGGAGTTGGGATCTTATTCTAAGTGCAGCATGAAACATTTGGAGGTGTGTGTGTGTGTGTGTGTTTTGTGTGTGTGTGTGTGTGTGTGTGAAATGCTGATTTAGAAGATTATTATTCCGGGAGCTCCATGAAAAGTGGACTATATTGGGATTGGGGTGGAAAGTAGTAGGAGGGGGCCCAGTTGGGGTCACTCATTCCCTGAGTCAATCCATCAGGATATGCAAGAGAACAATACATCCCTGGAGTTTCAAATCCTGGGTTTTATTTTTGGCATGACTATTGACTCAATTTTTTGTAATCTTGAATCAATCCCTTAAATGTTTTCTTTTCTTTTTTTTTCTTTACTTATTTATTTCAAAGTTTCCATTTATTTGACAGAGAGAGAAAGAATAAGCAGGGGGAACAGCAGAGGGAGATGGAGAAGCAGGCTCTCTGCTGATCAGGGAGCCCAACGCAGGGCTTGATCCCAGGACCCTGGGATCATAACCTGAGCCGAAGGCAGATGCCCAACCACATGAGCCACCCAGGTGCCCCAGTACCTTAAACTTCTTTACTGAGAGGCAAATGTGCATCATCAAGTAATGAAAAAGTTGACAGGCCTTGTGCTTTTAGAATTGTGAGTTATAGGTGTTTGAGACAGTATGATCTTTTGAGTAGGAGAAAGTAAAGACAGTCAGAATATGATTTGTCTGCAGCCGAGGAGCCAGCATGGTCATTCTATTTGCTCCAAAAGGTCACGTTGAGGTAGAGAGAAGCACTTACTGCTGGAATTATTGATGCTCCAGCTAATATGCTTTCCCCACAAAAGCAGCCTTCCTGTCTGGCTGGAAGCCTGGGGACAAGGCCTCAGCCAAATGGGTGCAGCATCAACTCTGCTACAACTAATCCCTTGGTATCCTGTCTGGCTACCAGGATGGAAACTGCCTCCACTTTCCAGGCAGCCCCAGTGGATGCTGTTTTCTGCAACCAGATTATTTTAAATGTGGAGGGCCAAGTCCCACAGAGCCGAAGCCAGGAAATACTAGCCACCTAAGCTTTGGGGAATCAAGGAATCAAAGAATCTAACAATGTTGGCTTGTAGTGGTTCACTTGGATCAGAGCCTCCTAAGAAAGATTCCTGTAAATGGCCTGGATATATATTTGGTTTCTCCCTGCAATAACATTCTAGGACATTCATTGCCTCTGCTCAGGGCTCTCCTAAGCAAGCAGTAATTATGGGCGGTGGGAGTAGTCACTATACATACATACCTTGGCAAATCTGGCTCCCATTGGTGGAAATTTTTGAACACTTCTGAAAGAAGATACACATTTTGGCATTGACATTAACATGAGCCTTTAAGAAACGGTCACAAAATATGACTCTGGACAAATAAGAACAGTGTGATAGAAAAGTCCAAAGTTTCCCTGAATTCTATATACTGGTCCCTGGACAGGAAATTAGAGAAAGTTTCAGGTGCTGTTTACCTTCTTGATGGATTAAATCTGAATGGAAGTAAAACAGAAGACATTAGTTACTTTAGAAATAAATGCTCTTACTAGAAAGAAACTATTGTATTTAGGGCCTCAGATTGTGTCCAAAGGGGAAAAAAAAACACCCTGCAGATAAGTTAGTATATTCAAGGGCAGTATTTCCTTTCCAAAACAAGAACATAATCAATTTCAAAAATTGCTTTGAAAGAGGAATATTCACAGAGGGGAGATTTTTAATTGTATTACATACCAGGAATATTAATTATTTTTCTCTTTGTTCACTTTTCATAATAACTTTTATAAATTTGTTCATTATAAACTGTATTTTGTTTTAAAATGCTTTACTGCTTCTGAATGTCTTATCTGATTTTTAAAAGTAAATTGAAACAAATTTAGATATTTATCATAAGCAGAGAAATCAATATACACAGAGAACTGTTAACTTTCTTGAGGCAGTAGGGGAAGAAGTTCTAAAGGGGATGAGGAAATGCTGCTTACATGAACTTAGCTTTCAAAGAGCCACATGAAGAAAGAGGAGAGAATATAAGCAAAGTGTATTAAACATTACCCATTATGAGTTTAGCACCAAGGATTGGAACAAATGGTTGAAATAGTTGATATTGCAAAGATAGATGGATTTTGCGAGGTACCCTACATTTTCCCTCTTTCCTTATTGCACATCAGCAGTTATAGAAATGAGTTTGTGTTCTCTCTGCACACATCTATGGGCAGTGTGCATGTGGGTCTATAATTTAGAAGCATATTAGTGAGAACATAAAGCTAGCCCAAGTCTAATATTTATAAATTATTTGTACCAGTAAGGGTGATACCTGCTGGGATAAAGTATGCATTTCTCAGCTTTGTCAAATTACATTCACGCTTGTGTTCAAAGAAGATAATTTGCAGAAGAGTCAGGTTTTGTTAAAAGTGTATTTTCTAAATCGCTTTAGTATATCAAAAGCCAGGCTTGGATGACCTTGACCACAGCATTTCCAATATGCATGGCAAAGCTCTCCTCATCAAAGAGTTGCTGATACGTGTGCAGAGAAGATATCCTTTATGACAGCTAGGCTATAAGATCTGATTCTATAGGATAAGCAGAAAATGCTCTGCAAAAAGAAAGACAAGTCCCAAACCCACAATTTCTAGCCCAAGACATTCAGCAGGGGGGAGACAAAGATGGGAGAGGCACGTTGTCAGAACTTCTCTGGACAGAAGAGGTACTTGTGGCAGGTTAAACGGGATTCTGAGAAACCGAGGCCTTGGATCATTTTCATCTTTGGGACTCTCAGAGGAGACCACCTGTCAAAAGCCACACACAGTTACCTGGAGGTGGACAGCAAGGTCAAGGTGGTCGGTGAGAAAGGCATGGGAATTTGGTAAGCCAGAGAGAGCCTGGCATTTTGTTTTCCATGCCACCCTTGGGTTCTAAGTGGAGTTAAGGCAGCTGTAGATGACTGTGAGCACAGGAAAGGGGAAAGGGAGGACAGGCTGAAAGCAAGGAACTGTCACATGGGGCTGGCCATGGGGAGGCAGGGCTGAGCTGCTGAAGGGGCTGTGGGATGGAAGCCCGGTGGGCTGACATGGAGATAGGCAGAGTGAGAGAGGTCTATGATGCCCACAAGACTCTGAGTGAGAGGATGAGACCACAGGAAACACTAGCTTCTGCATGCCAGCAGGATGGCCGCAGGGGGTCCTGGGGCACCTCAGCACTTCCAGTGCAGGGAGTGACCCAAGCCAGAGACTGACAGAATCAGTCTGAGATTGGAGAATCTGCCTTTCTCCTTCATCGTGCACTCATGTGCACTCCGCATCTCTCCCTGCACCCAGACTACTGGGTGTTGTGGGCAAAGATTTCAGGCATTGAATGTTACTTTACCTGAAGAAACATTATTTGTTGAATATATCAAGTGCTGGCTTAAGAGCAAGATTGAGATAGTCATAGAGAAATAAACTACCTTTTTTTTCCCCCACGCCTGACTCTGGTTTAACAAAAGTGGGACCCAATAGCAAGAAAAATAGAGCTGGCCAGAGGTGTGTCCTGTGTTTATTTTCAAGGTTTGGTTTGGGGTCTCTTGGTAACCTGATAGGTGAGTGGGCCACAAGCAAAGAGAGAGGGAGTCATTTCAACAGGCAGGGACCCTTCACTGTGCAGTCTGTGAAACTTTGACAGTTCATGATTAAGCCTATAACACTACATAGAAGACCTGAAATCTTATACTGCATGTCCAAGTTTATGCATTTGTGGGGCAGAATCTATTATTGTAGCAGATTATCAAGAGTCTATCAGACTAATGAGGTTAAGAACAATTTTCCCAGAACACCCTCACTCTAATCTAAATCCAGCTATTTCTGACCCCAGAAAGCCTCATCATGGGACATCTCTGGATTGGAACTGAGGACAGAAGGCATGATTCATGGGAAGAAGAGGTAATACCTAGCTGGTCTGTAGAGCTCTCTTGAGATCAAGATCGTTGACATTACTCCAGACATTCCGGAAGCATATTAGGTGGAGGTAGAATGCTTAATCTACCAACACCAAGCCCAAATCGAATATTCAATGTAAAATTCATGATTCCAGGATGATCTCAAGGGTGCATGGAATTGAATAACTGACTATAAATTCCTACTTTCTAACTTGTTGCTATGGTCATTTTGAGCTCTATGGGGAGTTGCTTATTATGAATGTTGTGGAGACTTAAGTAAAAGAATAAAGGTATAGATTGGAGTGTTTTAACTGAAGACACTGACTTTCTGGATCCAAATGACTGACACAGAAATAGGCAGTCAAGAGCCACTTTTGTGTTGGGTTGAGAAGCAGGTACATACTGTCTTGAGGTTGCTGAGTTCTCTGCCAAATTTTCCACCTGTGTTTTTCAGGCCTGACCAGCCAGAGAATAGAATGATAGCCATTAACTGGAGTTTCTTCAAAGTAGCTCCAACCTGCCTTGTAGGAATGTTGACAAAATTAGTTTGGAAGTTGTAATACACAAGCCATGTTATATGGTATTCACATCCTGTGCAGTTCCTATCACACCATGAATCTAAGTGAACCTTCTGGCTTATTTTAACCCATAGAATGTGGCAGAAGTGATGCTATGGTAGTTCCAAACCTGAGCCTTACCAGGTCTCAACAACCCTGCTTTTGCTTTTTGGGGACCATGAGCTGTAGCATAAGAAGACCAGTTATGGTGCCAGAGACAATCAGAGGGACCACTATGAGGGGCTTTGAGGAGAGGGAGAGGCCTTGAGATTTGTATGAAGAAAGTGAGAGACTCCACCATCCCAGCACCCAGCTAAAGTCAGCCTGTTGGCATCCCTGCCTGTGACCAAGACCTGGAGCAAAACCACCCAAGACACTGTATCCCACCAGCTATCTGAATGCAGCACATGGGCGACCAAGCAAAACAACAAAACCACTATGCACCTGAGCCCGAATCAAGCTGAGAATTATGAGGAGTAAAACAATAGGTGTATTTCAGGCCACTGGGCTGTATGTGGTTTGTTATTTATCAATAAATAATTAAATAGAACCATCTAGTTGGGTCCCAGGCAGCCCACACAATGATTAAAACCAGTAAGATGCTCTTTGTTTCGGCCACTAAATTTTAAGATGGTTTATTATGCAACAATAGTTATCTTGAATGAAAATCAAGGGTGATTGGTTTCCAGCTTCTGCTTGGCCTTTGTCTTAACACTCAGGCACCCATCCCTGCAGTCCAGGCCAGGAGTCAAGGCTCAGCTAAATGTGCAGAACCATCTCTGTCTTTATGCGCTCGCCTACTGTCTGTCACCCAGGCTGTTGACCATGACACTAACTGTCAGTTCTATTCCTAGTTGGCTGGTTGGCCATCAACCTGGTGATCTCACCTCACCCATCCTCTTGTTATGTCCATATGTGCCCGAGTTTAGAATGAACACCACTGAAATTCCAGCTGAGGCCTCTGTTGCTGAGAGCTTGATATCTTAAGGAAGAATTAGTTTAAAAGAACAATTAAAAAAATTCCTAGGAGTCCAAATAAGGATGAGAGTTTCCAGAGGCCCCTAAATTCACATAATCCATCAACTGAAGTTTTTCCCTCTCGGTGGCTGGTTGTCAAATAGTACATTGGAAATCAGCTGTGTTTCTCTCCATTGTCCCTGTTGAGTGGCTATGAAATTATAGATGGCATACGGCTGGTGATCTTTGAGCAGACACTCAGTGTTTAGGCAGCAAATACCAGCTGACCTCAGAACTGAGAGAGAGCGCAAATAAATGGAGTCATGATATTAGAATGGGGTTTTTAAAGCTTATGGTGAATTGGCTGCTCTGCCCCTGGTCTTCAGATGAATTTGTATAAGAAATTGTTCCAGCTCATGGAAATAACTCTGTCACCTCTTCTTTGTGGGCTTGGCTCATACTGACTGCATTTGCATGGAAATCCTGGACCTTAAAGAAAAAGTTTCCATCTTCTCTCTCTCTCTCTTTTTTTTTTTTTCTTTTGTTCCAACCTACTGGTCCTAGGAAATAGGTCTTTTGTAGACGTGCCATTTCAACTAAGATGAGTGAGTTTGAGTTAAGAGTTAAAGGTAAAGGTAAGCAATTTGAGTTTTATGAAAAAAACTTGCTTAGTTATGAAGTTATAGCAATTGTCCCTGGACTTCCTTTGATAGAAATACTAATATTTTCTTTATTAATGAACTCATTACCTCTATTTAAAATGTGTCTATTACATGCCTTCAGAACTAACCATATATCTAATGGATTTCCTCAACATTTTTAGTTAAATAAAGTTAAATGAAGACATGAAATGAAAGACAAATGCCATGCCTTTTATTCAACATCAGATTTTTTTTACAGGGCTCTAATGCAAACAAGCTAAACAGAAGAGTTCTTTTTCAATTAATAAAATCACACGCGCGCACACACACACACACACAATTTGTCGAGTCAGTTAACAATAACAGAAAGAATGTCTTGAAGATCTAAAGGGAGTGGATGCACTAAATTGCTTATTTGTGTTCATGAGAAATTAAGACACTTTTTCTTCTTACATTTAGATTTACTATGTAATTCTTGTGAGCTGTTCTGTGTCTCTATACTGCTGGTGCTAACGGCACTGGACAGTCTTTGGGGAATGGGTGCCCAGTAGGCGTTGGAATTACACAGCTCATCGGTGAGCTCATCAATTACCTCTGACTGCATTTGTCATGTAAAATGATGTCATTAGAAACCTGCCTGTGCCTGTGTCGCCCTTTAAGGAGAAGATTTTCCTCCAGTTTCCATGTTGGCTCTCATGCAGAGCCTGAGCGTTGTTTTTTTCCGAGCCTGGAATACACTTGTCTGTGGGCCTTTGGCAACATTTTGTTGAGTCTGCCCTATACATATTTGTATGGATCACACATCCCACACACATAATCTCTTGAATCAAACAGAGAGTAACAAACCAAAAACATCTTAATCCTTAAGTTATGTTTCTTGCTACTATTTGGTGACATAGCATTAGTCTGTACAGTATATGCTTGAATTATGCTTTATCCCATGGAGCAGCATTGCTGCATTTATTTACAAAACAATTTGAAAATTTTACCTTTTTAAGAAAATGTGGTCATGATAAAAGGCACTCATTTTGTCCTCAGAGCCAGTTTTCCTTCTGTAGTCAAAATAGCAAGTGGTTTAAAAAAAAAAAATAGCAAGTGGTTTCATCTTTCATGTTTCATAGAAGAATTCTAACTGTTTCTGATGTGGGCTTCATATTCTTTTCCAAATACTACCAATGTTTTGTTTCTGGTACTTTTTACAGTATAATTTCTTTCTTCCCTCTCTTCTTTTCTTCCTTCCTCCCTTCCTTCCTTCCTTCCTTCCTTCCTTCCTTCCTTCCTTCCTTCCTCCCTTCCTTCCTTCCATCCTCCCTTCCTTCCTTCCATCCTTCCTTCTTTTTGGTCCTTATTACACAACAGATTTGAAATATCTAAATATGATTACCAAAAAAAAGTACCCAAAGAGTCACTCCCCATTACCTCTTTCCCACAATGCACTTGTTTTAAAAATGCCCCCCAAATGTGTCATCCATCCCCCAAACCTGGTCTTCTGTGATGTAAAATTAAATGAAACTCGGTTGAGATTTTCATCTGGGGTTTATTAATAATACTAATGGAATAATTATACTAGTATCTAAGTATAAATATATATATTTTTTTCTTCCAGAACCACTGCTTCACAAGTAAAACTCTTCAAAGATCTGCAAGATAATTGTGAATTAGACTTTTGGGAGTCTTTCCAATTCCTCAGCCTTCAGTGTCACATATTTTCAGACTGAAAAAAATACAAAACAAATGGTTTCCATTGTTTTGAAACTGCATCTTGATTCATCAATAGCTCTTTCCAAAATTTCCTTGAAAACTTTTCTTCTGACCAAACATGTTGGAGCACTTTCATATGGGGGAAGAAGATTCCTGAGCGGTGTCATCATGAAACCTATTCTGTTTCAGTCTTCTTCTGGGTAATTAGAGCACAATCCAATGCTTCTGTGATGAGCTGCATTCCTGCAGCATTTGGAGCCTCTGGCCTTTACATGCTCTTCAGTTTTATGATCAGCAAAAAGTGTGTCATTGAATTTACATCCCCTGGGCTGGTAAAATCATGATTCGGTTGGTAATCAATTCAGTTAAGAGGAAACAAAAACAAAAATCTAGTTTCTCTAAGATGTTAGCAAAGAGGTGGCATACAAAGTAAGTCCATCTCCTGTGAATTTAGTTATAAGAGAACTTCTTGGGTCTAATTCCAGAGCAGGCTCAAACCTCCCACCTTGAGACAGACAAGAGCCTCAGTGCACACGCACATATGTGCGCTTAGACCTGGCTCTCTGAAATCCCAGTAAATGGTATACCTCTGCCCCTCACAAAGCCAACTGGTGAGGTAGGAGAGTAGGGCTGAAGGTTAGGGCACACATCAAAAATGACCATTTATGGGCCTACTTTCAATAAGAGTTCTTCAAATTTTAGTTCATGGGAACTAGAAGGAGAACACAGCAGGCAAGTTTGAATGTTTTCATAAAACTCAAGTTAGGGATTTTATTAGTTTCCTTGGACTGTAACAAAGTGCCCCACACTGGGTGGCTTAAGACAGCAGAAATTTACTGTCGGTTCTGGAGGCCAAAAGTCAGAAATCAAGGCAGGGTTTGTTCCTCCTGGGGGCTCTGAGGGAGAAACTGCGCCGCCCTCTCTCCTAGCTTCTAGTGGTTTCTGGGATCCCTTGATGTTCCTTGGCTAATAGGTGCATCACTTCCATCTCTGCTTTGACTTCACATGGTAGTCTTCTCTCCGTGTCTGTGTGTGTCCACATTTTCCTTTTTTTTTTTTTTTAGGGACATCAGTCACATTGATTTAGAGCCCATGCTACTCCCTATGACCTCATCTAAACTTGCTTATACATGTAAACATCTTATTTCCAAATAAGGTTGCATTTATAGGTTCTGGATAGTTGTGATTTGAGGTAAGGGGCACTATTCAACCCAGTACAGAGACCATTTCATGTAGGGAGACAAGAGAGAGCCATTGTTAAATTCCCCATCCTCATCAGGAGACACTCTTGCTCAAGGTCCATGTTGGAAAAGACTAGAGTGGTCTGCACCTGGCCTGTCCCACTCGCTGCAGCTAAGACACATTGGTCCTATATGCTCCTGTATACACTACATATAATCTTAAATGATTGCTTTCTCTTTAATTAATACTCTTACTTCCCCGCCCCAGGACTGATTTGTCATTTTTCAAGAAATAACCCTTACAGGAAGCAAGCAGATTCTCCCTCAGAAGATTAAATTGAGGAAGAAATTCCAGACATCTATACCTAACAATATTTTTTGCAACTAACTCTGGAGATGTCTACATTTTCCCAAGCTTAAATTCCTGATAGAATAGCTATTTGATCGTTCCTTATCAGTTATAATAGACGATCAATTTCTGCCTCAAAATGAGCTTTGAACAAAAAGAGACGGAAGAAATAATGATATGTTCAATCAAGGAATTGGTTGAGAATGCTGGTTCTTCCTTGATTGAACATGTCACTATTACTTCTGTCTCTTGTTTCTGTCTCATTCAAAAGATGAGGCACTCTTTTGCTAGTGACAGTACTGTCTTGCTTACTTCTAATGAGAAAAAACCTGGGCATTGCACTACGAGGTATCCAAAAGTGAACTTATGTTGTCTGTCTGCTAAATAGATGGCTTGGTGTTGGTCAGCTTTCCCAAAGAGCTTTTCTTCAGAACACTAATTTATATCTTAGGAGATTGTATTTGATATTCTGTGATGAAAAAGTGTCCTTAGACAAACTAGTTCTGGAAATAATTGGATTTTAAACACATTCTAGAGATTCTTTTTTTTTTTTTTTTTCACATTCTAGAGATTCTTAATGCACACTAACATATCAGAGACTCTAAACCTGGTCACAACAAAGAAATCTAGAAATCTAAGTTGGCTTACTCAATGTTTCCTTTAAAAAAACTTCCAAATAATTTTTCTAATATGTAAACAATTTGGAAAATACTGCTAAGTCTTTTAGTTGGAGAGAAAACCAGATATCTTGTGTTAGCAGTTACTGGTACATGATCTCACCTGAAAAATTAGATGACTGAAAACTCTTTAATTTTGTTGTTCGCTTCACTCTTTTATCTCATGGGAGGTTCTCAAGACATGTCAAAGATGTCATGATAGAAAGATGTAGAAAAAACATGTTTTTCTTACCTTAGGAACAGACTTCATTACTTTTCTTTGGTCTAAATAAACTTTATTATTATTTTTTTTAGATTTTATTTTTTCTTAAGTAATCTCTATACCCAGTGTGGGCTCAAATTCACAACCCCAAGGTGTCTTGCTCCACTGACTGAGCCAGCCAGGTACCCCTAGGTAGAGTTTATTTTTTAGATCAGTTTTGGGTTTACAGCAAAATTGAGTGGAAGTTACAGAGATTCCCCATATCTTCCCTGCCCCTACATAAACTCAGCCTCCTCCACTATCAAAATTTGCACCAGAAGGGTACATTTTTTTTTTTTGTAACTGATCAATCAACACTGATACATTGTTATTGTCCGAAGTCCATAGTTTAGAATAGGGTTCCCTCTTGGTGTTGTATATTCTATGGGTTTAAAAAAATGTATAGTGGCATGTTTTTACCATCATAGTGTCATGAGTAATACTTTCTCTGCCCCCCAAAATCCTCTGTGCTCAGCTCATTCATCCCTCCTCCCCAGTAACTCCTGACACTGCACCTTCTGTTGCTGATTCAGCTGCTTTTATCATTTCCATAGTTTTGCCTTCTCCAGAGTGTCCTGTAGTTGGAATCATACCGTATTCAGCCTTTTTGGATTGGCTCATAAATGTAAAAACTTAAGTAAAATGCACTTAAGTTTCCTCTATGTCTTTTTATGGCTTCATAGTTTATTTATTCTTTTTTTTAGCGCTGAGTAATGGTCTATTGTTTGGATGTACCACAGTTTATTTATCCATGAAGAACATCTTGGTTGTTTTCAAGTTTTGACAATTATCAATAAAGTTGCAGGTTGTATGGACATCAGTTTTCAACTCATTTGGTTAAACACTAAAGAGTGCAATTGTTGGATTGTATGGTAAGAATATGTCTAATCTTATACGAAGCTGTCAAACTCTCTTCCAAAGTGGCCACACGGTCTTGCATTCCTACCACAATGTAGGAGAGTTTTGCTCCACATCTTGAACAAGCATTTCGTGTTACCTATGTCTGGGATTTTCACCATTCTAACAGATGTATAACGGTATCTCATTGTTGTTTACATTTGCATTTTTCTGATGACATGTGATCCGGACCATCTTTTCATATGCTTATTTACCACCATATGTATATCTTCTTTAGTGCGGTGTCTGTTCAGGTGTTCTGACTATTTTTAATTGTGTTTTCCATTTTCTTATTTTTGAATTTTGAGAGTCCTTTGTATATTTTCAATACTAGGTTTTTTTGTCAGACATGTCTTTGGCAAATATTTTCTCCCAGTCTGTGGCTTGTCTTATCATTTTCTTGACAGTGTCCTTAGCACGCTAGAAGTTCTTAAGTTTAATGAAGTTCAGCTTATCCGTTATTTCTTTCATGTGTTGTGGCTTTGGTGGTGTATCTAAAAACCAATTGTCAGGTCCAAAGTCACCCAGAATTTCTCCTATGTTACCTTCTAGATGATTTATAATTTTGCTTTTAACATTTAGGTCAATAATCCATTTGAATTTTTATTTGTGAAGGGTATAAGGTCTATGTCTAGATTCATTTCTTTGCCTGTGGATGTCTGTTTGTTGAGGACATCATCTTTGCTCTATTATATTCCCTTGCTCCTTTCTCAAAGATCAAATGACTATATTAATGGTGATTCTCTTGGAGATAAAACTGACAAAAGTATTGTTGGGGAAGCAGTGGCCGGGTCACTCTGGAGTTTTTATCTCTCAGGTTTATCCACGCTGAGCCTCCAGTAATTGGTCAATTATAGTTCAGATTTTTCTACCTCAGTTCTCATTATCATGGATTTCTACTTGTGAGTTTCTGCTTCTATAAAATGTGATTCTCTATAGTCACTTGTCTGTCTATCCAACTTGAGTGTCAGTGTTTTGCCCTATGACCTCACTTCTCTGAGAGATCTAAGAATTGATTTTTCAGTTTGGTTTTTCACTTGTTAAGATGGAGGTGGAATTTCCAAGCTCCTGACCTGCTGGACTAGAAATCTATCTCTAACAACTTCATGCCTTTTGATCAGTTACTTTCTATGCAAAATGTTAGCATCAGGCACTGTGGAATTCATCCATTCAAATGGAAATCGTAGGGCTTTTACATCCAACAGAGTTTTACTGTCTCAAAATGGGCTTTCCTGTGTTTTGTCTCATGATGACTGGACTTTTTTGGAGCAAGATCAGCCTTTCATTCTCTCTTTAGGTGTAAGAGACTGGGCTCAGAGAAGTTGAGTGACAACTTTGCACAGCAAATAAATAACTCAGGTCTGGACTTTTTTTACTCCAAATCCAGATCGCTTCTGAAAACATCAAATAGCACCATTTGTTAAATACCAGAACTTAGTATGAAGATCGATCTTAAAAATAGTGGCTTAAAGGTGAAGAGGAAAATTACCCAGAGCAGGCCCAGCCCAGGAGGCCCCAGAAGATGGAAAGTTACTAACAATAAGCCAGAGATAACCAGAAGCCCTACTGGGAGCAAGAGATAACCAGTCGCTTCTGCTTCTGTAAATAGGCTTCCCGCCACAGGCTCCCTGCACTACTATTCCAACCTAAAGCAGCCCCTGCTCCCCCAGGTTAAACCCACCTACCAGCAGTCAGCATAGCCCTTGGAACCTGACTGCCTGCAGTCCCCTATATAAAAGCCCTCTAACCCCATTGCCCAGGACCCAGAACTTCCAGCAGGAGCTCATGTGTGTCTGCCATCCGTGTTCTCCTACTTTTTGGGGGGTGTCTCTTGGTCTATTTTTCCACAGCAGAGGAAGTTAGTTTACTAAAGTGGTAAAGTGGATGGGCTTGTGAGTCAGATAGAGCTGGGTTCCAATCTCAGATATGTTTGCTAGTTTTATGATTTGAGAACATTTTTAAAGCTCCTTGTGTCTCAGCTCACTAGTTGCAAAATGAGGCTGATTCTACGTACTTTGCTGAGATGTCGTAGAGATTAAATGAAATGATATATTCAAAGAGCTTGACACAACACATAGAGCATAGTCCATGGTTAAAAGAATTGGTGTCTCCTGTGAGTTCCTCGCCAAGAGAGCCACCCTGACATGGGGCAGTTTGGAGACCAGAGGCAGAAGGGAAATCAGTGCACGGTTTCAGCCCAGTGAGGTGGTTGGATTCAATTCTTGTAGAGTTCTAGATTCAATTAAGTCAAAACATATTATTTTATACATCTATCTTCATTCATTTATTTATGAAAATTTATTGAGCCAGCCACTGCTCTTAGTGCTTAGGACCCATCAGTGAACAAAAACAGACAAAGATCCTTGCCCTTAGAGAGTTTCTATGTTAACAGAGAAAGATAGGTGAAAAAAGAATTGGGTAACTAAATGAGGAAATTATCTCCTGTGTTAGAAGGTAGTAAGTGCTACAAATAATAAAAAATTAGAGCAGAGCAAGGAGACTGAGAGGGACAGCTTGCAATTTAATAAGGTTATCAGTTTGGCCTCATTTCAAGATCAAGTTTAAACATACCCTTGGAGAGGGTGAAGGAAGATAAGGGAAGAGCTTAGAGAATGAGCACTGGAAGGCAGGGGACAATCTGGAAAGAATCGAAGGTAAGAGGATGCCTCACTCTGTGTAGGCCATTGGAAGAATTTTTGGCTTAACTCTGAATAAGATGGAGAAGAACCATTGCAGGGTTCTGAGCAGAGGAATGACATGACCTGGTTCCCATTTTAAGGCAAGTATTCAGGCTACTCTGTTAAGAATAAAACCTAAAAGGGCAAGGGGGAAGGCATTTAGAAAGTTATTGCATTAATCCAAGCATGGGATGATGGTCGCTAGTGCTAGAGTATTCTCCACTTCGAGGCATTAGAAAGTGGATGCGTTCTGTGTATAATTTGAGGGTAGAATAAATAGGATTTCCTGAAAGATTCCTGAAAGACTGGTTGTGGTGGTGAGGGAAAAGCGGGCTCAAGAACGACTCCCAATTCTTTAACCTGAGTTAAATGATAAAGTTGAGCTAACAGGATGAACTAAAATGGAGTTGCCCCCAACCATGGTGGGATTCCATATGAATGAAGATCATGGCCACTAGCATGTTTTGAATTATGGCAGAATTCAATGCAGAATTAAGCAGTTGGAGGGAAGAAAAATCTTGATGCCACTATTCTTATTATGAACAGTCTCATTTTGTTGTGCCAACATTTGTCACCCAGCTGCCTGGGGTTCAGTGCTGACTATCACAGCAGGTCCTCAGGGGTAAGTCTTGGGCATCAAGTTATCAGTTAGAGGAGAACTGAACTTGCAGTGAGTTTCAGTTGAATATCTAACACTAAAACTGTAGGAGTTCTCAGCATGTTGTAGCTAATAGAAAAGAAAACGTATGAGAAAGGTAATAGCCATTTTTAAACTTATAATGCCATATTATGATTACAAGAGGGTAAAGGTGTATTTATTTCTGTCTGGATAAGAAAGCGGTACTTTTAGAAACATTTTAGGTAGGGACAGAGTTAATTTCCATAAACTATTAAAATGATTCTTGAGTTGTTATTCCCTAAGCCACCAAGAAAATGATAATGCATTCTACCAGCAGTATAAAATTTGGTACATTATGGTCCTAAGGTTTTGTTTCTGCTTTAGATGTACTTGCAATTATTTTTCTCCCTTAGGTCATAAAAGTTTCTTCTAACAAATCGCAGGGAATTTTCCCGAACTTTCTGTATAGCTTGCCCAGTCCCTGGTCAGTCATTTAATATCTCTAGACACCCAGTAGTCTCTTTCAAAAGATGATATCTATAAAATGCTCCACAGGACCATATCTTATGCAAAATATCAGTAATCATGGAGTGAGTTATGATTATTTATTCATTCAACACACACACACTGGTCACTTAACACAAAATAGATATTGCACCTGGCTCAAGAAGCATATACATATGCAATAATAAGATATGAAATAAACATATGCAAAGATAGGATAAAATAGGGTGCATAGTTTATTCAAAGAATTAAAAAGCAAAGTGTATAATTGAAGGAACATAAGAGAAGTTCCTGAAAATAGGAAGAATATTATGGGTTTGAATTGTGTTTCCTAAAAATTGAAATGTTAAAGTCCTCGCTCCAGTACCTCAGACTGTGACCTTGTTTGGAAATAGAACCATGGCAGATGTGATGAGTTTCTTTTTTTTCTTTTTTTCTTTTTTTTTTAAGATTTTATTTATTTATTTGACAGAAAGAGAGAGACAGCTAGAGAGGGAACACAAACAGGGAGAGTTGGAGAGGGAGAAGCAGGCTTCCCACTGAGCAGGGAGCCCCATGTGGGACACGATCCCAGGACGCTGGGATCATGACCCGAGCTGAAGGCAGACACTTAATGACTCAGCCACACAGGTGCCCCGATGTGATGAGTTTAGATGAAATCTTTAAGGTGGGATCTCATCCCATATGACTGGTGTCCTTAGGAAAAAGGGAATTTGGAACCTAAAGACAATCGTGCACACAGGGAGAATGGAATGTGCCTTTGTATATTGGGGCTTCTGTAATGCCCTAGATGCTTATAAACAATGGAAATTTTTTCTCCCAGTTCCAGAGACTAGGAAGACCAAGACAAAAGAGGCAGCAGACTTGGTATCTAGTGAGGACCGGCTTCCTGGTTCTTGGATGGTTGTCTTCTTGTTGTGTCCTCATATGGTGGAAGAAAGGGGGCAGATTTTGGGAGTCTCTTAAATAAGGTCACTAACCCCATTCAGGAGGGCTCCACCCTCACCACCTAATTACCTCCCAAGGCCCCACCTCCTAATGCTACCACATTGAATATTATGTTTCAACATATGAATTTTGGGAAGAATTGAATATTTAATCTACAACACCATGTGAAGGTTGGAGCTATGCTGTCACAAACCAAAGAATCACTAGAAGTTCGGAGAGGTGGCTGGAACAGGTCCTTCCCTAGCATAATCAAAGGGAGCATGGTTCTGCTGACACTTCGGTTTTAGATTTTGGCCTCCAAGACTGTGAGACAATATGTTTCTAATGTTCCAACTCACCCAATTTGAGATACTTTGTTACAACAGCCCTAGTAAATTAATTCAAAGAGATTTGAGTATGTTGTTATCAGTTAGCCCAGATCCTATAAAGGTCCTCTCTGAGAGTAAGGAGGAAGATATTTTCTTTCCTTTTGGAGGAGGAAAGATCTAAACTTATAAAGCTTTCTCAAAGAACTAAAGAAATTTCAATATTTTTGCACCAGACTATAATGTAACCTTCTTCCTTAATTCTCCCAGATTGACTTAACTATTTATCCATATAGGAGTACTATTGCCCAATTCCTCTTAATTTGTTTGCAAAACCCCAAACCTTCCTTTTAAGGGAGTGAAGCAAAAAAGGAATGGAAATAGGAAATCCACTTTACATGTTTTTTATAGGAGTATTGGAGGAGAACAGGGCCCCATTGATACATCACTTTAATGTCAGTAGCATTAAACCAATCACAAGTAGCGGATGTCAGTGCTTATTATTTTGTAAAGAGCAAATTCACAAAGTTTTTTCTCTGCCAATCTACCAATGGTCACATGAAAAGGTTCAAAGACCAAGATAAAACAAAAGAAATGAGCTGTTTTCCCATAGATAAAGCAGGAGTCCCCTGCATAAGCCATCCCTTTCTTTCAACAAAATGCAAGTTATAACCATTCATTCTCCTCCACAAGATGCATGGTTAGGAGGATTGCACTTTCAACAGAAGGGTGATTATTACTGTTTTAGTGTCAACTTAGAGTCAGTATAATTTAGTGTATTTATTAGTCTCCTCTTCTTCCCAAGCCAATAATTTGTCACTCTCTACTGTATTGTTTATAACATCCACAAACACAGTCATTTTTTTCTTGCTAAAGCCACACTCCTCTATTGAAATGATAAATATACTACAAACGGACAAAAGTCTAACGAGTGAGTTTGAGAGAGAATTACGGTAGGCGGCAAACTCGAGGCAAGATAGACCACCCTTGTGGGCTTTCGCTGTAAAGAAGAGATGACAAGCAGGTGATCAGTCCTGCCTGGAATTCCTGCCCTACTGTCATCCTATTACTTCACTAAAAACGTTTTTAAAATTACTTCCATGTGGCTAAATATGATGATTGTTCTTGGTTTTCATCTTACTTTGACCTGAAGGCATCATTTGACAGAATTGATTCCTCCCTTCCCCTTGAAACACTGTCTGGCACTCACTGCTGGGACACCTTATTCTGCTAATATTCTGCTAATCCACTAATGAGAAGTGCTGCACACTTCTCATCTGCCTGACACCTAAACTGTGGCCAGTACAAGTCAGCAAGGAAAAGATGGTTCACACACACAATGGAAAATGAGATGAGTAATGAATGATTTATTTGAAAAGCATGGCCAGACCATCAAGGGACAGGGAAGCACCACGGCAGAACATGCAAGAGCAGGAAGCTCTTAGCATCCTAGGTTTGAAGGGGCTAGGAGGAGTGCCTACCGGTGCTTGTCAAGTGCTGTAGCTATAAGAAAGGGGAGGTCTGGTTGCAGTTTTAGTCTTTAGTAGAGGAGACAGCCTCTGCCAAATAGAGACCTCACAAGAAGAGAACTAGGAGACCAAATACCTGACATTCTTTCCTTCTGCACCCCCCAGTCCCCCCGACCCGGCCTTATCCTATGCATGCCTCCTGTTGCCTGAGTGCAAGCAGAAACAAGAGTAAGGGAGTCTGGGTGTAGCACAGGTTGGCCTTGAACTGCACAGATAAGGGTGGAGAAGCCTGAGAGTAGATCTGGAGGGAATGCAGAGATTCTAGCACTGAGAGTCCTAGGCAGTGCTCAACCTCGGTCCTCCTTACCCTATGTCTCACCTCACTGGTGCTCTCACCCAGTGTCACGGTGTTACATACTGTCAACATGCTGATGAGTCCTACATTTTTCCTCCAGCTCAAATCTCTCCCCTGGACTTCAGTGGCTCCAAAAGCCTGCCAGAGATCTTCACTTGGAAATCCAGTAGGCATTTCAAAATCAACATGTCCAAAATGCCAGTCTTATAAGCACACCCACTGGCTCCTTCTTCCAGACTTTCCCAACTCAGGAAGTAGTAGTCCATCTTTTGGTGGCTCAGGTGGAAATCTCAAATGTTCTTTTTGACTCACATTTCTCTAATTCTCACAGTCCATCGCTAATACAACAGCTTATTCTCTTCATCAGAAAAATATAAGCATTATCTGACCACTTCTCACCAACTCCACCATCTTCTGTTGGGTCAGCCATCATCATCCCTCAGCTGGATTGCTGCAAATTTATCTGTCACCTCTGCCCTGATCCTCCCTCTACAGTGTTTCTTTTTTTCAGATTTTATTTATTTGTCAGAGAGAGAGAGAGAGAGAGAGAGCACAAGCAGGCAGAGTGGCAGGCAGAGGCAGAGGGAGAAGCAGGCTTCCTGCCGAGCAAGGAGCCCGATGTGGTACTCGATCCCAGGACCTTGGGATCATGACCTGAGCCAAAGGCAGCCGCTTAACCAACTGAGCCACCCAGGCGTCCCTACAGTATATTTTCAAAACAACAGTCAATGTGGTTCTTTTAACCTTGAGTCAAACCATGCTACTCTTCTGCTTAAAGCCCTCTGATGGTGGAATCTCACCTCATTCAGAGCAAACAGTCCATACCATCCAATGGCCTAAACTGTCCTGGATGAGCTCCTATCACTTTTCTCCTTCACTGTTTTCTAGCCACACTGACATCCTTGCTGTTCCTGAAATGTGACTTTTTTTCTCACAAATATGCTTCAGATTCAGAGCCTTTGATCTTCCTGCTTCCTCTACCTGGAACATGGTATCCCCAAAACCAATGGCTCACTCATTCTCTCATCTCTTTCAGTTCTCTGCTCAAAACATCCATTGGATCCCTCAATCTGCCCTATACTTCCTACCCCCATTCCCTGTTTAATTGTAAACGTATTACTTAAGAACTTCACATAATCTTTTATTTATTTATTTTTAATACCTAGTGCAGGTTTTTGCGTCTGTATACACCCTAGATAGGCAGACCCCCACATGGCAGACATGAGCAGGCTGCTCGCAAGAGCCACATGGCCAAGGGGAGTATAGGGAATGACCAAGGGCAGAATGGGGAAATCACAGCAATTGTAACAATCTATGGTGAGGGACAGTGTACCATTGAGGAATGTGCCAAAATGTTTTGCATTATAATTAACAATGATAGAGATGATCCCAAATGGAAACTTCGCTTATAAGTAATGCTACCAAATGAATACTCTGGTATAGCATTTATTTGTCAGTTGAAACAGAATGTTGGGGAAAGTATTTCTCTGTGGTGGGGAAAATAAGATAACGGAACCAGGTCCAAACATGAATTAAAAAACTGAAAAGGCAGATGTCGAAAGTGAAGAGGATCTCATTTAAGCATTTCAGCCAGAAAATCCAGTTAAAATACTGGATTTATTAGTGTCTGTGAAAATTGAACAGAAATAGGAAAATTACTTTTGATTTATCATGACATTCTTATTACTGACCAGGGAATTGCTTTACAGGTGCATTAAGATTCCTGATAGTTTGTCCAAACAGGTAAAAATGGTTCTTGTCAAATTCTATGAGAATAAGGAAATAACTAGTGCCCCCACAACATCTGTGTGTACAGAGTGCTCTATGAAGATAAACAAACCTTCCTCAGAAGTGTAGAAATGTTGGGGAATGAGCAGTTGGTGGGCATCTTCTCCCCTGTATGGGGGTTTTGAATGTAAGGGATGCTAGCTTGGCAGTATCACACTGGGATGGAGATATTCTGCTAGGACCAGATCCCATATTACCTGTACATTATCCACTGCATCAGTAATATATGAATGGAGAAATTCACCAGAAAACTCATCATGTAAGACTTTGGGAAAGAAGAAAACATAGGGAAAAACAACAACTTGGAAGTGTGTGTCTTCTGACCTTTATTGAGGAATCGAAAGGATGCTATATGGTTTGCTGTGGTAATGGGACTTTTGTAGAATGGGGCAGAGGGCCACTGAACAACACAAGTATAGGGTATATGTAGGTGTATGCTCTGTAGTTGCCATAGACTTGTTACATGCTTCCTATTGCCACTCTAGCTATCTTTTCAATTCCATGATTTTGTAGAGAAAAGGAACAACCTTTTGATTTGAAAACAAAGAAAATCTTTCTTATTTTCCAGTATGAGGAACTCATACTTACTATCAATTATTTTCTGGTTTCTTCTTTTATTTGCAAGTTATTTGATTTAACTCTAGGCATTTCAACAATAAAATTAGCTTTGAGATACAACAATAAGTAAATATTCCACCAGACATATGATTGTAAACAGTTGTGTAAAATATTAATTGATCACAGATTTGCCTGTGATTTCCTTTCCAAATGAAGGAACAGACATTAGAAGGGAATTTTGGGATGGTGCTAGAGCATGGAAAACATCAGAAAAAAAGGATGGATAGGTATTTTACTTGATTCTTGTGTTACTTTTAAGAGACCCAATATTCTGACTTGATATTTTTAATAAAATCTAGTAAATAGCCTTAAACCAGCATGGATTCTGGGATATAAAAATCTAAATTGTCTCTGTTATAAGTGTTTAATATTATTGGTTATCAGAATTTACATCATGCATATATACTACGTATATATACAGATACACACACACATTTGTCAGATGTCTGTGTGTGTGAGAGACTTTCCACGGGTTCCATGAACAGTTAAGTATGCTCCATGTATTAGCTGTTAAAACAAAGAAATAAGGGGTGCCTGGGTGGCTCAGTGGGTTAAGCCTCTGCCTTCGGCTCAGGTCAGAATCTCAGGGTCCTGGGATCGAGCCCCACGTCGGGCTCTCTGCTCAGCGGGGAGCCTGCTTCCCCCTCTCTCTCTGTCTGCCTCTCTCCCTACTTGTGATCTCTCTCTCTCTCTCTCTCTCTCTGTGTTAAATAAATAAATAAAATCTTAAAAAAGAAAAACAAAGAAATAAGTTAGAGACCATCAATTAGCACTAATTTAAATGGTTCGCCAGTATTAGCATATCAGACCTGCAAAAAGATATATAACAGCAAAAATGTTGGTGCTGCAGAAAAATAAATGAGTTATTTTTTCCACAGCAATAAATTTGAAAATTTTTATTTAAAATCTATTCGAATCTTTACTGAAAACAAAACACGCTTTACAGCTTTAATCTCCTTTTTCTTATTTAAAAGAAATCATATTTTTATTTCTATAAAACTATTAATCATAGTTTACTGACCCAAAAGACCTAATCTCCATTGCTCAGAGTCAGCTAGTAAGAGGGAGAGATCCAAATTACTTTACTTCTAATCCTGAATTGTTTTGTGCTGCACCAACTTAAAGACACCAGCTGATAATGGTCTATTTTTTTCTGTATTGAAATTTTCCTTTTGGGAGGAAAAGGAAGATGCACAACAATAATAAGTATAATAAGTATAAAATCCAGCTTAATTTTTTTTTCTCATGGCAAGAGGATTTAAAATCCTTCCAATAATAATTTTATATAGCCATGTCTATGCTGTGTCATATTTTGTAGCATATTCTATTTATTAAAAATATTCTCCACTTGCCAGGTTAAGAGCAAATAGCATCTATTTTTAAAAGGGAGATAGCCAGGATGCATGGGTGGCTCAGTTGGTTAAGCAACCAACTCTTGGTTTCAGCTCATGTCATGATCTCAGGGTCTTGAGATCGAGCCCCATATCCAGCTCCAGGCTTAGCAGTGGAATCTACTTGAGATTCTCTCTCTCTCCCTCTCCCTGTGCCCCTCCCTACTTCCCTCTCTCTCAAGTAGATAAATAAATCTTAAAAAATAATAAGAAATAAATAAAATGGAGATATCAGTAAGTAACAGCATCAAAACTACATTTTTGGAAGAGCATATCATGAAACAGAATCTGTCTGAAGAATGTTAGATCAACTTAATCAATAAGGGAAAATAATACAAAACCCATATGTGGAGGGCAAATGAAACTTATTAGGAAAATTGCAGAAACACCTCTAGTCCACTCTCCAAAGATAACCATTGCTAGTATTTTGGTTTGTACCTCCTTCTATTTTTTTTCCTGTGCATTTTTTTGTGTATGTGGATATTGTACCTTCCACAAAAATGATATTAAACTTTATATACAGTTTTGTGCTTTGCCTATTTCTTATGGCAAGATATTTTCTACATTGTGACATATTCTTACATATATTAGTTTCCTAGAGCTGATGTAACACATTACTACAAATTGGAAGGTTTAAACCCACAGAACTCCATTTCTCATGATTCTGGAGGCCAGAGTCAGACATTAAGGGGTAGGCAGGGATGTACGTTCTCTGAAGGGTCCAAGAGAGAGTCCTTCCTTGCCTCTTCCTGCTTCCAAGAGCTGCAGGCATTCCTTGGCTTGTGTCTGCATCATTTCAATCTTTGCCTCCATCTTCACGTGTGGTTCTCCGTGTTTGTGTCTCAAATCTCTCTCTGCCTTTCTCTCGTAAGAACACGGGTGATTGGGTTCCGAGCCCACCCTAAAACCAGGAGGAGCTCATCTCAAGATTCTTAATTACATGTACAAAGACCTTTTTTTCCCAATAAGGTCACATTCACAGGGTTCGGGTGGACATATCTCTCGGGTACCACAATTCAACCGACTACAGTCACATTGATAAATACTCAATATCATATCAGTAGTTGTGTAGATAAAACACATGAGGTGCGGGGCAAGGTGAAGGAAGCACTGAAGGGGAGAGAGCTGCCTTAGCATTTTGAACACCTTTGGCACCCAAAATGCTAAGGAATCCCAAATTTTCTTATGTCCTTCTATAGACGGAGATTTGAAAACAGTAGGGGAACACTAAGACTTCAACCCTAGCTACTCCAGGCTGGGATGGACTTTATTGAGCATCTTTAGTGTCCAAGAGAGTTCTGGCATTTTGCTAAGGGCACAATAGATAATTACTATATAAGAAAGGAGCTTCGACTGAGCTCCTCTGTGTAAGGAGCAGCCCTGTTCCCTGATTTTGAAGAACACTGAGATGGAGCTATGGGGCCCAGATGGTTTAGAACTGAAGCAAGATGAAGAGAATAATGTAGCTGTTTTCTCAACAGGGGAGCTGATATCTGAGGTCCTGGGAGAGCAGAACTCAGAATGGGATTCAGTTGTCTCTCAAGAACATTCAGAGACTAAAGGAAGAATTTGATTATGAACCTCATTTAAAATGGAAAAAAATAATACTAAAAGCTCACTGACGATTCATCCCTCTGCAATAGGACAGACATTGGCTGGCACGCCTTACACTGTGGCTCAGGAATAGTCAAATTCTTAGATCTCTTTTAAGAGATCCTTTTACTAGAACTGAAGACGAGATAACTTTCAATTATATTCTAATTCCCATATCTGCTTTTCACAATACCTTTGGGAAATATGGCAAAGGGTTACTACGAAAAGAGCAAACTTGCAGAATTCCTTGACATGATGCTATACTGACCTAGAACACCTTCTCACATCCACAGACAAGCAAGCAGTCTTCATGGTCCTCGTGAAGAACAGGACATCAGATTGCACATTGTGGCATTTTATTCTGATGGACAGAAGGAGCAAGGACTGGGGAAGGCATCCTCATCTGACACAGTAACACAACCCACAGACTGATGACATTTCTTGCGGCTATGCCTTCATGATGGTGCTGATGGAAACCAAGGCCCTCTGCAGTCAGAAACGGATTTCTTCATTTTTTGTCTTACATCCCCATATATACCCGAGTGCCTGTCTTATAGAAAGTGCTTGCTAACAAATGAATGATAAAATAATACATAAATGCACCAAAATGTCTGGTCCTTTCATTGCACTGCACTCACACTAATGTTTAAACCCAGTCAGACAAATGCAAATATAAAGAACTCTCTCAAATATGCAGTAATTTGTGTCTATGAGTAGACACAAGTGGCCATGCCAAGTCATTTTACCTGCCCTCGGTTTTCTCAAGAAACGGAAAAACTGGACAGACTATAACTTACCTAAAAGCTTCAAAGAGGCTGATGACCACATTCTCTCACTCTAGTTTGGGTTTGCATTTGAAGGGATGAAATCACCATGTCTCTTGTCCCTGAACTCCAGCCTCTATTTTTTCAAGAGTCTCCCAGAGCCAGTTTAAAGAATGTGATTTTTCTTCTTGAGGCATCTAAGTGAAAAACAATGTGTTCCTTCCTAATTTGTAAGAAAGCACTTGAGGAGAAGGACTTGCCTTTTATGAGTTATGAGACCAGTGTTCAGCCTGTACTTTCTTCCTGAGCTAAAACAAATTTCATTTTCTCTTTTTCAAGCTGTAGTATATCTTCTTTCTTGTATGTCAAATTAGTCTTTGTCTTTAAAATTATGACCACCAAGAGGAAAACTTAACTTGTTTTGGTAAAGAATTTGCTGGGCTAAAAAAAAAAAAAAAAAAAAAGAATTTGCTGGGCTACACAAAGCATATGTTTTCTTTGACGTTCTGTTCTACCGAAGGCTTGAATATGCTGATGACTTCAAGCAATAAAACAAATGGTCATATCCATGTTAGGGACCTGGCATTGGGAGTAGTATTTCTGATTGACATTTCACAAAGGACAGTTCCTGTCCACAGGATGGTCTTACTTAGGGAGGGTTGTCATAAATACCAAATATGATTTAATGTACTTGAATTATTAGTTATAATATATGCATACCAAATGAAAAACTGTATTATAGAACACAGTGAAAACTAGCTAGTGGTTTTGCTTTAGTTAGTTACATAATATATTTAATATACTTAGGCACTACACACCTCTTTCTTGTTAATTAGTGCTTAAAAACTCTGCTTTAGCTGTTGTCCCTGGAAGACTCCAAAAACAGTGAGTACATCTTATCTGGGGAAGAATAGGATTGCTTTTCTATTTTTATTTTATTATTTTAGTCCTGTAAGTGAGTATCTCTCTTTGTAAAGATGTAAATACAGAGAAATATAAAAAACAAAAGAGGTAAGTCTTCCTTTGGTGTCCCACTCCATTGTCAACCTCTCCCACAGTAAATAAACGATGTGATATGCATACTTTCAACATATTCTTTAATTTACAGTTAATACACACACATCCTCAGCTTTGTTTTTGTTTTCTCTTTTTAACTATATGGTTCAATCTTAACTTACTTTCTGTAACTTCTATTTTTTTATGTCAATATTTATTTATACTCTGGAAATCATTCCATGTCAGAAATGTACATCTATCTCATGTTTAATCATTCATTAGTATTCTCTGATATGAATAGATGGATGAGAAACCTATGTATTAGAAACCTATTTATTTCCTTATTGCTACATATTTGCCCCAACCCAACAGTTGGCTGTTAAAACATACCATTATCTTTGCATATATATCTTCATACACATGCACACATACTTTTGCTGAACACTTTCATTCTTGTTTTTGCTAGAATAATCAAATTGCATTTCAAAAGACCGTCCTAATTTATGCTCTTATCAATTACATATTATTTTTTCCCATTTCTTTGTCAACACTGGATATTATTAAGCCTTTGAATATTGTCAGTCTAGTAGGGAAAAATATCTTGTGGGGTTTTTTAAGATTGTATTTATTTATTTATTTGAGAGAGAGTGAATGAGAGAGACAGTATGAGGGGGTAGGGTCAGAGGGAGAAGCAGACTCCTCACTGAGCAGGGAGCACTAGGCAGGGCGGGATCCTGGGACTCCAGAATCAGGACCTGAGCAGAAAGCAGACACCTAACTGACTGAGGCGTCCCATAGCTTGTGTTTTAAATTGCACTTGATATTATTAGTGGCATTGGTGATATTTTCAGATGTTCACGGAACACTTTAATTTTTTATTTCTGTAAATTTCTACACACACACATACACACATATATGGGAAAAATGTTCTTTAGGTTCATTGGCTTTTAATTTTGTTCATGATGGCTTTTGAAATATAGTCAACACTATCAGTTATTTCCAAGCTGGGGAATATTTGTTTCTGTTTTGTTTAAGAAATTTTTCCTACTCCTAAATTAGTTTTTAAATTCTCTCATATTTTATATTAACTCATTAATTTATCTGAACTTTATTTTTTATATATAGATATCTTAGTTTATTTTCCACTAAAGCATAGTCAGTTGTTACTCATTTTTTTTGAATAGTTGGTCTTTTCCTCACTGATTTAAAATAACAAATTTACCAAATTTTCACACTGCGTATATTCATGAATCTATTTCTTCATTTTATGCTGTTTACAGGTGATTTGTGAGCTATTAAAATAGAAATAATACACTTTTAAATAACATAATTTTAAGTATGTTCTTATTCTTATTTTTTCAAAATATTATTGGCAACACGCATTGATTTTCTCTTTAGATTACTTTAAATCAACTGTATTAAATCCCATTATGAAAGTTCTTTGGAGATTTTGATTGTAATTAAATAAGACTTATTTTAAAAATTCTGATATCTTTACAAAATTGAACAAATTATATATATTTTAGGTTATATGTCACTTCTTTCCATAAAGCTTTATATTGTTTTTTATATATTTCTTCATAAGTTTTTTCCTGAGCACTTTATAGTTTTATTTTTACTACTAGTAAAAGAATTTTTATTCATTTTTGTATTGGTTATTAATGATGGATAGAAAGCTATTGATTTATTTTAAATAAAACAAGCTTACTAAAATCTTGTATTGGCTTTCATGAGTTTTAAGATTATTCTAGATAATAGTAAGATACATTGATTTTTTTTCCAAGATGTATAAATATACTTTTTAAGGCTTGATATGTTGGCTGAACCTAAGAACCAAGTTAAAAACTAGATATGCAAGTAAACTGTCTTGTTCTGTCCTCAAACATAATGCTAATGCTTTTGATATTCATGCATTAATTATTATTCTTTATATGTTTTGAATAAATATATTTCATTAAATTATAAAAGGTTTTTTCTATTCCCTAAGAGAATTTCCTTTTTCCATTAGAAAGCAGTGATGATTTCTTTCACATTTACCAAGACGATCATATTTTTTCTCATTAAGTCTCATAATACGGTAAATGGCATTAATAGATCCCACATGGCTGATCTGTCCTTGGATTCTTTAACTATGGTTTGCCAAATGTGTCATTATTTTTAACTATAGCTATGCATAATCATTTAACATTCTGTTTGGACTTTCACATGCACATCCATAAACAAAACTGACGTATTTTCCATTTTTATTCTATTTTTGTTTGTCATTAGTACCAGGATTATGTCAGCGTTGTGGAATGAGTTAAAAAATTCTCTATTCTTATTTGCTTCTGGAAAAAACTTAAATTACCTGAAATTATCTGTTTCTGAGCTAGATGCCATATTTCAGAGTTTGAAGTATTTTTGGTTTTTACTTTTTTTTAGTTCTTCTCTAATTTTTATTCTATTTCCTCTTTCTGCCTTTTTTTTGAGTAAATTTAGTCTTATAACATGATAATTAATATTATTAATATTATTCTCGGAATAATCTATTTGTTCTCGGGTAAATATTTAATTTCATTAAGGCTGAAATGAGGGATATAATAAGTAGACATTTAATGTTTCTTTAAACTATGATTTTATAAAGATGAGTTTGTGGCAAAAAAGGAACCCAGAGATATCAATATATTTTCTACCCGCTATTGTAGTAATGATTCAGGATGTACTAATTTGGATAGAGTATGAAAACTCTAGATATTATCCTTCTGATTTAAATTATCTTTTATTTATTCAAGTTAAATATCATCTTGTCTCACTGTTATGTCACAGTAGAAAACTTCTCATTTTTTTCTATGTAAATTAAAAGACATTTCTTGTACCTAAAACCCTAATCTAAAAACAAATCTTTAATATCACCTTCATGTACAACAAGGCAGACATATCTGAATAGAATGCAGTGAAACAGCATCCCAATTAATTTTCGAAATCATAGATAACTCACATGTAGAACAAATAAGGTCAAAGCTACATTAGTCAACAAAGAAACTTAGTCCCATAGTTCTTGAACAAAAAGTGACTGAGTTGGAAGTAGTTTTTCAAGAGTGAGGAATATTTTCTCAACCTCATGCTTTACCAGCCTGATCTCAGATTACTCTTCATGTTTAGTTTCTAAGTTCCCATACACACACACACACACACACACACACACACACACACACACACATGTATATAAATATAAATTTTTTTTCTTTTTTTAACTAGTGGGAAAGTTTTAGTGAAATACAACATACAACTCTAAGGAGTTAGCCATCTCTTTCCAGATTTAGTTATTCTCCTGAACTCCATGTAAGCCTGGAAAAATCATAGATTATTTAAAAAATCTGACCCAGCATCAGGTGATTTATAAGAACTGTTCATTTTAGCTATTTTCTCAAAAGAAGACTATTTTATATCCAGGATATGACTAATTTACAAACTATAGGAGAGATGCCCATCAATACAGTATCAAGCACAGAGTGGGAAAGTATGTGATAAGGAAGAAGGAGAAAAAAGTAGAAAGAACAAGATTCACTTAAATGGGAATGAAGGTAATTTGCTATGAAAAACTTAACTGTTTTTTCTAAATTTATTTTGTTTAATTCTTTCCTTCCTGGTAATATATCTTGAAAGCTGGGCATCATGCATGATAATAGGGTTCTACTTGGGTGTATGTAGATCACCATAGCCATGCAGAAGGAAAAAGAATGTGGACACAAGGGAATCCCCCCTTAGAAAATAGGTTCGTGATGCTCTATTAGGATATGAGAAGTCCTCACATTAATGACCGTTATGAGTTAAGACATTAAAATTTGTCTTTTACATAAATAAATGCTATTCACAAAGTGATCTAATTACATTGTTAATGATCCTCAGTACTACAATTATTAAAATATTTAACAGAAAGCCAGATACTGAGAGAATAGACACAGGATAGTAAAATCGTGATGGTGTTTTTGGGTTGGGATGAGGGCACCAAAATCAAGGGGAATGTACGCTGTCAGATGAAGTCAACCCAGGTGAACTTTTCTTTTTCTCTTCCTTCCTTCCATCACTCCTTCCTTCCATCTTTCATTCATCAACATATATTTAACAAGCAGTCCTGTTAGGTAAAGGAGATACAAATATAAAAAAATATGAGCTTTGCCTAGAGGAGCTCACACTCTAGAGAAGAATTAAGGATATCAAATTTTAGTACCCTCTGTATTCCATGTGGTTTTTTTTTAGTTTTCGAGGAAGATCAAAAGCTCTTACCGCATTTGTTTTCTTTTGTTTTGTTTTCTTCTTTTCTTCCTCTTTTTTTTTTTTTTTTTAACATGGGAAACAATCTACTTTTATGCTGCCTGGAAAGTCCATTCTACCGGAGTGGCCCAGGAGCAGAACAAACTTGCCAACCTGCTCTGACCACACTTCTATTAACTAAGCTGGACCAGTTTACTAATCATGACACAATTTCCATAAACACTTGATAACAGATTTAGTAATCACAAAATTCTTCTCAAAGCTGGAATATACATATACATATTTACAACTATAGCTGGAATAATATATTGTTCTAGTCATTAGTTTCAATGTATAATTTATATACCACAAGTACAGACCTCTCTCAGGAGTCTGAAATAGTACTTTATATTGGGAGTGAAATAACCATCTTAACACAGATTAAGTTTGAGTTATTTTTTCAGCTCATAATTATAAATGCATGTGACTAAAGAAGCTGAAGCTATTAATCATTTTTTTAAAATACAGTTTAGTATATGCTCATGCCATTCATAATTGCTGCACTTGTGACTTCATTTAATTCTCCCAGCCATCTTATGAAATAAGGATCCTTATTTTCAGATGAGACCAGGGTTTAATGAGGCCACATACCTTCCCCGGGATATGATGGCTAGTAAGTGGTGGAAATGGGATTTTAACTCAATTCTGACAACTATGACTTTCACTTAGCCATTTATCTCCCACTAGAAACTGAAACAGAAAATTAGAGGATAATACAGGTCGACTAGGAGAATAAACAGAATGCCATGGAAGCGAGAAGAAAATCTAGAAAAGGGTAATTCATTGTAGCAATCCCTCATGTGATTGTAGCTCTCAGCATATGCCCACAGTGAAATGTTGATAGCAAGTCTTTATGGTTGTTTGCACTGGAAGTCTGGCCACTTATCTCTAGGCTATGTCACTTAGCATCACTCTCCCTTTCTCTAGGTATTACCAGGCAGTTTCTGGAGTCCTGGTCACAGAAAGACTCACTGAACAGACTTCAAAGAACATTTTTTTGTCACCTAAAATATACTCTAAGACGTACAAATGGCCATGTTTCATGTGAGGGAAGGATAAAGCCAGCTTCAGCTAATGGAGGCCACTAGTGTGCACAGAAGCAGAATAATAATACAAAAAGAGTCTAGTGAGAAAATGTGACTGCGACTACACTAAGCCAATTAGGCAATTGGTGGGGGGGGGCGGAGAATAATGGTGCTCTTTGTGGGCCCTACAGGAATCTTGGGGCCTGGGTTCTGGAGTTATTTCTGGGAATGCATAAATAGAGTCTTGTATTTATGGACAATTGACTTTTCATGGGGGTGCCAAGACAGTTCAGTGGGAAAAGAGTAGTCTTTCAACAAATGGTGCTGGGGAAACTGAATATCCATATGAAAAAACATGAAATTGGACCTCTTTCTTATACCACACACAATAATTAATTCAAAATGGATCAAAGACCTAAATATAAGAGCTAAAACTATAAAACTCTTAGGAAAAACTTATAAGTAAATCCTCATGACCTCAAGTTGCAGAAAAACTTCTTAGATATGGCACCAAAAGTACAAGCAATGACAAAAATAAAACATAAAATGGAGTTCATAAAAATTAAAAACACTTATGTTGTAAACAATAGTATCAAGAAAGTGAAAATACACCCGATAAAATGGTGGAAAATATTTGGAAATTAGATACTGATAAAGCCCTGTATCCAGAATATATAAGAAACACTCTGACTCAATAAGTCAAAGTCAAATAACTTGATTTAAAAATTGGCCAAGTTAAATAACCCAATTTAAAAACTGACAAAGGAAATGTTAAAAATTTTCCGGTGAAGATATACAAACACAGTAAGTATATGAAAAAACACTTAATCATTAATTATTGGGAAATGCAAGTCAAAACCATAATAAGATAGCATTTCACACTTACTAGAATGGTTGCAATTAAAGAAAAAGAAGGAAATTAACAAGTATTGAGGATGAGGAGAAATTGGAACCCTCATATAACATATATGTATGTCCCACCAACATGGTGAGACTACAAAGTGGGAGCCACTTTGGGAAAATATTTGCTCACTCCTCAAAATGTTAAATATAAGGTTTCTATATGACTCAACAATTCTACTCCTAGGTATATACCAAGAAATGAAAATATATGTCCTCAAAAACACTGCATGTGATTATTTATAACGCCATTATCCAGAAGAGCTAAAAAGTAGAAAGCACTCAAATCTCTATCAACTGATGAAGAAGCAAAATGTGATATACCCATACAATGGAATATTATTTGTCTGTAAAAAGGAATGAAGTACTGAAATATCCATAACATGGATAAACCTTGAAAATATTATGCTAACTGAAAGAAGGCCAGTCACCAAAGACCATGTATAATATGATTCCATTTATATGAAATATTCAAATTAGGCAAACAAATAGAGACAGGAAGAATATTAGTGATTGCTGGGAGAAAACTAAGGTAGAACTAAGGGTGGGCAAGGGAATCAAACCAAAGAAAGCATCTTCTTGGAGAGGATAGCAGGGTACATTCTGACAAATGATCAGAAGTTGCCCTAGCTCAGGGGGAGGAGGGTTGGGTAGAGAGTTGAGACAGAAGAAACTACAAATGCAAAGCCAGAGCTAACATGGCATGTCTAGGGAAGGTGAGCTGTGTATATGTGTGGTATGGAGACCTGGCCTGTGGGATGGTGAGATGTGAAATTGGAGGGATTATGATGAACTAGATCATGAAAGGCTAACACCATGCTAAAAAATTATGACTTTAGTCAGAAAGCACTGCTGAGCTATTAAAAAACCTAAAGCTGAGGAATTTAAAGGTTCCTCAAGAAGTTAAAAAATAGAGCTACCGGGGCACCTGGGTGGCTCAGTGGGATAAAGCCTCTGCCTTCGGCTCAGGTCATGATCTCAGGGTCCTGGGATGGAGCCCCACATCAGGCTCTCTGCTCAGCAGGGAGCCTGCTTCCCCCTCTCTCTCTGCCTGCCTCTCTGCCTACTTGTGATCTCTCTCTCTCTCTCTGTCAGATAAATAAATAAAATCTTTAAAAAAAATTAAAAAAAAATAGAGCTACCCTACAATCCAGCAATTGCACTACTGGGTATTTACTCCAAAGACACAGATGAAAGACAAATTGCACTACTAGGTATTTACCCCAAAGACACAGTGAAAAGAAGGGTCACCTGCACCCCAATGTTCATAGCAGCAATGTCCACAATAACCAAACTGTGGAAAGAGTTGAGATGTCCTTCAACAGATGAATGGATAAAGAAGACATGGTTCATGGTTCATATATATAATGGAATTAATAGCCATCAGAAAGGATGACTACCTATCATTTACTTCATTCAATGTGGATGGAACTGGAAAGTAAGTATTATGATAAGTGAAATAAGTCAATCAGAGAAGGACAATTATCATATGGTTTCATTCACATGTGGAATATAAGAAATAGTGGAGAGGATCACAGGGGATGGGATGGAAAACTGAATGGGAAGAAATCAGAGAGGGACACAAACCATGAGAGACTCTTGACTCTGTGAAATAAATAAATAAAACTCTTGACTCTTGACTCTGTGAAATAAACTGAGCGTTACAGAAGGGGAAGTGGGTGGGGGGATGGGGTAACTGGGTGATGGGCATTAAGGAGGGCATGTGATGTGATGAGCACTGAGTGTTAAACGCAACTGATGAATCATTGAACACTACATCTGAAACTGATGATGTTAGCGAATTGAATTTAAATTAAAAAAATAAAAATAAAGATCCTGCTTCCATATCTGGAGTTCATTGTTCCCAAATTAAGCATGTAGAGGTTGTTATCATCCATCACACAAAGTACCCAAGTTATATGTGTCATCTGAGATAAACTCACTTCCACCAACACACCAGTCAGTCCAATTTTCTGAGCCCATTCCACTGCATATACATAAACTACAAATGGAAATTAATGAACAAACTTTTTTGACTCTCAACTATTTAATCAAATACTTCAGTTCTACTGAGTTTTGTGATTAAGAACTTTTTTTTTGTATTCTGATTTTGAAAGTGTAGAGTGTCATTCTAAAAGTGTTCATTCTGAAGCTAGTTAGACGTCAATTACAAGCTGTATTGACCGTGGCATTGAGCCTAATGAGTCTATCCTCAAAGATACAAAAGGGAGAAAAGGATGACGTGCCAAGGGGCCTCAAAATCAGATGGATGATTTGATTCCCATTAACTGATTATTTGTGCTGTTTCAAAAATAGCTGTTACACCCAAAAAGGGACAAAGTTCTACTGGCGATTAACCTATGGTCATTTTAGTGGAACAGGTGGAGAAAATCGTTATACCAAATGAATTAATGCATCATGTTCCTCTAATTTATACTTTATCCATCAATCATTAATGTGTGTGACTTAATAAATGCCACGATCCTCACTTTATGATTAGGTGTAATAAGTTAAATAATTGCAGAGAACTGACAGTAGGACAAAGACCAAAGTCTTGGGAGTGCAAGTGTCCTTGGGAGTGCAAGGACCAGTAAGCTGGTCCTCCCTTAAGAGTCAGGAATCTCTAAGGATTGTCCAGTTATCTAATTCCTGAGATCCTCACTTTGTTCCATCTTGTCTTGAGGATTCATGGGGAGCCCCTCCTGAGCTCAAAATAGTTTAAAGAATCCAAATCTTACATTTAAGTAGACACATACAATGGAATATTGTTCAGCCATGAGAAAGATGGAAATCCTGCCATTTGTGACAACATGGATGGATCTTGAGGGTATTACGCTAAGTGAAATAAATCAGACAGAGAAAGACAAATACTGTATGATCTCACTTACATATAAAATGTAAAAAAAGCTAAAGTCACAGAAACAGAAGGTCGAATGGGGGTTTCCAGGGGCTGGAGAGAGAAGAAATAATAAGATGTAGGTCAAAGTGTACAAACTTCCAGTTATAAGATGAATAGGCTCTGAGTATCTAATGTGCAATATGGTGATTATAGTTAATAATACTGTATTATATACTTGAAAGTTTCTAAAAGAGTAAAACTTAAATGTCTGACTACAAAAAAAGAAATGTTGATTATGTGATATGGTGGAGATGTTAACTAACATTATGGTGATACGTATTTTGCTATATGTAAGTGTATCAAGTTAACACTTTGTACTTTATAAACTTACACAATGTTATATGCTAATTATATCTTAATAAAGCTGGAAAAAATAAATATTTTAAACTGCAAAGAAATGCACAAATAAACCAAAAAATTCCAATCTTATAAAATTGAGTCCCACATGCCCCTTCCTATCCAGTTCACCTTATGAGGACCTCTCCCCATCACCCCTCCCCCCCAAGCTCAGGTAACTATTGATTCCTCAGGAAAATGTTTTCTGGTCATCCCATGTCAGTGTCCTGTTGTTACCATCACAATACACTTCTCAGAACTCTAACTGTGGGGAATATAATTGATTCCATCCGCATATGCTCCTTGAGGACACACTTCTCACAGGATACTCCAGCCAATGACCAAATGTGGCAGGAACATGCGGGACTTTTTGGACAGGTGATCCTAGCTTGGGCATGACTTCCTGAGGGATTTATTAAACCAATCTTCTTTCCTCCCCTCTCTTCTCTGTGGGTTAGACCTACATTGTTATCTAATGACTCCTAGCTTCTGCTGTCTCTCTCTCTCCTTTTGCTCAAAGAAGTTTTTGGTGTCTGGCTATTTGAGAACCTGTACTAACATACCTGCTGTATACTATCATGGCATTAAGTTTCTCTATCATGTCAATAACATGAGTCTCGGTTTGAAATTGTGTGTTTATTTGTGTAATTATTTGATTCATGTCTGTCTTTCCCACTAGGCTGACAGATCCAGAAGAGCAAAGACTGTGTCTGTTTTGCTGCCTCTTATAGTCCATTTATCAAATACAGGGCCTGGTACATACCAACTGCTCAATAAATGTGTGTTATGTTAGGAAAGGAAGGAAGGAAGGAAGGAAGGAAGGAAGGAAGGAAGGAAGGAAGGAAGGAAAGAAGGAAGGAAGGAAGGGGAGGGAGGAAGGAAGGGAGGGAGGGAGGAGGGAAGGAAGGGAGGGAGGGGGGAAGGAAGGGAGGGAGGAAGGAAGGAAAGAAAGGAGGGAGGAAGAAAGAGGAGAAAGAAAGAGGAGAGAGAAAGAAAGAGAGAGAGAAAGAAAGAGAGAAAGAGGGAGGGAGGAAGGAAGGAAAGAGAGAAAGAAAGAAAGAAACAAACAAAGGCAGAAATGAAGAAAACCAGATTAATTATGATGGTTTATATAACAAAGTGCTAGAGAATGGTATAAAGAGCTTTGATCATTACCTCGAGAAAATCAGAGGAAATATTTTTTTTCTCTGAATGGTATGATAAGCATATCAAAAGAAAGCTGACAAAAATGATAGCTTTTTTTCATATTCAAATTTTTTTTCCAAAATCAATATTTTTTTTCTAGCTTTCCTCTCTGTCATGTACTCTTTTTCTTTCTCTGCATTTTGCTCTCCATTCAAGTAGATCTGGGTTTGAATCTCAATTTGGCTGTTTCCCAGATGTGTGACTTCTGAAAGTTTGTATAGTTAGTGCATGTATTAGACTTTTCATTTTGTAAATTTTCTGTTAGCACCAATATAAATTGCAACAATAGTGGTATCTAATACCAGTTATGAAATAATGAATGTAGAATGCTTAGCAAATGACCTAACATAACTTGTATTCAATAAATGTTAGCTCTTAGTTCTTATATGTACTTTTAAAAATCATCATTAACATTGTATTAGTAAAATTTTATGTATTCATAGCCAATTGGAATCAAGTTTCTAAAACTTGAAGTTCATAATGAACCATCTTTCATATAATCATGGATAAGAAAAAGTTTTGTCTAGAATTTGTGCATTGAGGGTAAGAGCACATATTAACAAAGTAGTCAGACCGTGTGCTTAGAAGATAAAGACAAAGCTCTTTCTGATCATTACGTCCTCTAAAAAGGAGATATAATATGATTTTAGGACCAAAGAATTATCTAGACAAATCTGCCTTCCCCCTCTCCCTAAACTAATCTTGTTTTCCTCTAATTACTTTGTTCTGAAATTCTATTATTAGAATGCCTTCCCTGTTATGCATAAATATTCCCAGAACGGTAACACTATGAGCTCTTGGTAGCCCGAAAAAGGACCATTTTTTAAAATATTTTATTTATTTATTTGCGAGAGAGCATGAGTCAGGGTGTGGGGATGGGCAGAGGGAGAGGGAGCAGCAGACTCCCTGCTGAGCAGGGAGACTACCTGGACTTGATACCAGGATCTTGGGATCATGACCTGAGCCAAAGGCAGACTCTTAACCAACTGAGCTACCCAGCCTCCCCGAAAAGGCTATTTCTGTTTGAGTCTAGTGGAATTGATGGTGCTCCTTAGTGCATGTGGCTAATTCTGTGACTTGAACAACTGAGTACAGCAACAGTCACAGAAGATGAATGATATTTACTTGCAATTACAAAATTCGTTCTTAAAAAAAAAAGAACCCAAACATGTCAATCAAATAATCCCCAAATTCAAAGCATAGTCCCTGAGCAGTAGCAGAATTCTTGGATGGGATCTAGGTCCATCTTGCAATGATTCAGTACCTTTTGTGCCATTGTTGGTCACCCAACATCTGCACTGCTGCTTCTGAGTCTAAGCAGAGGGCTTTGAGCAGAAACACCTGGGAACATGAATCCTGGCTCTGCCACCAATAATGATAAGATCTTAAGCATGACACGTTGATTTGTTGAGATTGTTTCCTTATATGTGAAAGGAGGAGTGTGTGATAGGTATTTCTTAAGGATTATCTGAATATGGCATTTTTTGTGCTGTTATAATTTCCAGTGACGATGAACTCACTACCAATTTCATTGGGACAGCTCAGTGTCGCAGGCAACATTTGTTACGTTGAATCAAAAAACGTTTTCTCAACTTTTTCTTATGCCTTAATTTATTTCTTGGAGTTACTCAAAACTAAATGAAACATTCCTTAAATATTTGGATGGCGCGTATCCATTCTATTTGTTCTTCTCCTCTTTAGACTGAACAAACCCAGAGAGCTCAGTCATGTGCTGTGTGACATGATTCACAGATTCCTGCCATCTGCCTTTGGGCATATCTTCATTTGCCAATACCCTTCCTAAAATGTACTCCGAGTACCGAACACAATGCAAAAGATAAAGTAAAATGAAAATGAGCAATCTCAATTGCAGTACATTTTTTTTTTCAGTTCATCTCTAAGCACATCTTTTCCTTAGTCAATCCTCAGGTGGTTGGAACAGTGACTACCCCAGGGTTCAACGTGGGTTAATGCTAAATTGTTACTAATTTTCCCATTTAGTGCCTGAACTTTAAAAACTGACTCTGTTTCCCAGGATGGCTGGTATCCTGAATCAGAGCCATGATTTTTATTGAGAACAGTGCTGTTTTTCAAGAAATTGTTCTCAAGCAGTGTTTGACCATTCTCAGAAATGTTTAACAAACTCATGAATGTTCTTGCAAAATTGATTGTTTATAGATGCTCAATGTAATCTAACCAATGAGTATTCATAATAATCTAAATATCATAGAACAAGAGATGTCATTAAAGCAGTCACTTATGTATTAATATAACTGGCTAAGCTGACAGCATGCATGTTTTTAAGGCTTTGGGTACAAAAAAGAGAAGAAAATAGAGGTACCATGTAAAGAAGCAATTAGTAACTACTATGGAGACTAAAGGCTTAAAGGAAATTTCTACTACTTCACATTTCCCTAGGTGGTACAATCTTAGATATCCTTCAAGTCCCTGACAATGTTTATCCAGTACAATAGATAGACTGCATGGAATTGATGCACAGACTATTTCATTGGTATGCGAAGGTAAATGCTCAATCAATATTTGCTGAATTGAATTGCAATAAGCAGCTACATTTAAAAGTCATCATTGAGTGAGTCCATGTAAAACACGGAAATATGGAAGGAGGACTGGTTAAAAACATGAGCTTGAGTGTGTGGGTCTTGGCTTTATAAAATCATTTGACTATTGTACATATTTATTATTGTATTTCTCTAAGCCTTACATTCTTTTTCTGTAAAGTAAGGCTAATAATTCTCCTTAATTAAGTTGGTGTGGGGATTGAGCGAGTAAAATACTTTAGCACAACACCTAGCCAAATATTTGGCAAGAGAAAATGTTCAATAAATTGTAGCTAATATTGTGTGTAATAAATTCACAAATAGTCAGTCTGTCTGGCCATTTGTATCTTGCCTTAGGACTCTAAAGAAACTCTTACTGTATTTATCAATTTTAGTATATGTGCTGCCGAAGCGAGCATGAAACTCTTACTGTATTTATCAAAAGACTAATAGCTTTCACTAGAAATTTCCTATGCTTACCTTAAGAAAATAAAAACAATAATACTAGTAGTACTAGTAGTAAATACTTATAAAATATTTAGCATGTGCTAGACACTGTTCCAAAAGTTTCACATCTGCTAATCTGGTTAACTTAGGGGAGGTAATTCATTAGTTATAACATATATATATATATATATATATATATATATATATATATATATATATATAAAATTTGTTTTGTAACTTGAAGCCATGCCAGTCAAAAAACACAAGATCACTTATTTTCTTAATGCCATGTTTAGAATTTGTTTTTGATCAAATGTTCAAAGTCTTGAAAAACCAAACAAAGTGTGTATACCAAAGGTCTAGAGAATACAAGCACATTTTAATCTATAAACTGTGAGTTATATGGAATATCTCAGCTTTTATTCCAATACGAATTATTGACACATTGCTTGTTGCATGTTATTTATATTTTATGACAGTCTTGCTTTTCAGTTAGATTTTAAGTCTTATAGAGGAGGACTTTTGTCTTATACCAGTTTATGTTCATGATGCATGCAAAATGACGACTGACATTTTTTAAAGAGACTCTATATGGGTCAGAGAAGAGTTTCCCTTGCCTTTAGAATAAGGGCAGTGAGCTGTCTCCCACTGGCCTGTGAGAGCCAATTGTTAAATTCTTAAGAGTTTTGCAAGGCAGTTGATGTCAGGTTGGTAACTTGAAATTGGCCACAATGGGATTCTTTACACCATAAAAATTGGCAAACATTACCCAGTTGCTAACCATTTACCTACCCACACACCACTGGTTTGGAGACTCTATGAGGGTATAACAAACTAAAGTCAAGTCAGTCCTACTTTATGTGGAACACAGTTGGAACAAATATCTGCTTATAATATTGAAGCAAATAAAGATCTCTTGCTTCAATGGGAATTTATTCCAAATATTTCCACTTATTGTTCTATTTTAAAAGAATGCATCCTTAATGAAATAATTCTTCCGAAGTAACTCTGGTATTCTCCATTAAGACCATTTCATTTGGAGTAGTTACAGGACTCATAAATTAAACCACAATAACAATTTGGTTATAACAAGGGTCAGAGCTGTTCCAATTAGCAGTTTGTTTTTGTTAATTGATTTTCAGTTGTGCATCTCCATGTAGCTCCAAGGAGAGTCATTTTCTTTAACAGTTATTTGTTGTCCTTGTTTATCATGCTCTCACCTAATTCTTACACTAACTCCTTGTCAGAGAGAAGCGCCAAGTTCCCCATTTCATTTCTTTTGTTAATGAATATAAAACAGGTACTAAAACCCAGCTTAAGAAGCATTAAACCTGGGTATTTGGGGCCTTTAGTGGTAAGTCCTATCATTAATATATCGTGTGACCCTGATTGAATTAATTGATCTGCAATATAACATTGCCTTCTTCAAAACTAAGAATTAAATAAATTATTTCTTAAACAATTTTTCTAGTTCAAACTATGATCCTCATAGCATGAAGAAAAAATGAAATAAAATTAAATTAAAATAAAACTGCATGTGTCCTCAATATAGATAAAATATACTAAGGTAAATAAAAGAAAATAATAACACAAACTGGAATATGACAAAAGTAATGATACTGTATCGTGGAAAGAATGCAAACTTTGAAACTAGACAGAACTAGGTTTAAATCCCAATAATCGCCATCATCTAGGAGTGTTTCAGCTTTGGCAAGTTATCTGTTCCCTCAAAAGTTTCTGCAAAGGATAAAGACACCACATATAAAGCGCCTGGCACAGAATAGGCATGAAATAAATGGGAGTTTCTATTATTATGATTCTGGGCAAGATCTACGTGTAAGACTGGAAATAGAAATGGATTCGCAATTTCCATTAGTATGGTGTGATACAGATTAATTAATATTTTTAGGTCTCTTTTTCCAACAGCAGAATGGTTGTGATGGAAAGGGAAGGTGATATGTTAGATATTCTCTAAGGCCTTGCTCATCCTAAATATGATATTTGGACTTATATATAACTTAATATAGATATTTGATAAATTATAACATCAAAGAACAAGTGGCTGATGATGGAAATTATTATTACATATTATTTCATGTAACCCCTGCAGTGAACATATTCTCACTGTTTGCTCAGCATCTGTTGGACACAGAGATTCTTGCTTGGCATCGTTCCTGGGACACTTATTTGGTGGTTGGGTTGTGTTTGCTGCCTGAAGCCTGGAGTGTTGGAGTTGTCTTTGAAACTGGCCACATATATTTTCAAAACTTTTCCTTTGAACTCTGCCTTCTTGCCAAGATAGAGGATTGAGGTCTAGATTGAACATCTTGCCTAAAAAAAAAAAGAAAAAAAAAGGAAAACAAGACAGGGTATGTGAAACAACAGTTTTCAAGATACTGGACATCATGCACTGAAGGGCAGCAATCCCTGAAATGGGAAGTGAATGAAATGAGCTTAACCATGCCCTGCTGATTAACTTTGGGTAGTTGTCAGGCTGTGATGGGGGAAAAGGGAGGTTGGGTGGAGCCTGATGGATTCCCTGACTTGAGAGATTAGGGCTGAAAGCAAGAAAAAGGCAGCTAGGGTTGAGAGGACAGAATATGGAGGAGGAGGGAGCTATAAAGAGAAAGAACCCCAGAGGTCTGCAGAGTCCCCTCAACTAAGCAACAGAGCACTGATCAACACTCATACATGAAGAAAAAGCAACTGAAAAGATTGCAAGGAATAGTAGGCAGCATCTCACAGGTATAGGAATTGTGCCTGCTCCAGAAATTAGATTGGAAAGCCTCATAATTCACAACACATTGGGTAGAGTGCTTATAGAATCCTAACCCTGAAGTCGAGAATAATTATCCCTATACTAAATATTATTCTGGTCCTACCTAAAATACTTGTAGACAATAACTACTGCACATCAGCTAAACTCAGTGAGAAACCTATGGCACCACTCACAGCAACCTCTGGCTCCCAGCAGAGGCTAAGTTGAGAGCTCAGATTTCCACCTTGCCAGAGTGCTGTCAGAGAGAAACAAGATGGGAAGACAAACTAAATAGAAATTTTATTCTTTAAAATTACAACTAAAATAAAAAACTCAGTGGATGAGTTTGAGGGCAAAAGGGAGAGGGAAGAGGAAAAAAAATCAATGAACTAGAGACAATAATACACACAGGCATATCCGAACAATGAGAAAAAAATAGACTTCAAAAAAATCGAATTGAGCCTCCATGACATGTGGGACTGTAACAAAAATCTTCATATGCCTGTCATGAGAGTTCCAGAATGAGAATAGAAAGAAAGAGGGATTAAAAATGTGTTTGAAGAAATAATGGCTGAAAATGTCCCAAATTTGGCAAAAGCATAAATGTATAGATTGAGGAAAATTAGTGAACTCCCAAATATACAAACCCCTCAAAGTCCATGCCAAGAAATATCATGTGAAAGTTCTGAAAACTAAAGAAAAAAACAAAACAAAAACAGCCACAGAGACAAGATGTATTATATGAGGGAAGTCAATCCGAATATTAAAAACCATGGAGCCCAGAAGGAAGTAGCGTAATATCTTTAAAGTGCTGGAGGAAGAGAACTGTCAACCCGGAATTCTATATCCAGCAAAATTATCCTTCAAAAATTAGGGGGATCTCAAGGTATTCTCAGACCAAAGGAATTCGTTGCTAGTAGAGCCACATGAAAAGAATGGTTGGAAGAACTTCTTTAAACAGAAACAAAATGATAAAAGACAGAACCTTGAAATATCAAGAAGAAAGAATTTGGAAAAAGGAGAAACAGGGATAAATGCAATAGGCTTTTCTTCTCTGAGTTTTCTAAATTAGTTAAGACAGTTGAAGCAAAAACTGTAACACTATTTAATGTAGCTCTCAATATATGTAAATAATTGTGATGATTACAAGTGGGGAAGGGGACATAAATGTAAATAAGGTTTCTATTTTTCATTCTAGTGGGTATAATATCAATATCAGTAGGCCTGATAAGTTATGGATATATAAAGTAATACCTAGAGAAACTAGTATAAAAGGCCCATTATACAAAAAGAAACATTCAAAACACAATAGATAAAATGGAATAACAACAAAAAAATCATTCATGTAAATCTCAGTAAAACAGAAAAATAAAACAGAAAAAGGATAAACAGAAAAAACAGTAAAAGAACAAAAAAATGGCAGACTTCACCCTTAATTTTTCGATAATTGCATGAAATGTAAATGGTCTAAATGTGCCAATTAAAAGAGATATTGGCAGAATGGATAAAAGAACATCACCCAACTAGATGCTGCCTACAAAAGAGTCACTTCAAAAGTAATATAGGTAGGTAGAGAGTAAAAGGATAGAAAAAGGTATACCATGCAAACATTAAGTTAAAACAGACAGCTAAAGAGCTATATTAATATCATATATAGTAGACTTCAGAGCAAAGAGATTACCAGGGACAAAGAGGGACATTCTATAATGACAAAAATGTCAATCCACCAAAAAACAATGCAATCCTAAATACATATGCATCCAAACAGCAGAGCTGCAAGGCATATGAAGCACAAACTGAAAAAAAGGAAAAGGAGAAGTAGACAAAACCACAATTATGGACACTTTAACAGCCCTCTCTCAACAATTAAAAGAACGATCAGAAATAAAATCAACAAGAATACAGAACTCAATAACCACCAACCAAAAGAATATTCCATCTGACAGCAGACTACACATGCTTTTTAAACACCCACAGAACATGAACCAAGATAGCAATTAAAAGCTGTCAACCTAGAATTCTATACCAAGCAGAATTCTCTTTAAAAAGCAAGGGGAGGGATGCCTGGGTGCCTCAGTTGGTTAAGCAGCTGCCTTCGGCTCAGGTCATGGTACCGGGGTCCTGGGATCGAGTCCCACATCGGGCTCCTTCCTTGGCGGGGAGCCTGCTTCTGCCTCTGCCTCTGCCTGCCTCTCTGCCTACTTGTGATCTCTCTCTCACTCTCTCTCTGACAAATAAATGAATAAAATCTTTAAAAAAAAAAAAGCAAGGGGACAAAATTGAGTTTTTTGGGTTTTTTTTTTTTCCAGATGTACAAAATCTGAAAGAAATCATCACTGGGAAAATTTTTGCTACAAGAAAGAATTCACTACCAGCAACCCCGAAGTAACAGAAATATTAGAGGAAAATTTTCAGGTTGAAGGAAAACAATACTAGAGGGAAAGTTGGATCTTTACAGAAGAATGGATAACCCAGAGAATGGCAACTATGTGGAGTATTAATTTTTTTCTCTTATAATTTCAGTCAATTTCTAAGATAATTGTTTAAACAAAAGTAATAATGCATTGTGGAGTTTAAAACATGCATAAAAGTAAAATATGTGACAAATATAGCACAAAAGCCAGAAGGAAAGAAATGAAGTGTATTCTTAGAAGAGTCTTATACTCTGAAGTGGTGCAATATTACTGGAAGGAAGACTGGTAAGATGTATACCACCAGTTGGCAAACAACAGCTTACAGATCAACCTGGCTCACAGCCTGTTTTTGTATGAGCTGGAAGCTAAGAATGATTTCACATTTTTAAAAGTTGAAGAAAAATGAATATGTAACAAAGACCATATGTGGCTCACAAGTCTAAAATATTTATTATCTGGCCCTTTACAAAAAAAGATCGCCAACCTCTGATGTATATTAGAAAATCTAATGCAATCACTGAGAAAACAATGTGAGGAATTATAACTAATAAACCAACAAAAGAGATACAATGGAATTAAAAAAAAGTATTCAATTAATATAAAAGAAGTCTTAAAAAAGGAAGAAAGACAAAGGGAACAAAATAAGAAATGAGACAAATTAAAGTGTAACAGCAAGATGATAGCCCTAAACCTAACCATACCAATAATCACATTGAAAGTAAATGTCTGAAAACCCTAATTAAAGGATAGAGATTGTCAGACAAGAGAAAAATGCAAGACCCAAGTATATGCTGCCAATAAGAAGTGAACTTTAAATATAAAAATACAAAAACATTAAAAGAATGAATAAGATATACCACACTAACATTGTCAAAGGAAATCTGGGGTAACTGTATTAGCATCAGACAAGGTAGATTTCAAACTACATATAACACGGTCAACTCATTAGGAGGATATAATAATTTTAAATATTTATGTAACTAATGGAAGAGCTTCAAAATAAGTAAAGGAAAACCTGACAGAAGATTCAGGACAAATAGCAAATTTTCACAGTTAAAGTCTGAGCTTTCAATACCTTTCTCTCAAAACTTCTTAAAACAAGTAAATAGAAAATCAGTAATAATATAAATACTTTAACAATACACTCAACCAATTGGACCTAATTGGATGGAATAGGATGGAATATTTATAGAATATTCCATCCAACAACAACAGTGTACACATTCTTTTCAAGTGCACACAGGCATTTTCCAATATAGTTAATAATCTGTGCCATAAAACAAGTACTGATAAAAGAATTTAAGTTATGTAAAATATGTACTCTTACCACAATGGAATTAAGTGAGAAATCAATAACATAAAGGTTTCTGGAAAATTCCCAAGTACTTAGAAACTAAATAGCATACTTCTAAATAACCTGTAGGTCAAAGAAGAAATCAAAAGATAAATTAAAAAAGTGTTTTTTGAACTGAATTAATATGAAAATATAAGATATAAAAATATGTGGGCAGTACTAAAGAGTACTTAGTGAGGAATTTGTAATGTTAAAGCCTATGTAGAAGAGAAGACATATTTCAACTCAATGACCTCAGTTTTTGTCTTTAGAAATTAAATAAATAAGAACAAAAGACATGCAAAGTAAGCAAGTAGAGGAAATAATAAAGAACAGAATGGAGATTAATGGAAGAAAAAACACAAAAAGAATAGAGAAAATTAATCACATCAAAAGCTGGTTCTTTGAGTTCAATAAAATGGATAAACCTTTTGCCAGAAAGATCAAAAAAAGAGAAGAAAGAAATTACCAATGCAACAAGAGAGTTAATTTCACCACATATTCTACAGTTATCAAAATGATACATAATTATCATGAAGAATTTTATGACAATGATATAGACAACTCAGGTGTAATAAACATGTTCTTAAAAGCAGAAATCTACCAAGCTTAAGATAATCAGAACAGCTCTGCCTCTATCAGTGAAATTGAATTTGTAGTAAAAGCCTTCCCAAAAAGAAAATCTGGGGCACAGATGGCTTCTGTGATGAGTTCCATCAAACAGTTAAGAAATAAATAAGATCAATTTATAAATTCTTCAAGACAATTGAAGAGAAGGGAATACTTAACCAACTCATTCTATGTGCCCAGCATTATCCTTACACTAAATTCCAACGGAGATATTATAAGAAAATTACAGACCAATGTACCTCATAAACATAGATGCAAAATTTATAAATAAAATGTTAGCAAATTGAATCCAGCAATATGTAGAATAGGTGGGGTTAGCATTTTAAAATGTCAGTTAATGTAATTCACCATATTAACAAACATTATGAATATCCCAATTGATGCGACAAAACATTCAGCAGACCTAATATCCATTTATGATAAAGATTCCTGGAAACTAGGAAAAGAAAAAACTTCCTCAACTTGATAAAGACATCTACAAAAAACTCTACATTTAGCAACATACTTAATGGCAAACAGTAGAATGCTATTTCCCTATGATCAGGAAAAAAAAAAACAACATATTTTCTTGCAGCACTTTTATCCAACATTGTACTGGAGGTTCTAATCTGTTCAATTAGACAGGGAAAGAAATTGCAATATAGAAGAGGAGGGATGGGAAGAGGGAGACAAAGAAAGAATAGAACGAAAAAGGAAAGAAGATAAGAAAGAAGGAGAAAGGGAAGAAGGGAGGAAGGAGGGAAGGAGAAAAGGAGGAAGGCATCCACATTGGAAAAGAAGAAATAAACTTATCTTTATCTGAGGAAGGCATAATTTTGTATGCAGAAAACATGATGGAATCTACTAAAACCAATAAGGAAGTTTAGTAAAGTTCAGGATACAAGGGCAATATGCCAAAATAAAGTGTATTTATATGTACTAGTAAAGACTATTGGGACATTAAAGAAAAAACAATACCACAATGTTATGAAATATGTAGTGCTTAGTAATAAATATGACAAAATATGTGTAAGATCTATACGTATAAAACTACAAAACATTGCTAAGAGAAACTAAAGAAAACTTAAATAAATGGAGATGCATACTGTGTTCATGCGCCAGAATACTCAATGCTCTTAAGATATCAATACTCCCCAAATTGTAGATTTGATGTAATCCTGACTAGAATACAGTAGGTGTTTCCATAGAAAATAGTAGGCTGAATTAAAATTCATATGTTAATGAAAAGACCTAATGGACAAAATAACCTTGAAAAAAATTAAGTTGGAAATCAATACTTCCTAATTTCAAGACATATTATAAGCTATAGAAATCAAGGTCATGTGGTATTGACATCAGGATAGACAAATAGATCAGTAGAACGGCATAGAGAACCCAGAAATAGATTTACACATGTATTGATAGCCAACTTTTGACAAAGGTGCTAATGTTAATAAATGGAAAATGATAATGGACATATTTATGTAAAAAACAAAAAACAAAACAAAACAAAAATTTTATTGCACCTTACACTATATACAAAAATCAACACAAAATGGGCCTTAAATCTAAATGTAAACCTGAAACTATATAGAGAAAAACAAAGAAAAATCTTTGCAACTTTGGATTGGCAAAGATTTTATAGATACAACATCAGAAGCATAAGCCATGAACGAATAAATTGATAGGTTAGACTTCATCAAATTTAAGAACTTGTGCTCCTCCAAAAAAAAAAGATATAAGATAATGAAATAAGCAAGTCACAAACTGGGAGAAATCATTTCCAAATTATATGTGTGATAAATGATTTGTATTCAGTATATAATGGACTCCAAAACTGCATAATTCAAAAGCAAACAGTCCGATTAAAAAAATGGCGAGAGATTTGACAGATACTTCAATAGAGAAGATGTAAAATTGAACACATGAAAAGATGCTAAACAGCATCAGTCATCAAGAAAAAGCAAATTAAAACTACAATTAGACACCACCACACTTTTATTAGAGTAGCTAAAAGGAACAACTATGGGTGATGATTTCCAGGAACTAGATCTCTCATACAATGCTGGTAGGAATGTCAGATGGTACACTTTGGAAAACTGTTTGGCAGTTTATTAAATAGTAGAACATATTCCTATCATATGATCCAGGCACTCCACACCTAGCTGTTTACCCAACAGAAATGAAAACATATGCCCACACAAAAACTTGTACATGAATTTTCATAGCAGGCTTATTTGTAATAGCCCCAGACTTGAGTCGACCCAGATCACCATTATGGATGAATAGATAACCAGATTGTGGCATATCTGTATGGTGAAATATTATTCAGTAATAAAAAGTAATAAACTATGAATACATTTAACAACTCAGATAAACCTCAAAAAAAAAAAAAATCATTATGCTGAGGGGGAAAAACCAAAGAATGCCATGGGAAAGGTAGGGAGAGGTATTATAGGGAGAGATTATAAAAGGTATAAGCAAACAATCTAAGGTGATGGATATTATCTTGATTGTGGCAATAATTTCACAGTATGTTTATATTATAATGTGTATATTTTATGTATATATATAACAAAATATATTTATATTCACAGTGTTTATATTTATGTATATACCTGCGTCATACTGTATATACTTTAAATATGTATAATTTATTATATGTCAAGTACATCTCATTAAAGTTGTTTTCTAAAAACTTTTCAATTAACCTAATTGTTAAATTTAACTTTATTTTCTTAGCATTCTAGAGAACACCAAATGAATTTAATAATGCCTATTGAAAGCCTATAATGTCACAGACAATAAAATGCAGCGGATACTATCTTCTGGATTTATTTCTGTGTTTCAAACTGTATTTGAATCTTAGAGCAGATAATAGCAGCTAGTTAGTGTGTGTTAAAAAGTCATTATGTACCAGAAACTTTTCCTAAACCAACATTTTAAATCCTCACAACAAACCTATGAAGATGATACGTCCATCATCCCCATGTAATAGGCGAATAAACTTTCCCAGCATCACAGATTGTAATACGAAGACTTCAAATGCTGGCTCCAGAATTTTCAGTGTCACTCACTCCTTCCTCTTCCTCAAGTTTGCCTCAAATTTACCTCAAATTTATCTCTCCAGAAAGCTGTGGTTCATGTTTGTCTTTTAAAATAGGCTCTTTCTATAGGAGGAAAGCCTTTGCTTTTCCCCTACTGAACCTGAAAAATGTGAAACCATCTTTTGGTTATAAAGGCTAGGAGACAGTTCTCAAATATTGAGTATAGAAATGTTTCCATGCCCACAGCTGGGATGCGCTCCCTATCTGGTATATAGTACTCTGTGGGCCCTGAAGGGAGGGAGACGGACTCATCATCATTGGTTCTAGAAAGTGCATCCTAACATCTACTTTGCCAAGCTTTGTCAGGCAATGAAGAATTCAGTATGAATGGAATTTCAAGAAAATTGAAGGCTACTCTCTCAGAGTTCAGAATTTGTTGTTTCCCCATGCTTTCATAGCTAAAGACTAAGTGTGGAAAGAATCAGGATGTCTGGGTGGCTTAGTTGGTTAAGTGTCTGCCTTCAGCTTAGGTCGTGATCTCTGGGTCCTGGGATCAAGTCCCAAATCTGGCTCTCTGCTTAGCAGGGAGTCTGTTTCTCCCTCTCCCTCTCCATTTTTCTTTCACTCAAATATATAAATAAAATATTTTTAAAATAAATAAATAAATAAGGGTAGACAGAACCAGAACCCTGGTTTCTGATAAGAAAAAAGTTTAAAAAGAAAAAAATCTGAGTCATATTTAAAACAAAACATAAGTGAATTATCTCTTAGGATCCTTGCAGTAGCGGGCAAAGAGATACTCCTGAGATGTGTGTTAGACTGAGTTGGCTATGATCACAAGTACTGTCTCCCATTTGCTGCAAGAGCAGTTTTATGGTTCTGTTGTTCTACCCCTGCTGTTTTTCACATTAACTAGAAATCTGGCCTTTAGACAGTGAGCAAGATGAGGCTACCGAATTTCTCCTATGTTAGAAACAATTCATGCTTTGGTGAGTTAAGGTTAGCAAAAGCAAAGCTTTGTGTAAATTGTACATGTGAAAACCTAGATACATTGTTTTTAATTTTAGGGGTTGATTGGAAACATTTCTTAACTAATGTTCTAACAACAGTGTTTTTAAAGAATGAAATCATCAAAAAAAATAAATAAAAAGAAAAGAATGAAATCATCTTTGCTGAAAAGGACCTTAAATATTTAATTTTTCTTACTATTTGCTTAAGTTACTTATTAGTATTTCATTTTTATGACTTTAAATCACACTTCCTGGTTGTTTATTTTTAAGTATAATCATTTTGCTTACAAGTTTAGCTTCCTGGAGTCATTTAAAATAAACACAATTAAATATAAGATGGTATATAAGAGGCATGCAGAGGAAATAATTACTGTATAAAATATAGAGTACTTAATAACTGTGAAAACTAAGCTATTATAAATTATAAATGATTACTGAACAAAGTAAAAAGAAATAATTAAAATACATCTTAAAAATCCACTTTGGGAATTCTGAGAGATGCAGAAGCTATAATTAACAAATATTAATGCCAACATGCAAAATATATGGCAATTGCAAAACCAAAGTGTCATTTGAATATGCTTTGGGGTATTTTTTTTTGCCTTTATTTCTTTAATGGAGTAATAATCATGTGAAAAGAACTGTTTCTTCTGTAAATATAAATGAAAATGGAAGTCATCACTTTGTCTTGTATTTCAAGAAGTCAATTCACTGTCAACAAAGTCATGACTTCAAACATAGTATCCTGTACCCATTTAGTCTCCCTGATAAACTCAGAAAGTTACATGATGCTTATGCCAGGTGCCTAATAAAATCCCTGGGGCATTCTAGATGTCCAAATATTTTTAAAGTAACTGAATACATGGTTATAAGTAAACTTTCTTCTTTCATAAAGACATAAAATATTGAAGACATAGTGGATTTTTATGTCTTCTTTATACGTTGGATAGTTCAAGTTTTATAGTTTTGTGAAAGAATAAATTAGTTAACTAACTTAAATTTATTGCATTTCAGAAACTCGTAAAACCTATTTGTCTTGCCAGGGAGGGACTATTGCAATTTGCAATTCTGTTTTCTAGTCTTAGTAACAATTGTTCTCATTTGCATATTGAGATGGCGAGAGACAATGACAAAACTCTTGGCTTTGCAATAGAACAAGGTCTTTGAACATAAAAAATACACACACACTTAAATGTGTGCATATATGTGTACACACACACACACACACACACACACACACACACACTACTAGAAGATCCTGAGCTCTACTGGCCATATTTGTTGATGCTAGACATAAAGGATTAGAACAAGAACAGATCTCAAAGAAATAAAGATCTGTCAATTGCTTTTCTTCTTGCATGTTAGACTCTCCAAGCTTGTGATATAAATGATAACAGTTTATTTTAGGAGTGGAAAGATGGTTTAATGTTAGAAAAATTCTTTCCTTTGGCACATTTACAGATTAAAGGTAGAAAATATTTTAACGCATTCAAAGAAAACATTTGATAAAATTCAAAATCTATTTATGATTTTAAAATCTTTTAGAAAAATGGAAATGGAAGGAAATTTCCTTTTTTTTTTTTGAATGAAATTTCCTTAACCCGATAAAAGTTACCTACCACAGTAAATATCATTCTCAGTGGTGACGAATTAGGACCATTCCCTTTAAAATTAGGAGCAGGACGATTATGAACTATCATATCTTATATGGAGCATTGCACTTGAGGTGTTAGCCTGTGTGTGTGTGTGTTTAAGATTTTATGTATTTATCTGAGAGAGAGAGAGACAAAGACAGAGCATAAGCAGAGGGGAGGCGGAGGGAGAGGGAGAGGCAGATGCCCAGCCGAGCAGAGAGACTGACATCGGGCTCGATCCTGGGATCCTGAGATCGTGACCTGAGCCAAAGGCAGATGCTTAACATACTGAGCCACCCAGGTGCCCCTAGCCTGTGTGGTTTTGACATAGTTATAAATAAACAATGGAAAAGAAAAGGGAGCTGAATCAAGGACCTATACTGTATGGAAAATGCTCTTTTGATAGAACAGGTATTGTGGATGGTCTGATAATTGGATCTGGAACAATTGGTTATTCCATATAGGAAGTATTAGAGAGGGTCTCTACCTTATGGTGTTTACCAGAATTAAATCCAGATGGTTTAAGGACTTAAGTATAAAAAAATAAAACTTGGGGAGCCTGGATGGCTCAGTCCGTTAAGCATCCAACTCTTGATTTCAGTTCAGGTCATGATCTCAGGGCTGTGAGTTCCAGCTCTGACTAGGGCTCTGCACTGGGCATGGAGACTGCTTAAGATTTTCTCTCTGCACCACACCTCCCTCTCTAAAAAAAAAAAGAAAAAAGAAACTTTAAAACTACTGACTTCAGGAAAAGGGAGGCTTTCCAGGACAAGAAACACAAAGATCGATAACTTTCAGGAAAAAATTCTAAATAAATAAAGACAAACCAAGGTAGAAAGGGCAGTATACATGAACAAGAATTTCACAGAAGTGGAAACCCAAATGGCAAATAAACAAAGAAGAAGATACTCTTCTTCATCATTATCAGAGAAATGTGAAATGAGATCACAGGCATTTTACATTCAAAAGATTGACAAAAATAAAAACATCTTGTATTACCAAAGGTTGGTTAGGAAGTAGAGAAAGAGGAACACTGTAAGGGAGGATATATATTGATACAACCTCTTTGAAAAATAGTTTACATTATCATGTAAAGTTCATATATGCTATGCTATTATTTCTACTTTAGAGATGCTCAGAGCAGCACTGCCTATATCACGGGAAAATGAACAGAGAGAAACAACCCAATCACCATAGGAACAGAACATGTTTAGACAATAGAATATTATACATAAGTGAAATTAATGAGTAATAATTATGCGGTATATCCTAGATGAACCTTAGAAACATTTTTCAGAGAAAGGTAACTCACAAATGTCTACACATAAAATTATACTATTTTATGGAGCTCAAACAGCAAAATGAATGAATATATTTTTCAGGATACATTATATATGTGTGGATATGTATATACAAACACAAGTATGTGACAAAATTATTTTTAAAAAGGCAAAGAGACAATAATAATAAAAAAATAGCATGGTGGTTATTTTTGGAGATGGTACACGGAAAAGGAGACAGCTAGAGACAGTGACACATGGAATTACTAAGGAAACTAAACTAGCCATTCTCCAGGTCCCTCTGTGGACAATGATGATGCTTGGGACACAGAATAGAAGAATATCTGCAAATCATATATCTGATAAGGAATTAATATGAAGAATATATTAAAAACTCCTAAAACTCAACAACAAAAAAACAAACAACCCAAATAAAAAATAGGCAATGGATATGAATAGACATTTCTCTAAAGAAGAGATATAGATGGCCAATAGACACATGAAAAGATGTTCAACATCATTCACCATTAGGGAAATGCAAATCAAAACAACAACAATATACTACTTCACACCCATTAGAATGACTACTATCAAAAAAAAAAAAAAAAGAACAGAAAATAACTAGTGTTGGTGAGGATGGGAACCCTTGTGCATTGCTGATGACAATGTGAAATGATACCACTGCTATAGAAATAGTATAGTGATTCCTCAAAAACTTCAACACAGAATTACCATATCATCTAGAAGTTCCACTTCTGGCTATATGCTAAAAAGAGTTGAAAGTAAAGACTCGAATAGATATTTGTGCATCAATGTTCATAGCAGCATTAGTTAAAACAACCAAAGCATCATTATTCAAAATAACCCAAATACTCATCAATAAATGAGTAGATAAACAAAATGTGGTACATACGTGCAATAGAATATTATTCAACCTTGAAAAGGAAGGAAAGCTGACATGTGATACAACATGAATGAAGCTTGAAGACATTATGCTAAGTGAAATAAGCCAGACACAAAAAAGAACAAGTATTGTATGCTGCCACTGAAAGGAGGCACCAAGAATAACCAAATTTATTCAGACAGAAAATAGACTGGTGGTTAACAGGGGCTTGGGGGGGAAGAAAGGCATGGGGGCAAGGTTATGGTTTAATGGGTGTAGAGTTTCAGTTTGGGAGGTTGAAAGGTCTGAAGTTCGTTGGTGGTGATAGTTGCGCAATGTGAATGTACTTAATTCCAGTAAACTGTATACCCAAGAATTTTTAAAATGGTGAATTTTATATTGTGTTATTTTGCTAGAATAAAAAAATTGTCAGTGATAAAAGCTCCTGGGCAATTTAAATTCATAGAAGTTTTGAGAATCACTGGGTTGAAGTAAATGGCCTTTAGAATAAATTTGTCATGTGAGGTTCCTAAGAAGTAGACTTTTATCAGAAAATTTCTCTTCAAAAGTTTTTTGTTTGTGTATATATATATATACATATATACACACACACACACACACACACACACACACATTTGTGTGTGTGTATTGTACTGGTGGTGGGTAAATCACACACACACACATGCACACACACACACACACACATATAGGCAGTGTTGGATGGGTTCACAGACCCTTAAAAACACATACACAACAATGAATCTTGGAACACTACATCAAAAACTAATGGTGTATTGTATAGTGGCTAACATAACACAATAAAAAAAAAGATGAACACTTAAATATTTCCCAAGTAAAAAAAAAGAAAGAAACACATACACATGCAAACAAAGTATTGTAAGCAGTACAAAAAGGTCCTCAGAACCACACACACAGACACACACAAGCACACTTTGTAAATATGTATTTCTACATACGTACTATGTACATATGTACATAGGTACAAACTGCAGGGCACAAAGAAGTGATCCTCAGTCATCAGTGTGGGAAAAATCACACAGTACAACCTTTGCTGCATCGCCACCCTGCTTCCCCTTCCCCTCTCCCAGTCCGTGAAGGTCCGTCCTCAAAGGCATTGAAGTGAGTTGGTGGCAATAGTCACTCTGCACATGACAGGGCCATATACCTGCGTTTATATCTAGATGTGGTTCTCAAATGAGGCAGCATACTAGAATCATCTGGTGGGCTTTTAAGACTCTCAAAGCCCAGGTTGACCTTATGCCAATTGAATCCGGATTCCAAGGGGTAGTCACCTAGGCATCTAGTGATTCCACAGGAAGTCAGATTGAGAAGCAGTGAACTACCTGATTGTTTCAAATTAGCCAAGAGCCTTCTGCAAGTGGCACTTAGCTAAAGAAATTCCCAAATATGGGCTTTGGTGCCTTATTCTTAATTACCTTGAAAATGACATTAGACCCTTAATCACGACTCTGTTTTTATAACTCTCTCTTCCTAAACCCTAATATTTGTGATTCTTTGCAACACTGAAGCTGTGGGTCATGCCTTTGTACTTCTATGGGAGAAGCTAACTCAGCATAGTCTCATGAACCAGGCAAAAGCTGTGTGATTTTGTAGGACATGCACCGGACTGGGAGTAAATAGATATGGGTTCTTGCTCTGAGTCTACCATGAGCCACCTGGTAAACCCGAGCAAGTCTCCTAAGCTCCCTTGTCCTTAGTTTTCTCACTTGTGCAAGAAGAAGGTTGTGCTACAATAGTATTTCCAAATGCACTTGCCCGAGTTTCTACTGCCATTATGAAGTTTGCCGGAGCTACATTCCACCTGTTGCTTTATTTACTTAAAAGCTTTCTTAATTGGGGTACCTGGATGACTCAGTTAGTTAAACAACCAGCCCTTGATTTCGGCTCAGAGTGCTGAGATCTCAGAGTGGTGAGACGGAGTCCTACATCAGGCTCTGCATTCAGTGGGGAGTCCGAGCCTGCTAGAGATTCTTTCCCTCTTCTTCTGCCTCTCCCCCTGCTTGTGTGTTCACTCTTTCTCTCTCTCTCCCTAAAATAAATAAATATTTTTTTAAAGATTTTATTGATTTATTTGACAGAGAGAGATCAGAAGTAGGCAGAGAGGCAGGCAGAGAGAGAGGGGGAAGCAGGTTCCCCACTGAGCAGAGAGCCCAATGGGGGGCTCAATCCCAGGACCCTGAGATCACAACCCGAGCCGAAGGCAGAGGCTTTAACCCACTGAGCCACCCGAGCACCCCAATAAATAAATCTTTAAAAAAAAACTTTCTTTATATTGGTTCACTCTGCTAAAGTCTATTTTGAGTGAAATTTTGTTTCTACAAACATATGACCAATGTAACATCTCATAAATAGATGGTTATTGCAAAACAAATATTGCAAAAAAGCAGTGCCAATAAACTCTACTTAGATTCTCTTCTTCTGACAAGGGCTCTAGCATAGACCTGATTTCTCTTTATGAAAAACAGAAATGACAAATGTTGAAGAGGTGTTAAGGACATGCTAGTACAAGTGACGTTCTTTCTCTTATGAGAAGGATTAAAAGAGGATCGCAAAGGGAATCATTTTTTTTTTCACTCTGTGATCCAAAAAAGCTTAAAATAGAGTTCACGTGTCAAGCTTTGGGGAAGACTGCTCTGGGGGGTTATGAAAGTGTCTGCTCAAATCTAATATTTTATCATCTCTCTGTGGTTCAGGCCCTGGCAAAGGAAAGAGCAGAGAATGACACATTCTCTGGGGATAGGAAGGGTCTCTTCCCACTCCCACTCCATCACTGTCGCCTGCTATTACAATTCAAGCAGAGGCATCAAATTTCGTCATCTGAAGAGAGAAGGATTTGATAGCCATGCAGAAGGTACGTTAAGTCTCTTAGTGCAGAAAGCGATATTGTGAAAAGGAGAATACCATGCTGAGAAGTGGCAAATGACATATAGAATTAGACCATCTTCATGATGGTCTAGGGCCAATGCATTGTCCATTAGGCTGGCTGAGTTAACACATATTTTGTGGCTGTTAGAAGTGTCTTTTGTCTACAAATTGTTTTCTTTATTTCACACCCTACTGATTTCTCAAAGACAAGACATTAAGATCATTTCCCCAACTAAATGGGGAGAAGTTGCTATCTTACAATATTCTCCATAGATTATAAATGTAATTCACTGGTTACTAAACCTGCTTCACCCATTCAGCCCTGTGTCACAGGGCTGGGAAAAGTAAAACTCTCTCAGGTTGGTGCTGTCTCAGGTAATCCCCCTCTTACTATTCTCTACGACCTTCTGGAAAGTGCAGTCTATCTGCATGGAACAACAAGCTGCATTATTTATCAGGCACCATTGCAAGAAAATCTCATTTTTTACCCCATATAAACCACAAAATATATATTTATTTTTGCCCTAACCTTTCTTATCTATGAATACAGCTAAGAAGAGATCTGTCGTGGGAAGTGATTCAGCTTTTATTAATGACAATAAACATTGCAACTGTTCAGTTCTCTCATCTGAGGTGCTTGGATCTGGATATTGTTCAAGAAAAAAAAAAAAAAAAACTAAACCATTTGCCTTGAAAATTCTGTGGGCAGACCTGAAATTTTCAAACAAAACAAAACAAAGCAAAACAAAAAAACACAAGTTGTTTGGCATTTGCTATAAATCAAAAGGCTACACAAACAATATATTTTAGAGTTATCTATTTTAATTTAAAGCCCATTTGTACTACCAGTGATCTTTCTTCTAGAATTAAATATTGACCTCACTTTATTTTGACTCAATAGTTGTTGGGTTGTTTTTTTTTTTTTTTTTTTCTCCCTCAAATGCTGGGTATGATCTGGCTATGGTAAATCTCAAATTAAAAAGACACCAAAATTAAAGGAAAGGCATTATGAATTAATGGAAATCTTTGAAATAGGAAAGGTAATAAACAGAAAGAAAATAAAAGAGAAATATGTTATCCACAGAGGAAAAAGTCTTAGGAAAAAGGATATAATCTCTATTTTCTAAAAGGAAATCCATAAGAAAGGGATTAGTTGGAATCTCTTGGTTGGAATCACCATTTTAACTAAGTGAAAGACAAATCTCAGTTCCATTCCCTGTAACTGGTAGAGTAAGTAGTGATAATGAGGAAGTCTAGGCAGGGAACCAAGTACCCCTGCATGTAACCAGTGTTACCTTCTTTTTTCAACCCAACTTATTCAGCAGTTGTGATAACCAATTGATATAATGTGCATGGGAACATTTTATAAATTCTAAAGCATTGCTCGAATATGTGGTATGATTTATTTTATTATTATTCCCAAAATGATGTAAGTGGCCTCATCTCCAAGAATAAAAATGATTCCTTTGGTCATTTAGAGGTAGGCACTTGAGGCCTACAGACATAGATTTAGACATTAGCTTCTACTTAAGTAATAGATCACCTGTTAAATGTGACCCTGATATCTGCCTTAGATTGTACAAGAAATTGAAAAACTCTGAATCTACCCATAGCATCTAAAATAGACTAGACATCAGGACTACCAGGAGAATTAGGAGCTTAGGATCTCAGGAGCTTAGTAACCACGGAAATAAGCCACAAAAAGACCTCTAGCAGCACAGAAAGCAAGATTCAACTGTTTTAGCTCATTTTTACTAAACAAAAAATCCAAAAGCTGGAAACAAATGAGATGCCTCTTCCTCATAACCTTTAAATGAACCCAAGAGATCTGTCCCTCAAGCATCTATATCATTAGTATTCTTAGGTGTGCTAAATGACATGGCCAGTAAATTTAAAATCATCGAAGTAAATTAAAAATGTCCTCTCAGTTATAGTAACTTTGACTCAATTTCTTTTTTTTAATTTACTAATTTATTTTCAAAAATCAGTAAGCATCCCTCACATATCATTGGTATAATTTAAAAGGAATTTTTAATGAGCAATTTGTTATCTTTTGGTGCATGTAAATACCCTGCATAATTTCCAATTAGACTTGAATTTATAATGTTTACAGATGTTTGCAGAATGTAAACTAATTAGCATAATTACTCAAAGTCTCCATCAAATTCGAAATGATACCATCAAAACTTTTTGAGCCTTGATAAAATTATTCATTCCTTCCTAATTAAAAATAAAATAGATCTGTGACTTTCTGTTTCAGATAATGGGATAATGGATCATTCAGATCAGTCCTCTCCTGAAACCAATTGGTAAATAAAGATAAAATATCTATTTTAAATTTTCTTAGAAGCATTGAATATATGACAAAAGAAGGAATTACCAGGACAAAAGAAAGTAGAAAAATAGAGCACAGAGAGATAAAGATGCATAGAAGCCCTGAAGACATTTCAAATGGGGGTGGGGATTTGTAGAACATTTGTTTTGACAGTCTATGGGAGAACAGGACAGAAGCAAAGTAGAGAGAGTGATAAAAGACCTTCCCTAAAATAAACTGGAATTCTAAAACATTATTTCCCAGGATGAAGGTGAGCTAGAAGTGGAACAGACCATACGAATCACAACCAATATCTAATCACTAATCTCAAGACTTCAAATTGGTTTTTAACGTGTCCGATTCCCAGGCAAAAAAGCAAACACAAAAATTTTCTGGAGAAATTTATTGTCATTTTAAACCTCAAATTGTTTTTATAAATTATATTTAAAATCTTTCTTAAAGAGGAATAATAAGGCACAAGGGGAAATTTTGTGAGTTGAGAACCAGTGGAAACAACTGACAACAGAAAAGGACTTGATAATCTTGAGGAACTGGAATAACAAGATCCAGACTGCAAAGTAGTTATGTTGATTATGTACAAGGAAATAAAACACAAACTTCAAGATATCCTCCTGTTCATGAACATGATGTGCCTTTTTATTTGTTCAGATCTTTGATTTCTTTCATCAGCTTTGTGGTTTTCAGACTCAGTCCTAGGCACGTTTTATCAGGTTTACAACTAAGTATTTCATTTTCTTTGGCATGATTATGAATGGTATTGTGTTTTAATTTTGATTTCCGCATGTTTGTTTTTGTACAGAGAAATGCTATTGACTTTTGTGTGTTGATCTTATATCTTGCAAACTTGTTAAATTCAACTAGTCCTAGAAGTGTTTTTTTGTTGTTTTGTTTTAGATTCCTTGGAATTTTCTACATAGACAGTTATGCCATTGACAATAGGGATAGTTTTATTTCTTCTGTTTCAAACTGCATGACTTCAGTTTTTTTTTTTCTTCTTGCCTTACTGCATTGACCAGAACTTCCAGTATTATGTTGAATAAGAGTGGTGACAACAGACATCCTTGCTTTGTTCTCAATACTATAGGGAAAGCATTCATTCTGTTATCATTAAATGTGATGTTTGTTATAGGTATTTTTGTAAGTGTTCTTTATCGAGTTGATGATGTGCCCTCTGTCCCTAGATTGCTGAGGGTTTTTAACATTAATGAGTGTTGGAATTTGACAAATGTTTTCCTATGTCAAGTGAAATGATCACATGACTTTTCTTCTTTAGCTTGCTCTAATGGTGGATTATATTGATTGATTTTTGAGTATTGAACCAGTCTTAACATAAAATTCCACTTCATTATGGTGTATAATTCTTGTATGCTTTGCTGGTTGTTCTTTGCTAATATTTGTTGAGTGTTTTTACATCTAAGTTCATGAGAAATATTGGTCTCCAGTTTTCTTTTTTTGAGTGGTTTTTGTCTGATTTGGGTATCAAGATAGTAAATGCTAGCCTTTAAAATTATCTGGAAAGTGTTTCCTTCTCCTTAATTTTCTGTAAGAGATTTTTTTTTAAAAGATTTTATTTATTTATTTGACAGAGGGAGAGAGAGATCACAAGTAGGCAGAGAGGCAGGCAGAGAGGGGGAAGCAGGCTCTCCGCTGAGCAGAGAGCCCTATGCGGGGCTCGATCCCAGGACCCTGAGATCATGACCCGAGCCGAAGGCAGAGGCTTTAACCCACTGAGCCACCCAGGCACCCCTGTAAGAGATTTTTGTACATTTGATGTCAATTCTTTGTGGGACTTCCAACTAACCATTTTTGGCATTGTCTTTTTCAGTCTCCTTGATGAAGGGTGGATGTGGATTTTTAGCTCACCACAATGTCTTGCTTATGCCGGGGTTGGGACACACAGAAGCACTGACTAACCCTAACTTTACCACCAAATTCAGGAATTCAGTCTGGTAGCTGTTGGGTGGGAGTGGAGGCTCAGTTGCTGCTGGTTCCTGTTCGGATATTGAGTGTTGTCTGCTTCTTCTGGACAGGTAATGGAAAGTTAGCCACGTGCTTCCCTGTAGACATCACCAAGCAGGGAATCTGAGCACTGGCCCACTGCTGGCTCTGTGTGGGGGTAGAGTGGGTAGAACTGAGCTAGATTAACTTCCCATTTGCTTGGACCTACTGAAACCACAGGGTGTGATTTTATACAATGATATCTGGCTGGAGTAGGGAGGATATTGTCCAAAAGATTTTCTGTTCTTAAGCCATGCCTTTCCTGGTCCACTGGCTAGCAGGGAAACAGGTTTCCTTGGTGATTTTTTTGTTTATACCTGTTTGGGATTTCTCCAGTGTCCTGTTGAGGATATATGGGGATCAGTAAGGAAACCCAGGGAAATCACTACTGCATTTTTCCTCAAGTCCTGTGGTCCCCACGCATCCTTCCCTCTTCACTCTGCAGGTGAGATATTTCCTATGCTTGTTGTGCTATTTTCAGTGTTTTTTTAGTTGTGATCGGAGAACTGAGAGGAAAAGGGTCTTTTCCATCTTGGCAGAACTGAGCATTCTCCAAGACTTTTTTAAAAATTAGCTTTTCTTTTTTATAGCAGTCTTAGGTTCACAGTCAAATTAAGGAAAAGGCAGAGATTCCCATTATCTCCCCTGCCTCTCACACAGGCGTAGCCTTCCCCATTATCAACAGCCCCCACAAGAGTGCTACAGTTTGTACAATTGATGAACCTACTTGATGTATCATAATCATCCAAAGCTCAGAGTTTACATTTAGGTTCACTCTCAGTGTTGTATGTTCTTTGAGTTTGGGCCAGTATATCGTTATCATGTAGCCGCCATTGTAGTATCACACAGAATATTTTCACTACCACAAAAATCCTCTGGGCTGCACCTATTCATTCCTCCCTTCCTATGAACTCCTGGCAACACTGATCATTTTTACTCTCCCCACAGTTTTGTCTTTACTTGTATTCAAGACTTTTTTTTAGAGACTTTTTGACTTTTTTAGAGAGCGAGCACGTACACAAGTGGAGAGGTAGAGAGAGAGAATTGCAAGCAGGTTCCATGCTGAGCCTAGGGCCCCAAGATCAGGACCTAAGCCAAAACCAAGAGTCAGGTGCTTAACCCACTGTGCCACCCAGGTGCCCCACTTGTCTCCAAAACTTTAAAAGACACCCATCTATGGTCTCAAGGAGCACTACAAAATTGATACAAAGGGATTGGTTTGGTTCATCTCAAAAGTCAGTAGCATTATGTAAAACATAATATAAAACATAAAACAGCCATGGGACTCCGTGCTTATCTTCATAGCACTAGTCCAATCCATGGTGATCCTCATCCACATGGACTCGGGCTCTTCCTCCGGCTGGGGAGTCGAATGCCCAAATCTGTCATTTAATCCTTCGTTTTGGATCTCAGCAAATTTGAGTCTGTTAACCAAATTTCTCCAGACATTTAATGTTCCAAGTTCCCTGAAATGAGATGTTTTATGTCGAAAGTAAACTCACAGTCCACGTTCCCCGCAACCCCCTCGATGCAGAGAGGTTTCCAGCAAAGAGGAAGAGTGAGGGTGTGGTGGTTGATTTTCTGTTCTGCAGTGGGTCGGGCTATTTGCTAAGTTTTTCCTGCAGTACAAGCTTGGTACCCTAGTTCCACACACCAAGTTCCTGGGATGAGGCTCATCCTTGGGGGCTTCTGGGTTTGTGTGCTAGAAGCAGCAGTGCAAAGTGGCCTCTGTGTTCAGGAGCTGTCCTAGAATTTCCTGCAGGAACCAGTTCTGTCTTTTCCATTCACAGCCTCCCCAAGGCTGCGGGGCTCCTTTGCTTCTAAGTCTTATGCAAGCCCCCTTTATGTTACAGCATTTAGAAGGGAGCCTTCACCCCGGGGATCAAATCTTAGGAGTCTTCTAAAACTAGGAACTTGAGACTGGCTTCTTTTATAGCTTAACGCTTTCAAGATTCATCTAAATTGCATGTATCAATAGTTCATTCTTTTTAATTACTGAGCACATTCAATTGCACTGATGTCCTACAGTTTATTTATCCGTTCTCCATTGAAGGACATTTGGGTTGTTTGCAGTTTGAGCAATTACAAATACAGCTGCAAGGACTATTCATGTGCAGGCTTTTGTGTCAATGTAAGTTCTATTTCTCTAAGGTAAATACCTGCTCCTGGGATTGCTGGGTCATATGGTGTGCAGGAAAACTTCTCCTCACATGTTTTTCCTTTACTACTCACACAGAACACTTCACTTCAGATACTTCTGGTCACCAAATGTGTGTGGGGGCATTCCCCCACTAAATAATTCTGAGACATCGAATTAGTGTTTTGTAATTTAACCCAATTCTGAAAGGTAGCATCCAATCCCACAGGTTCAGGGCTCAGTCCCACAAGACCATCCTCCACTTCAGATGCCAATTACACACCCTGGTTATCCGTGCTGCCCACCAGTGACTATACATTAGAAATTCCCGCAACCCCTACCTTGGGTTTTATTAATTTGCTAGAGTGGCTCATAGAGCTCAACAAAAGGCATTACTTAGTGTTTATAGGTTTTTTTATTATTATTAAAGGATATGATAAAAGATACAGATATCCAGTTGAGCTGGCTAGGAAGATATGTGGGCAGGGACACAGGGCTCCCACGTCATCTCAGCATACCACTCTCCCTGCACCTCCACATGGCCAACAGCTCAGAAGCTCTCTGAACCCCATACTGTTGGGATTGTTATGGAAGATTTATCACATAGGCATGATCAATTATTAAGTCTATTTCCACCTCCTCTCTGGAGAACTAGGGGATGAGGCTGAAAGTTTCGAGCTTCTAATCATGGCTTGGTCTTTCTGGTAACCAGGACTCATCCAAGGGCCCACCCAGAGTCACCTCATTAGAACAAAAAACACTCTTATCACCCAGAAAATTCCAAGAGATTTAGGAACTTGGTGTCAAGAACTGGGATCATAGGGTCCCTGGGCAGCTCAGTCAGTTGAGCATCCGACTCTTGATTTCAGCTCAGGTCATTATCTCGTGGGTTGTGGCCTGGGATCCAGCCCCACAATGGGCTCCATGCTCAGTAGGGAGTCTGCCTGAAGATTCTCTCCCTCTGCCCCTCCTCCCACTCACTTGCTCTCTCTTTCTCTCTCTCTTTCTCAAATAAATAAATCTTAAAAAAAAAAAAAAAGAACTGGGGTTAAAAGCCAAATATTAGAACAAAAGGTCTTCCTAGTGCTCTTATCACTTAGGATATTACAAGAGTTTCAGGAGTTCTGTGCCAGGCCCAGGGAGCATATGGTTAACTATGGGACATATATGACTACAAAGAGATGGCACGAAGGAGTCCTTTGGGGTGACAGAAGTATCCTGGATTCTGACTGTAGTAGTGGTTACACATACTTGTGTTAAAATTCATAGAGCTGTAACCAAGAGCCATTTTAACTATGTTAATTAAAAAAATAAAATGAACAGATTTCCCATATTGGCATTTTCAAAGAAGCCAGGAATTTGCAGGTTTTGCCTGTCCATAAGGAAAGTTTCTGGGTAGAATGAATAAGAGCCATTGATGTCTCTGCTAATGGCTATCATAATGTTTCTAAAAGAAACTCATAGAACTGTCTTCAGAGGAGGTAAAAGGTGTACAAATCCTGGATGAATTCTGGGTAGAAGGGAAGAGAACATTAACATACCTGATGTTTATAGCGTTTTAGTTCAGTGGTTATGTTGGGGCGGTATTTGTGTCTGAGGTCCCTAATTTCTTATTAAATAGAATCATCACAGGTAGACAGAAGAAGTGCTCTTTCCTGCCATGTTTGACAAAAAAAGCAGCCTGGCAGAGCTCTACTACTTAATTTTGCAAATTTTACAAATATTCCGATAGATGCTGCATTAGTTTCCTGTGCTTGCTGTCACAAACTAGCACAAACTTACTAACAGAATTTATTCTCTCACAATTCTGGAGTCCAGAAATCCAAAATCAGTGTCACCAGGCCAAAACCAAGTCTCCAGGGGATAATCCATTCCTTGCCTCTCCCAACCTTCTTTGGTTTGTGACCATATCTCCTGGATCTCTGTTTCATGGTCACGTGGCCTTTAACTCTTTTGTCTTTGTCAAATCTGCCTTTGCCTTCCTCTTATAAAGGATTATATGTCCAGATAATCCAGGATCATTTCTCCATCTCAAATCCTTAATGTAATCTCCTCAGTAAAGCCCTTTTATGGCCATAAAGGTAACATGTCCATGCTCTGGGGATTAGGACATGGATCTCTTTCGGGTTGGGGGGGATCATTGTTTAGCATACCATAGATGCCCTGCACGAAGGAAAATGAATCAGACATACATCTTTCCCTTACTAAGGAACTTGCCTACATAACCAGGTACAATGCAGGTAATTACGAAGTACCTATGTAGCTGGTAATACAAATGATCTCACCAGACCCAGAGCCAGTGAGGCAAAGGGCATTGACAGAAGAGCCTGACAGATATGGATAAACCTGTTTACCTTAGGGAAGTCACATGGTAGCCTTTGCTGGGAAACAGGCGATAATAACAGAACCTACCTTATAGACTCCAGGTGAGGATTAAATAAAATACTTCATTTAGGGCACCAATCAATAATGAAGGCTCCCTAATCAGTAGATGTTGCCATTGTTATTCTTGTGTGCTTGCAACAGATGAATTATGGAAATTTTTTTAACACTCCTTAGACAGGAAAAGACTGGGGAATTATACATGTTCTTAAGCTCTGGGGATGGTAACCTGTATAACTGGATTTAGGCTTTTGGTAGAGAACCCCGTGCTCCTGCCATTAAATTACAACTTACTCCCTGGGGCAGAAAGTAACTGTTTGGGGGAAGCAGAGATGAAGGGCTTCTAGGTTTCCCAGGAGGCAGCATTCACTGATTCGTGGGCAAAGACAGGAGGACTTCCTAGAGGAGGTGGTTCTTAAGCAGGGCTTTTAAAATGGGAAATACTTAGAAATGCAAAAAGCAGAGGACAGGCTTTCCAAGTGGTGGAACATGACCCAGGCCACAGCCACTCAAAAAGTTGGAACACTTTCCAAAAAACCAACAGCGATGCTTTCTACTAAGGTCAGACTATCCTCACGCAGAGTGGAAGCCAGGCGGCTCAGCCCAGGAAACCAGCTTGCAAAGGTCTCTTACATACATACATTTAAGTATTTTACCAGAACCCTTCATTCCTTTGGCAGAAAATGGCATTTTATATCACATGACATCACTGAGACTGGATTTCTCAGTGTAGGACCAGGAACAAATTAGGGAAAACTTAGAAGGTACAGACGAGCATGCAAGTCTTGAGCCTGTGTGTTTTGAAAACAGGAAGTCGACTTTAAAATTCCTACCTTTCCTGGCAAAGGCACTTTTCATTACTGAGGTTGCCCTTGACCTGTACGGCCTCAGTTTTGTCAGTTTCCAACCACAGCAAAACTCCTGCATTTATTTTTCACTCCCGCCTGATTGCTATTGGTCAGATGACAATTCAAATGCAATTTCATGTCATTTTTCAATTTAACCAAAAAAGTATTGAAAGCTTCTTAGATGTCTTTTCAAAAGCCCCTAGTTAATATAGCCCTGTATCTTTTATTACATCTGAGAAAAAACTCTGCCTAGAAAAGGTCAGGGTTTTTTTTTTTCCCCTCTGTGGCTGAGCCTTGTTGTTAAAGAAAGTATCTACGTACATGACTGGAGAAAAGGGCCTGTGTACTGTGAGTTATTATCAGACTTTGAACTGTGAGTCATCGGAACATACTGACAGGGAAATCGATTATCTAAAGAAAGTGCAAAAATAATACCGTATGGGATTTTTAATAAATACATATATGAAAGAGAGAGCAAATGAAAACCATTATTTCCACAAGTGGACATGGTTTCATATGACAGTAGAACAGCAAGTCCCCTACTTTCCCTATGCATGTGGCTTTTTGAGAAAGGAGCTACATGTAAGGAGCCTCTCCTGCTCTTCTTACTGTCTTGCAATAACGCCCCTGCCCCTTAAGGCAGAGACAAGCTGTCCTCAGTGAGCTCTCATTTGAGGGTATCTGGATCCGTGCACCTCCAGGCCACATCTGTGAACTTCTGCCCTTTCCAGTACTCAGCACTCAGTATTATTGCCAGATTATCTGGGGCCTCCTTGATGCCAAGCATCTTTGGACATTCAATGTGCTGTATCTCATTTTGTTTCTCCCCTGATGCCCTGAGGTGCTGCTTTATAGGATGCAACAAACAGGATGGGGCCCAGGGAGAGGCTGGCAGGCTGTACTCTAAGGTTTGACCCATGATAGTTTTCTTTCCTTTATTCACTGTGGTAAACATCCCTTCAAAAGTCAGGTTCACTTCGCTTTCATCCAGATGGTTTTACTAATTATTCATGATGTTCATAAATTGACTCCTCTTGGCAAATTTTGAATGAAATTTCTGTCACTACAGAAGAGAAAAAAGAAATCTGATAAACAAGCCACGCATCGCTACCAACTCACTGTGTGACCCGGGGAGCCATTCAACCTCTCTGGGCATTGAATTTCCAGGGATATCTAATTAGATGATCTCTGATCACCTGCTTCCTGTTCTAATGAGCTGGTTCCAAATATCATGAAAGCAAACATCCTATGCCTCCATCAAACAGTTTTAAGATGATTACCTTTGTTACCAGATACCAGAGGAAATAGCAATATCCCCTTTACGGACCAAGGACCACAGATAAAGGTCAGCAGTAAGGCTGTAGGTGAGCTGGCCTTTGCTCCTGTCCAGTCTTTTCTGTCTCCAGGCTTCAGCACATGGGGCCACTTGCAGGCTCCAAGCAGGCCCAGCTGTCATTCCCCCTCAGCCTCACCCACCATTGCTCTTGGCCTGGAAGCCCCCCAGCTCGCTTTCCTCTGCACTCAGCTAGTCGTTCCTGGTGTTTCAGGATTAATTCAGCCATCCTTCCTCTGTCTTCCCCTACCCCCAACCCAGAGCAGGTGACCCCATTATGGATCTCTCCTATGCAATCTCTAATGAATTACAATTGAGCCCTTACCTACCCCAGAAGTTCTTGAGAATAGCGACTGGATCTCATTCCTCCTCATGGGAATGGCAATGCCCAACACATCGCCTGGCTTACTGTCACCATTCCCCAAATGGATGAACAGATGAGTGAATAAACCACTAGCACGCTACCACACTCCTGACCACTCCTCTGTCCAGACACCATCATTCTTGGACAAACCCCCTCATCACTCTTCATTGTGGAAAAACTTCCAGAAAACATCTCCTCAAACAAAACAACAACTCTATGCCCAAAGGCTGCTCCTAATAGGGCTAGTTTCCCTTACATAATTCTCGCTCTGAGAATTGTGTATCTGAGAATATGTGTTATCTGAGACAGTACATCTCACTCTAGGAAGGGTCAGGAATTTTCTGGCATCTAGAGCTCTATGGCTTGAGCCTCTGAAAGCATCTCTAATTTCAGGAATGGAAACATGCCAACCTAGAAAAAACAATCTGCTACTAAATCATAGGCACGCTGGCTTTTTGCAACAGTTACTCACCCCTGTAGAGGGCAGCCTGCATGGGTGGCAAAGGAAAAACTAGTTACACAACGAGATGACTGCTGGCTTAGCCACTCCTTTACTGTCCTCTGAAATTCAGTGATACATTCACTCATTGTCTCTGATGCCACATTGGTGACAATGAGAGAGCATTATTCTAGGGATTCAGATACAGCAGGGAACAAAACAGAAGAAACTTCTGTCTTCATGGCATTTATATTCTAGTGAGCAAAAAACAGACATTGAACAAAATAAATGAGCAGAGCATGTAGTATAGTGGATAGATAAAATGCATGGGAGAAAATGAAGTGGGGGCGGCATTCAGGGAAGGCCTCACGGAGTAGCTAACACCGCAGTAGGAGCCTAAAGTTGCTGAGGGAGAGAGCCAAGAGGTTGTCTGGGAAGAGGCATCTGGCAGAGGGAGAAGCAATGCAGAGGCCCTGAGACAGAGCACGCCTAGAACATTCGTGGGATGGCAGGAGGGCCCAGAGTGGCTGGAGAGGAATTTGGGATGGGGAGATGAGTAAATGAAGAGGCAGAAAGTTGGCAGTGGGAGGCTAGATTACACAAACCTTTAGGACAAGGCAGAGACTTAGCTATTCTTTTAAATGAAACGGGGAGCTACTGGAAAATTTTAAGCAATGGAGAGTTGATTTGCATTTTAATAAGTTTATTGGAACTTCAGTATTAACAATAGACGGAAGACAAGGAAGGAGAGTGGAAAGCCCATTTCAAGGTTTCTGGAATAATCTAATGAGAGAAAGCTGTGGGGGCAGGGTGGGAGCAGTGGAGGTGTTGGGATGTGGTTAGATTCTGGATCTGGCGTGAAGGTAGAAGGGACAGAATTTGTAGGTAAATTGGATATGGGATGGGAAGGAAGGAAGGAGTTAAAGTTTATTCCAAACTTGTGGGCCTGAGCAAGATGAGTCCCTCTTAACTGAGATGCAAACTGTTGCAGGAGAGGCAGGTGGCTGGGGGGAAGTGACAGGGCAGAGGACAGAAATCAGGAAATAGAATGTGGACACAAATCTGAGATGCTTACTAGACAATCGAGGAAGCAACCAAATAGACAGCGATTCTGGAACATATAGTCTTCCCCTGTCTCACCACCCAAAGATCCCCGTCTTAAGTGGCTGGCTGGGTTGGACCAATGCCCTTGTGATGGGTGAGGCTCAGCAGGGCAGGCAGCAGGTGCACGGACATTTTCACAGTGACTTTTGACTTCCAGTATTGATACTTGATCAAGTTCCAAACCCTTGGCCTTGAAAGGACTAACCTAAACTTTGTTGAGGTTAAAATATCTGGAAAAGCAGCATTTGGATATTACAGAGAAAGAGCCTTAACAGCTTGAATGTGAACCGAGGTGCACAAGTACCATCACAGGGGGGTTTAACACTTGCTGGGGATCAGATGGGGAGAAGTGCTCACTCGATCTCAGGACTCTGAGCAGGGCAGGGTCCTGCAGAAACACTAGGCATGATCTGTTGGTCAGCTTGCTGTGCTCTGAGTTGTAATTTTAAGAAGCTTTGAAATGTAGTTGATTTTTTTTAACCCTGTTTTGTTGTTGTTTTGCTTCCTGCTTTGAGAATTATAGGTTTTTTTTTTTAGTAGACCTTTTTTATTTTATTCTTTCTCCTTCCTTCCTTCCTCCCTATTTCTTTCTTTCTTTCTTTCTTTCTTTCTTTCTTTCTTTCTTTCTTTCTTTCTTTCTTTCTTTCTTTCTTTCTTTCTTTCTTATTTCTTTCTTTCCTTTCTTTCCTTTCTTTCTTTCTTCCTTTCCTTTCTCTCTTTCTTTTTCCCTTCCTTTCCTTTCCTTTCCTTTCCTTTCCTTTCCTTTCCTTTCCTTTCCCCTTCCTTCCTTCCTTCCTTCCTTCCTTCCTTCCTTCCTTCCTTTCTTTTCTTTCTTTCTTCCCCTTTAGGGAGAGACCACACCTATGCAGGCGAGAGGGGGGAGATAGGAGGGGCAGAGGCAGAGGGAGAGAGAGAATCCTAATCAGGCTCCTTGCCCAGTACAGAGCCCAACACAGGGCTCCATCTCACAACCTTAAGGTCATGACCTGAGATCATGAGCCGAAATCAAGAGTCCGATGTTTAACTGACTGAGCCACTTGGTGCCCTGAAAATTGCACGTTCATTTCAAGACAACATGAGTCAAATTAGCCCCTAATTTCATTGATAGGTTATGAACATACACATCACATTTTCCATTAACTTAACACTGGGTGGCTGGCTCTGGGAGAGCAGAGGAAGTTAATGTGATGATACTAGGAGGGGAAAGAGGAAGCCTGTGTGGTCAAGCAATTATCATCATTGTCCCTGCCTTGATATATGACTATTTCAAGAAAAGAAGAAAGTACTGACTTCTCTGTTTGGTGAGTAGTTTCCCATCTTAACTTCTGGTCTACTTTTTCATTTTAAATAAATGTTCAATTCATTCCTTAAAGTTTTGTCATTTTTATTCTTTTTCTTAAAGACACCCCCATATCTGCCCCCAGTGACCTTTTGGAAACATCGTGTCAATGTGGTAGCTGATTAATGATGTTAAAAGATATTTTCAAGATTTTTGTGGTACATCGTCATCCTCATCCATTCATTTAACATTCTGGGGTTTTCTTCTTCCTTTTTTAGTTGGAAATTCCTTTTAGAAGATGTATTAGTTTTCTATTATTGGCATAACAAATTAGCACAAAATTAGTGGCTTTAAACAATACAAACTCATTATTGTGTCTTGTTCTGTAGCTCAGAAATCTGAATGGAGTCTCCTTGGGCTAAAATCAAGCCTTCAAGCAGGACTCCTAAAATCCAGCAGGGCTGTGTTACTTTAAGGAGCCTCTAGGGGAGAATCCATTTTCTCATTGTTATGGGTTGAATTGTGTCTGCCTCCATGACACAAAACAAATAGATAAATAAAAATGGTATGTTGAGGTCCTACCTCCAGTACCGCAGAATGTGACCCTATTTGGGAATAAAATCTTAGCAGACGATGATCAAGTTAAGATGAAGTTGTTGGATCGACCCTAATCCAATATGCCTGTGTCCTTATAAAAAGGAGAAATATGGACATGGACACACACAAAGAGAAGGCCATGTGGGGACTGGAGGTACTCAGCCACAAGCCAGGCAGCTCTCAGAAGCTGAGAGACAGAACTGGAACAGACCCTTCCCTGGCACCTTCAGAGGGAGCATGGCCCTGCCTACATCTTTATCTCAGTCTTCTGGCCTCCAGAGCTGTGAGAGAATAAATTTCTGTCATGTAAGCCATCCGATTACATGGATGTTACAGCAGCCCTAGCAAACTAATACGTTTATCTTTCCTGGCTCTGGAGGCTGTCTGCACTGTCTGAAGGCTTGTACACTTCCCTCCATGTTCAAAGCCAGACACATTGCATCTCTCTGGACCTTCTTCCATAGTCACATCTCCCTCTGCCCGCAGCCAAGAAAGGTCTCTAATTTTTAAGATGCATACCATTGTGTTGGGCCCATCTGGATAATACAGGATAATTTCCTTAGAATCCTTAAATTAATCCCACCTGCACAGTCCCTTTTGTCACTTAAGGCAACAAAATGGGACGTATGAGGAATTAGGGCATGGGTCTCTGTGTGTGCAGGTGGGACATTATTCTGCTTACATAAAGAATATCAGTTTTTAAAGTGGTATATGAAATAGGTGAAAACGTACTTTTCTCTGCAGGAGTCTGCTGAAAGTGGAAGTCGGGCGTTGGGGAATGGGTGAGTGTGGTGTTGATTAATAGGAGGAGCATTAGGAGACATGGCCTGGGAAGGGCAGGTCTGGGCAGAAGCCCTGTGACAGGAGCAAGTAAACAGTGCAATGGAGGACTGCAATGTTAAGCTCAGAGTAAGAACCCTGGTTCAGTCCTGCCCTACATCCTCTCTACACCTCTGTTGTTTTTTTTGTAATCAAGGGTCACCTACTCTGCAGAGCTTCAGCATGAAGCACATGAGATCATAAGGAATGGACATTTATGAGGTATGTCTTATGTGGAGACATACTCAATACTCAATACTCATGCTCAATAAACTATAAAGCTCTCTACCAATGATAGTATTATTGCTCTCTGATCTCCAGGGAAAATGGGGGCAACAAAGGACAGGAGAGATACTCAGGAATGTGCAAACTTTTCTTTTCACAAGTTTGCTTAGAACTAGTTATGGCAAAAAAAAAAAAAAAAGAACTAGTTATGGCACTGATATCTGTTCTAGGGAAAAAGGGGGAAGAGAAAGTGAATTAAAACCTACTAAAATCCAGGGTGCCTGTGTGGCTCAGTCAGTTAAGCATTTGCCTTAGGCTCAGGTCATGATCTCAGGGTCCTGGGATTGCGCCCCATGTCAGGCTCCCCACTCATCGAGGAATCTATGTCTAAGTCTCCCTCTCCCTCTGTCCCTCCCCCCAACTCATGCACACACCTGCACGTGTGCTCTTTCTCTCTCAAATAAATAAAAAATCATAAAAGAAAAAAAAAAACCTACTGAAATCCACCATGGGTCAGACCCTCTGGGGAGAACTTTTTCCCTACTTTCACATCTACTCTTCACACTAGCCAACTAGTGAGGAAAGAAGGAAGTTAGACCTAGAGCATGCAGCTCTGGCTTCCTGCCCAGCCCATCTGACTCCCAAACCCTCTGCACCTCACTACATGGATAACCCAGGATAATTTTCTCATCTCAGGGTCAAAAGCAAAGCTAGAAGAGAAGGACCAAAAGAACTTCCTTGTCTTATTAAAAGATGACTATGAGCTCATTAAAAGGGAACCAGGGGTGTTTACTGCAATGCTCATTATTGGATCATGAGTACTTTGAAGATAGAGCATAATGCCATTTAAATGACAAATCCTCATATTCAGTATTTTCACAGTGTTCCTACAAGATTAGAGTTCCCAATCTTTTCAGATAACACAACTTCCCACAACAGAAAAAACATTATCTGAAACATTTGCTCAAACCAAAATGACTTTCAAGGGCAATGTAGATATTCTTCTGATGAACACATATTTTTTTCCCTCTTTCTTTCATAATTAAAAGGAAAGTTTTAAGCTTGGGCAAGAACCGGCAGTGGAAATGTACCTAATTAAAATTCTATTGGGCCAATTCCATTTTCTCTGTTGCAAAACAAAGTATTAAATGCAAGTGCAAACAATACATCTTCCTGGTGATGTTGTTATATCTTTTCTTTCTTTAAAATTAAGGTGATTATTTGCTTATGAAGCAATTTGTTTTTGTGGTTGATCAACCATGGTCTTGATAGCTTTGGAACCCAAACCATTTAATAACATTTGCAAAGGCTTATTCATTTCAGCTGAGACACTTTTATTCTCAATTACATATTTTTCCTGAATTATTCTGTTCTCTAATATATTTGGATGTCTCCAGTAAGTAATTTCTTCTTAACTCCTCTGGTTGCATTGTTTGTGTTCTGAATGGCACTCCAAACAAGCTCTCCCTCTTCTCTTCATTTCATTACCCACCTCTTTCCACTCCCTTTCACACACATTCTTGCCACACGCCCCTCTAAAATCACTTTTGGATGCACGATGTTACTCTGTCTCTCTCTTCAGAGTGCTCCCTCTAGGTCACTCATTTTGGTGAGCCTCTTCTTAAAAAAGATAGTGTCGTCTGTCACTCCCTACATGCCATCCCCAACTTGCCATCTGAAAGTTTCTTTAACCCCACACCTACTTCTTCCCTCCCACCACTGCCATAATTTCTCACCCAAAAAAGTGCAATAGCCTTCTCATCCATCTTCCTTTTTTACATTATGATCTTCCCAAATTTATCCCCACACAGTTCCCTGAGTTACTGTCTATAGCAGAAATCTGGCCACTATCATTCAGCTGTCTACCCATCTCTCATAGAGTAATTTTTTTAACTGTTTGGAACCTCGATGGATCCTGTGCAGGAATCTCTTGGGATAGGGAAAAATCAGGTTTTGAGGGTGGCAGGTGGGGGCTGCTGATGTCCCAGGTCTCCACGACATTTGGCCCTTTTCCTTCTTTAACTTAAAAAATCCTTTTTTTTTTTGTTTTTGTTTTGTCTTGTTTTGTGATGTTGATCTAAGGTTCCACTAAGAGAATTGGTTACAAGGGTTATAACACAGGCTAAAGCACCTACCCTCAGTGGCCACTTTCTGACTCATTCACCAATGCTCACTGGTAACACTCATGAAACAGGTGATGTTTCCCTGTGTGTACTCTGCTGTTTGGTGCCTCTTGCCTTTGTTCATGCTGTTCCCTAGATCTCTGCCCTTCCCTCTACTTCTCAATCTTTTTGCAACCACCAGTCAGGTGTATCCCTTCCAGGGAGACTTACCAATAATCTTAAACTGTATAAATATATTGGTGTTTGATTCTCTGGGTCTTGGTGGCATGCTTTGTAATTTTTGATTAGATGCTGGACGTTATGTATTAAAATTTGTAAATGTTCTGAATGTGTTTTATTCCCTCTGTAATAGGCAAGGTTGGTTTCATAATGTAGACAGAAAGAAAGCAGATTATTGAGTTTTAGGTTTGTTAAGTTTCATCTATTTCTGCTGTCTTTCTGTGATTTCAACTGAGAGCCTGAGGTGTTTACCAGGGTTGTTCCATGTTGATAGACTTTAAACTGTACCTCTGTTTTCCCAGCACCTTGCAGCTGGTAAAATATCTGCTCAATACTTTATTGTCTCAATTTTTACCTTCTGTGGGATTTCTTGAATTTTTAAACTGAGCAGGTGAGGAGTTGGCACATACCTTTATGGGAGATAGCACTCAGGTCTTGGGGCTCACTTTCATGGGGAACCCTCCTTTCCTTGATTTGGCTTCTCTGACAACCCTGGATCCAACCTCTTTCTCCTCAACCTAGGAGGATTGCAAATTGCTGCGGGCATTCTTCCACCACACCGTGAATTAACAAGGACACTCAGGAAGAAACTGGGATGCATAGAACTCACTTCATCATGTTTGTCTTCTCCCAGGGACCATAGCATTTTGAGTCCTGCCTGCCTTGATTGCTCTCAATGTTTTTTAACAGCAATCATAATTTTATGTATTCTGTATAGTTTTTATAGTTGTTTTCTATACGAAAGCTATCCAGTACAAGCTACTTCATCATAATCAGAGCAGGCAGTGTATATGTATAGTGTTGGCATGCATATCACTTAATATGTTAATTCATACTACCATATAAGTTGATATCTACTGTACATATCATATTACTCCTGGCTATAGGCATAAAACCTGCCATTTGAGTATATAAACAAAAACTTGAGAAAAAAATAGAAGCCTAATTGCTAGAACTAGAAGTCAGTGAGTTCAAGGATTTTTAAAATTCCCCCTCACATAGAATAAGACTGGTCTCAATGCAATGTTAGGACTAAGCCACTGAGCAGAAGACAAACTGTCCCAGATATCTGAATTGATGCCAGACTAATACACATACACACACACACACACACACACACACACACACCACCACCACCACCACCACCACAACCACCTCTTGTCACTTCTTCAAGGTGGTAGAAATTCTAATTTGTTTAGCACATTTTCATAGTTTATTTGGCCCATACTTTCCTTCTTTTATTTTTTACAATGAATATTTTTCAAACTTCCCATTTCCTTTTTACATTGTGCAAAATAAACTTTATATACTATTTTGGAAAAACTCTAAATGCTGAGGAAAATTAAAATAAATTGTATTTCTATGCTCTTCACTTTGTAAATCTTCACTATACATCATTTAGGTATATTATCTTATCCTGACAGCATTATGTCTTTATAAACGCAAGTTGGTTATCATCCAGAGTCTCACATTACACTATTAAAACTGGTTTACTTTCCATGATCCCTCTAGAATTTACTAAGCCTCTCAAATTTTACCATAATTTGTGGCTAAGAAATAAGGAAAGATACCAAAAAGGTCAATCGAAGCTCAAACCATGAAGACTAGAGCCCTAGACATATTTCTATTATGGAAGAGAATGATTAATGAAACATACCACCAAAAAAAAAAAAAGAAAGAAAGAAAGAAAGAAAAGAAAAAGAAAAAGCCACATGACACTAATATCTTGCATGATTTCTGTCTGACGCACAATTGTTAAATTTCTTGCTGAAGTGAAAAAACTCCCTATCATTGTTCAAGATAAAGAGGCCACCATTTAATTACTGTATATGTTCTTTTTTTCAATAATTTATCTACTTTATCTTGCAAATAAGATTGAGTCATAGTTGTTATTTGTTGTTGATTTTGTCCTAAGAGAAAAAAAGGATGGAGAAGGATAAGGGTTTAGATAATGATACAAAGGTTAGAAGTTTAGGGGCGTCTGGGTGGCTCAGTGGGTTAAAGCCTCTGCCTTCGGCTCAGGTCATGATCTCAGGGTCCTGGGATCGAGCCCCACATCGGGCTCTCTGCTCAGTGGGGGACCTGCTTCCCCCTCTCTCTCTCTGCCTGCCTCTCTGCCTACTTGTGATCTCTCTCTCTGTCAAATAAATAAATAAATAAATCTTTCAAAGGTTAGAAGTTTAACTGTAATGAATTTTTATCATAATTATCCAACACACAATATAAACTGCAAAATTAGCAGCTTACCTGGGGGGAGGGCAAATATGAAGATTAAAATGTATTTCATGTGCAAATGAGAGAAACTCTCAAACAAAGAACATCATTGGAGTGACCAAGTTATGTTCTCTATAATTTAAGTCAAAAGTTGTTTAAGAAAGAAATGTAAGCAATTTTATATTCTCATTTCTTAGATGCCCTGGTCTCTTGCAACAAGCCCAACAAACATGTTAGAGTGGAAGTCTTTTTTTTTTTCTTAAGGTTTTATTTTTTATTTGAGAGAGAGAGCGAGCACAACCAGACAGAGTGGCGAGAGGGAGAGGGAGAAACAGACTCCCAGCTGAGCAGGGAGCCCAACACAGGGCTCAATCCCAGGACCTTGGGATCATGACCTGAACTGAAAGTAGATGCTTAACTGACTGAACTACTCAGGCGCCTTGGAAGTTTGTGTTTTTCTTTTTTTTTCAGTTTGTTTGTTTTTTTTTTTTTTGTAAATAAACTTGAAGATGTAGTCTGTCAGCAGTAGACAGTGCTCATTTAAAGAGAGAGAACATGTGGCACCTGGGTGGCTCAGTCGTTTAAGCATCTGCCTTCAGCTCAGGTCATGACCCCAGAGTCCTGGGATAGAGCCCTACCTAGGTCGGGCTCCCTGCTCAGAGGGGAATCTGCTCCTCCCTCTGTCCCCCACCTTGCTCTTGTGCTCTCTCTCACTCTCTCTAAAATAAATAAATAAAATATTTTTAAAAATATTAATAAATTATAAAATAGAGAACTGGGAAAAATTAATTATGACAATTGTTTATTGTATATTTGCTTTCATATTACTTGTGCATTTCTAAAATTATCACTGCATCTGGCTCTTCTTTGCCATGTCAAATGTGCTGGGGGCACTCTGGCATCCATTGCCTTCCTCTTCCAGGCACATTTCCTGGCCTCAGAGATAATGAGCATCTTCTTTTCCCACCTGGTGTCCTAGTAAAACAAACCTATTCTCCACCCCAAAATGGACTCTTGCCCATCTTCCCAAATTGTGTAGAATAGGAAAACTCACCTAGGCCCTAGTGACTATGGTTTTTCTTCTGAGTATTCTTTAAATTAGGTAGTTTGCTTTTTCAAAAAGATTTTGGGAGAATGCGTTTTGCATAAAATTTGCCTTAATTTCCAAATGAAGTAACAAAATTTTAAAATGTGAAACTGTTCTATTGAAGGAAATAAGGCACGGAACAGGGATTTTACTAAAAAACAACTTTGGCAGGAAAGAACATCTAGCATTCTGGAGCATATAACACAGTACTTTAGCACATAAGAACCCCCAATAGTCTGAAGTTTAAGGGGACTGAAGTCAGAGCAAGCTCAGTGTGTGATGCCCGGGGTGGTGTGTGGAAGCTCGGCAACACAAGGCTACTGGGGACTGTCATAACTTCGCTGGAAGAATGTGTCTATGAACCCTCATAGTAGCAATATAATGTATTTAGTGCAAACCTTTTCGATATTTTTTAAAGAAGATTTTATGTATGTTTGATAGTTTAACTTCCAGAAGAAATACACAATTATTATCACCATCTGGTGTAGAATCAAAGAAAATTCACTTAACCTAGCAACGTGCAGGTTCTTTTTTTTTTTTTTCTTTTCTTTTTTTTTTTTTTAGAGGGAGAAAGAGTCGGTGGGGGAGCAGGGGGCAGGAGGGGCCAAGGGAAAGAGAATCATAAGCAGACTCCATGCTCGTGCAGAGACCGAGGCAGGGCTCGATCCTACAAACCTGAGATCATGACCTGATCCAAAATCAAGAGTCAGACACTCAACTGACTGAGCTACCCTGGTACCCCAGCGGGGTGCCGATCCTGAGGATCGTGGGATGCTGCTAAGCTAATGGTGGTCTTTTTTTTTTTTTTAATTTTTTATTATTTTTTTTTATTTTTTAATTAACACATAATGTATTATTTGCCCCAGGGTACATGTCTGTGGATCCTCAGGCTTACACATTTCACAGCACTTACCATAGCACATACCTT
>CM052900.1:62761227-62776367 GCA_028534135.1 Potos flavus | reverse complement strand
CAGAGAGATTCAAATCGAAACCACACTGAGATACCACCTCACACCAGTTAGAATGGCCAAAATCAACAAGACAGTAAACAACAAATGTTGGAGAGGATGTGGAGAAAGGGGAACCCTCTTCCACTGTTGGTGGGAATGCAAGTCGGTGCAGCCACTTTGGAAAACAGTGTGGAGATTCCTCAAGAAATTAAAAATAGAGCTACCCTATGGCCCTGCAATTGCACTACTGGGTATTTACCCCAAAGATGCAGATGCAGTACAAAGAAGGGCCACATGTACCCCAATGTTCATAGCAGCAATGGCCATAATCGACAAACTGTGGAAAGAGCCAAGATGCCCTTCAACAGATAAATGGATCAAGAAGATATGGTCCGTATATACAATGGAATATTATGCCTCCATTAGAAAGGATGAATACCCAACTTTTGTTTTAACATGGACAGGACTGGAAGAGATTATGCTGAGCAAAATAAGTCAAGCGGAGAGAGTCAATTATCATATGGTCTCACTTATGTGTGGAGCATAAGGAAAAACATGGAGGACATTGTGAGAGGGAAGGGAGGGGTGAATTGGAGGAAATCGGAGGGGCGAAGAAACCATGAGAGACTGTGAACTCAGAGCAACAGACTGAGGGTTTTGGAGGGGAGGGGGATGGGGGGATGGGCAAGCCTGGTGGTGGGTATTGAGGAGGGCACGTATTGCATGGAGCACTGGGTGTGGTACATAAACAATGAATCTTGTAACACTGAAAAAATAAAAGTATTTGGGGAAAAAAAAAACAATCCTATCTATGTAATGGAACCTTCATAAAAACTCTACTGAAGGGGTTCAGAGACCTTACTGAGGTTGAACAAGAATGCATCTATGTGCTGGGAGGTTGGCACACCTCAAATCTTCTCTGGAACAGAAGCTCCTCTGTTCACTTGGGACTCTTCCAGATCTTGCGAGATATATCTCTTCATCTGGCTTTTCATTTGTATGCTTTAAAATATTTTCTGTAATAAGTCAGTAACAGTAAGTAACCTGTTAACCTGTGTTCTGTGAATCATTCTAGCAAACAATTGAACCCAAGAAGAGGTCATGGGCAGCTCTGATTTATAGCTGGCAGTCAGAAATACAGATAACAACTTGGGACTTGTAATTAGCATCTGAAGTCAATGGCAGTCTTGTGATATTGAGCCCTCTTAACCCAGCCATTTATGCCACCTCCAGGTAGTCACTGTCGTAATTGAACTGTAGGGTACCCAGTTGATGTCCATAGAGAATTGGAGGCTTGTTTGGGATGGAAACCCTCACATTAGTGCCAAAAGTTGTGAATGTAGAGAAATCGTGTTTTGCATTAGTGTGCTTTTTGTTTATGACATTTCACAGTAAATTTTAAGTGCCCTTTAAAGGCATAGTACTTATTGATTTTATTATAGAGCAAAATCTTGACAGTTGGCTATATTTACAGCTAATGTAATTAATGACCTGAGAATATTTTTGGACAGTCTCAAGTGTGCTATGGAACTTTGCCCTAGAACTTGAGCTCCTTCTTATTCATTGACTGTGTCCATGTGATCTTAAGAGCTCTCATCACTGCTGTGAAGTATTTACCTTGCATGAGGTCAACATATAAGCTATTGTTGAGTTGATAGCATCTTGGACTAGTACTGCTTAAATTCCCTCTAGTAGTGTGTCTTAGAATCTAGGACAAGGGGCACCTGGCTGGTGCAGTTGGTTAAGCATCCGACTCTTGATTTCAGCTCAGGTCATGATCTCAGGGCCCTGAGACTGAGCCCTGCATTGGGCTCTGTGCTTAGCGGGCAGTCTGCCTGAGATTCTCTCATTTTCCCTCTGCCCCTCCCCCATTCATGCTCTCTTTCTCTCTCTCTCTCTTTCTAAAATAAATGAATACAATCTTAAAAAAAAAAAAAAAAAAAAAGAATCTAGGACCAGGCTAATGGAAAGGAAAGTGGAGCAAACTTCAGGGCATGAGGCCTTGGAATCATAGGGGGTGGGTAAGATGATTACCATATATATGACAGTGAGCTGCAAATATTTGAAGTCAGTTACATGAAACAGTTAAGAGATTTCTTCTTCATCGCTCCTGAGAAGGCCTTTGCCCACTTGAGGGAAGCAAACTTTAGCTCATCATGAGAAAGAATTTTGCAATAATTTGAATTATTCAACTAAAACTGAAAACGAGGTGACAAGCTCACTAACAGATATGTTACATTCCTGCTGACAGTCCCACTACCCCTATTTTTCAACCAGACCCTTAAAATTACTATCAATTATTCTAGAGACTAGGACATAGAAAAGCAGAGTCCTTTTTGTTTGTTGTCATTGTAGTCCCCTAAATGACCATAGGTACTATGAATTAAACAGAGCTAGTGAAAATGAGTTGAGTTTGACCTGAGATGCTGATCTGCTTTGCTCAAGGAAACAATATCAATTATTCCCCTTTTTATGAAAATGTTTATCCTTGGCTTATATCAGTTTGATTCTCTGTTCCAGTATCTCTGTTATATGTCTGTTTTCTGATCACAATCTGGGAGCAATACTGAAGATTTATTCAGAACTGTGTCTACTCCAGCAACAGAGTTAGAGAAAGTGGATTAGGAACTGCTGGAAAGACAGATACTGCAGAGGTCAGACAAAAAGCAAATGCAGCTCTTGAGGAAAGAATGGTAATTTCCAAAAGTCATGCCATTTCAAATGTTAATATGACAAGTAATGCATATGGACTACTTTACCAGCTCAGGGTACAAAGATGCCATTTCCTCTTACTGTTACAGGATTTTTGTCCACTTAGTACCCACGGTTCTTGGTCACATTGCTTCAAAGAATGAAGAGGTAGACCAGATGAAGAGTGATGGGCAGCAAAGTTGACTGAGAAAGAGTATAACGCTCCTGGCGGGGGCGGGGGGGGGGCAAGTGGGTTGCCCTTGGAGTTTCTAAATTTAGGGGGTTTTATGAGCTCTTTTGCAGAACTTTCTTAAGCAACCAAGGTGGGCTGAGTCATGCCAATCCGGGCTTTGGTCACATATCTGTCTACCTATTAGGCTCATGTCCATGAGCTGATGATCCTTTTTTTGCTGACATCTGGGGGCTTAGGTCTAACTGCTCCTTGCCCGTGATAGTGACAAATGTTTTTGTGGTTAATTGTCTTATTTTAGGACATTTTGGTGAAGTCGTTTCTGCAAAGGCTGCAAAGCAGAATGTTAGTGGGGTCCTGTCTAAGCTGCAAAACAGGATGTCAGTGCTATTTTATCTTAGCTGTCCTGACTCCATATTTTCTTGGTGGGGACCTTGGCCCTGACTACCTAACTGTCCAACTAAATCCTAACATTACTTCCTCAGGTTATTGTTCAAATCCCTTGAATTGTTAGTGGAAAACATAGTCTTTCTTGAGGCCTTTCCTAATACCACACTCAAACTGTCAAAAACAAACAAAAAACAAGCCCTGGGAGTTGACAACTGGTCTGTTGGAGGTGAGGAGGGACAGAAACAATCCTGTCTCTAAATTCAAGTTTCTGATTCTCTGCTGCTTCTTACTGCCATAGGGTATCGTGTGGTCTTGCAAAAATGTATCCCCCTGCCTTGTTGCTCTATGTAGTTGTCAATGGTGACTCACACGTGGATCTTTGTCTACATAGGTGCCTAGCATCGGTTCTCCAAGTGACAATACCGTGCCAGGGTAGTTAGACCTCCAGGAATGTGAGACTCAGTCTTACGCTATTCTGAAACCAGCCCTCACATCAAATTCATAAGGCCCTGACCCTAAATCAGGATCTTCAGCTCAATTGCCCTCTGCCATTTTAAGCATGTGGCCCTAGGTGCCTGGGTGGCTCAGTTGGTTAAGCACCAGACTCTTGATTTCGGCTCAAGTCATGAACTCAGTGTCATGAGATCAAGCCCCACATCGGGATCTGTGCTAAGCATGGAGCCTACTTAGGATTCCCTCTCTTCTTCTCCCTCTGCCCCTCTCCCCAGCTCTTGTGGGTCTACTTGCTCACTCGCATGCTCGCTCTCTCTCTCAAACAAAACAATAACGAAAAAAGCATGCGGCCCTCTGGCCACATAGTGTCTATTCCTACAGGGCCTCCCTGATGAACCTGATAGGTCCCCTGACTTTGAATCTCAGGAAGCATCAGTGAGACCCTTTCAGAAAGCACTTCTTCCTCTTCGTATTAAGTGGAAATTTATCATCTAGCACATCTCCTTCTAAATCGCCAAAGGGTTCCATTTTATCTTTCCCCAGGTCCAGGAAGCATCTTCACTCTATAGTTCCATATTCCAGGAGTCCCCCTAAAGCAATTCCTCAAGAAACAAAGATGTCATCCTCAATACAGCATTCAGACCCTGTCTCTCCTGGAAAATAAATGGTCCAGTTGCCCCACTTAGGATCCATTCTGTTTTAGGCACAAAGTTAAATGTGGCTATAACCCAAATGAACAAGGGACATTGTAAGGTACCCCAATCTTATTTGAAAATGAATGGATGCTCTAAAAAGAAGCTCCATGGATTTCACTCCAAAAGTATTGAAGAGTAAAGTCGGTCACTGTAGCTTACTCGAGCTATATTACCTCTCACAGCACTCTGGACAACTCCAGAATTATTTGTTTTTTCTAGTCCAAATCTTCTCATTTTATTTTCCCCAACATTTTATTTTTAGAATTCAAACCTACAGAAAAGTTATGAGAAAGTTTAACATGATAAAAACCCATACACCCATCATCTAGATTTGCTAATATCTCTCTGTTCCATCGATGGTTAATTAATTCCAGACATTACAATATTTCATGTCCAAATATGTCAGGATATTTCTCCTAAGAATAAGAACATCTTTCTATGTAACTACAGGTTACACAGTCGTCTCCCTCAGGAAATTACGTCAATACAGTACTAATGCCTAGGATATGTACTATATTCAAATTCCTCCATTTTTAAAACTTCTTCTCTGTTCAACCAAGGAGTTTCCATGTCATGTTTCTTTAGTCTTCTCTAAGTATTAAGTAGTTTCCATTGTTGATATTTTTCCAGCTTAACTTAGATATAATTGAAATACAACATCATGTAAGTTACATGCTCAAGATGTTGATTCTATACACTTATAGACTGTGAAATGATTACCACCATAGTGTTGCTGACACCTACATTATGTCACATAATTACCATTTCTTGTTTGTGATGAGAACAATTAAAATTTACTCTCTTTGCAACTTTCAAGTATATAATACAGTATTATTAACTATAGTCACCATACTGTACATTACATCCAGAACTTATTCATCTTATAACTGGAAGTTTGTATTCTTTGGTCAGTATCTCCCCATTTCCCCCAACCCCCTACCTCTGGGGAGCAGCACTGTGCTCTGTTTCTATACACTCTGCTTTCTTAGCTTCCACAGATAAGTGATATCATACAGTACTTGTCTTTTCCTAACTTATTTCATTTAGGATAACGTCCTCAAACTCCATCTACGTTGTTGCAAATGGAAGGATAGCCTTATTTCTCGTGGTTGAATAATATTCCATTGTATATATATCACATCTCTTTTATCCATTCATCTATCAATGGACACATAGGTTATTTCCATATCGTGGTTATTTTGAATAGTGCTGCAATGAATATAGGTGTACACGTTGTTGATAGCTCAGGCCCATTGTTTTGTAGAATGTCCCTTTGTATTTGTCCTATTCTTCTCTCACAATTAGATTCAGAGTAGACATTGTTAGCAGTTCGATTATGTTATGTGTTAAATATCTTCTTTAACTATCTTTGTTTCTCCCAAAATACCTTTCCTTAAGGCAGCCTCCACATCTCTGGCTCTCTGCAGGGCTGCATTATGATTTCTGTGGACCCTGGGCACCTGCCCCTTTGCAGAAATATTAAAAGTTATGTTTTATGCTGTGTTGGTATAAAGGTTAATATAATCAGTCTGAGTTCATTATTATATATTCATAATCATTCATTTTTTTTCTTCTGATTTTAACAGAAATTACATTTACAGCATCCTGTGAGTCCCAAAGCAGTCCCAAAGCACTCTCTCTTCCAGCTTTCCATCTTACTCTTCCTTTATAAGGTATAGACGCCCAAGAACATTCTTTTTTTTTTAAAGGTTTTATTTATTTATTTGAGAGAGAGAGAGAATGAGAGGGAGAGAGTATGAGAGGGAAGAGGTGAGAGGGAGAAGCAGACTCCCTGCTGAGCAGGGAGCCCAATGGGGGACTCAATCCCCGGACTCCAGGATCATGACTCGAGCTGAAGGCAGTCGCTTAAACAACTGAGCCACCCAGGTGCCCCAAGAACATTCTTTATCAATACCCCAGGACTGCCTGAAGCCTGAGGTTTCTTCCAAACTAATCTGAGCTGCCATTTGGTTAGCACTTACTATGTCCCAGGTCCTCAGCAAAGCACTGTATATCATGTCTTTAAATCACCACAAAAGCTCCCATTAGAGGTGTAGTATTATTCCCACGATACAGATAGAGCAGCTGAGGCTTTCCAAGGTTTAGGTAGCTGGCCCAAGCTCTACTGTCATAAGAGGTGAGCAGGATTCAGGCCAGATCCTTCTCACTCCATGTCCCAGGACAGCCTCAGCTCTTGCCTGGAGATAGGACAGTAGGGGAGGAAGTGGGTGGGGCAACAGGAGCCTCCTGGCTGTTCTCTCTCCTCCTGCAGAGGGGAGGCTCAGGCAGCCTGTCCTCTCTCCATTTCTTCCTGCCAAGTGCTTGGACATATCAGGTCCTTAGAGATTCTTTGGATAAATTTCCATAGGGAAACAGAAAAGTTTTTGCTCAGCTTAATTCTAGCATGTACACATAACCATTCCGTGGCCTGTTTTAGGTTCTGCCTAAAAAACAGTATATTCTAAAAAAAAAACAAAAACAGTATATTCTAACTGACAAAATAGACATTAACAGAGCAGGCTTTAAGTGCTAATAAATGCCTCTTACTGCCAGCACTTAATATAATATTCTAGTATGTGTCAGCATTCTAAAGTTCTAAAGTTTAAGTTAGAAAATGAAAACCTTTTAGGTGGGGAAAAAACAAAGACAACTGAAATACAAACAAATCTATGTCCTTTTAATTTTTTTTAATGAAACTGATTTAAAATTTTTCTGATGCTCAGTTGGATCCTTCAGCCATCATTCGACAAACTAGTATTTTTTTGGAGAAGAGACACATTTCTGGACTCGGGGGGAGTATGTTTGTCAAATTCCCTGCTGTCCATGGAATAAAAGCTCAGGATACAGTGCTTCGTTTCTCAATAAAAAGGAAAGCAAGGGGCTTGATTTTTTTATTAGGCGTGCGCCCAAGCTCCCTTATGAAACAGAGATAAGAGCAGAGCGTGTCTTGGTGAGTAATCGAGCTCTGTTCATTAGCTGACTGAGGCGGTGGCCAGCAGCCAACACAGCACCAAGTAATAAAAGCAGTGGCTGTGTGGGCTGAGGTAAAGGTGTCTGAAGGGAAGGCTGTGACTAAGTCTCCACTAATCACTGTTTCATCAGTGCCTCACGGTGGGACCTTCCACGGGAATGCTCAGATTCCCACTCACATAGACTTTAAGACATCTATCCAAGAGGATGGGAGTTGTGTCTGAAAACCTTTAAACTACATTCACTTATAACCCCAAGTATGAAATAAGCATGAATTCATACCGATAGAAATAAATGACTGAATAAACAAAGAATGAAGAGAAGAGACGTCTCTTCCTTATAGAAGAATTCCAAATACTGCTCCTCAGTCCAGGAGATGGAGCTGAACTCCCCCACTCCCACTCCTCGGAGATGGGCTAGACATAGTGACTTGTTTCCAAATAATAGAGTAGGGAAGGGGGAAATGGTACCTTTGCAGGGGACAAACCTGGGAAATACTTGCTCAGCCAAAAGAAGGTTCCCATCACCAAGGATGTCACATGAATGTCATGTACTCCCTGATCAAAGTGACAGGAATGGAACTTCAGCTCTGTGGTCCTCATCCAGAACCCAGAGTCCCAGTCTCGAAGACCTCAGATAGATCAGATTGTCTGGATCCCTGGCCAGTCCTCCTTAAGACTGTAGAGGTCCTGAAAGACAACAAAAGCCTGAGACTCTGTCACAGACCCAAGGAAACTCAATAGATATGAGGGCTAAATGCAATACTGTACCCTGAACTGGATCATGGAAAAACTGCAGTTTCCTTAACAGACTCATACCAATGTCCTGTTCTTAGTTTTGACAAATGAATCATGAAGATGTTAGATGCTGACAGTGGGGACCCCAGGTGAGGGGTATATGGAAGCTCTGTGCTATTTTTGCAACCTTTCTGCAAATCCAAAATTACTCCAAAATAAAAGTTATTTAAAAAAAAAAAACAAAACTAAATTTACTCATTTACTCTCTAGGAAAGGAGTAGGTTATTGGGGATGTATACTTCTATAATCTAATTCACAGTTTGATTCCCCCTCCCCACACTTGACTTAGTTTTGCAATATGGCCTTTTGGTATCTAGAGTTTTCATTCTTTATATGCAAATCAAAATGTTTGCTGTTGATCATCTTCAGGCAGCTAAGGTATGCACACCCTGAGACTGGAGGGCAAGCCTAAAGAGTGGATTGAACTTTCGATCTTAAAGCATCTTAATATATTACAGCAACACTATTGACAAAGGCTAGTGGTCAGGAAGGCAAGGGCAGAGCATGTTAAGAAAATGCTAACCTGAAAAAAAAAAAGAAAAAAAAAGAAAAAAAAAAAAGAAAAAAAAATGCTAACCTGTTCTGGGCCCGGGACTCTCCCTACCTTCCAGAGACCCACCTCACAGGGCAAAAATGAGCTGGAGTGGCAAGAAGAAGAAGAAGAAAGGAAGATGGCAAACTGGTGTTCTCCTACCATATCGCAGTCCTATCCTAACATAGCCTTCTAGCTTGACTGTTACCAACACCTTGACTCTAATTACCTGGAGCTCAGTGTCCACCATGCAGACCTTCCCAGCTTCCTCCCTTGACACTGCCACCAATGTCCTAGAGGTGGCGGGAGCCAGGGGTCCCAGCTCCTATTGCCACGGGGGCTAAAAGACAAGGTATGATTCTGCAGTTAGAATTGGACAAACTTTTTCTCCAGAAACAACTGTAAACTTAGCTTCTTTGGCACCTTAACATAGTATTATGCTTTCTCCCACATGAACAGATTAATCTGTGTAGGTTTAAGAAAATAAGCACCATTCCATTGCACTATTTCTCTGTGGAAATGCATTTAAAATTCTGAAACATCAGCTTCTAACAGATGATTTGGAATATTCAGAAGTTGGGAATTGCTTGATCAAATGAAATCACAGCCCCGATGAAGGTGGAAGATATAAACCTTGGTAGGAAAAATAAAAATCAACTCAATTTCACATAGAATTTAGGATGAAAATAGAATTAATAGCTTACGCAAGTCCGATTCCAAAGAAAATGGAATCAGAATTGCGTAAGCCATGTGAGATTAGCTCTCACCAACTAAATGCTGCAGAAACTCCCAGGCCTTGGTTGAGTTAGGTGACATTCCAAGGCAAGGACATCGTCAGGTAGAGCAGGTATCCTTCATATGTATTGCAGAGGTCGGGAAACAAGACTTGAAATAATTTGGCACTTGACTATCATGGTGCCCTCTTTCAAAATGGAAATGATTATCTTTGTTTTCCATCATGCACTGCAACAGTGATTCACACATTTTTCATGAGAATTGAATGGGTGTGCAAGTACCTTCCTAGGGGCAAAGGGAAGAGTGGAATTTGAATTCCATTGAGTTTTCTTTAGAAGAAACTACCATAAAACGGTCCCATTCACAGTCCCATGGCATTGATATATACTTGGGAAGGGCAATATTATTTATTTCACTTTGCCATGAAAAGCAACTCATTGCTAAGGAAATTTTCTTCATTCACCAGATACCTCCTTTTGAATGTCTGTTAAGTTTTAGGCTTCTGAGCTACTCTTTTTTGTCATCAACCGATCAGTATCCTCTCACAAGCTATAGGCCAAAAACATAGCAGTATATCTGATGGAAAATTAAAATGCAACTGATTTTTGGTGAAGAAAAGAGGTAACAGTTTCCAACATGGAGCTGGGGCTGTATGTTGGAAGTCCCCCATTCTGAGCTGCTTCAGAGTTGGGGAGGTGACTACGAAATTGGGATTTTAAGAGCTGATCTTCTGATCTGCTATTTCCACTAAGGCACAAATACGTCTTCTGTGTTGGAAAATCATCAGGTTTTTCTCTGTTGCCCACTGACATTAGAAGGTCTGCAATGCCCTTGGTCCACTGCAGTGAGCCAGGGGCTGGGCCCATGTGCATAGCAGAGAAAATCTTGGATCTTCCATTCAGGTAGGTAAAGAAACCAATTTCTCAAAAATCTTGCATAAACCTGATGTGCACTTGAATGTGAGTTTCTTGAAGCATTCTCTCCAATAGAAGGATTAGGAAATCACTGGAAAAGTCCTTTTTACATCTCCTAGGCCCTGGATCTTTCTGCCCACCAGCTAAGCTGTTAGTCCATGGATACTCCTGGTACCTGAGTTTCCTCAAGGACTGTGGTCTTTCTGAGGTCTAGGTTAAAGAGGTAAAGTGAGAGGCCTGTTTGAATAGAAGAGTCTAATCAGAATTTTTTTTTTCCTAATCAGGAGTTTTTGACATCGTGATGCCTGCCAACATGCGTTTAGGGGAATGAAAGGCCTCAAATTCAGCTCACAAGTGAGCTTTTTCAAAATTTTATATAATCCAAGTGTCGCTCCGCAATGCAACAGATGTAAATTCCCTCTCCTACTTTGTGCCTCACCGCTAACAATCCACTTCATACAATCACAACAGAGACTATTAATAGAAAAACAGTAGGAGAGGACACTTGCGGCGTATAACTTGGTGTTTAATCTGGTGAGTATGTCTTCCTCTGGGAACACTGAATATATGATTTTATATATATATATATATGATTTTATATATGATTTTATATATATATATATATAATGATTATTTCATTTCTCAGTGTCAAGGATTCTGTGAATCCTCTATTCCCAAATTTTCTGTAAATAAAACATATTTCCTGCCCAGAAAGTCCATATCATTCATGGGATTTTTAAAAAGGTCTTTTCACCAAAGTCCAAAAATCACTATATTATAAGGCACATCTAAACTAGTAATTTGTTTACGTTTATGTAATATTTGTGACACAGGGGCACACACAAATGTGAAACTGGGTACAACTCATTAGCACATATATGCCTTCAATTTAATTGTTAAGGAAAGCTATATGCGTTCAGTTCTCTAATACTGGATTAGTACCCAATAATTCTCTATTTTCCTTCTGATATTTTAGATTTAAAGATCTATTTTAGGTATGGTTCTTTTTTTAAGCTTTTATTTATTTGAGAGAGAGCATGAGAGAAAGAAAGAGAGAAAGGGTGCGCACAAGCAGGGGGAGGGGCAGAGGGAGAGGGTGAAGCAGACTCCCCACTGAGCAGGGCCCATTGTGGGGCTCCATCCCAGGACCCTGGAATCATGACCTAGGCTCAAGGCAGATGCTGAACCAACTGAGCCTTCCAGACACCCCTCAGGTATGTTTTGGAAGCAATATCTATATCTATCCCTTGAGGAGACAGTGAAGGTTAAAGCAGATGAAAATCACGGCAGGTGTTTGCAATCACCTAGTTCACTGTGAAGTACCAAGTGCAGAGCCTGCATTAGGGAGTTACAGAGATCAGCAGATAGATACCCCATGCCAGGCTGAGAAGTCAGCATTCTCATATGGGGAAAGAGCAGAAGTGGAGGATGTCCACAGCTACTGAAGCAGGAAGGCTGGGTTTGCTCAGGAAGTGCAACCTTGCTTCCTTCTCTGGCCATCTGCAGATACCACAGCCTTCCGTGTCCTGTTTAAAGGTGCTGCCTAGGGATGGCTGGGTGGCTTGGTGGTTAAGTGTCTGCCTGAGGCTCAGGTCATGATCCCAGGGATGGAGCCCCGAGTGGAGCCAGGGAGCCTGCTTGTCCCTCTCCCACTACCCCTGCCTGTATTCCCTCTTTTGCTCTGTCTCTCTCTGTCAAATAAATAAATAAAATCTTAAAAATAAATAAATAAATAAATAAATAAATAAATAAATAAATAAATAAATAAATAAATAAATAAAGGAGCTGCCTATCTTTCAATAAATCCACATGAACCAAATCAGACTCTAGCCTGGTATCTTGACAAAGTAAGTTCTTTGTGGGGCAGAGAGCAAGCATTCTTATACCACCTCCAAAACATGTGCAGCAGTAAAACTCATGGATGGGGTATTTTCAAAAACAAAAACAAAAACCATAAACTATAAACTAAAAAAAGAGTATTAATTATTTTACAGATATTACTGACTTGGCACAATAATATTTCGCTGGTCCTTGACCATATTTCTCAGTCTCCCATTCCCAGTCTTAGTCGTGTGTATGGGATTGAGCATTTTCTACAAAGAATTGAGGAGAAACTAAGTACATAAATATAAAACAGAATAACAGTAAAATTAACACATAAATAAAAAATTTAAATCCCGATCATGAAAGCACATGAAAATATAGAACAAATTTGTGATGAATTTATAAAATTTTCAAAACTACACTTAATGACTAGATAATCATAGTTGAAGCTAGCTCTAAATAGCATATATAGATATAATTAATGACATTTCAAAGAAAATACTTCAAATTTCTAGACTCCAATGGAGCAACTATCCTTTCTAAGACATCATTTAATCTTATCTTTTAACTTGTTGAAAACTTCTTTAATTTCTATATGAATTACTTGTAAGTTACATTCGGAATCATTGATCCTAAGCCCACCCTAGAAGGAGGGCTTAACTAGGAATTAATAATGTAAATGGTTTTGAGTACATCAGACATAACTTTGATGTCAATTAATTTTATGCAGAAGGGCATTCTAGTCAAAATACCTTTGAGGAAAAAATGTTCTTGGCACAATACTAAACACGTAAGAGCTACTCTAATTATGTTTAATATTTTTGGCACAGTGTCAAATTCCTGTGGTATTGAAAATTACAGTGGAAAGGTTTTTTCCAAAGTGGTTTCTAAAACAAATAAAGCCTATACACAACAGACATGCACGTACTGCTCTAACTTGATGTGGAACTCGAGGTCCCTCAGTCCAGGGAGGAAGACAATGAATCCTACCTGAACTCAACTACCAGGGACAGATCAGAAGAGAGCCAAGGGATACAACCACAAGATACCTGGTACCCAAAGGGTGCTGTGAAATCAGGTGTGATTTGTGGATCAGGCCCTTGGAGATCCAAAATGACACCGATGGCAGAAAATCTTGCTCATGGTAGCACTCAAGAATCACTTATTAATTTATTGGTTGAGACATTCAATCATTCAGCAAATGTCATTTGGAAGCCTACTGTTTGCCAGACATCATGCTAAGTCTTGAGGAGACCACTCTGTCTCATGAAGATTTCAGTCTCATGGAAAGAAAACAAGCCATTACAATATAGGGTAATAAAAACTCTGATAAAGAAATTGGTTCAAATTTTGGCATGGAGACCAAGAAAGAAGTCTTCTCATAGGCCTGGTAGAGCATAGATTGGGGATGTGGATATGGAAACTGACCATGTGGTTACCTAGTAGTACCCAGACTCATGTCTGATTGACAGCCAGGCCATTAATAGCCAGATGACTGCGAGCGACATAATAGCCTTGTGATCTCAACTCTTAACTCTGGGCCCTACAAGGTCATGGTCTAAAGTTAAAGAAGAATAGTGATAACCACTAGTTATGGAATGCCAATCACAATAATTGCTATTTATTAGGCACCAGTTTTGTATTAGGAGTTAGGCTAGGGTGCCTGAGTGGCTCAGATGGTTAGGTGTCTGCCTTTGACTCAGGTCATGATCCCGGGGTCCTGGGATCGGGTCTTGCATTGGGCTCCCTGTTCAACGGGGATCCTGCTTCTCCCTTTGCCTCTCTTTCTCTCTGTCTCTCATGAATGAATGAATGAATGAATGAATAAATAAATAAATAAATAATCTTTAAAAAAAAAAAGCCCTTAGGCTAAATGGTCTAAAAACATCATTAATTTACAGCATTATATGACCAGACGTAGTGCTAGAAATTTATTATGTACCATTTCTAAAACTTTGAATGACCCTATAAGATAGTTATCACTGGCCTCGTTTTCCAAATGGGAAAACGAAGGATAAATATGGTTTAATAACTTGCTCCAGCTTGTATGTGAGAGATTCAGGATTCACTCCTGGCCTATAAATCCTAAATTAGTGCTAAATCCCCTCATGAGACTGTACTGTGCTTCAGATACTTCTGTCTCAAGCATAAATGGGTTAGAACTTGGGGTTAATAAACCCAGCTGCAGGCAAATCCTGGAGAATTCAAGAGAAATGAGGTGAAAGTGGATACACATATGTCAAGGATATGTGATTCAACTAATAGTAGTGTTAATGACCGAACAATAATAACAACTCAAATTTGGTAGACATGTATTAGGTACTAGCCATAGGTGATAGCAAACATTTAGTGTTTTCACCTAACTGACATCTATTGTCTTTTTTGCTGATGACAGAAACCCAGAAACCCTCCCTTTTCCTGATTCTATTTACTTCAGGTGAGATCCATTCACCTATTTGAACTCCTATCTAAAACTCTTGGGCATGAGCTCACGAGCTGGACCTAGCTACATAACATCGTTCATGGTGTTTTCAGGGTTGCTCCATGACCCAGATCAGACCAACCTGAAGTCATCCCCAGTGCTTTTCTGGGTGTTATGTACAAAAATACCTGCGCCGGACAGATAAAATATCCAACATGCAACTGTACTTCATCACCTTTGAGAACAGTCTGCTTGAGAAAGACACACAAAACAAAATGGAGCTCAGAGATAGAGAAGTTCCTGACGATACCGGGACCACACTTGAAGGCATCCTAGCCCTAGATTTTTCAGTTAAGTTGAGTCAATGATTTTTCATTTAAGTGAACCCAGCTCAGATTTGGTTTCTGAACTTTGCCATTGAAAGTTCCCTATAGGGGGCGCCTGGGTGGCTCAGTGAGTTAAAGCCTCTGCCTTCGGCTCAGGTCATGATCTCAGGGTGCTGGGATCGAGCCCCGCATCGGGCTTTCTGCTCAGCGGGGAGCCTGCTT
>CM052900.1:62735019-62761127 GCA_028534135.1 Potos flavus | reverse complement strand
AAAGAAAGTTCCCTATAGGGACACCTGACTGACTCAGTTGGTTAAGCGTCTGCCTTCAGCTCAGGTCATGATCCCAGGGTCCTGGGATCGAGTCCCGCATCGGGCTCCTTGCTCAGTGGGGAGCCTGCTTCTCTCTCTGCCTCTGCCTGCTTGTGCTCTCTCTCTCTCTCTGACAAATAAATAAATAAAATCTTTTAAAAAAAAAGTTCCCTATAATACTCCATTCTAACAGTGTGCATGAATTAGTTTATTTAATTACATTTAATTGCTGTAACAGCTGTCTAAGTTCGAGTATACCTTGTATGGGGTGGAGGTGGGATATACCCAATCCTAGGCCAAAGTCAATGATCTGAACTAATGTCTACTACCACCATCTTTTTTCTCCTTCTTCTTCTAGTGTCAGAATATTGTGTAATAACCATAGTCAGCATTGCTATGCTAATTGGTATATCTATTTTAACCATTTTGGGTGTTATTTGGCTTAAAAATACCAATGTTGTTGCTTAACAAATTAGCTCTAAGTCTGGTATTTCCCTGAAGTCTTGGTCCCATGATATTAGCTCTTTGTTGTACAACATGACTTCTTTTCTAAGTTTCTCTTGCCTACCAATTCTGTTCACTGGGATTCCTGTCTGCAACATGGGGTCTGTTGCAGTAGGACCTGAGAAGTCCTCAGGGCAATCAGAAATAAGTAGAAACATTACCAGTTGGAGTGTACAAACTAGCAAGTAGTAGGAGTGAATAAACTACGTGGACCTGGGCACCTTAAAAATGCACTCAAATGAGCAGATTCTGGCCCTAGACCATGAGTAAAACACTGTCAAGAAAAAACAATGAAAAAACGGATTTGAACTCAAGAATCCTATAGGATCTTGGTAAAGATAATCATGAAACCACACTTGTAGGCCCATTGTAGGGCAAAATTATAGGGCAACCTCCAGACTGCAGAGCACTTGCAAGACTGCTGTGAAACATAACTCCTATTGAAGATAAAGTCACAACTCCATACTACAAATGCTACAACACATATGGAAAGAAAATTCTGAGACTTATAACTGGGATATTTGACATTCATAGAAATAGAAATAATTAGGCAAATAGAAAAAGACTTAATGTACAAAATATTTAAAGAGAAAACATGATTTACATATAATAGAAACAGGAGGTTATAAAATAATAATGGACCAAGTAAGGAACCAAGGGAAAATGTATGGTAATTGAAATAGAAAGTTAATAAAAAATAGATGAGTTAATCAATAAAGGTGACAAAGCGGAAAGGGACTCCGTTAAGTGGAATAGAGACTCTAGGACCATGACCCAAAATGGAAGTAAAATGAATGGAAAATTAAAAAAGAAGCTTGGAGGGAGAGTAGAATGAGACATTTTAACTTATATAAAATAGCAGTATCCAAGAGACAATAAGTGGAAAGGTAATGTTCCAAGAAATTAAGAAGAATTCAATCCTTTCTTTAATTGATCCGTTAATTAATCCTTTAATTTCCCAGAAATTAGTAAAGACAGATTTCAGATAGAAAAGACTTGTTCATTAAATATCTTTTAACTTTCTACACTGAGCACACTTGAAATTTCAGATTAACAAGGACAAAGAGAAAATACGGAAATTCTCCACAGAGAAAAATCAAATTAGTAACAATTGATTAATTCAAAATTATTATATAATTCAAATTAATAGCATAATTCTCATCTGCAGAAGCAACCAAATAATATCTTCAAAGCGCTAAAGGAAAATGATTGTAAACCTAGATAAAATGTTTCTCAATATGTGAAGGAAAAAATAAAGGCAATTTAAAAAATAGAGAGAGAGCTTTGAAACTTTACTGCCTATAGATATTTTCTGAGAAAACTACTAATTCTGTACCTCTGTAAAAACAAAAAATAAACCAGAAGGACAATGTGGACTAAAAGAACAATTTAAAAAAATCATATATGTATATGAAGAAGAGATGGGACACCTTTGTGGCTCAGTCTATTGAGCATCTGACTGGATTTCTGCTCAGGTCACGATCTCTGGGTCATGAGATCCAGCCCTGTGTCAGGCTCAGTGCTGAGGGTGGAGCCTGCGTATGATTCTCTCTTCTCTCTCTCCCTCTGCCCCTCCCCTGCTCTCTCTCTCGATCTCTTAAAAAAAAGAAAGAAAGAAAAAGGAAGAGGAGGAGGAGGAGGAGGGGGAGGAGGAGGAGAAGGAGGAGGAGAAGGAGAAAAGAAGAAGAAGAAGAAGAAGAAGAAGAAGAAGAAGAAGAAGAAGAAGAAGAAGAAGAAGAAGAAGAGAAAGAAGAAGAAAAAGAAGAAGGGAGAGAGGGAGAAAACAGATTAGGAATCAAAATGTCAACTGTGTGTCTTTGGGCAGTTTCTTTTTATATCTAAACCTGATTGATTCTCACATCTATAAAATGTCATGATTGCCTATGAACTTCACAACTTACTTGGCAAACAAATGGCAGTATTCTGTCACTGATTTTTAGTTTACTTAACTGTCATTGATATTTCGTATCCTCTTTCTCCTACTCTATTTGATTGTATATTCCATGCTTAAAATTCTTCTTGTTCCCCCCAGCCTCACCAAACAAGCATTCATCATCAGTAGATTGTTGCTTGACTGACATGACATAGTAATACACACACACTCCAAACTATACACATGCACACTGACAAGTTTGGCTGTCCATGTCCTTAACCAGGGTATCCAACTTTCTAGTGTGTATCAATCATGGTTTGTTAGGTTATGCTGGGGTAGTAATCAGCCTGCAAATCTCAGTAGCTTAAAACAAGCGATATTTATCTCTCACTCATCCCTTATGTCCTTTGCAGGCCAGATGAGGGCTCTGCTCTGCACATTCTTCTCCAGGATGTAAGTTACTTCAGAAGCCACCATCTTGAAATGTATTAGTCAGAATCAAAGAAGGAAAACAATAATGCAGATCCCACCCTAGCATGTAAAACTTGTACTTCCATTCATATTTTCTTGGTCAGACAAGTCACATGACCACACCCGACTCCACAGGGCCAGGAAGGGTTACCCTACTATATGACTGGATGGGGAACCGGAAATGTTTGGTGACTAGCTCTAACAACTGCCATATAGCGATAGGGTCATTTCCCTCATCAAATTTTGAAGAACATTCTGGGACAGTCTAGCTTAATTTCTTCCTGGACCTGTTTTCTACAACAGATGCTGTCATTTTCCACTTTTTCAGAGAGTCGGCTCTGCCTAGAAACCTCTTTTTTACCCTGACACTTACCAAAAGACGTCAACTCTCCTTGGCAATAAGCAAACAGGTCATCTCTTCCACCTGGAGAGAGGGTGTTATCAGGGAGATGGATTCCTTTCATTCTTTCATGACTAACCTGTGAATTAGAAAACACAAATAGTGTCTAAATGGAATATTCTGCCATATGAGATTCTCAATAACCTTCTACACATTGCTACAAAAAATCCATAAAATGCTTTATGAAGTTTTACCAGTTCTTAAAGGTATGAGAGCATACAACCAAGTTTTGATTAAAAAATAATTCTCATCTCCTTATCAGTGAAATATAAAACTGGAATTTATATTCTGGATTTCATTAACTTATCATATTTTAACTTTTTTCAATTATTAGTTAAGGTGTATATAAATACATATTGTTTATTTGTTCGTGGTTTGTTGCTTATGAATTTAGAGTCATATAAATCTGATTTTAAATGTTGGCACTGCTCATTACTAGCTCAGTTATCTTTGTAAGTTACTAGGTCACGCTGACACTCATTTTCTTCAGTTAAACAACTGGGATGGCAATATTCTTCTAGGAGGTTTTGAGAGGATTCAATGAAGCAATGTTTGTTTATAAAATGTCTGGCACAGTGCCTGGCCCAACACACAGTTAATATTAAGACCTCTCTTGCCTTCTGTCTTGCTCAGGCAAGACTATGCTACCCTGTTCAGATTGCATCCTGAAATAGGATGCCTACAACGTGCATTTCTTCTTTCAACTAATCACGGAGAATAATGAGTAATTAGGGAATGTAAAAGCAGAATAAATAAAATTCTTGACGACAGTTGGTTGGCAGAATGGCAGTAATTCAATGCAAAGCTTAATTCTGTAGCTTATAAATTCCCCATGATGATTGTCTCTAGAGTTCTTGAATTGCATCCCCCTGGAAATCCACATAAATGCAACAGGAATGCCTCAAGAATCAGGGATGCATAATCTCCTACTCAAATTTCCACTGCCCTTTATGTGTGAGAGGTAACCAAACACCTGGGGCTCACAACCACAAGCACCTGATGTTTTTTTGCACCAAGAGGCACCATTTTTTGCACCATAATGCACCATTATCTGAATTCCAGGTGTGTCTTTTTTCTCTTTCACACACTTTATTCATATTCATTTACTCTTCCTCTTTCTCTCTCATCTCTTTGTCTTTCTATCACACTCCTTCCTGCCTCCCTTCTCTTTTTACCTTGCTTCTTATTAGATATATTTCCCCAATTTTCTCTCTTGCCATTTATGATTCGGGAATTTCTTCACCATTTATTCCACATCCCCACCTAATTGCCACTCTTCCCTCAATTCTAGTCATTACTTATTGAGAATAGTAAGATTGGCCTTAACTTTTAAATTCATATAATCATCCCAGGATCAGAGGTCAATAACTCTTTGTCCTCTGTGTGACTATCTCAATAGCAATCTTTGTAGATGACCATCTCTGCCAGAGCCTGCCAGTGGAGAGAATCCTCTTTCTTCAGAATGCCTTTCATGGCATTGTCAGGGAGCTCTAATATTTGGAAAGACATTCCCTCTATTTACACTAAATTTGCCTCCACATTATTTCTAACTTGCCTCAGTGGGATATACAAGAGTCCTCTCCCTCATGAGCCTTCTAAATATTTGGAAATACCAGTTATAACTATGTTTTCTGCTGCCGCAGACACACATTCTCAATTTTTTGCTTATTACTTTGCCCATGATCAGAACCTGTGAGTATAAATTTGATGCTCTTCTTGGGCTCTGGATCTTGGCCTGTATTTCCAGCTCTGCCTCCCCACGCCATATGCTGAAAGGATGTTTAATGGGCATCTGTCATCCAGGGAACCCCAAATGGGTTCAGAAAACAAATAACCCAAGGGATAACTTCTTTCTTGTTAATTCCCCAAATGTAACATCAATCTACAATTATGAGAGACTGAATATACAAATGAACAATGGCCAGACCATATATAAAAATAGAGCTCTAACCCCAAATCTTTAGCAATAAGTTCAGGAAGCCAACCAGTCAACTATACTAGCAAACCAGGAAGCCAATTGGCTACCCACAAGTCAGACATATAGGACCTCTGATCACTCTCTCTAGTAACAATCCAAGGAGTCAAAGAATAATCCCTATGACAACTGACCCCAAATGGTCGAGACTCGATTAATAATTGATAGCTTCCTTAATTGTTATCTCCACTTTTAACTTAGGATCAACTAGAAAAAGCCAAATTATGTATGACAAACCAATCATACAGGATGCCCCACCTCTAGCCAATATCCTCCAATTGGGACATATGTGAAGCCTTCTTTTTTGTTCCTCTATGAGGCTTTCCCCCTCCTCCATCTGCCTTTGGGTCACTGTGAAGCAAGCAAGGTGGTGGTTGACTCCCTGGTCATAGCAAGCTCTGAATACATAAGCTTTGCTTGTTTCTCAGTTCGTTAGTCTTCATTTATTTCCAGAGGTAGGAGCTTAATGGAATAAAGTGGTGATTTTTCTATGCTAGAGATCTAGTTTTTACATGGGGGCAGTGCACCAGAGAGAGAGAAATCATTTCTAATTAACTCTGAGAATCATATAAGGATTCATATGGACAGGACCATTTCTAATTAACTCTGAGAATCATATAAGGATTCATATGGACAGGACCCTCAACTCTTCAGCTCCAAGTCTAGAAGACCACATTGCCGCCATGCTAAATCTTTCTTATGGTCTTTGTGCCCAGTTTCCCTCTTCCCTCGGAGTCCTTATCTGAACTTGGGCCAAAATAAAGAGGCATACAGAGAGAATCAAACATGGCATTCTTCTGTATTTTAGAAATGCCTTTTGAAAATGATTCCCTTGCCCCATCTTATCCCAGAATATTACTGTTATTAAAGTGCCAAAAAGAATCTACATCAGTTTAATTTCCAGTTAAAAGAGAAAGGACGTGGTAAACTAGCTGTTTAATCAGCTATCTTCAACTTTTGGAAAGTCAGTAAAAGATCTTTCTCTTCCTGCTATTTTTTCCATATAAATGTATCATCACAAATGATGACTTAACATGACAAATGAAATTTAATTTTATTCTATTGATCTAGACTCCCAGCAGGTCAAGAGAAACAGGGCAGGGGAGGTGAAGCAGGGGAATAAAGACATTGAAGAGAGAATAATATTTAATCATTTTCAAACCAAAAATCTTGATGCTGTGCATGTGGGAAAATAGAAGGGAATGATGGTGAGGAAGTCCAGGAGAGATTTTTTCAAGGGATGCCGATGAAGATGTTTGCTTCACTGCCACCCTCCAACCCTATGCCTCTGGAAAATTTACAGGATATATCACATGGTAACAGCCCATCCATAGTCCAGGGCCAATAGCCCTGGAGGGTTTGTCGTTTAAGGCAGTAGTAGAGGACCCCTGGGTGGCTCGGATGGTTAAGTGTCTGCCTTTGGCTCCGGTCATGATCCTAGTATCAAGTCCCATATCGGGCTTTCTGCTCCTTGGGGAGTCTGCTTCTCCCTCTGCCTCTGCCTATCTTTCTCTCTCTATTTCTTATGAATAAATAAGTAAAATCTTAAAAAAAAATAAACAGTGCTGGAAATAAATGAGAAAGGGTTTCAATCTCTCCACATTTATACTTACCAGTTATTTCATGCCTACCTTATGCTAAACACCATATTATCTGCTTTTTACACATATTCTCATTTGATTCTTATTTACATCAACTCCATGAGGTTGACATTGTTAATGACCCTCATTTTGTGGATGAAGAAACTAAGGCTCAAAGAGACTATTGAACTTGTTTCAGGTCATAGGATTGGTTAATTACAAGCCAAGCTAATATCTGAACAGAGGTCAGCCTGGGTTAACCATGGAACTACCCTGGCTTCTGTTGAGTTCACACTGAGATCACTCTCAAGTGATCCGTATTGCTTTGGGAAGGCAGGCAGTCTTGGGATCCCGCACCAGTGGAATGGAAGCCAGACTGTAGGGACTAACAGAAAACTGGGAAGGAAAAAAGTTTCATCAATACCTGTCTGAAAAACTATAAAGTAAACAATAATGTCGATCCCGATTTTAACAGCATTCTAAACACCTTTGGCATTTACACCATTGTTCTCAAGACACGACTTACAGACGATGTATTTACATCAAGGATATTATCAACTGCTGAGTCCTCTGTCTTTTGATTTTTGCTTCCCCCGCTGAGGGAAGAGCACTCTGATGTGCAGTAGATAAAGAGCATGCTATGTTTGTTGACAATAGTTATCCAACTTATTTTTCGGATGCGGAGGCAGAAAGTGGTGAAGCAACTTACCAGTTTTCATAAAATTAGTCAGAGGCAGAATAACGAAGAGAGCTCAAACACTTTCTATTGTCGGGGCCGGCTTCAGTTTCCCTAGGCGACAAGATCTTCATGTCAGCAGATAACAGAATCAGTCAGAAGAGAAATATTAAATGGCATCATTGAAAGTATCTTTTAAATTTAAAAAGGAACGCTCGCAAATGAATCTTCGTGGCAGAAATCAATGAAAATTATTAAAATAGAATGGCTTTTATCCTTCCACGGAATAAAACTTTAGCTGACAGCTATGTTTTGAGAGACTTTTCTATTTGATTTTTGGTGACTTAATGGAATAAAGTCATGATTTCAGTCACAACAGTATATAGAAAAGATAATTAGAGGAGATAAATACACAGACAATTGCAAGGGTGAGAAAGTGTGGTGGAGTAAAATTTCCATTCGATGGAACAAAGAATTAGAAATACAATGAGGTCATTTTTTGTTATTACCAATCAAATGTGCGCATCACATCCTTCATCGTAGTAAGACAAGTCAGAAAACTTTCAGGTTGCCGCCTCAGAGAATGCCAACATGGAAGTCTCCCGATTTATTCCTTGACCAGCTGCGTGTCCACTCATCTCTCCAGGTAACAAATGATTTACCTATATAAGTAAATACACCATTGATGGAAAGGTAATAAAAAGTTAATGACAGGGGGGCGCCTGGATGGCTCAGTTGGTTAAGTGTCTGTCTTAGGCTCCAGTCATGACCCCAGGGTCCTGGGATCGAGCCCCGCATCAGGCTCCCTGCTCAGTGGGGAGTGTGCTTCTCCCTTTCCTTTCGCCTGTGGCTCCCCCTCTTGTACTCTCTCTCTGTCAAACAAAGAAATAAAATCTTAAAAAAAAAAAGTTAATGACAGGAAAGAACACTGGGCTCCTGCTCAGTTTTCCTCTCAGTGTCTACACATGTGAGAAGCCCAAAGAACTCGGGAACTAGTTTGGCCTTTGACCTTGAAACTAAAATTCCACATAAAACAAATGTCATTAACAACTTGTGTTTGTAAGTGCATTTCTGACAAGTTCAGAAACATCTCAGACCTGAGTGGATCCTGATTTTAATTTCTACATTCTAATGAATGTAAGTTAAAAGTAAGTTTAACTTCTAAGATCCTGAGGAAGAACTGAGATGTAATTACTAAGAAAAGAACTTAATCACACTGCACCCTTTCTGCAGAGATTATACAGATAGAAGGAAACTAGTTGGATGGAAGCTAACCCAAAGATTCCATTCAAGCACCCCACGGGGAGAAGATGCTCTCTCTGGTCAGCAAGAATGTCCTAAATTGATTATCTCCAGGAGCATAGTAGGCTGTGGAACCAGAGGCCCTTCCACCTTGGAGCCAGGTAACCACCAAGAAGAGGACTTGCAGTTTGCCTTCTCCTGCACTCATCGGATCAGAACAAACATCCATTTCCCTTCATAATAATATTTCTCATTGCAAATTCATGCATTACATTCCGACAAGTTTGATTAGTATGAATTAGCACCTCTGAGTCAGTTCATCGCTGAAATATTGACATGGTGGTCCTGATGGAGCTAGAGGCACCGTAGGTACCCCCTGTCCAACGCAAGGGCCACTAGGCTCTCTGTCAGATTCCAGCAGCAGCTGCTCTTAAACTTAGATGGAGAACTGGGGGTAAAGATATAAAGAGGAAGGGTTTGCCCTAGTTAGGGGACATTATGAAGAAGTTTATAAATAAGACACAGGGCTATTTGAAAAATTAGATTTTCAAAGATCTCAAGTTCTTTTGCATAGCAGGTCATTTCAACTCCGAGGCATACTTTTACCTCACCACTGCAGAATCGAAGTGATAAACAAGTGTCATTTTTCAAAATCATTTGCTATGCAAATATTAGTTGTCATTGTTAGATTTTTTTAGAGAATTTGTTTACTGTTTTGCATATTATTTTGAACTTCATATAGTTGTTAGAATATGGTTTTGTCCTAGAATGTATCACCTTAGTAACTTGTTGGTTTTGTCTTTGATTGCTTTCTAAATTTTGGATTCAAAAATTTCATTTTTATAACCTACAAATTACTATAGATTAATTTATTTTGGCATAATATGCTTTTCCCTTCATCTAAAATGTTTATTACTTTTCTACCTAGTGGATGAAAAACATCAGATTATAGATTTTAGTCTTAGAACAATAGATTGCCTGCCTATAAAAATGTCCTATTCTGGGGCGCCTGGGTGGCTCAATTGTTAAGCGTCTGCCTTCAGCTCAGATCATGATCCCATGATCCTGGGATCGAGCCCTGTGTCAGGCTTCCTGCTCAACCGGGAGTCTGCTTCTCCCTCTCCTTCTCTCCCTACTTGTGCTCTCTCTCTCTCTGTCAAATAAATAAATAAAATCTTAAAAAAATTTTAAGAAGTCCTCATCTGTGTGATAAATTAATTATTATTAGTAGTATTTTGTTTGGAGTGTCAGCTCCAACTTTGTCAATTCTACTTCCTTATAGTTTAACTAGATTCCTCTAGATAGTTTTACATTTGAAGGACAGATGAGAGGTACTCATGCCTTCTGATATGTCCTAAATAAGTAGATTATCAATGTCTCTTCTTAATATTGTGCTCAGAGCTTTATCAAACTGATAAGGATGAAAGGCCTACAGAATTAAAGAGCAATATTCAAAGCTGTGTTCAGCAGATTCCAGAGACTGTCAATGATGAGGTCAAGGTCAAAGTGGAGACAGATTTATGAGGAGTCAGAAAAGGATGGAAATATTTGAGTGCCTCTCCTTCGTTGAGTTTTGTTTTTTGGACCAATGCCTGCATTTATTTTCTCTTCATAACTGTAGCTTGAACTGGTACCTGAAGGATGTGGGTGATGAATGTAATTTCCACATTAAGAGACATACCAACTCCCGAATATTTCCTGTATTTGCACCTCCTCTTCCTGTGGTCTGGGCTCAGGGACAGAATTCACTACCCACTGTTCCACTGGATCTATGGAGAAGGTATAATAAGGGCCCTGTGTAAAAAGGCACCAAGATAGCAAAAATGGGTTCATAAGCAATTAGCTGTTTATTTAGTCAGTTGACTATTTAGTCAGTCAGTTGGTCTTTTGATTAGTAAATTAAAAAAAAAAAAGTTCTTTGGAAGGTACCGTATTATAGCATACATCAGTGGACAAGTATTGGATTTGGAGTAAATTACACCTAAAAAACCTCTGGTTCACAACTGATTTAAAAAGCAAGTCAAATTTTATACATAAATCATGGAACAGAATGCCTGATACCAATTAGTCCTTTAATCAATGTTAGCTCTTTTTATCACGCACAGGATACGTAAATTCACAACTGTAATTAACTCCATCCATCATCACTGCCACCTTAGTTTCAGTAACTAAGAGTGTCCTCTGTGGCTGAGAATCTTGCCCCTAGACTGTTCCTCTCTTTTTGCGCTAGAGATTTACTCCCTCCATCTCTGTTCCCAGACCTTACTTCACATGGGCTTCTGCAAGAGGCATCATTTTTCATGCAGTCAATTCACTGTTATTCATTCATTACTCAGTATGCACCTACTATGTGCCAGGCTCTGTGCAGGGCTCTATGGCTGGCTCGAGGTTCACCAAGGGTAACATGCCCTTCAGATTGTGTTACCCAAAGTCATTATCATCATTGCCATCATCATCATAGCTTAAATATAATAGCAAAATTCCCGAATGGTATGAGATATCAAATCTATTGGCAGATAGGTAGAATTTTCTTCCAAAACATTTTCTATGATTATGGTTGTGGCAAATGATGTTTTACTAATTGGTGCATAATCACACACAAAAAAAGTAATGGGAAAAGCAAGTGCTATTTTATACTGAAGCTACAGTCAATATGGCTAAAATTTGCTTCTTCAGACTCTCATAGAAATAGACTTCTACCATTAAGTTTAGACAAAATATCAGGAAATATTAGTAGTAGAGGCAAAGAACAGCTAGTGGAAGCTAATTCAGAATTTGAATTTCTAAATTTGACTAACTCAGGAGTTGGTTATTATTATTGTAGAAACCACAAAGAGATATTTCAATATTCAGTAAACAAATTTGTGGATGAAAATGTCAAGAGGTAAAATGGGAATGCTTAATGCTTTGTCATTATCAGGTTCATTCTTTTTCTTATCATTCCTCAGAATTCTCCCTTCCTTTCTCAGAGAAGATAAGAAGTTTCCCATTAGTCATGACAATTGAGGGCTCAGCTCTGCAAATAATAGAATAGAGCAACGTGTAGAAGCATCACTAACCCCCGGCCCTTACCCTATTTTAGAACTCTGTCACTGGATATACACCATTGTGGGAATGGCACAGCCAAGGGTGGGATGCAGAGACATTCAAATAAGTAAAACTATATATTCTGAGTATTCAGTTGCTTCAAAACATTTCATAATAATCCCAAGCTAGGTCCACATAGCTTTGTTGCTTAGGGGCAGTGTGTCACAGCACGGAACCTGAGAGATCCTGATGGAATTTTACGTTGACAATGTTACGATCCCTTTTTGTTCTTCTAAACACAATTCTTCACTAATGATGCTCTTAAAACTTGGTGGCCAGAACTGAACACAGTACTGCAGATGTGGTCTCTCTACTGTGTGGATAGCACAGGCTTTGAGGTCAGACAGAATCTAGATTCTAAGCTAAGCTTCACTATTAATAGTGTAGTGACTTTGGTCAAGTGTGGTGTCTGAGCCTTAGTTACCTTATCTGTTGAAAAAAAGGCAATAAATGCTGTAAGATATTACTGTAAAAATATGTAGTATTTTTTTTATTGATACATTAAGTGTATATGCCAGCTTTTTAAAAAAAAAAACTATAGATCTTATTCTGTTGTCTACGTTTTTACTTAAGTTACTCACTTATCTACTGAATGACGCAGGACCAAATACCAATGACTTATCTACTGAATGATGCAGGACCAAATACAGCTTAACACTGAATATCCAATTAGCATTTTAAGTTGTTCATTTACTACTATTCCAACCTGACTTTGTTTTCAGCCACCTTACCCATATAGATAATATGATAAATGAAGAAATAATTTTTAAGAACTTAGGCTCTTGAGTCAAATAGGGAAGGTTCAAATCCCAGGTCTCACCAGCTGCGAGACACTGGCCACGGTGCTTAAATGGCCCCAGACTCAGCTTCCTAATGGCTGAGACAGGCATGCCAGTAATATCAACTTGGGACTTACTAAATATTCAGTAAGTAACAGCTATTATTCATAAGTACCTTTCAATATTAAAATATCCTTAGTCTATACCGTATTGCATATCTATAGTTAATTTGGCACGAATGCTGGCTCCTAGACTTCAAATTCTTTTTAAAAATGATCATGAGTCATTTACATGTCTGAGCAACTTCATTACTGCAGCCAAGCCTACCCTTCAGTAATACAACAATACAAATCAGTTTATTAATCTCCTCCCAGGCTCTGTTATCCTCTTCTTATAATTCTACCCATACTGAAGCCTAACTCACAATCTTCCCCAATGACATCGTTCCCAGTCCGTGTTTCCAGAGCATTTCACAGCATCTACACATTCCCCAACACCTATTACTGCCATGCATTATCCTTATTTGGGTAAGGGACTCTTTGCAACCTCTAAATTAGAACATAGGGTCGTGGAAATAGAAACTGCTGCTTGTTTTAATACCTCAATCATGCTTATCACTGGATCCTGAGTAAACTTGTGGAGCAACTGAAGAAGTGAATGAATCCATGTTCTAGAATTTTGTTTGCTTATCTAAATCAAGATAACTGATTTAGAATTTTGGATTTCTTGTCTTTCTTGGCATTTTCCTAAAGTTTCAACTCATTCTGGATTACCTACTTCAATCTATTTTATAAGTCCATTTTTATGTCACGTTTTGGGTTTCATTTTTTTTTTTTCACCTTGGTTATGTGATTTTTCTCCCTACTTTTGTATACATATTTTAAATCTAAAGTCATCTGAGAGCTTCCTGTGCAACTGAATGTGAATTTCTTTGGCTCCTTATACCTTTTTTCACAACTGGGAACATTTATGATTGTGTAGTTTCTTTTCAGAACTTTACATTCCTCTTAGATGATGTTTTCTGTTGAGTCTGTGCCTAAGAAGGACCTGGGACCTGTTACTGTCTGTTCTCTTTAAGAGAACCCAGTTAGGTTAGACACAAGTTAGACATCGCTATGTTATACTCCCTAGCAGAGGAGGCTTCCTTCCTGGGGAAAGAGGCCTCTGGGCAAAATGTGAGTCTGAGAGGCTAAGAACTGAGGGTCATTTGTGGGGATATGTGTTACTTGCTCCCCAGAATTTCTTGCCAAGAGAAGATCCACACCACAGGAAGCTGGAATGAAGGAACCACCCTCCCAGAATCTTGTTATGGACTTGTGCTCATTGTCTACTTCTCTAGCCCACCTACCCCACACGTCATTCTCCTTGTCAGTCTTCTGTTGAATCTTGTCTCTTCATTTCTGTGTCATCTCTATCTGTCTCTCCTCTATTTGCCTTCCTCTCTCCATCTCTGTCTCTGCCTTTGTCCCTTTCTCTCTCAACTCTTTAATATCCATACTTCAATGTCCATATTCCTTTAAATAATGTTTTTCTTACCTCTTTTTGCTCTTGTATTTCCTTTAAAAGTCTCTAGCCATGGAATCGTGCCAATCTTTTTATGAACTTCTGAAAAATCTGTTTTCCTAAAGTCTAGAATGCACATCTGACTATGCCCACTGTTTCCTTTCTTCGCTGTTATGAATTCCAAGATGACTTAATTTCTCCCAAGGTTCATATAACTTTTACTCCAATAGTAAGCTCTTTCTTGTTACTTAGAATCAAATTTAGAATAACAATTTTCCTAGCTACTTCCTCTACCCACAACAAGATGAACTTGTCAATAAAGAATGTCGGATATTCTACTTTTCACAGAATGTTTCCAGAGTTGAATCCCCTTCTTCTGCTACTTCTTCCCTCTGAGCTGATCTATATTTTCAAACAAGATCCACTCCCTGTATCTTCTACCTGCCAGGAAGTCTGTCCTACACATCACAATATTATCGCTTGTTTCTCTCCCTTTTGTCCTCACCCGAATGTTTTCTACCATTCCTTAAACTCATAGTATTTTGTAAATTATGTGTATTTTTGGAGAAAGATGATCATGATTCTACTGGAGCTATCTCTTTTGAGCAAAATTTACCTGTTAGTAGTCCTATTTTGGTCATCAATTTCATGCCATCCATAGTAGGAGATACTTAATTTCTGGATTGTAAACTACTTGAGGTCAGAAACCATATGATATTCACCTTTGGATTTTTAGAACATAGAATTGTCCTGAAACATACCCAACATGAATTCGTTAAACTGACCTGATGCTTGTTTTAAAACTACGAGTTTAACTGACTCCCCCACACACTCCGCACAGACACATAAACACTTGAGACCTTAAGCGACTTCTGCATCTTCCAGTTTTTCCTAAAGACAAACTAATATTTCTTTCACAAGCTCTTTCTATTTGTTGTTTTTCATGGTACGTAACATGAGAATTTTGTTGGCATTCTCGCTAGCTTCAAACTTTATAGGGCACCTGGGTGGCTCAGTGGGTTAAAGCCTCTGGCTTTGGCTCAGGTCATGATCTCAGGGTCCTTGGATCAAGCCCTGCATCGGGCTCTCTGCTCGGCGGGGAGCCTGCTTCCCCCTCTTTCTCTCTGCCTGCCTCTCTGCCTACTTGTGATCTCTCTCCTCTCTGTCAAATAAATAAATAAAATCTTTAAATAAATAAATAAATAAATAAATAACTACTTTAACCTGAAGAGCTTTTGAGCAGCCACTGATAGATTATTATTGAGAAGCATCAATGCATCCAGAACTGCATTAAGTGTTCCGTGAATATCAATCTTAATCTTTACAACAACCTTACCAAACAACTATTAGTAAATTAATTTTATATATTACTATATATATATATATATATATATATATGAACATTGAGACTCAGATTAAATGGCATACTCTTGCCAACATAGCTATCAAGTAAAAGAATATACTAGGATTAGATCTGAGTGATACCAAAGCTGTATTTCTTCTTCTAGTACCATCCATTCCACCTGGCTGATCAGTCAGATGCTCAGCATTATTTTAGGGCATATTCAGGTGTCATAACCAGCTTAGCTTGACTATGCAGGTGAACAAAACTAGAATGAACACCAGCTCCTGGTTCTGCAAGAGGACATTTCCATTGTGATTAAAGGTATGGTGACTCTTTTTTTTTTTTTTTTTTTTAAGGTATGGTGACTCTTAAAATACTACACTATTTTAGGAAAACCATAGCTGGCAGCAGTGGCACCATGGTGGCTTCAAGGACATAATGCATAGTTATACCCTTTATCTTTGCCATGGCAGACAGAGGGATAATATAAAAAAGCAGGAGGCAGCTCACCCATCCTCCTCCATGCCCCCAGCAAGAGGGTAGGAGAGAATGATTCATTCCTCTCTTTACTATTTTGATCTTGCCTAGACTATGGTTGCAGGGCTGTTGGCATCAAGAATAGTCTCGGACCACTGCTCAAGCATGCAAGAAAGATATGTTTTATTTTGATATAATTCAACCTAATTATTATTTTGACCTCCTAATCTGCTGGCGTGACAAAAACTGAATTGTAGTTATTTTAAGAATTCTGATCTCACTTCTACCCTTCTCCTGGGGTTGTCTCTAAGTTTCTGGGACATCAGTTTCAGAGTACTGAGGTTGGGTTTAGACAGCATTTTGGTCTATCTCTTCCTCCTTGTCTATTGACCACATCAGCCTCTGGGGACACATCTGTCACTCATCTGATCTTTTGTAATCAGTCCACACCTGTGATGGCACAAATGTAGCTTTTCAACCACTTTTATCCACCTAACATTCATTGAGTGTCTATTGCGTACAAGGCATAGTATGGACTCAGTCCTTCACCTATGGATGTAAATGATACAGATGGGGCAGAGGAAAGCTGCCTTCTCCCCACTGCATGCCAGGACCACAGGTGGGCAGGAGCCCTGGGGACAAAGGCCAGTGTTGCTATGAGAATGCAGAGTGAGGAAGAGAGGGGCTCAGGCTGAGTCCGACATGTCAGAGCAGGTAGACCATGAGAAAGTTTACCATCTTTACCCTAAAGATAATGGAAGCCACTGAATGGTTTTAAGCCTAGACTAATATGCTCTGATTTGGATTGCTAAAAATCTCACTCTGGCTTCATGTATAGCCATTGTTCAGGAGAAGATGAAGATCGGTCAGCAGGTCATGACAATTATCTATGCAGGAAGTGATGGTCTGTTAAAGAGAATGGAGAGAGTCACAGATACTTCAGGATGAACTATGCTGATGGTATTGATGGAGGTAGAGTAGGTGGATGAGGGAGGTGGCGGAGTCTCCTTGGGAATCACTCTTTTGTTATGTGATTTGGTTTTTGTAAGTCATGCCAGGGCTGCATATAACGAAACAAACAAGTACTGGAAGTTAGTGGCTTACAGTCTAGGAAGAAATATGACATTTGTTAAAAACAATAGCCAACATTTATTGACATTTAATAAGTTCTAAGAGCTTTGCATATATTATGTCATTTGATTCTTAAATGATCCAAAAATGATGACACTAGGATAATAATACTCATTTTATAAATAAGGAAGAGACAAAAGGAAGTAGGGTAATCTAGGCAGGTCTCACTTCAGAATTCAGACACTTCAATCGCCATGACGGAAGTATGTTCAGATTGGGGCAACTTATAAAAGGAAAGAGTTAAGTCCAGCCTGAATAAGGGGCTGAGGAGCAGTGAGAAAACCCTTCACAGAAAAAGAAACCTTGGAGTCTGCTCTTGAACGATGGGGCGTGGGTATTCCACAGGCAAGAACAATGACATCTGAGCTAAGTAAATTATCATATTAGTTCACAAAACTATTGGTCTAAGCAACATTTTTGAACAATACAACTGGAACAAATGAAGGGCAAAGTGCTAGGAGACAGAGACTCACAATTCAATTTACCTCTGATTGCTATGTATGTTTGGGTGAGTCACAGAATTCTCAGTAAGTGAAAAGTTCTTGAAGATTAATGAGGCTGACTACAGTAACAATGAATCAGGAGCTAGATGTCTAAATAATCTCCTTCATTATATTTAAATAATATCAGAGGAAAGATGAGAAGAGGGAAACTATTTAGATAAATGCCAATTTTCAGATAATAACCATCACATTGGGTTATATGAATTTACCATTCTAAGGACTGGAAAAGTCCAGAAGAGTAGGGAACAGTTTTCAAATTCACTGCATTGGACCATATTCATTTACTCTCTCCTGAACATTAGCAGGCATTAGCTTTGGCTCTATAGAGCCCAATGAACATTGTAGTACCATTTGGACAGGATTCAATTATTTATTAAGTTCTAAAATTTCTCCCCTGACAATGTGAACAGCATGTAATGATGTGGAATCAAGGCACATGTAAGAAGTTAATTTGAAGGAATGAAAGACTGATTCAATCTGCTTTCCTCCCCCACTGATGATCCTATCATCCGTTTCCCAACACTGTAGTTTTAAGGGAGAGTTTTCTAGTCTTTCCTCCCATTCCCTCCAAATCCACTGCAGTCTAGTTCTGAACACACTCCCATTATCTGTTATTGAAGGATGCCAAAGACTTGCAAACCACCAGGTAGAAGGACCTTTCTCAGACAGGGCTCATTAGGTTTAACACTTGACTTCTTCTACACATTATCCCCTAACTTCCTGTCTCCTCAAACTCACCTCAGCTCCTCAGGGGATCATCCTTGACTTTCCCTCTAAAGCAGCCCCTAGGCTCTCCAGGGCTTTGTATCATGGCTTGAATGGGCCCTGGGCATATTGACCTTTGTGGCCCCTTCCTCCATAAAAACATTTAAAAATTATATTTTACAACCACATTGATATAAAGATAAATATATAGTAAATATTGTCTTTGACCTGTAAGTTTATGTTTTTCTTCTGACTTATAAAATAAATGAAAACACTAGGTGGTCAGTGCCATGATGTCAGGGAATCTGTTACCCTAGTCACTCTTCTATTCCCCACCCTTAGAAGAATGCCTGGTAGATTAGTCTTTTTTCAAAATTTTTAGAATATTTTTAAATTTTAAATTGTAGCCTTAAACACTTATTGGATGGATCCATGAATGAATAACTTTCTTTTTGAGTTTCTTCTGTTGACTTCTGGGACTACTCTTATTCAGTCTTTTCTTTTTCTTCTTGTTTGTCTCTTCCTCCTCCAACGTTCCTTTAAATATAGTCTTGATTTCTCTCCAGAGTTCCAGGCTCACACTTTTGCTGGCTATTTTCACATGATTCACTCCACAGTACCATCCTCTCAATACATAAAACAAACTCACCAGCTTCTCTGGCTCTCCTTAGTGTTATTACTACTATTATCATCGTTATCATTATCCCTTTTCCTGGCATCTCCCTAACGGTAATGCTGTCATTGTCTTTTGAGTTTCTCATGCCTAGTAGATGGAAGTCATCTTCAGACTCCCCTTCTACTTTATAGGAGGTCCAATCTGTGCCCAGATTTTGCTAATCCTGTCCTCACTATTTCAAGCACAACTGCTTTACCTTCACATTGACACTGTCTTTGCTCTAGACTTTCAGTAAGCCTTATTGGTACAAGGACATTGGCCTCCTAACCAGTTTCTGGGTCTCTTGTCTTTCCTTCCCCTGTTCTAGTAGTCACACTTCTGCCTAGAAAATCATCTTGGTTAAAATATTTGGTTGATGCCTATTGCATACAAAGTGAATTCTAAACTCCTTAATTCAATATTCAGCTCCAACTTAAATGTTTAGCTTTATTTCCACCAAACAGACCCTATGGTCCTGCCATACCATGCTACTTCATAGTTCCTAAAAATGGATACTATAATTTTCTGCATTCTTTTTTCAAACTATTCTTTCTGCCCAAAATGCTGCTCCCCTCCCCCATTGTATGTGCATCTATCCAAATGCTCCATGAAAGCACAGAACACTAGCTAGTAGCAATTAGATCTTAATTCTGTGCCCCTCCCTGGTACTAATGGAGGGCTTTATCCAGAGGAGGAAATTAGTAGATGTTTATTCAGTTAAACATAAAATGAAAGAAAGGAAAGTAAACATAAAGAACATTAGTTTCTACCATGGTATCATATTTTATGTCAAAAGATGACAATTTTAACTTTTTGTTGTTTAAGAAAGAGTAAAGCAATAACCAAACAGCAGTAGTGTAGTTAATGCAGGTAAATCTACTTACATCAGTATCATTCTGTATCAGTATAATCTAAACTGTACAACCATTTAGCATGACAAACTCAGGCAAAGCTAATTTCAACATGGATGAATATTTCCATTTCAGAGTTTTAATCTAATCAACCTGAGTAAATTAATCAGAAACATCTGCCTTGTCTCAAGAAATGCCTCGATCACTAAACCAGCTTTAATGAGACAAGCAACTAATTATATTATATCTCTAATAAAAGACAAGGAAAGTTTAGGGTACAAGAGGAATAACGGGCTTTCGTGTAAGAAACACAGATAATGTGAAATGATAATTCAACTATCTAAGGATTTGGTGATGAACTTTATAATAAAAGGTATGACACATTCCTCTTCTTTCATTCCTCTTCTTGTTAAACCTGAAACTTTCTTATTTTATAAAAAAACAAAAACAAGGGTTTTTGTGAAAAATTTGGACAGCATAGGCAGGTAAAACTAAGAAAATGGGAATAATAATAATAATCCCACTACCCAGGGAAAATACTGTTCATATTTTGTCGTAGAAATTTCTAGTCATTGTTTTGTTTTGCCCTTTGTGTGTACGTGTATGTGCATGTATGTGTGTGTGTATGCAGAGTATATGTGTGCTGTGTGTGTTGTGCATGTGCTGTGTGTGCATGCGTGTGTAAGGTCATACATTCTTCTGTGTGTATAATTGAATTTAGATCATAATGTACATAATATTTTTAACTTCCTTATTTTTTGACAAGATGCCATGCCATTAAATATTCTTCTGTAACATTATTTTTAATGGCTGAATAATAATCCATTTCATTACTGTGCTATTCTCAGAATGTTTTCAGTCTTTTGCTATTATAAACAGTGCTTTGAAAATAATCTTCTACTTTATTTTATGTATACACTATTTTTTGTATCGCTTTAAGATAAATTCTTATGTGTGGTTTGGCAGGACAGGAGATACAAAATATTAAGTCTTTCAATTAAAACCACTCTTCACAGATCTTGTATATCAAATCATATTAACATCAGCATTCTCGCAATGTTTTTTTTAAAGATTTTATTTATTTATTTGAGAGGGAGAGAGAGAGCGCAAACTGGAGGAGGGGCAGAAAGAGAGGGAGAAGCAGGCTCCTCACTGAGCAGGGAGCCAAACAGGACCCCCGGATCATGACCTGAACCACCCAGGCGCCTCTTCTCAAAATCTTGTCAATAATGATAGTAACATGTTTTACAGATAAGACTGAGTTATTTAATATGCTTCCTCATTATTTGCATTTCTTCTTTCGTGAGCTTATTTGCCTATTATTTGAACATTTGTCGACTAGAAACATTTTTCTTTTTCTTTTTTGTTTTGAAGTGCTCTTCATATTCTTTTTATTATGAAATATTTCAAATAAAGTATAAAGACTAATGTAAAACACATTTGAACCTACCGCTAGCTTTATTAACTCTCAAGAATTTTCCATACTTATTTCAGTCATTTCTTTAAACTGTAATAAATTACGTATAAAGTGCCAGCCCTTGTTACCCTCCATTCTGAGACAATCACCTTGTTCCCACCTGAAGGGAGTCCCATTACTTTGCTTCCGTGTGTGTACTTTTGATATTATTGTAGTTGTAGGTAATTACATACTTATAAATTACAAAGTTTAGACAGATAATATATATAATCACTGATGGATCTGACTTATTGGTGTGGAGTTTAAGGTTTTGCACCCATATTTGTAAATGAAATTGGCTTATATCAACTTTTTCTTATGTTTCATTTTCTGGTTTTGGTATTAAGCTTATATTAACCTCATAATTAAGTTGAGGTTAATAGAATTAATATAATATAATTAATATAATATAATTAACTTCCCCTTTTTGCTATAAAATATTTTGTTTAAGAAATAGATTATTTAGGGGCGCCTGGGTGGCTCAGTGGGTTAAAGCCTCTGCCTTTGGCTCAGGTCATGTTCTCAGGGTCCTGGGATCAAGCCCTGCATCAGGCTCTCTGCTCAGCAGGGAGCAGAGACAAGATGCCATGCCATTAAATATTCTTCTGTAACATTATTTTTAATGGCTGAATAATAATCCATTTCATTACTGTGCTATTCTCAGAATGTTTTCAGTCTTTTGCTATTATAAACAGTGCTTTAAAAATAATCTTCTACTTTATTTTATGTATACACTATTTTTTGTATCACTTTAAGATAAATTCTTATGTGTGGTTTGGCAGGACAGGAGATACAAAATATTAAGTCTCTCTCTCTCTGCCTGCCTCTCTGCCTGCCTCTCTGCCTACTTGTGATCTCTCTCTCTCTGTTCAATAAATAAACAAAATCTTTAAAAAAAAAGAAATATATTATTTGTTCTTTGAAATTTTGACGAAAATTTACCTAGAATATTGTCTCTGTTTTATCTATAGCTATATTCGTCAATCATTTGAAATATTATTTATTTATCTCTTTTCTCTCTTTTCCTTGTTAATATTTGCTAGAAGTTCCTGCAGTTTATTTGGGATATGACTTTTTTATCTCTCCTGGATGTTACAAATATTTTTTTCTAATTTGCCTCTAAGGATCAATTTTGTTTATGGTGCATTTTCATGTAAAAAAGTTTTTAAATTTATCTCTTTGTTTATATTCATTCACTTAAAAATACTTATATATCCCTTGTACTCTTGTTTATTTTTAAAACTTAAGCACTTAGCATACTTAGAGATTTTTAAATTTTTAGTTTACATTAGAAACTGGAGCTCTCAAACTAATCTTTTTTCTAAATATGCTGCCAGTCTTCCAACATTAATTATTAAATCTGAAAAGCCAGTTTATTTTTTTCTGAATTTTATTTATGTTTGACTCTATATCAGTTTGAATTCATAGATCTGTCCCATTGTTTTATTATTTTATATTTTATAAAATATTTTTAAATGAAAGGAAAATGATTTCCTGCCCCATTTTCTTCTTTCTTTAAAATTACATGGTCTTTTCGTTCAGACTCACCTTAAAATCATTTTTATATTTTAACCAAATTTTGTTTTAGAATGTAATACAATCTGCATTAAGTATATTGACTAAGATGGATTCCAATCACATTTCTGTAGCATTAAGTTTTCACATTCAAAAAAGTAGTATGTCTTTTTTATTCATTCAAATTTCCTCCTCCATGTCCATTAGTAAAGCTGTTGTTTTTTCATAAATATCATTTAAGTTCTTTGTTAAATTCATCCATATATACTTGATATTTTTCCAACTATTGGGAATGGAATTGTTTTGTTTATTTGTTTGTTTCTTTGTTTTCACCAATTTTCATATGTGTTCCAAGTACTTGCTTTCTTTCCAGAAAATCTTAAACCAATTCCAAAGAATTATTGACGTACATTCTCCTGCCTGACTAAATTACTTGAAATAGACTGGTTAGCACTTGTTGCTGAAATTCAGCCATGGCAAATTTTTCATTTTCAGGTGGTTTGTGTTGTTACTAAAGATCTCACCCAACCGGGTCTGGGGGCACCTGGTGAGCTTGCCCCTTGCTTTGGGGAGGTTCCCATCCTTTCCCAGCCACTCATTTCAAACAGTTCCATATTCAGTTTTGCTCTGTTCCCAGGACTGTGCCAAATGATTTCACTTGCCTTACCTCACCTTCTCCCAACAATAGTCCTGTTGTTGCAGGATCACAGGGTTCTTGTCTCACAGAGTGGAGGAATGACTCTCCAAGACACAAAAGTGTGAAATGGAGTAAAAGTTTAACTGAAGGTGAGAGCAGAAAGCTAGAGCGAAACGGGTCCCAAATGGGTTGCCACTGCGGGTTTTTAGGGGGGTCTTTTATTGAAAACTTGACCAGGGAGCTCATGGCCTTGAGATTCTTGTGTCCTTTTGTTTTGAGCAAGAACAACTGATAACACACTCATGACTTACTTCTTTGAGATATGATCATTTTCTGTGATTACATTGTAGCTGTCAAAGAAAAATACTCTCCAACATCCCCCGCCAGGTGGTCTGGTCTAGTCCCTCATCTCTGGTTCACTCTGGCTAGCATTTCAGCCTTCCAGAAATAGTCTCAGAGCCTAGTGGGGGAGGGGGGGGGCTATCTCTCCCTGCTTATACCTTAACCCTTTCCTTACTCACTGTGAGGCTAGAAACATTTTTATCACTCTGAGGCAATCAATTTGTGGTTTAGCACGTATATTAGGATCAGGCTGATCTTCTTGTCACATAAGATGTTTTGGCAATTTCATCCGTGGCTTCAATGGATCAGGAGGAAATAAAAAGGATATTTGGAATTCTTTCATGGGGCTAAGCCTAGCTTTATATAGCTAATTTACTCCCACAAGAAACTTGGGTATCAGAGAATCTAACCTTAGCGTATGTGCCCACACAAAATATGCAACGTAAATATTGCCCCTAAACATGGAATGTTGCCTCAGTCCATATGAGGAGGTCTCTTAGTCCATTCTGTACAACTGATATTCTGTGCCAAATTATACTATTTGCTTATTGAATAAATAAGAGTTAAAATCATTTGATCTTCAATTAAAAACCATTCTTATTTTCCTAAGTGGCGAATTATACTTGTATATTCTCTTTTTTTCTCCAGAGCTAATTGCTGAGTGAATATGATTTGAATTTGATTTTTTTTAAAGAACTCTGTTTTATGTGTATCATATTTTAATGAGAATCGCCAGGGCCTGACCTTTAGGGGCTTGAAGAAGTAATCATTAGTTTAGAAATAGAAAAGCTTAAAATGACATGAATCCATAAGTATATAACAGAAGACATTGAGTCAGGGTCAGTTTGGGGGTTTTTCTTTTTTTTTTTTTTACCAATATTCTCATCTGAAGATATTATTAATGAAAATTTGAAACTCTTTTAAAAAACATAGAAGAATAAGGCCAGCCTATATGATTTATTTTCAGTGGGATGGAGATAGCTTTTCAGTTTTAAAAAGAAAATGTTACTACTTAACTGTTAATACCTGTCATTTCTGTCACTATGATGAAATAAAATAACATAACTGAACAACTCTGTATACCAGATGCTTCCAACATAAATTTTCTCAACAAAACTTCAAGATCCAAGCCTCACGTATTCTGCTCTTGAGAGCGGAGAAGGAAAGAGAAAGGGATTCCTCTCTGGTCTTGACAACAAATCAGTCTCAAATAGAAGATTGTGCAGTACATGGGGAGAATTTCTACTCTCTGTCCAGGAGACAAGCCCCTCTCCCAGACCCTTTTGGAACTGTGTAAGCCTTTTGTTCGAACTCCAGATATGTTGGAAGTGACACAGAGAAACCAAACCCTGAAAGATAAATTCTGAAATTTAAGTGAGGGACAGGCTGAGCTCACATCAGGCGCTTAAGAGCCTGCCCCACAGAAAGCCCAAAGTTGAAGTATGGGGACTCATATGTTCACCTGAGGCCAGAGACTCCCAAGGCCTGGGCCCCTCCTACCAGGTCATTCTCTAACCACTTCGAAGGAGTCTTTTTGAAGGGAGCTAAGTTACAAGGGGAAGGGTGGGGAGGGGAGGTAGAGCCTGAGAGAACTATCCATACCTCCCTCAGTTTCCCTGGGCCCCCATGGGATGAAGGGATGTTTTAAATGACACCCAAAGCCTAGGTCAGCAAGGAAGATGGCTAAGAACTGAGAACCAGAGAACTTACCAAAAGGAGATTTTAAATAGAAGCCCAAGATCCCTGAAGCAGAAGCTACAGAGTTGGGAGTTCCAGTCAGGGTCCAGAAAGAGGACAAGGCTGAGCCTTAGAAAATCAGCACACACTGTATGTTGAGATAGGGCTGAGTCCAGAAAGAAATCAGCAAACTCCCTGGAGAGGTCCCCCGTAGTTGCCTACATGGAGAGAATTGGCAAGGATTTACTTTCCCTTCAGGAGCTAGACTAACTTGGAAGCCAGGGATTCCTCCTTCAACCCTGGGCCACACACAAAGAGGTGGGGAAGAGAGGTGAGAAAGAGCCTGTGGATTTAACTAAGAATTTGCCCGAGAGACCTTTAAACCAGAAGTAGGTTGAGTTATCTCAAGGTGGCAAGATGAAGAGTTTTGCCATGAAAGAAAATGGAAGCTTCCTTCCATTCCATTTCCATTTGTTCAGTGACAAAGAAGTAATGAATATTAGATATTTGCCCTGGCAAAGTCTATGAAATCATACAGAACATACCATATATGAAAGCTTTCTTTAGTCAAAACAAGTTTTATAGTCTTTCTAGCTCATCAAAATCGCATGGCAAGCCTCAAATATTTCTTCCATTTCCTTTTTCAAAAAATATTTATTGAGCAGCTAATACGGATGATAGTTTG
>CM052900.1:62600873-62734919 GCA_028534135.1 Potos flavus | reverse complement strand
GGGGGAGAAGGAGAGGAGGAGGAGGAGGAAGAGGAAAAAAGGATTAGTGGTTAGCCAGCCAAATTGGAGAGCAAATTGGAGAGCAATTCCAAAAATAAGAAATGGCACATACAAGAAACTAAAGGCAGGCAAAGGAGAAGCAGAGGTTGGGATGGGGGTGAGAGGTAGGTGAGGGAGACCTGGGACAGAACCCAGCAATCAAAGGCTAAATGTGGTGCCCTCAGAGAAGACACGGCTGTGGACTGTGAGAGGGCCCACAAGGAAAGCTGTAAGAAGGTAGACCTGTAAGCACAGCCCAGATCATATGTATAAACCAGACTTGGGAGACCCGGGCTTAAATGGGGGAATGACAAGAACAAGAGCAAATATCAGGCATCACGGAGCGGGTCATGGCAGGTACTCTTCGCTCTGTCTGGTGTTCTTTTATTTTTTTCTGAAGCTTTTATCCATTTATTTGAGAGAGAGAGAGAGAACAAGCACTAGTGGGTGGAGGGGGCAGAGTTAGAAGTAGATTCCCCACTGAGCAGAGAGCCCAATGTGGGTCTCGATCCCAGGACCCTGGGATCATGACCTGAGCTGAAGGCAGACACTTAGCCAACTGAGCCACCCAGCCACCCTTCCATATGGTATTCTTGTTACTGGGCCGGAGGCATCACCTTTATAACAAGTACAGGCCTCTCTTAACATGCTTTCACAGTTTGCTTGGCCCTTCACTGACTGTGGCATGAGTCTTTTGCAGATAGACCTTGCTTTTTTCTGAAAATGGCCTTTTTAAGGCATGTTTAGCTAATTACAATTTATACTGAGCAACTATGCAGGGTTTTGTGCATGGGTTTTATTTTGTTTTCGTATTTTTTTTTCTAGTGTTCAGCTTTAAGACATTTCAACCTACTTCTTAGCCTTGGAGTGGTTTTGAGACTCTAAAGATTTGGCTTCCTATTTTCTACAGAGTAGGAAAAAGATCCCTAAATTAGGAACACAGTGGATAGAAAGGTCTAGTTTCTAAAAGAGAGACCAGTTGGAAAACTGTCAAAAATGCTAGTGGAAAGTTTGTCTTGTTCTCATATCTCAAACAAACATTTACTAACTGCTGTATGTAGGCAACAAGGTGCTTGGAGACTCTTAGAATATTTGGAGTTTTCTTCTTCACATCTTGTTTCCTTGAGAAATACATAATCTTAGCTAAAGGGAAAGCAGACTAGAACAGATGAAGATTAAATAGAAAAACAAATGTTCTCAATGTTCCCAAGGAGGGAGGGAGTGGTTGAGAGTGACAAAGACGTTGTCTTGTCTGGCGCGGTACAAATCCAGATAAAAGTGCAGCTTGGTTTCACTTAAGTACAACAGGCAGAAAACTTCATTGGTTTTTGAGATTCCTCTAAATCAGAATTTGGAAGAACTCTGGCTAACAGGACTAACATGTACCTTTGTACTTTCTGTGGAATAGAAGCTTACAAAGCAATCTAAAACTATAAGCAAAGGAAATGCTAAAAGCTCAGAAGTATTTTAGGGCAATTTAGAAAACCACTTTATATGTAAATTTTGTTCCAAAACACTGAATATACTCATAAATTATCCATTTTTCAAAGTATTTACTTACATAGGGGGTTCTCTTTCCTACCACCAGTATTTGCAGTACTTAATGTATTTCAAAGAAATTAAATAAAACATCTTAATGTTTTGAAGTCAAAATTTTTACCTTATCATATTGATGGTTACCAAACTTTGCTCTGCAAAGAATTTGCAGACGAGGCGGTAGAAAGATAAGCAAAATCTGTTGAGTAAGTAAAAAAGTGTACAACCCACCAAAGGACTCCCCAGCATGTGTGGGTCACAGACACGCCAGCCACCGTAAACATGTGACAATCCTGAGAAAAATTAATACAACCTATATATAAGCTATTCCTGTTGAAAATACGTTCTCCTTTAGTCTGTCAATTATTTTGAACTTGTGCTAAATAATAGTAGAGTTTCCTACGTTATCAGTGTATTTGGCTCGCCCCAAAGATTGTGCCCTCTACTTCCCACGTTAAGCACCTCCACGAGCACCCTGAGTCTATGCCAAGGTCGCAGGGGCCTCCTGTAAATTGTCATGTGGCTACAGCCTTGACTGCCCTGAGCTCTTAACCCATGTTTACAACTGGTTCCCGCATGGCTGGTTCTAGTTGGAGGGCCCCTGCCCTCATTTTTTGTCTTCTACTAAAGGCCTTTTAACTGGCTTCACTGCCTTCAGGCTCCTTATCCTCAATCCTCTACTTGGCCACCAGTTATCTCTGTGGAACCCAGATTTCACTAAGCCATTGTCCTTCATCTCTGCCTGCCTCCCATGGCTTAGAGTTACCCTACCCAGCCTTCCCCAGTTCCTTCCACAGGCTCTGCTCCCAAAGCCCCTCATACCCCACAGGTATATTTGCCTCTTGCTCAGGCCTGTTGTTGACTGAACTTTCTCTTACATTGTGCCCCCTCCTGGCTTACCCAGTCTTCTTTCCCACCTGGTTCACAAACCCTTTCATCCCCAAACTCACTAAACTGTTACCTTCTCTTTGTGGATTTCCCAAAACTTCTACCAAACCCAGCACAAGTAATTGCTTCTCTGTATACCACTTACTGTGGCTGTTGGGTTATGTGTTTTTCTCTCTAAGCTTGACTGTGAGCGCAATGTTTACCCATTCATCCATCCATCCTACACGTTTGTTGAGCACCCACCATTTGCTAAACTTAGGAACCATGTGTTTTGGATACAGTGGATCCTGGCCTTCAGTGAGAATATAGTCTCTTGGAGGAGGTTGACGAGTGATCTGAAAAAATTCCTTGTTCCTGTCTTAAAATAAGGAAATATATTATTGGTAAAATGGAATACGGAGCAAGTAATTCTGTGAGGGGACTTAAGGAAGGCTTCATAAATGATGCTATTTAATCTGATTCCTAGGTTAAAAAAAGAAAAGAAGAGAAAAAGAAATACTAGACATAATTGAAATAAAAGGATATATCTCTCCCCTTTGTATTCCCAAGAACTAGGAGGTATTTGTTAAATTGAATGTTGAATGGAGTTGGAAGACTTGGCGGAACAGCATGCTGGGGGGTGCGGGGGGGGGCAGGGAGAGGGGTGGCTGAAGCACAGGATGGTGGGCTCGGCTACCCACCTACAGATCAGAATCTCTGCTGGTGGGGCTCCTGAATGGGGCAAGCTTCAGCACATTTCAGTTCTACAGTCCCTGAACTAAGCTAAGAAGAGGAGGTTGAGAATGCAGAGTGAAATGAAAAGGTGTAATTAGGCCTAAGGGAAAGATACCTGAGGTGCTCATGTTTGTAAAATTTCCTTCAGCAAATATTTACTGAGCAAGGATTATGTCCTGGGCACTATGGCAGGTGAATAAGGAACAAAAAGGCTCTAATCTCAAGAAGTGTTCCTTCCAAGGGTGTATTGCATAAAGCAGGCACATACAGAGTGAGATCAGCTTATGGGGCAGGGGTTCTGTGAAGGACCATGGAGATGACAAAGCCAGTATGTGACGGCTGGGGGAGAAGAGACACAAGGAAGAGCAGGGACAGCAGCCTGTTGTCAATAAGTGCTCAGCCTAGTGAAGGGGCAACACGGAGGTCAGCGTGGCTCAAACCTAGAGAGTACGTGGCAAAGTGAAGTGGGAGGCGCCTGGACAAGTAGGGAGGAAATGAGGTCATCAGAGTTTGGGTGACCGACCATCCTGGTCTGTAGGGATAAGGGGTGTCCTGGGACACAGGACTTCCCTAAAACGAAGACAGTCCCAGGCAAACCAGGACAGGGCCCAGGGACTTTGACCAGATGCCACTGTAAGACATTTGCATTACAAGAGCAATGGGCTGAAATTAAAGCTGTTTAAGTAGGTCCAGCATAGGCTATGATTTACATATCCAAAAACCCCTCAGAGTTTTGGGTGGAAGATGAATTGGGGAGGAGGTGGCCAGAGAGGACAATCTTCCAGAATTTGCACTCCATTGTTACCAGGGACTTGGTGGTAGTAAGAGAGATGGAGAGGTGAACAGGTGCAAGGTGCATGTTGAAAGTAGAGAGAAAAATTGCCGGTCACTTACAGGGGAGAATGAAGGAAAAGGGAAGAATCCAGAAGGGCTATGGAGCTGGAGCGGGGAGCCCTCACGAAGCCACAGGGTTAAGGGGAATATACACCTTCAGGGAGTGTCTCAGAGAGGCAGCTGCATTTATGGGTCTGCAGCACAGAAGCTAAGTCCGGGCCTCTCTGATGAAATGTCACGGAGTTGGGGAATTCACTGGATTTACCCGCAGGCAACCCCACACTCCAGCACCCTGTGGCTGGACGTCACCTCGGACCCTTGTCCCTGTGTTGGCTCTGGTGAACTGCAGCCACGTTTTCACCCACATGACGGGGCTGAGGCTGACAGAGCACCCGGCCCAGCTGCACACCCTGCGGGCAGCTCCGCTGACAGGTCGACTCTATCCTGAGTGAATAGATACACCGCCGAGGGAGGACACCATCACGCCAGTCAGCGCCCAGCATCTGCCTTAAAAGCCTTCCTTCGAGGGGCGCCTGGGTGGCTCAGTCATTAAGCTTCTGCCTTCAGCTTCATGCCCAGGGTCATGATCCCGGAGTCCTGGAATCAAGCCCCACGTTGGGCTCCCTGCTCAACAGGGAGGCTGCTTCCCCCTCTCCCACTCCCCCTGCTTGTGTTCCCTCTCTCTCGGTGTCTCTCCCTCTGTCAAATAAACAAACAAACAAACAAACAAATAAATTAATTAATTTTTAAAACAAAACAAAACCTTCCTTCCTGTTCCACCTTCCAGCCTAGAAGGAGAGGAAGGGGATACAGTAAGAATTCCTGCCTTCCTGCAAAATGCAGCATTTTTTGCGTGACCCGAGGCTGCAGCTGAATGACAGAACACAAAGCCTGCATCCATGTTTTATGGAACCTCAAAGCATCGCTCTTCTGCCGATTTTCCACCTGAGAACACAGAGCAGTAAGATTTGGTCAGTTTGCCTAGAGACAAAATAGAAGTACGTTCAAAACTATATGCCTTCAAAGGTCAGCCTCATAATACCCAATAATAAAATAAAAATAAACCCTATGCCCTTCTGGAACAGCTGGCATTGTCAATAGCAGTTCGAATGATCCAAATGTTTCCGAAATGATTCTTCCAGGTGAAGTGGCTTTTCTGTTTAAAGTGATTCTTTAAGATTGCCTTCTGCTTTTGCTCCTTAGACACAGCAGTCTTCCAAATTCCTTTTGTTTCCTCAAAGGTGGCTTGTCTACCCCTCCTCCCCAGTTGAGATATCCTGCTGAATTTTGCTAGAAGCCGTGGACATCCGGATCTCCTGAAATTAATCAGTGCCCCACTCCTGCTGCACCATCTCCCGCCTCTGAACTCCCCCATCACAAGACAGGTGGGGCCAGACACAGTCACGAAGAGACACCAGCTGCTCCCCCTAAAAACAGAGTTTACCTCAAACACAATTCTTCAAGTAAACTCTTAAGTTAGAAAGTTATACCTGGGAAGTTCAACCAGTTGAAGAGGGTTATTTCTGTTGTTTTCAGTGCTGACTTCAAGATTTTGAAATTCAGACCCAAACTCGAAACAGGGCTTTTTCCTCTCCTCGGTGTAGAAAGAGCGATGCTCTGCTTCCCCTGTGTGGCAGAGTTTGATACTTCACTCTCTAGAAACGAGACTTACAGCCAAGACAAAAGGAGGAAGCAGGCGCTGTCAGGAGGTTTATTTATTTTTATTTTAAATGACCCATATCACAAGTTCCTTTTTTGAACAAAAGAAGCCAATAGCGATTTCATAATATCCTTAGAGGAATTTCCTTCTTATTTTTCTTCTTCTCAATCTTAAAAGTCAGCCAGTAGCCCTCTCTAACTATAAAGATGGAGAATGTTCTTTAAGCTTATGCAACACTCAGGAGGAAGCCAATTGTAAGTTCATATATCTCTCCAGATCCTCTACTTTGTAAAAGAACAACCATAATAATATCTATATAAATAAAATCAAGTTCCTATTCATCTGAAAATGACATATAGGACATGCAGAAAATGGAAGTTTAGATGTCCTGGGAGTTGGGAAAGTACCACCCACTTTGGTAACCTCTCTGGAGCCCCTGAAGCTGAAGGCAGGCAGTAAGGTCTCTCGGGTGATATAGTCTTAGATACGGGCTCTGTGGCGGGAGCAGCACCTACTGCGGGGGATCCACGGAGAACCACACAGAGATACACCATTGTCTTGAGCCTCTAGTCTCTTGGGTGTGCTGCTTGTATGGGCAGCACAGCGGTCCCCTGGGAGCATTTTGGAAATGTGGTTTCTCCACCCACCCCAGACCCCACCAATCCAGAGTCTGCACTTCAGCAAGATTCCCAGATGATTCACATGGACTTTGATGACTTTAATGGGTGAGAATCACTGGACTAGAACAACTGGAACAACCAAGGCCCACCCACTGGGAAAGAGGATGGTGGGAGAAAAAATCTGTGGTTAGAACGTGAGCCCCACCTCTGCCCTCTGAGGGCAGGCGTCCAAACAGCAGGGGGTGGTTTGCAATCAGTCTCCCAGGGCCAGTGTGGAAAATTTCCAGGGGGACTAGAAGCAGGAATTTGTTTATTTAGTGGTGAGGATGAATTCCCCTGAGCTATCCCACCCAACTCAAAGCAGTGGAAGTCATCGTAAGAACAGGCGTGTTAGTGATAAGGATGATGGTAGAATTAGTTGTGACAAATACCTAGTGAGCACTCGGCATTGCTGAGCTCTATGCTTAGGGCTTAACATGTATAGTTTAGTTGGACCCTCGCAACAACATTTGAGGTAGTGAAACCTCATTGGTTTCACTACATTGGTACTGTGCCCAGATCAAGGAACTATGAAGCAGACCAAGTAGGAGTTGAACCCAGATTCTTAGTTTAACATGGATTAAGCCAAATTTGTGCCAGAACATCTATTAATATGAAGAAAGAAACAAATCTCAATCTTTAGTGCGTATATGAGAAATCCTCGGAATGTGTTCAAATGCATATTCCTGGGCCACAAAGCTAAACCACAGAATCCGGGAGTCTACCACAGGCCCATGAATCTACCACTTCAAGCGTCTCCAGATGATGCTGAGGCAAGTGACACAAAGACAACACTCAACAAGAAACTGCTCTGATGACAATGGAGAATATTGGCTGCAATCCCTTTTATAGACTAACTTTCCATGTAAGATATTATTTTCACACAAAGATTGTGCAGTTAAAAGATATTTGAAAATCGGTCTTAGCTAAGCAAAGTCCTTCACACAACCCACCTCCCGGACCCAGCTCCTGCCATGCTCAGCCTAGGACACGGCATTCCACAGCTTGGCTTTTGTCTTTACTGAGAGGCTGGGAAATGGGCAGAGACATTTGTGAGTTTCAGGAGACTCCACATCAGATTCTTTGCTGCAGCTTCCTACCAACAGATTCATGAGTATCTGCTGGACTCTCTTTCCTAAAGAGGGATGCTCACTACTATTTTTCTAATATTCAATTTCTCATCTTAAATTAAATATTCATCTAAATATGCTCAGACTACTTACATAAAAAATACTCCAAGGGCTATGAATTTAATAAATTGAGTATCTCAAAGCGTTTAAATGCTAATTGAAGCTTAAACTTTTTTTTTTAAGAATTTATTTATTTATTTGTCAGAGAGAGAGTGAGAGAGAGATCACAAGTAGGCAGAGAGGCAGGCAGAGGCAGAGGGAGAAGCAGGCTCCCTGCTGAGCAAGGAGCACGATGTGGGACTCGATCCCAGGACTCTGGGATCATGACCCGAGCCGAAGGCAGCCGCTTAACCAACTGAGCCACCCAGGCGTCCCTGAAGCTTAAACTTTTCAAAAGCCGAATATGTCAGATGCTTTGAAATACTTTCAATTCCTTAAAAAGCAAACAAAAACTCATAAAGGATTAAGATCACGGAAAACTCTTTCTGGCACTAGAAATGCTACTCCCATGGTTTTGAAGTTCTTCTATATAATCCCTAACTCATTTTTACCCTTATCCTAGCTCTTCTTAGGTATATTATTATGAGGTGCATTGCCTCCCCACCAAAATTCCTGATATCTCATAATGTTGACCTTATTTGGAAATAAGGTCTTTGCAGATGTAATTAGTTATGATGAGGTGATACTAGAGCGAGGTGGGCCCCTAATTCAATATGGCTGGTATCCTTATAAAAGGAAGAAATTCAGGCACACACAAGGAGAATGCCATGTGAAGATGAAGGTGGAGATTAGAGTGATGTTCAACAAGCCAAGGAACGCCAAAGATTGCCAGCAAACACCAGATACTAGGGGAAAGCTGAGGAACAGACCTCCCCTCACATCTCTTAGGAGGGATCAACCCTGCTGACACACTGATTTTGGACTTCTGGCCTCTAGAACCACGAGACAATACATTTCCGTTGTTGAAGACACTCAGTCTGTGGAACCTTGTCATGACAACTTAAAGCAAACTAAGGCAGGTGTAATTTTATTCCCTGTAACCAGAAGAGTCAGGGCAAAGACTCCAACTAATCGGGGCTGTGGGTTCAGGTTGGCATAAAACAACCGAGCTCATGGAACTGAACACAATTTTTATTTCTAAGAATAAGGAGTACCTCCCTGGAATTTTTACAATCTTATAAATTGCTAACACAGAAGTCAAGAATATTAAATAAACAAATTTATAACCAAGTTTTTAAAAATGCCTTTTTATTTGTCTATTATAATAAAGAATTCTCAGGATGTAGGCCATTTTTTAAAAATCACTTCTAAATGTTAGTGTTTCAAAAGCACTAACCCATAAAGGACTGTTTTCTGGTTCCCTCTTAACTCCTATGGTTGGTTCTTATCAGAAATATCATCTCTGTTTCCACAGTGCTTCACTATGGACTCAAGTCCTCCCAAAGGAGGGCTGATGTTGATTCCAGGGCATTCCTGTCCTCATCTGTTACCCATTTCACAGAGCTCTTTCATGCTTACTCTTTGCCTGTTAGATTAAGAATTATTAGATCGGACAAATCTGGAGTATTTCATTTTTTTACAATCTCAATCTTTCCTAATACTTCATCTGAGTTCATCCACTATATTGAAAACCCACAAAGGACTTAGGACCTCACATTCTCCTCTTGTCAGAATGAGGCCAACCCTTCATGCCAACACTAGGGATAAGCAAGAAAGATGGGGACTCTGGCCTCTGGGCACCCAGCAGTCAGCACACTCAAACCTGTATTGTTCACTGTTTTCCATTTGCCTTCTGCCTTGTCCACTGATCTCCGCATGGGTTTCTAAGTGCCAGCAGGGGGCACAATCACTCAGACCGACATAGTAGTAATGACTTTTTGCCTCCTGGAAATCTACAGAAGAAGGATCAGAGATCTTGAGAGGGAAATAAATTCTGACCATAAACACAAGGGTGCAGGCCAATCTGTGTGTCTTCTGCCTCTCCCCAGCCCAATACCTCACAGAAGAGCAAGGTGCCAAGAAATCGGCCTGTAAGGCTTTAGGCATTGGAGGACACAGCCTGCTGCTGCAGAGCTGGAGTGTTGTTGAGACCTGGGCCTCCAATCAGGAAGGAACAAGTGAGAAATCTGAGGGGACAACAGTTGTCAGCCTCTCTTCACAGATGGGCACTGGCTGAGGATGAGTGGAGCTCCTTCACCTCATCCTCACGGGTAAATCCTTGATTAGATTTTGGTCATTAGTGTTTCCTCTGTCACGCTTTCTTCCTTTTCGTAACAGACCCTGGCTTGTCCCTTGGACAGAGAGTTTAGGATGGGCAAGGGTATGTGTCCCAACCAAACCCACCAGCATCCTTTCCAAGGCTTTGCTGTGAAGTTAGGATAGAAGACTGTTGCATGCATATGCGGACTGCCAGAATAATGTGGATCTGGGCTCACTGACAGCCATGTTTCCCATTTTGTGGAGCAAGACAGTCTATAGGATGGATGGGCATAACACACTAGCAGATAGAGAAAACCGAGGGAGAGAAATGACCACATTAACTAAATGGTCCATCTTCTCATCCCTAACTTCATCTTTCTCAGACACTTGAGCCAATAAATCATTTTCTGCTTAGGTTAATTTGAGTTAACTTTTATTTCTAGAGAGCAAGAGAGTCCTGCCAAATGAATACAGCCTAGAGCAGAAGGGTTCAGATCAGACAATCAAAAATAGCCTGGAGTGGGGGGCAGTGCAGGGGGAGTGTTCATCCTTCAGGGCTTGCATAACTGTTCTCCGATTTTTCTGTATTTTACCTCATTTCATCTCACAGCACCCCTGTGGGTGGTATTGCTGCTATGCCCCTTCACATCTGAGTGCTTTGCTCAGGACCCTTACAGCTAATGAGACACAGAAGGGTGTTCAAATGCAGGCGCTCCTGCACCAGAGTCCTGGTAGTGACCTTCCCTACTCAACACTCTGGTCGCTGGAGGTTCCTAACTCCTGTGTCTCACACTGCTTGATAACCCAACTGTCGTATGAACCATGGGCCACAAGTTTTGCAGATCTACCCTCGTCACTTTCCAGGGGTCCGGGGCTGAGGGCGACCTATCACTACTGGAAATTCAGCTCTTACTGTTAGTGTAGTATCGTTTTGTTGTCTGACATACTTTACAATTTTAAATGTTTCCTTTTGTTGAGATATTTAATCCACTGAGGTTTCCAGGACCTTTGGCTTGCAGTCCAACAACCGTACAACACACTGAGGAATGTTTTATCCCTTCTCCAGAGAATAAAAAGTGTATTCGAGAAAGATCGTTTTCCTCCCACCCCATGACACTCTGCTGCTTACCTACTAACAGCTGCTTTAGGCAAAATTACATCCACTTTTAAAAATATTTTCCATGACAATGTTCTCTTTGAAAAATTAGATCTGGTCTTCTGCCAACTGGAGATTTGATGTAACCAAAGATCTTAATCCAGCTAGAGAACTAAATTCACTGAAAACAGAAATAAAAAATTTCACAAATGTGCTGTTTGCATTCCTACTGTGAAATAAGATCTGACCCAGTACTTATCTGGGAAGAACTCCCACCAGAGCTGTGGAAATCTTGTTTCATGATCAGAAATCTTGTTTGAGAAAGAAACCACTCTGCCCTCTGTCCAACGATATGGACTCTTTTGTTTCCTTATGTTCTCATGTTAATCCCCAAAGCACGATTGGCTGGTAAACAGCACTGGCTGGAAGGAAGGGATGGAAGTTCTAGAGAGTAAATGGAGACCATGTGAGGTGCTGGACTCCATCAGTGAATTCACTGTGAATCATGTTTTTTTGTTTTTTGTTTTTCCTCCTCCATGGTCTGAGTTCCAAACTGAGCAAGACAAGTTAAAATTCTCAGAAATTGCAAAAAATTAAAAAAAAGTATATAATCTCTGAACTATCAGGTGGTACTTGGCACTCACAGGGTCATCCCTCTTCTGGGAAAACTTGAATCCGTGTTGAAGTACTTTGGAAACTCTAAAATGATATTCCTGATAAGAGCCTCCCAAAGAGGCACCTGGGTGGCTTGGTCAGTTAAGCGCCTGCCTTCAACTCAGGTCATGATCTCAGTGTCCTGGGATTGAGCCCCGCTTCGAGAGCTCCCTGCTCAGCAGGGAGTCTGCTTCTGCCTCTCCCTCCACCCTTCCCCCGCTTGTGTGCTCTCTCTCTCTCAAAGAAATAAATAAAATCTTTAAAAAAAAAAAAAGCCACCCAAGAGAGTTAAAAGGGTGAAAGAAAATAATCCTTGAAATTATTAAAGAGCCAAGACATTTAAAAATGTTTCTGTGCTAATCTCAGATTTCAGGATATACTACAGAGCTGTAATAATCAAAACAGTATGGTGCTAGCACAAAAACAGACCCCATAGGTCAACGGAACAGAATAGAGAGTCGAGAAAGAAACCCACACCATACGGTCAATTAATCTATGACATAGGAGGCAAGAATATATATATGATGGGAAAAACAGTCTCTTCAACAAAAGGTGCTGGGTAAACTAGACAGCCACATGCAAAAGAATGCAACTGGACTACTTTCTTACACCATACACAAAAACAAACACAGAATGGACAAAAGACCTAAATGTGAGACCTGAAACCATACAATTCCTAGAAGAAAACATAGAAAGTAATCTCTCAGACATTGGCTTTAATAACATTTTTCTACATATGTCTCCTCAGGCAAAGGAAACAAAAGCAAAATAAACTATTGGGACTATATCAAACTAAAAAGCTTTGCACAAAGAAAGAAACCAACAAAACAAAAGGCAACCTGCTGAATGGAGGAAGATACCTGCAAATGGCATAACCAATAAGAGGTTAGTATCCAAAATATATAAAGACATTATACAACTCAATGCCAAAAAAAAATCTGATTAAAAATGGGCAGAAGACATGAACAGACATTTCTCCAAAGAGGACATACAGTTGGCCAACAGATACATGAAAAGATGCTCAACATCACTTTTCATCAGGGAAATGCAAATCAAAATGACAAGATATCACCTCAAACCTGTCAGAATGGCAAAAATCAAAAACCCAAGAAACAAGTGTTGGCGATGATGTGGAGAAAAAGGAACCCTGTTAGCACTGTTAGTGGGAATGAAAACTGGAGTAGCCATTGTGGAAAATAGTATGGAACTTCCTCAGAAAGTTAAAAACAGAACTACCGTAAGATCCAATAGTTGCACTATTGGATATTTACCCCCAAAACACAAAAACACTAATTCAAAGGGATACATGCACCCCTACGTTTATAGCAGCATTATTTATAATACCCAAATTATGGAAGCAGCCCAAGTATCCATCAATAGATGAATGAATAAAGAAGTGGTATATATTTAAAATGGAATATTATTCACCCATAAAAAAAGAATGAAATCTTGCCATTTGCAATGACATGGATGGAGCTGGAGTGTATTAGGCTAAGCGAAATAAGTCGGTCAGAAAAAGACAAATACCATGTGATTTCACTCATATGTGGAATTTAAGAAAAGACAAATGAACAAAGAAAAGACACAAACCAAAAAACAGACACTTAACGATAGAGAACAGATGGTTACCAGAGGGGAGGTGGGTGGGAGATTGGTGAAATAGGTGATGCGGATTAAGGAGAGCACACATGATGAGCACTGGGTGATGTATGGAAGTGTTGAATCACTGTATTGTACACCTGAAACTAATATAACACTGTATGTTAACTATACTAGAATTTAAAATAAAAAAGGATCCTTCCAGCTCTGATGTTCAGTGTTTCTTAAAAAAAAAAAAAGGGCAGAAGAACTGAAAAAACATTATTACAAAGAAGACATACAGATGGCCAACAGACACATGAAAAGCTGCTCAGTATCACTAATGATCAAGGAAATGCAAATCAAAACAATGCGATATCACTTTATACCTGTCAGAATGGCTAATATCAAAAGGACAAGAAGCAACAGCTGTTTCTAAGAATATGGAGACGAAGAAACTCTCATGCACTGTTGGTGGAAATGCAAATTGGTGCAACAATTGTGGAAGAAGGTGTGAAGATTCCTCAGAAATTTAAAAATTGAAATACCACAAGGGTACCTGGATGACTCAGTGGGTTAAGTGTCTGCCTTCGGCTCAGGTCATGATCTTGGGGTTTTGGGATCGAGTCCTGCATGGGGCTCTCCACTCAGTGGGGAGTCTGCTTCTCCCTCTCACTCTCCTTCTGTGCTCTCGTGTGCACTCTCTAATAAATAAAAATCTTTAAAAAAATTTTTTTAATTAGAAATACACATAAGCTAGTAATTCCACTACCGTGTATTTACCCAAAGAAAAAGAACACACTAATTCAAAAAGATCTATGAAGCCCTTTGTTTGTTGCAGGATTATTTACAATAGCCAAGATATGGAAGCAAACCAAGTGTCCATTGAAAGATGAAGGGATATAGAAGATGTGGTATATATACCATGGAATATTACTCAGCCTTAAAAAAAAAAAAAAAAGATTGAGATCTTACCATTTATGACATGAATGGACTTAAAGTGTGTTATACTGAAATAAGTCAGACAGCGGAAGACAAATACCATGTGGTTTTACTTACATGTAGAATCTAAAAAACAAATGAAAAAGCAAACAAAAAGCAGAAACAGACCCATCCCATAAATATAGAAGACAAATTGGTAATTGCCAGAGGGAAGGGGTGTGGAAGAATGGGCAAAACAGGGAAGACGAGTGGAAGGCACAGGCTTCCAGTTATGGGATGAATAAGTCACCAGGATAAAAGGTACAGCATAGACAATGTAGTCACTGGTGTAATAATAGCACATGGTGACAGTAGACAGTTAGCTACCCTTGTGGAGAGCATAACACAATGTATAGGGTTGTAGAATCAGGGTTGTACACCTGAAACTAACATAATATTGTGTCAACTATACTTCAGATTAAACTTTCTGTGCTTTCAAAATACTCAGATTTTAGAAACAATTTTTAAAATAATGGTCTATATTCTAATTTTTTTTTAGGATGTAGAATAGAATTCTCTGTTATTTATTTATATGAATAATATACATCTGCTGATGCAGAAGTCAAAGATATGAAATAATCAAATTCATAATATGGGGCTGATGATATCTTTTTATCATCTGTAAACTTGAGGAAAACAAGCACCTTGGAGATCTTTTTAATCATACTGTTTCTATTACTACCTTTCTATAAATTTGTCCTTATCTTTGCTTCTTTTGCTCTTTGTCTAACCTCTCTCTATCTTAAAATAAAGAATGCAAGATGTAATTTTGCTACGACATGTTTGCCTTGTACACCCATTTCTAAACAGATGCCTTTTCTGTACATGGTGAGAGAATCTCAGAAAATTAGTAGTTTAAAAGCAGATGCATTCATAGAAAGAGTAGTTCCAGGGGCTGAGGTGAAGGGGAAATGGGGAGGGGCTCAATGGGTAGAGTTTGCATTTGGGATGATGAACAGGTCCTTCAAAAGCATGGTGGTGACAATCGTCCAACACTGTGAATGTATTTAATACCACTGAATTGTGCACTTACAAATGGTAAAAATGGTAAATGCATGCATGTATGTATGTATGTATATATATGTTACCCTAGTTTTTAAAAAAAAAGAAAAAAAGGGGAAAAGCAGATGCAGCACACCATCTCTTTCAGACACGACCAATTTATTCAGAAAATTCAAATTTCAATTTGACAAAGTATATCCAGGAGCAGAGAGTTTGGGACAGTCATTTCATTGGAAGCAATCACATTTTCTAGAGCTAAATGTCCATGGGGTAGTATCTAAAGAAAGCAAAACTTTAAAAAAAATAATTTAGTGTGCATGGGGTAATAATCATAAATATTAGCAGAGTCAACAAAACAATCAGCTTACCCAACCAAGGCATGAAAAACGCTTATGCTAGTAGTACTCCTTTATTCAATTTAGTTCAACACACATTAAGCACCTAATTTATTCAAGACACTGGGCTAGCTGCTGGGGTTGATATGGAGATACAAAAACACCAAGACACAATCCCTGTCTTTAAGAAATTTACAACAGCACATATAAAAATGAGTGCTATAAGTGAGGTACAAAATAACTGTTCTAAAAACATGGAAGAGAGTTAACTTCTCAGCAGAGATTAAAGTCAGGACCCCCTTAATTTGGTGCTGTGGGTGAGGCAGGATACAGCATGCCAAGAGAAGTCTGGTGTCCAAGCATGGCTTGGCACCAGCAAATGGACTAGCTCCTCCACAGCTCTAAATGTGTGAATAGAGCAGGAGTATTCAAAGGTATTTATTTTTATTTTAATTCCTCTCATCAATGTTAGCCCATTATAAGAAAGAGATCGACAGAAGTGAGATCTATTAAAAAAACAAAGTTTGAAAAGGCAGGGACATGAGCAGGAAACACCATTTCATAGTTTCGTGTAAACTCAACCCCATGCGTATATATACATCCAGTAGCTTAAGTAACATCATTAAATGAGGGGAAAAATTCATTGGGAGCACCACAGTCCATCATGGCAGAACACGTTCTCTCTTGTTAGACTATAAGACTAGCTTTGGCTCCTGCCAGTGGAGGATGTAATGCTACAGAGAAATTGAAAGTCCGTATTTTTAAACATGAAGTCCTTAAACATTACCTCCTCAACTCAGCATAAATGATGAAAACAGCTTAGAAGACATAATTTGGGGAGAGAGATTAAGTCTTTCTAGGCTAACTGATCTAATGATGACTTGGCATGCTGTATTTCCTATTTAAAAAAATACAGGATGAGCAAGTCTTTCCTGAATAATAACTTACTATGTGTAGAACATACTTCAAGAGGAATTTTAACAGAACATACTACTAGTCAAACATCACAGTTTCTGCTTTTGTAATTTACACAAATTACCTTAATTATAATACTTTAGGGAACACTTACAAACACAATATGTAATGCTGCTTTAGTATTACTCATCAGCCTTAACTTCTACAAGTTTGGCTTATATTATTTTATCTCAAAAAAAAAAACAAAACCTACTTATAAATCTCGTTTTCCCACAGAATTAATTCACCATCCAACTTTAAAAATAACTTTTAAAAACAGAAACCAATAGTAAATTGGAATGCTAATACCTGCCAGGCTTTGATAAAATAAAAATAAACACCTTACATAAACAGCACCTCATAAAACCAAAACCTTCTTTTGAAATAAAAAGTTCAATTCTTCTTGCCCTCTTAGTAACTGCTAATCAGAACCCCCAATCCTCCCTCCCCTCTTCAATCCCGGAACTGTTCTGGTTTGTTAAGTCACATAACACATAGTATTTTTTAGCATTAATAAATTATTGATATAGTATGAATAGCTATTTTTAAAAACCAAAGCAACTCAGAGGACTAGTAGAACAGATATAATAGCACACTAAAATGATTTAAAAGAAAAAATCTTTAAAAATGTACCTTATCCTGGTCTTGTATTAATTCAAATCAAAAACCAAAGGATGAAGTATCATTTCAGACCTATATACATCAAGATGCCAGTTCTTATAAAAATGTACTTTAGTTGTAAATGCTAGGTTATGCAAAAATAAGTTTATATCAATTGTATTTAACTTTAATGAATTCCCCCAACTCTAATATTAAAAATGTTAAAAGAACTTAAATTTTAATGGCAAAAAGTTCCTATTTTCCCCATCTATTAAAAAAAGATTTTATTTTCTCTTATTAACATACAATGCCCTATTGTTAAGGCACAACTTTTTTTAGGATAAAAATGAAACCACAGACTAGGTTAATTTTATACAACAGTTACAAGACAGACTTTTTTGTAGGCATATACCGCAAATAATATAGCTCAAATTCAACCAAGATCAAAAATGAAAAATCAGTTTCTATTCAGGACCAGTCAACACACAGCCAAGATAAATAGTTGCAGCTAGAATAACCCAAGTAGATTCCATTTTTAGCCTGCCAAAGATTGTCTCCATAAGGCCATTTTTCAAGGTGTTATTAAGGGAGAGGCAAGCTGGATATTTTCTTGAGGAACAGGGGATGGTGGCACCTCAGCTTTCTTTACTTATGCTTTGCTATCAGATAGTTGTCACCTTCAAAGCCTGAGTGAAATGCAGTTTTTGAACATCTGAGACAAGGCCGGAGTTCCTGATCCTAGGGCTCAAGGCAGATGTTGCTCTGCATCCTCCCTCTGCTACCCTTCCCTGGAGCTTTCTTCCTTCCCACCCTCTTCTTAGCCACTGCCCCTCCCCTACTTCCTCTGGCCCAATTTGCACAATATTCAAGGGGAGCACCCAGGAAACAATTTGTACAATTGTTACTTAAAACACAGGAAGCAAAACACTTGTTAGCTTCATCATACAGCCATAAACAATTCATCTGCAGATTTAAAATCCAGAAAAAAAATAAAATCCAGAAAAAAAAAAAATACAATTTGAGGAAAGAGGACCACTGAATACCAAATATGACCCATCTTGTAGGCCCTTTGTAATCTCAACTGAAATAGGGACACAAGTATGAAAGCTAACAGAAAAAGCAAGCAGGCTTATATACCTAATTCTTGTATTTTCTGCATTTTCATTCTGTGAAGAAAGGATCTGAAGAAATGCTTTGTCAAGACAGAAGCACTGAATTAGACTTGATTGTGTAAATCTTTGTGGTTTTGAAGGTGATTTTCCTTTACCTTTTGAGAAGTCTTTGAGAAGTGACGGTCAACCAGAACTCTTGCCCAGCTTCATCTCCCTGACCAGGAACTTAACTCAGTTCTACCATAAGATTTCAGCAGTCAATCTTGAGAGAAGTAGGTCTAGGAGAGAATTCAGGGGTTAAGTTTTGGGGGAGAGTACTGGTCCAGAAAGAGGGGCAGATACAGAACAACATCAACGGGCTGGGAAGCCAGGGAATGAGGTAGAGATGAAGGGCAGAGCAAAGGGACAGCTAATAAATACTCAAGTTATTGATGCCACTACTTTTACTAAATGTGATGTGTAAAACTCAAAAGTTTAAGGGAACATTGTGCTCTAAATGAGGGCAAAGATAAAGGAAAGGGAAGACCAGGAGTCAGAGAGATGAGGCTCGCTAAAAGTTCCAACTCTAGTTATTTTGCTACATTTTAGAAGTAATTGTATTTAGGTAATTCTGGGAGATAGTACATGCCTCACTTATTCATGGTGTTTTACTGGTATGTTCTGGCACAATAATGTCTCACATTAATATAAATACTGTTCTTTGTACTAATATTAGTTCTGTAATGTATATTGTCTTTTAGAAACAAAGAAATTAAAAATGAATTTTCTATAAAAGCACTTAAAAACCATTAGTAACTAGACTACACCCAACAAATTATAAAAATAATGCATTTCTCTGTCAGCCAATATCTTAACTTTTTTACACAATACAAGCCCTTCGCAAAGTCATTATCTACATGCAGATTAATGGAATTAAAAATAAAACAAAAGTGATCATACTTGCTAATACGATCTAGTTTCATTTCCATTAAATTAGAAAGTTTCCATGTAATATTGAAAAAAAAAACCCCTCCAATTAAATGCCATTTCTTAATATGCCAGTTTTCTTGCCCCATGTTTGACACATTACAATTAAAATAAATGCTTATACCATGGACTCTGGAAACAGTATATGCCTCTGCCATCTCTCCTGAGAAAAAAAATTCTCATTTTATTGAAAAGTAAAAAGATGAGGCCTCCAATATTCTATTCTGAATCTCCTAAATCCTGTTTAAATACCAAGTGTTCCAATTACCAAAACTTTGTATGAATTTTCACTAAACAAAATCCTACCTATCGAGGCCCACTACACTATCAGGCCTGTGACCAGTTGCTAGAGACTGGGTGGAAACATGTGCTTTGTACTAAATTCAGTTCCCTCAGGAGGAATGAAAGGACTCTGGAGACTGTGTAAAACACAGGCCTGAAGTTGTATGCACATTCCACCAGGTGAGGATGTCCATTCTTTGGTCAATTTTACCTCCAAGATAGGAAAAGAAATGAAAAGTTGTTTTAAAGAAAGAAAAGAAGAAAACAATGAGCAATCCCCTCCCCCTCTAATCAGTATGTTATAAAATACAAGGACATCAAAGTCACATGAAATAACGGTATTGTTTACACGAAGTTTCCAGATAACATACTGACAGAAATCCAACATCCCCATCAAAGTTCACAAAGCAAGGTTCTAATTACAGTGACAGAGTGAATATGCCACCACCTTTCTTCCAGTCAGATTCTGCCTACTGAATTAAAACAAAAATTAATCAAAAAGTAACATTAACCTGTTATTTTAATCTGAACGGAAACTTTAAAGTATCTCTAAAAATTACTGCTTTGAGATTAGATCAGATCCATTTATTAATGGTGAAAGCAACCATAAATCATTCTTGATAAGGACAGAATCTCTACATACAAACCTGGCAAAGTTTTTAAAAAGTACTAAAACAAACTTTTAAAATAACGAAAGCTAGCTCAATTTGTGTAATATCAAATGACTCAGCTAACAGAATAATTTATATTCTTATAGTGCATAATTTATCCCTAAGAACAAAATGTACCAAAAGCCTAATGCTAACCCTGAAACCTTAATCCAAACCTTACATGTTAAAGACTAAATGTTGGTTAGGAGGGAAAGGATGAGACCATGCAATGTCCGCAGAGCAAACAAAAATCAACAGTAAGATGGCAGAAATGTTGAACCCATGGGTACAAATACACTTTTCTGTACCAAAACAACAAAACAAAAACATACACACAGAAACTACAATTACAACGCAATCATCATATAGCTGTATTTTCGACTAGCTGGTGAACCTGTTATTAAAATTTCAAAAAAAAAAAAAACAATTTAAGCTTTTTTTTTATAATCCATAAGAAATATTCAGTAACAACAGGTAAATAGAGCATTTGTTGCATATTAATGAATGTGTGGCTTCTTGTGCTTTCCATCTGAATTAGGGGTAAAAACCCCCAATTACTTTATTTTCAATGAGATACAATTGTAAAGTAGTATTAAATCTACACAAAATCAATCCTTTCTTCAGCCCAATTCTGTATGAAAGTACTAACAGTGAAGATTCATGATGTTGTGTGAAAATGGTGACTCATAACAATGTAGACTAGACTATAGATTTTAATTCACAAATATATATATATATGTGTGTGTGTGTGTGTGTATGCGCCTTGTGTATGACAACCGTACGAAAATAGTCTCAAAAATAAAGACAATACTTGAGACACGAAGCAACCCACTTTCCCTGATCTTGCATCTTGTTACAGGGAAAATAAGTCTCTGATGCTTCATAAATACTTTAAAAAGTTCGGGATGGCCTTAACCATGCAGAGTCTCCACCGATGCTTTGAAGCCCCCAGCTGTTTCAGGCTGACTGTTCAACTCAGGAAGAGCTGTGATCTGTGATCGCCTTTGCTTATTTATGTCCTGTCTTCTCTAGATCTGGGAGTTTTCTGACCAGAGCTTGGTGGTTCATTCTGATGCTAGCGAGAAGCCCTCCTTCAATGCCGTCGGAACCAGTGTAACTGATTTCTTCACCACTCAGGGTAGTCATATGCCCCCCAAGGGCTTTTAAGATGGCATTGCCAGCACATATATCCCACTTTTTGATGTATGTCACATGGATATATAGATCGGCTTTTTCTTGACTCTTATCAGGCACATCCAAGAGTGCTAAAACTTTATAACCTAAAAGATAAACAAAGAATTTAGGTTACTATTCAAAAGATTTAAAAAAAGTAGCTTACTTTTTAAGAGTAATTGTGAAAAATAACAGCACACGACAACCAGGAGGTCTCTATACTATCTTTGCAACTGCTAAATCTAAAATTATTTAAAAATAGTTTTGTTCTTTTTTCAAGAAAGTTAATAGTGCAGACATTAAACCTAAATGAGCAAAAAAAAATATACTGTAAAGGAACTTATGAAGTTATTCTCAAGTGTAACCAAATATACTTCTATAATCTTTTAAATTTAAATCTACTTTGTGGCTGTTTTTGCATTCACTGTATATCATTTCCAATGGAATACTATACTGAAGCTAAATACCCACGGGTTTCATCCGAATTTCTAGGAACACTCGATTTGAAAGAAGACAAAATAACACAATCTTAAGCCTTTTTTGTAATGAAGCAGAATTTTTAATTTTTTTTTATGAGGCAGAATTTTTTAAAAATAATAAAATAAAACAAACAGAAGAAACCAGGTCTAGCATCTGGTTTATCCCATTCATACTGGGTATTCTGAACATTACCTTTCCTAACCAACATTAACAGAGGGCTTATAGGAAAATAATAAAGTCATACTAAGTAAGGTACATATATGTAATCACTAAATTAAAACTATTAGGCCTAGGGATGCCTGGGTGGCTCAGTTGGTTAAGCGGCTGCCTTCGGCTCAGGTCATGATCCCAGGGTCCTGGGATCGAGTCCCGCATCGGGCTCCTTGCTTGGCGGGGAGCCTGCTTCTCCCTCTGCCTCTGCCTGCCACTCTGCCTGCTTGTGCTCTCTCTCTCTCTCTGACGAATAAATAAATAAATAATCTTAAAAAAAAAAAAAAATAAAACTATTAGGCCTAAAAGTTAATAAGCATTACTTTTCCCTTTATTACTGTGGTGAAAAGGTTTTCAAACACATGTTTCTGACCATAATTTGTTATTTATTTGAATTAAAACACTTCTGTCATATTAAACAGCACTCAAAACAAAGGCAGGCAAATGGCCTGTGAGCCAAATCCAGGCCATGCACTGTTTCTGTACAACCCTCAAGCTATGAATGGTTTTCACACTTTTAAAGGGTGGTAACAAAACAAAAATCCAAGAATAGTAGGCAAGAGAGTCTACACGTGGCTCATAAGGCCTAAAATATTTACTATCTGGCCTTTCAGAAAAAGTAAGCTGACCGACCCCTGATCAACGAGAGGTAATAAAACAGCAGAATATACAGTAAGCAGAGTGGCTCCCAGACTCTGGCTCATCCCAAACATGCAAGCTGAAGAGTTCAGGTGTTAAAAGTGCCCAGGGATTAGTCATCCCAGTAACATTTATGAGAATTCCTGGCATCTTGGGGCCATAGGAAGCATCGGACTGTGTTTGATCTTCCCTTCTCTCCCTGATGGTCCTACAGTTAAGCTAACAGCGCAATTACTTTGAAATGAGATCTATATAAAACCACTATTGATGGTATATCATTGATATGAAGATGCTTTTGTAGTATTTGGGAAACAGCAGTCATTGTTGTGAGACTATTGTCCCTACTGTGAGGTGATTTCTTTCTTTCCTTTTAAAAGATTTTATTTATCTATTTGACAGAGAGAGCTCAAGCAGGGGGAGCGGCAGGCAGAGGGAGAGGGAGCAGCAGGCCCCCCCCCCCCGAGCGAGGAAACTGACATGGGGCTCAATCCCAGGACCCCAGGATCACGACCCCAGCTGAAGGCAGATGCTCACCCGACTGAGCCACCCAGGTACAACTGTGAGGTCCTTTCTAATAAGAAGGCATGTGTGACTGAAATCTCACTCTAGAGATAATCAAGTAGGAGACCATGCCTGTCTGCAAAGTACACTCTCTATTCTCACTTTTTTCCCAAACACAGGACAACGAAATCTTTCTCCTGACATAAGCCTTGACTATGCTGGGACGCTGTCCCCAGGCACTACAGGGAGTTGGAACGTACCAGCACCACCAGCTGGAATAATTGTAGTCTGGTTTCCAAAAGTCTGAAGAGCAACCTGTTTGACCATTCCTGAATGTGAGCGTGACACAACGATCCTTGGAGTCTTCTCATTGTAGGAAGTGCGAGCTTTCACATTGGACCCACCATCTACCATTGCCCAAGCTGAAAAGGAAATATGATATCCATTAATAGCACTGAAGCTTTTTGAAATGGGAACTCAAAGTACCAAGAGTTGACCAACAAAATATCCATTTCTGCAGAATTACTTGTATGTTTTTCCCCAAAACAGAAATGCTTATTTTTTTCTGAGAATGAGAGTAATATTTAACATTTTTTTACATTAAAATAGGCAAATATTAAGACAAAGCTAAAATAGGCCACATAATCCTGCCCAACCAGAGATAATGACTACTAAAAACTTGGCTTAAGAACCCCCAAGCTCCAGAGCTCCTAGTGAGGTGCTAAATTCTCACTGTGATTATACTGCAACTCAATTACCTCTCTGCACCTAATCTGGCTTCCTTCCCTCTCACACAACTTTGATCCCAAGGGTACTCTTTCCTAAACATCCTGCATGCTAACCTCCATCTCAAAAGTCCAGTTCCGGGGAACTCAACCTGTGACAACCTAGGCATAAACACAACTAGTTAGCCTGGATAATTCAAAATTTAAAATAAGTTTTCCTCCTACTATTTTCTCCTCCTTACTATTGCTCCTCCTACTATTTTCTCGTCCTATCTATTTCTGATACATTCATGGTTTCAATAATAAACATAAAAGAGTTAAAGAGATGAGTTAGATTTACACATCTGCTTTATCATGAGAATATAAAAAGAAAATGCTCTAGATTTCAAAATAGAACAAAAATTTCTAAGAAGGGGAGGAGACCCCAGAAATGGCCTGAGATATTTCTCTTGGCTTCAAAGTTTTCTTCACTGACCACCAAGCTATACAAGAAAATAAACTTACTCAGAATTATCCCACAATTAGACTGTTGTGTTCTAGCAGTCACTCACTATGGGGTAAAACACAGTCCACCATGGCTAGCAATGAAAGCAGCTGCATTACCACTTACTCCTGGCTGCAGGAAAAAATTTAAAAAATGAAAAGAGTGTCTGGGTTTCTGAGCTGCCCAAGGATGATGGCAGTCTTCTGGACTCCTCTCACATTTCTTTCTGAAAACCACACACTGCAACAAGAAGAGCAAATAGCAACACCCTTAAACAATAGCTAAAGAATAAGAAGCACACAAAGAATAGTCCTGAACACAAATTTATGAGAAAGAGGGAAGTAAATACTGAAAATCAGTAGAATGAGTGCCGTAGCTGAGCCCAGTGTGGGGAATACGGCAGGAGTGTCACAGAAGTGCCAAAAGGCTGGAGGTCTCTCAGTGGTGGTAGGACTCAGAGAACAATAGCCAGGATTTCTCCCCAGAAGAAAAGGGTCCCATCTAAAATGGGAACTACTGAAAGTGGCCTGAGACGTGGCAACAGAGCAATGACAAAAGGAGGCCTAGAGAAGACACAGAGCCAAAGTGAAGTTCTGACAACAGACCAGATGACATACAACATCTTTCAGAAAGTCTCCCCATGAGAGACAACTGGAAGACAGCAAACACAACTGAAGAAAAAGAAGGGGTTGAAGATAAGGACCTTACTAAAACAAGATCCAAAAAGACAGAAAAGTGAAAACAAAAAAAGATCTTTGATAATAAAGATAATGCTTTCCTCGCTCTAACAGAAAAGAAATTTCCTGAACTGAGAACCACCCAAACTCCTTTTCTGCCACCTTCCCATCTACTGCCAGTGGCCAGCCCAAATATGAGTAAGAAATATGTACAACTGCAACGTCCACTGAGAAGTCTAAGAAGAAAACACAATGAATGAAGGTTAAAACATTTCAGGCTACTTGAAAACTTCTCTAAAGCAGAGTAAAACTAACACAACATTCGAAGACGATTAAAAATAAGCAACAACAACAAAAATACTATGGAACAAAAAAACAACTGAGGAAAGATAAAAGCTATGAAATGGGAACTCACATAATACAGGAAAAGAAACTGCAAGCAACAACAAAAAGATAAAATCACTTAAGATTTAGTACTAGATCATAGGATACACAGAAAGGCAACAGATTGGTCGAAAAGCACAGCAAGCAATGACAAAAGCAAAAAATAAGTGAAACAAGCAAAGAGATAAATGGGACCAGAGAGAAGGCAATAGATATAGGAAGTCAGTGAGAGAAGAATCAGTATACATATATCAGGAATCTCTAAAAAAGAAAAACAAAAATAATGAAATAGAACTAATCTTTAAAACTTTGATTCAAAAAAATGTTCCTGAAATAAAAGAGGACTTGAATATCCACACTAAGAGACATACTATGTAGATATCTGCCCAGAATCCCAACTCTGAATCTGAGATATATCATAGTTCTATTATTAGACTTTCAAGATAATGCTCTTTGTGGTTCCATGCAAAAATACCAAGCTACTTACAAAGGAAAGAAAATCAGATTATCAGCTTTTTTGCCAACAAGATTCAACATGCACCCACACAGATATTTTATCAATCCAACAGTTTCTACCAGTTAACTAAGAAAAAAGAGTGTATAGTGAATGAAATAGTGTTCTACTAAAATTCCCGTCTACTGGGAACCTTCAGAATATGACCTCATTTGGATATAGGGTCTTTACAGATATAATTCAAGTTGAGGTCATACTGGATTAGAGCAGGCCCTAAATTCAATGATTGGTATCCTTATAAAAACAGGAGACAGAGAAATACAGACCAAGACAGAGAAATGTGAAGTGGAGGTACGAACTGGAATGGTATGTCTACAAATCAAGGCATGTCAATGAACACCTGGAGCTACCAGAAGCTAGAAGAGGCAAGGAAAGATTCTTCCCTTGAGCTTTCAGAGGGAGCATGTCATTGCCAACAACATGCTATCAGACTTCTGGCCCTCAGAACTGCGAGAAAATAAGTTTCTGCTGTTTTAAGCACTCTAGTTTATGGTAATTTATTAGAGCAGCCCAAGGACAGAGGCTAAACCAGAGTCTGTAAGTAGCTGAGAGTCTTTCAAGAATCAAGGCTACAGAAAAAGCTTTTAACATGTAATATGACCTTTTAACATGTAATATGACCTGGATGAGCTAGCTCTCCTGAAGTAATCTACTGGAGGACAAACTTTATCCAACCAAAAGATAACTAAAGATCTCTTAGCAAAAGCGCTGTTGGTCAACACTGAATAAATTTAACCGTGGATTTAAGAGGAAATCAAAGATAGAATAAAAGTGTGTCAATGTTATCTCACAGTTGACTGGTGAGAGTCAAAGGATACCATTTACATCAGAAGAGCTGAAGAGTAGAAAGACACATATCAAAAAAGGAGGAAATTGGAGGGGCGATGAACCATGAGAGACTGTGAACTCTGAGCAACAGACTGAGGGTTTTGGAGGGGTGGGGGTGGGGGGTTGGGCGAGCCTGGTGGTGGGTATTGAGGAGGGCACGTATTGCAGGGAGCACTGGGTGTGGTACATGAACAATGAATCTTGGAACACTAAAAAAATAAAATAAAAGTATTTGGGGGAAAAAAATAAAGTTAAGACATGACGTAAACAAAAAAAAAGTATAATTGACTAAAATGGGATGGTAGTCAAGGAGGCTAAAATAAGCTAATTTCACTGTTGCTCATAGGGGAGAACAGATGAGACACCTAAGGCAAAGGACCATATAATGGCATTTAAACAAAAAGGCATATTTAAAGGAGTTAGTAAAAGTGGGCAAGGAAAAGAACAGATTTAACTTAAAAAATGATATCTGTATTCGAATAGCAGTGAATATACAAAAATCCATGAGACCTTAAGGATATCAAAAAAATAAAGGCAAAGCCTGCTCTTCATTGAAAAAATAACATTTGTTCCCCCTGGGGGTAGTTTTTACCCAAAGTCCTTACTTAGAAATTGGTGAAGAAAAAAAGTTAAACGGCTATTTGTCTTTCCAACAGGAACTACTTTTCAGGATAAACAAGTAACTCCAACTGATGAAGAAATTTCTCAGTAGAAGAATTCTAGCTAATATGTAGAAAATACAACAGAATTAGAAAATCCTATTTCATGTCTTTAATAGATCCTAAAATTATCCTGTGAAACGTTGAATAGAATCCTGATCTCAAATGGTGCCAAAATATTTCTCCAGACTACTTGCTGGTAGAAAGGGAATCAAAATAATTTATAACAGAGATATGGTCATGACCACTTTAACCATCTTACATCATCACTAATAATGAGACTAGATATTTCATATAAAATGATGCAGCAGGAAGTACATGAAGAATATCTATAACATATTCTTGACAAAAATCTGTAACCTTAATCCAACCAAGGCTTCGGATCTAATTTGCATTTTATAAGAAAAAGAAGATGAAAAGTAAATAAGTTAAATGACACTCTGAGGAAATAATCAGAAGAGTCCAAAAAGCAGGACATTATATAACAACTAACTTGATCTCAACGAGTCAATGTCATGGGCAAGAATAGGACTGGAGGTTGTTCTAGATTAAGAGAACTTGACAAAACAACCAAAAAAATGCATGTTACTTGACTAGATCTTGGTTTGAAGTTGTTTGGTTTGAAGTTTTAAAATCCACTTTAGAAAAAACTGGGAAAAATGTGAATATGGGATCAATTAGGGAATAAATGTTAATTTTATTATTATATGCACAATAATAGTACAAAATAACAGTATTACATTAATAGTATAGTAAGAGACACATAGTGAAGTATATAAGGGTAAAATGTCACAATCCTTGTAATTTTCTTTAAAGTACATGAAAAAAAAGAAGGAAGCAAATATACAGAAATGTTCAACTGTTAAATCTTGATGAAAGAGCACATGAGAATTCTGTACGATCTTATGTTTGTTTGAAATTATCCACAATAAAAGTTAAATGAGAAAGAGGAGAAAGCAAAACAAACCAAAAAAACCTCAATTCTTTTTAGAATGATCAGAAAAAACATGATTTTATTAAGAAGTGAATTTACAGTGCTGCATCTCTAGAGGTCAGTATTGTGTAAGAGAATAAAGATAGCCTATCTCAGTACCAGAATAATTTTAGATAAGAATTAGTAATTTAATATTTTAAAAATATATTTCATGTTACAGAATTTCAATAAATTCTGTCCTAACACATACATGGACAAATTATTTCAAGCACTTTAAAAAAATTCACTAGGTGCTTAAATAAATGATTGCTGATGATGAGGTAATCATGAAAAGGTAAAATAGCAGCTAACAGAATGTGTTTATTCCATCTGAGGATATGCTAAAAAAAGTTCAGTGGGAAATAAAAAGTGATTGGTACTTTGCTATATACTTCAGACATTATAACTTAGCTACAAATTTCCACTGCATGGATATATTACACTCACACATTTATACATTACTTTGTTAAAATACTACTTAAGTACCTGTTGCTTCTTAGGATTTCAAACTCAGTGAATTATTTCTAATTAAGTTTGGTAATGATTCTGATCAGTTTTGCTCTACCTGCTGCCAACAACAATACTATCTAGCTCCCATTATAGTCAAGTATAGCTAAATTCTGGTAAGCATACAATACCTGATAGCTGGTACTCTGCCAACATCAATATACAGTGTGGATCTGAAAATAACAGTCCAAAAAGAGGACACAAGCCAAACACACCTTTGATCCAGGAACAGAAGGTCACCCCACACTTAATTAAGGACTTATTGATTCTTTTGGAATGTTTGCTGACTAGAAAGCACCTTCGTTCCAGCATACTGGGTAACTCAGCAGCATCACAAAAGAACAGGCCATTTTCTTATAACTTACAGAAACTGTTTTGAAACACGAGCTGTTTCTAAGTTAGAAACTTTTGGCTTTTTTATTTTAGAGGAGGTAAGGCTTTAGGAGAGAGGATACATAGTCTTATGGAATAAAGCTGTTTTTTTTTTTTAAATGGGCATTTTATGATCCTTATTCTCCCCACCCCTAAAATGAACAGATGCGGAAATTAGGGCCCAAAGACTGTGAATCTCTTTGCCTATCCAGTATCAACTTCCTCTTCATTTCCTTTACTACGATTCTAATTCTCTCTGGAGTAGCAGGCTGTTTGCAACTAAGGGGGCCATGTGACATTTGGCTAATGAGATGTAGCAGAGGGCTTAAAGTTACTCTTTCCTAATACAAAGAATATCTGGGATAGATCTTTTGTCCCTCTTCTTTCCCCTTTCTTCCAGCCTGGAAGAGAGCCATGGAAACTGGAAGCACCCATCTTTGTAAGCGTGCAAACAAAAAGCTACCTTGTAAGAGAAAAAGGAAAAAGAGGAGTCAGGTGCTTAACAGTATCATAAACTGAACCCTCCTGCCACTTGCCCATCTTACTAGGCGAGAAAAATAAAACCTATTTATCTGCATACAGATAAATGCAACCCTAACTGATATAGACAGGCAATGAGGAACACTGTCAAAGAATGAGTCAACTATACTTCAATTAAAAAAAAAAAGAAAGAAATTCAAAGACTTAAGCCCTATACTTAACCTTAATATGCCTGTTTTTTCTTTCTTTAATTGAAAGTAACTATAATTCTTTTATATTCTTTCCAGAGTGATTCTGAGGCTGAAATGAATTTATGCCAATACAATTCATAAACACTGAAAATACTAAACAAATGTGAGATATTAATAAGGAGTGATCAGCTCTTACTGTAACATTTTGCCCTCTGTGGCTTTCACAAGAACTTTGCTAAGCCCCCTTTCTCATCTATAAAAAACAAAAATAACAACACTTATCTTTGTCTCACAGAGTTATCACAAGGTTCAAATGAGCTAACTTAGTTTACTGCAAATAGTTAACCACTATACAAATGTTAGAAATTGTGGGGTTATTATGAAAGTAGTGTGATATATTGATTTGCATAAAATTCCTAAGGTTGCTTCCTCCTCTAACTTAGCTGGATGACCTTGAGGAATGTATCGAACTTGTAAGTCTCATTTTCTCATCTGTAAGTGGTGGTATTAGTAAGCGTACCCCTCCCTCATGTGTTATACTAAGTGTAGCAATACTGCTAAGTTAAGTTATACTCCAATATCAACTTGCTCTATTCTCCCTAAGTGACAGAACCCCTAAACTGGATGCTTGGATGGCCACTGAAAATAAAGATCACATTTCTTAACCTCCCCTATGGCTGGGTTCAAGCTATGTTTTGGTCGATGGGATGTGACCTGAAGTGATGTGTGCAACTTAATAGGTCAAACCCTTAGTGGAAAATGTCCTCCACATCTCCCCTTTGATCCTCTTCACTGGTGAAATGTGGATGAACCAGAGAGCCATCCACAGTCATGCAGAAGGGGGCATCAAAATTTAGCACAGCAAAGCAACAAGACAGAATAGCCTGCATGCCTGGTCACAGAATAGCCTGCATGCCTGGTCTGTTTGCATATGGGCTGTTAGAGAAGAGAGAAATCAACTATTTTGTTCAAACTCTGTTATTTTGGTGCAGTGTATTACAGCAGCCTAAATTAATAGCCTAACCTATATACTCATTCAGTAAGGATTAAAGGAAACATGTGAAAGCAACCCATAAACCATAAAGCAAATATATAATTAATTTTAAGGCACGCTGTTGCAATAACGACATAAATCTTTTACAGCTCATCAAATTGTCAACTGTAAAAACTACCTGAATTATGAAAAGAAGATACAAGATCAGATTAACACAGAACATTTGGTCTTGAAATGCAGAGCCAACACTCAAGTGTATGTTCAGCCTATCTCAGAGGAGCTGGAATCTGGGATACAAAGTATTCTGCAAAGCATGTAAATTTTAAGAGTAGGCAAAAATTAACCTTGTCTCCATTTCTGTTAACTTGACAGCCAGCCTTTTTAGGCAATGTCAGCCACACCACTAAGACACAATGAGAACGGTGGAATAAACGAAAGAGCTGTATGGATGCTGGATGTATTCATTTCCTAGGGCTGTCATGACAAATTACCATAAACACAGTGGCTTAGAAGAAAAGAAATTTATTTTTCTCACAGTCTTGGAGACTCATACATTTCAGTTTATGAAATGTATTGGCAATCCAAAATCCAGATACTGGTATTGGTAGGGTTTATTCCTTCTGGAAACTTTAAGGGAGAATTTATTCCATGCTGCTCTTCTAGCTTCTAGCAGCTGCCAGCAATCTTTGGTGTTTCTTGGCTTATATGCATCACTCTAATCTGTGCCTCTACCAATCTATCCTCCTAATTCCCGTGTCTCAGTAATCCTGGTTTCTTATAAGGACACGCTCATTGATTTAATGACCTATCCTAATCCAGGATGATCTTATCCTGATATTTACCTTAATTACATCTGTAAAGAAGTGCCTTTCAAATAAGGTCACACTCTGAAGTTCTGATTGTTACGGGTGTATAGTCCCCCAAAAGATATGTTGAAGTCCTAATCCCCAGCATAGCAGAATCTGACCTTATTTGGAAACAGGGTTACTATAGATATAATTAGCTAAATGAGGCCATGGCAGAGTAGGGTGGGCTCTTAATCCAGTATGACTGGTGTTTTCATAAGAAGTGAGACAGAGACATAGACACATAGGCAGAATGGCATGAGGTGTTGAAGGCAGAGACTAGTGATGCATTCACAAGCCAAGGAACACAACAGACCGCAAACTATTAGAAACTAAGAGAAAAACATGGAAAAATTCTCCCTTACAGGTTTCAAAGAGAGTATGTCTCTGTCAATACCTTGATTTTGGACTTCTAGCCTCCAAATTTGTGTTAGACTACGTATCTGTTGTTTAAAGGCACACAGTTTGTAGGTTTTTTCTTTTTGTTTTTATGGCAACCCTAGGAAACTAATACAGGAATGAACATGAATTTGAGGGGGGAATTATTCAACCCACAATATCTTGTCATTAGGGCTTTTCTCAACACTGGTAATGGCAAAATGGATACTGTCACCATCAAGAACTTCATCGCCTTAGAGAACAGTGGAGCTAAAAGGCGATAATTCTGCCCCGTGTTCTTGATGGGAATGACAGTTAAGAGTATGATGAGTCCCTTCAGGCTGTCAGTGATACTGCTTACACCACTAACTCTTTCCCTCAACTTCTGTACCTGGACAACTCATGGCATCATTCTGGACTTGCAATCACAGGCCACACTATCACCGCTATTCAGAAGACCATGGCTAGCCTCTCAGGCAAACTACAGCATAATGGCTGTGGCAATACCAAAATGTCATGTCAATATTCACTAGCACTGGAAAGGCTTCAGGTGAGGTCATCCTGGGCTGCAGGGGAAGCTCTTTGACATGGTTTTCCACACTCCCAACTCCCAGTGTGATGATCGAAGATCTGACCTGCCATCTGTACAAAGCTAACAAACATGACTACATCGAGAAGGTAGGGTAGGCAAGGATCAAATGGAACTCTGAAAAGTGTCTAGGGCTACACTAGGATTAGCCTGATCAGTAAGACTTTCAGTGTTAACACCATCTAATTTTGACGCTGAGGCTGCCAAACTGCCATTGCCCTTAACCACCACAATATCAAGCTCATTTCCTAATGTGACTACAGATTTGGCTAAGGACCCTGACGGTGGATCTCAGAACCCACATGGAATCCAATGTGTAAGAGCCCTAGACCTTATCCCCTGCAACAGCACAAGAGAAACAGAGAACTTGGCTTCTGGGAAGTCTGTGCCCAACTATACTCCTTGACACTAACTATCTCTCATTGTCAGTCAGTTTCTATCCTCTAAAGAAAGTTTAGAAAGCTCTGCTTCATCGGATATTATTACCAATGACAAAATCCTCACTGTATCCAACGAAAGGGTGAAGTATGGTAGGCGACTGACTGTAATAATTACTGAGCTATGGCTGAGACCCTGACAGGGTGGTTAAGTATTTATAGACATATGATTTAATAACATTAACTCCCAAAAGCTCTAGTGCATTTCTTACCTGTATATTCAGAAAATGGCTTATGTATCACTCCTAGCACAGGTTTACCATTCACAGCCACACATACCATAGTAGTGACATACTTTCGAAGATCCTCTGTGAAGAAAAATAACACAAAAACCCAATAACAAAAAATATTAAAATAATTTAAAATTTTAGTTTTAAATTTGAAAATCAATTCAAATACTTAGTCTCTGAACAAGGGATGCACTCACTAAATATTATCGCTATTATATGATCAGGCCAACTTTGGTTCAGGAAAAATTTTTATTAAAAAAAACCTTCAATATTCCCCATTTCTAGTACCTACTTCTACAAATATTTTCTAGTATCAGTTACTATTAGACACCTTGTATCTTCCTCCTGTTCTCCAAATAGCTACCTACTGAGTGTCTATTATGGTCAAGTTCAGTGCTTAAGGACTAGAAGACAAAGATGAAAAAGCGGAAGTCCCCACACTCAGAGACCTTACCATCTAGAAGGAGGGCACATAGATAAGCAATTAACTTTACGATATACACCAACAGAACAGAGAAAAAGCAGGAATTGGATATCTCTAGGTAAGAAATAAAGCATGAGAGAAGAGCTACAGAAATGAAATCTAAGCTAGGACTAGGTAAAAAAAACAAACAAAAGAAAATGGAGATGAGGGCAGTAATTCTCTGTTTTGCTACTTAATTACCCCTGGGTGCCCAGGATTTACTATTTAGAATTCCAAAGACAGCTACATATGCAATAAAACCTAAATTCCCCAAATCACAAGTAAATATTGTATTCTGGCTATATAAATACCTGAACTCACATGTGCCTCAATATATAACTTAATAAACAAACACTTCGATAAACAGGTGTCCAATAGGAACCATTTTGTTGTTGCAACTGCTAAAAATGTCCCTTCACTGAAGGATCAGTGATACAGTGAATCGCTATCACCAATAGGAGTATGCCACAATTTACTGGTTTTGGACCCAGGGGGGAAAGGCTGAGAATAACTGATCCAGTCCAAAGGTTTCATACTGCACTGCATTAATCCAGTCATCTGTCTTAAAATCTAATTGGAAAAGTTGTATACGATCGGTAAAGAATTTACCACCAAGTGTATACTACCTGCTTTGTTCTGGTTCTCCAATATATAATGGCAATCTAAAGTTTGAGATCAATTTTAATGTAGAGTCACCTGTATATTCCTGTGTAGCATCAAGTGGATCGATCCAGACAGTAACACTCTCTGCTGGTACTTCTTTAGGGGTGGCTATTTCCTTCAGGATGTCCTCAGGAATCTTACGATCCCATAAGATAACCTCCTGATCAGCTGCATCCACATGTTCCTCAGTATTTATCTGCACCAAAAACAGAGAACAGTTGAAAAATTTAGAAAGAAAAAAACGCCACCTGAGAAAATATGAGAGAAAAACATTTCAGACGAAATCACATAAACTGAAAGTAGGTAAATTAGTATTTTTATTTTGAAGCATTTCACTGTAAAATGGAAACATATTATATAAAAGAAATTAGAGCAACATCTTGTCTTCAAGTACTTTCCAATCTAATATTTAAGCTGTTTGTTGCCTAAGACAGAGAATCCAAATATAGAGAAATACAGAGAAACTAAGAAACAAACTATTTAAAGCTTAATGATATTTATAAAAAACAGTAGATCTAAAGTGTGAAAATAGACTGACAATATTATAGAACGCTGAACTGACCACAATCAACTATAAGAGGAGGAGAAAAGTGACAATGGACTTAAAAGAAATATGCCTTAAAACAGAGAAATGATGAATGCTAAGAGACACAATGTCCTAGAAAAGTAATCATCTAAAATATATCTTTGATCAATAGAAAAAAGAAACTTGGAAATAATAAAATAGATCATAAGCTAGTATATTATAAAATGTAAACAAAACTAAGCTGGGTAATCCCAAAGGACAAAAATAGTAATATTCGAGAAACATCAAGCCACATAAATAAAAAAATATTTTTAATAGTGTACAGTAAGCATCCAATCCATCCATTCACTTATTTCTTTATTCATTCTGCAAATGTTTACTGATTGCCTACTATATGCCAGTTCCAGAGCCTGATGTATAAAAGTGATCAATTTGAGACAAAAATCTCTGCCCTTGTGGAGCTCAGTAGAAATTCTAGAGAGGGAGATAAACAATAAACAAGATACAAAAGTAAAATGTGATATGCTGTATAGTGACAACAAGGAGACATAAAATGTAGCAGGGAAGAAGTATGTTTTAGGAAGGCAGAAGAAGAAGAAGGGTTATTCTTTAAGAAAGGGTGCCTGGGATTATTCGTACTAACTAGCCAAAAATTAGGAACTACCTAATGTTCATCAACTGATTAATGGATAGACAAAACATGGTACATCCATACAATAAATGTATATACATTCAATATACAACATACAACATGTGATGTATGATACAACATACAACAACAACAACAACAATGAAATGTTGTTCAGCCAAGAAAGAAATGAAGCACTATTCATACTACAGGGCTGGGGAACCCCCAAACATTATGCAAGAAACAAAAGACCACATATTGGATGATTCCATTTATGTGAAATGTCTGTAACAGGCAAATTTATGGAGTCAGTAGATCAGTGGTTGCCTGGGGTAAGGGTGGAACAGAGATTAGCAGTACATGGGCACAGGTATATTATTAGGGTGATGAAAATGTTCTAAAACTTATTAATGACAAAGGTTGTACACTGGCAAATCGAAAAACTAATGAAATGGACATTTGCCATGGGCAAATTATATATGCAAAATATGCTGCAATAAAGTTGCTATTTGTTTTCAAAGACAGGGTAGCTAAGGAAAAGGTGGTATTAGAGTGACAATTTAAAGGAAGTGAGCCCAGCAGGCATCTAAAGGAAGCACCTTCTAGCCCATGGAGTAAAAATGCAAAGGCCCAGAGGTAGCAGTGTGGCTGGTATATTCAGAGCAAGCAAAGAGGAAAGTATGGCTAGAGCAGGGGCCCCTGGGTGGCTCAGATAGTTAAGCATTTGCCTTCAGCTCAGGTTATGATCTCCAGGTCCTGCGATCAAGCACCATGTCGGGCTCCCAACTCAGCGGGGATTCTGCTTTTCCCTCCCTCTGCCTCTCTCCCTGCTTGTTTTCTTTGTCTCTCTCAAAAAAACAAATAAAATCTTAAAAAAAAAAAAAAGTATAGCTAGAGCAGAGTAAGCCAAGAAGAAAGGAGATGGATGGAGATGAGGTTTGACAATAATGGAAACTGGATGGTGAAGGACTATGCAGGCAAGACACAGAATAAGCTGCCCTCCATGGTAACCTCTGTTAACAATGTACAGAGCATCCTAGCCATTGCAGAAAGCTAAAGGAGGGTGGCCTATGTAGGGAGGTACAGAGACAGAAAGAAGAAGCGAAATCATAACATGCAACTGATGACTGAGAAAACCCAAAAGAACCTGTAGATAAACTACAGAATAACAGAATGTAACAAAGTCTCTAGATACAAGATCAGTATTTAATAATCAATTGCATTTTTGTATACCAGCGACAAATATTAAAAGTACTTAACATAAAAATGGAAGCCATTTAAACTAACAAAAGAAGTAAATTATCCAGACTTAAAACTACTAAGATGTGCAAAAGTACTATGGAGAAAATTAAGCTGTATGAAAAAAATTAATGAGTTAAAAATGATAAAGATGTCAATTCTCCCAACAGTAAATCTATAGATTTAATGAAAACTCCAATCAAAACCCCTATAGGATGACTTTTTTTTTTAACCCCTTCTTGGAAAAAGAGCAAGACATTTTGGTGAAAGAAAGGGAGGAAAAAAAAAGAATTATCATGGTGGGATGACTTTCCTGACCAAATATCAAGACTTACTTTAATGTTAGAATAATTAAGACTGGGGGCGCCTGTGTGGCTCAGTCGTTAAGCGTCTGCCTTCGGCTCAGGTCATGATCTCAGGGTCCTGGGATCAGGCCCCATGTCGGGCTCCCCGCTCAGTGGGAAGCCTGCTTCTCCCCCTCCCACCCCACCTGCTTGTGTTCCCTCTCTCACTGTGTCTCTCTCTGTCAAATAAATAAATAAAATCTTTAAAAAAAAAAAAAAAGGAATAATTAAGACTGTAGCACTGGTGACATACTTGGCTTTTCCCCAAAGCTTCACTGAGAAAGCAGTACATACATACATATGTGTATATACATATACACACACACACATACAGATATATATGTTAAGTGTACAGTGTGATGATTTATGTATATACTATAAAATGATTACTACGATCAAGTTAATTAAAGCATCTATCACTTTTTTCTTTTGTGGTTAAGAACAGTTAAGATCTACTCTTGAGGCAAATTTCAAGTACAGGATACAGTACACAGTCACAGTCACAGCAATGACTATATATTCGATGCTCAGAACTTGCTCATCTTATTTATAACTAAAAGTTTATACCCTTAGACCAACATCTCCTCCATTCCCTAGACTCTGGCAATCACCATTCTAATCACTGTTTCTATGAGCTCAACATTTTTTTTTTTAGATTCCACATAATAGTGATACCACGCAATATTTTCTCTGTGTGGCTTATGGTTTCAGGTGGTATATTTAAATCTTTTGTGCTTTTTTTTTAAAGATTTTATTTATTTATTTGACAGAGACAGCAAGCGAGAGAGGGAATACAAGCAGGTGGAGTGGGAGAGGAAGAAGCAGGCTTCCCTCTGAGCAGGGAGCCTGAGCGGGGCTCGATCCCAGAACCCTGGGATCATGACCTGAGCCAAAGGAAGACACTTAAGGACTGAGCCACCCAGACGCCTCTCTTTTGTGCATTTTGAGTTAGTTTCTGTTGAGTGGCGTAAGATAGGGATCCAGTTTTATTCTTTTGCATATAACCAGTTTTCCCAGCACCTAATTTATTGAGAAAACTATCTTTTCCCTGTGGTATGTTCTTGATACCTTGTCAAATATTAGTTAAATGTGTATGTGTGGATTTATGTCTATATTCCTTTGGTCTAAGGGCATGTTTTATGCCACTACCATACTGTTTTGATTACTATAGCTTTGTAATATAATTTTAGATCAGGAAATGTGATGCCTCCAGCTTTGTCTTCTTGCTTAAAAGTGCTTCAGCTACTTGGGTCTTTTGTGGTGCTGTGTGAATTTTAGATTATTTATTCTATTTCATTGAAAACTGACATTGGAATTTTGATAGGGATTGCACTAAATGTGTAGATTGCTTTGAGCAGCATGGACAATACTAATTCTTCTAATTAGTATTTAACAATACTAATTTTTCTAACCCAAGACATGCAACACTTTTCCATTTATTTGTGTCTTCTTCAACTACTTTTATCGATGACTTAGAGTTTTCAGATCTTTCACCTCCCTGGTTAAATTTATTCTTAAGAATTTTGTTTTTGGGGCGGCCTGGGTGGCTCAGTGGGTTAAAGCCTCTGCCTTCAGCTCAGGTCATGATCTCAGGGTCCTGGGATCGACCCCCGCATCGGGCTCTTCGCTCAGCGGGGAGCCTGCTTCCCCCTCTCTCTCTGCCTGCCTCTCTGCCTACTTGTTATCTCTTTCTCTGTCAAATAAATAAATAAAATCTTTAAAAAAAAAAAATGTTTTTGATCCTATTGTAAATGGAATTGTTTTCTTAATTCCTCTCTCAAATAGTTCATTGTTGCTAATACATAGAAATAAAATGGTTTTTGTTTGGGCGCCTGGTCATGATCCTGGAGTCACAGGATCGAGTCCGCATCGGGCTCCTACTCAGCAGGGAGTCTGCTTCTCCCTCTGACCTTCACCCTCTCGTGCTCATTCTCTCTCTCTAAAATAAATAAATAAAATCTTTTAAAAAATGGTTTTTGTTTGCTGATTTTGTATCCTATAACTTTACAGTTATTATTATTAGTTCCAATAGTATTTTACTAAAAATTTTAGTTTTCTATATGTAAAATCATGTCATCTGCACACAATTTTACTTCTTCCCTTCTGATTTGGATGACTTTTATTTCTTTTACTTACCTAACTGTTCTGGCTAGGACTTCCAGTACTATGTTGAATTAAAGTACTAACAGTGGGCATCCTTGTCTTCCTGATGATGTTAGAAGCAAAGCTTTCAGATTTTCATGAATGGGTCTCATGTTAGCTGTGAGCTTGTCATATATCGCCTTTATTATATTGAGGTATATTTCTTCTATATCTAATTTGTTTTTACCATGAAAAAATGTTGAATTTCGTCTAGTGCTCTTTATATTTATCTTTTTATATTGAGATAATCATGTGATCTATCTTTCTGCTAATGTGGTATATCACATTGACTGATTTGCATATATGGAAACCATCCTTCATCCCAGGGATAAATCCCACTTGATCATGGTGTTTGATCGTTTTAATGTCTGTTGAATTCAGTTTGCTAGCGCTTTGTTGAGGATCTTTGCATGTTATATGCATGAGGAATAATAGCCTGTTCTTTTCTTTTCTTCTTATCTCTGCTTTGGTATCAGGATAATGCTGGCTTCATAAAGTGAGTTTGGAAGTGTTCCATCCTCTTCAGTTTGGGGGAAGAATTTGAAAAGGATAGGTATTAATTTTCCTTTAAATGTTTGGTAGACACCAGTGAAGACATCTTGTTCTGGGATTTTCTTTACTGGAAAGTTTGATTAATGATTCAATCTCCTTACGGGTCAGTTCAAGTATTCTATTTCTTCATGAATCAGTCTTAGTAGGTTGTATGTTTCTAAGAATTGATCCATTTCTTCTAGATTATCCAATCTGTTGGCCTATAACTGTTTATAGTAGTCTCTCGTGATCATTTGTATTTTGCAGTAGCAGGTGTAACGTTTATGCTTTCATTTATGAATTTATTTGAATCCTTTTATCTTTAGCTAAAGTTTTGTCAATCTAATCTTTTCAAAAAAAAATCTGGGGCGCCTGGGTGGCTCAGTGGGTTAAAGCCTCTGCCTTCGACTCAGGTCATGATCTCAGGGTCCTGGGATCGAGCCCCGCATCAGGCTCTCTGCTCAGCGGGGAGCCTGCTTCCCCCTCTCTCTGCCTGCCTCTCTGCCTACTTGTGATCTCTCTCTCTCTCTGTCAAATAAATAAATAAAATATTTTTAAAAAATCAGCTATTAGTTGGTATGTTCTATTGCTTTTCTAGTCTCTATTGCTGCTCTGACCTTTGTTATTTCCTTCTGCTAACTTTGAGCTTAGTTTGCTCTTTTTCTAATTCCTTAAGGTATAAATTAGGTTGTTTATCTGAGATCTTTCATTTTTCTTAATGTAAGCATTTATCATTACAAATTTCCCTTTTAGAACTGCTTTTGCTGCATCCCCTAAGTTTTGGTATGATGTACTTCCATTTTTGTTAATTTATTTTTAGAAAGGGAGAAAGAGAAAGGGGGCAGCAGAGGGAGAGAATCTTGAGCAGGCTCTGAGCTGAGTGCAGGACTCAGTCTCACGATCCTGAGATCATGATGTGAGCCAAAATCAAGAGTCGGACATTTAACCAACTGAGCCACCCAGGTGCCCCCTTTTTTGTTAATTTCAAGATTTTTTTTCATTTCCCTTTTGATTGCTTCTTGAACCATTAGTTGTTCAAGGGTATACTGTTTAATTTTCATAGGTCTGTGCATCTGCCAGCTTTTGTCCTGTCACTGACACCACTGTGGTCAAAAAAGACCTATGGTCATGACTTTAATCTTCAATTTGCTAGGACTTGTTTTCTGGCCTTACATGCTATCTACCCTGGAGGGTACTCCATATGAGCTTGAGAAGAATGTGTATTCTGCTATTGTTGGATGAAATGGTCTATACATATCTGACAGTGCCTGTATCAGTTTGAAATGTAGTGCAAGTTCATTATTTCCTTATTGATGATCTGTCTAGATGATCTATCCTTTGGTGAAAGTGAGGTATTGAAGTCTTTACTATTATTGCACTGCTCTCTGTTTCTGTATCCAGATCTATAATATTTGCTCAATATATCCAGTGCTCTGATGTTGGGTGCATAGGTATTTACAACTATTATATCTTCTTGATAAACTGACCCTTTTATCATTACATAAATTCTTCTTTGTCCCTTGTTAGAGTTTTTTACTTAAAGTCTATTCTGTCTGATAGCAGTATAGCTATCCCATTCTCTTTGGGTTTCCATTTGCATGGAATATTTTTTTCTACCCCTTTACTCTGATCCTATGTGTATCGTTAAAGCTGAAGTGTTTCTCTTATAGGTAGCATGCATTTAGGTATTTTTTTCTTTTTTTTAATCCATTCACCTGGTCTGCTTTTTGATTGGAGAATTCAGTTCATCTACATTTCAAATAATTAGTAAGTGTGGACTTACTAATGCCATCCTGTTAAGTGCTTTCTGTTTTTTTGTTTTGTTTTGTTTTCTTTTTTCATTTGTTTCACTTTATTTTATTTTATTTTTTTTTACATTTTTAATTATTTTTTCAGTGTTCCAAGATTCATTGTTCATGTACCACAGCTTCCTGGTTTTTTGTAGCTTCTTCGCTCCTTTCTTATTCTCTAAATGTCTTTCTTTGCGATTTGATGATTTTCCATGGTGGTATCCTTTGTCTATCAGAGGCTTTTGTCTTGTGGTTATCATGAGACTTACATAAAATATCTTATAGTTATAACAGTCTATTTTAAGTTGATAACAACTTTGATTACACATGAACTCTTTCCTCTTTCACTGCCTCTACAACATGTTTTTAATGTTACATCTTTTTATATTCTATATCCATTAACAAATTTTTGTAGCTATAGTTTTAAAAAAATACTCTTTTAACTTTTATATTAGAGTTAAATGATTTACACATCACTATTACATTAGAATATTCTGAATTTCATTAAATACTTACCGGTGAATTTTATACTTTGTTTTCATATTACTATTTCGCATCCTTTCATTTCAACTTGAAGGACTCCCTTTAGCATTTCTTGTAAGGCAGGTCTAGTGGTGATGCATTTCTTTATCTGGGAAAATCTTCATCTACTCTGCATTTCTGAAGGAGAGTGCTACAAGGTAAAGTATTCTCGGTTGGCAGGTTTTTTTGTTTTTGCTTTTGTTTTTCTTTCAGTACTCCGAATATATCATCCTACTCTCTCTTGGCCTGTAGGGTTTCTGATGAAATATTTGCTGATAGCGTTATGGGGGTTCCCTTGTATCAGATGAGTTTCTTTTCTATTGCTTTCAAAATTCTTTGGTTTTTGACAGTTTTATTATAATGTATCTCAATTAAGTCCTCTCTGAGTTGAATTTGTGGACTTATGAGCTTCACGAAGCTAGATGTCCCTATATCGCCCCTGATTTGGGAAGTTTTCAGCCACCATTTCTTTAAATAAACTTTCTGCCCTTTTCTCTCTCTCCTTCTCTGGGACTCCTGAAATGTGAATAGTTACACTTGATGGTGCCCCATAATGCACACAGGCTTTCTTCACTTGTTTTATTTATTTTCTTTTTTTCTCTGTTGACTGGATGATTTCAAATGATCTGTTTCTGAGTTCGTGGATTCTTTCTTCTGCTTGATCAAGTCTTCTCCTGATTCCTGCATTTTGATTTCTTACATTCTTCAGCTCTAAAATTTCTAGCAGCTTTCTAAACTTCTCTTTGTTGTATCTCTTTTTGTTCATGTATTGTTTTCTCTGATTTGAGTTTTCTGTATTCTCTTAAGCTCACTGAACTTCCTTAAAACAATTATTTTTAATTCTCTGACAATTTGTAGATCTCTATTGGGGGGGCGGTTATTAAGAAATTATGTTCCTTTGGCAATGTTGTATTTCTTAATTTTTTTTTATTCCTTGAAGTTTTGCATTGCTGCCTTCACACCTGAAGAAGTTATCTTCTCCAGTCTTTCTTTCTTTTTTTTTTTTTTAAAGATTTTATTTATGTATTTGACAGAGAGGGAGAGACCACAAGTAGGCAGAGAGACAGGCAGAGAGAGAGGGGGAAGCAGGCTCCCCGCTGAGCAGAGAGCCCGACGTGGGGCTCGATCCCAGGACCCTGAGATCATGACCTGAGCCGAAGGCAGAGGCTTTAACCCACTGAGCCACCCAGGCGCCCTCCTCCAGTCTTTCTTGACTGGCTTTGAGAAGGAGCTATCTCACCTTGAGTCTGATGTAGAATTCTGAGGCTTTCTCTGACCTCTTCTACACATGTGCTTTCTCCACACTTTCAGTTCCCTCCTGGAGGGCAATCTTAAGATTACATGCTTTGTCTCAATCCCACAAAGCCAAACCAGGCGCTGAGAGTCACCCATTTGTTTTCCCTAGGGTGGTACCCTGAAATACTCAAGTTTGTGAGCCTTTTCCCAATTCCGCAGTTATGCCAGCTTGCTGCACTTGTTTGCTAGCCATTTGCAAAGGCTCAGTCTCACCGTCTATAGGAGCACATGATAAAATCAGGCCAATGTGGGTGAGTGGAGTGGGTGTGCACAAGGTATATAGAGTGTTGAGGCTGACTGTGAGCCAGCTGAGGGAATCTGAGGGTGAGAAGTCCCCAGTGGCTCATGGGCAGCCTGATTGTTGGGTATCTATGAAGAGATTCGTAGCATCCCTTTGGAGTTCTGAGCCCTGTTTTATGTGCTCCCACAGCCTCTCCCAACTCCTCAGCCTTACAGATCACTTTAGTAATGTAGGTGACAAGAGAAAGAAGTGGGTTTCTTGGGCGGTGTCCTACTTGGCTGGAAAGGCCAGGTACTCACTCACAGACTCTGGTGGGTGAAACTGCAGGCTGTAGGGGTCTCTCCTGGCACTGACCTTAATGGAGAGGTGATGCAAGCAAAGTGAAAATGTTCCTCTTACTCTCATCAATGCATCTATTCTTAAGTTTTGTTTTTGTTTGTTTTGGCCCCAGTGATGTGCTGGAACTTCTCTGCTGGACTCCCAGACTCCTACAAAGGAACTCTTGTCTGTGAATGTCTACCAAAATCATTGTCCTGTGAGGGAATGACAGTAGAGAACTTCTTTCTACCATCTTGCAGACATCAAGTTAAAGTATTTTGGATTTAGAGCCCATGCACTTAATAATAATACAATGCTAGGCTATATAAGATGAATGAATCGAAGAGTAACACCATGCAAACACCACAGAATAAACTTAAACAACGAATGTGACTCCCAGAAACAACAAAGTAGTTCACCAACTACAAACCCCTGTAGTTTACCAAAATGGCAATGCCAAGTCTAAGAAGCAACTACTGTGCCTTATTATTAAGATTTTTGCCTAAAGTTCAAGTCAGCTTCTCTATATCCTTTCAATGTAGTATGACCTGACAAATTATAGAACTGTATTTGAAAACGTCTTTCCTGAGAAACATATGGAGCAAGAAAACAAAAACATCAGCACGATGTCATCTGCTTTTGCACAACTGCTATTTGTAACCTGCCACTACCATTACACACCTACAAATTGAATAAATTCACTTTCCACCACTTACAAACAGCTGGTAAGATCAAGATCAGTAAGTCTATCTCAATTCTTTTCCACATTTCACTAGCCAGTAAGTCCTGGAAATTATACCTTCCAATTCCAAATAAATGAAATTATGTATACCAAGCAAATCTTGATTTAAACCACCATCTATCTCTCACTTGGATTTCTAAAATAGCCTTTGATGGCTCTGGTCTCCTATAATGCATTCACTGATTCATTCAACAACTATTAATGACCACATATTCTAAACTGTTTTGGGCACTAGGATAAAATAATGAACAAAATGGACAAAATCATTGCCTTAATGGAGCTTCCCTTTGCAACCCAGCCAACCTGTCATCTTCCTATATAAGAGTATTGTCACTCCCTGCTTAAAATCTGCCAATGGTTTCTCACTACACAGAAATAAAATCCAAACTCCTTACCGTCATCTACAAAGTAAGGCCTGGATGATTTGGCCCCAGTAGCCTTTCTCTACTTGCACCCTTATCTCCTACACTCCAGACTTGTCTTTTCTGGTCCCTTGGCCTCAGGGCCTTTGTACTTGTACTCTTCTGTTCATATACACTTTCCCTAAATCTCTTCATGATGGTCTGCTTCTTATCATTCAGATCTCAATTCAAATAACAGAGCCTTACAATGGCCTTCCCTGACTACCATGGCCAAAGCAGAAGCCCCAACTCACTCTTCTGACATGGTCTTATTTTTCTTCTTCAAAACCCTTATAAGTATCTGAAATCAGTTTATTTGTTCATATGTGTACCATCTATTTTGACCCACCAGAACTTAAGTTTTATGAGTTCTAGGACACAATTTCCTTCATACTGTAGCCGCATCCCACTGCCTAAGCCAGTGGCTGGCACAGTAGGTGTTGAATAAATACTTCTGCGTTGGTAACGTTATTCTTTGCCATTGTACTTTCATTTCTTCTATAACCATTTCCGTTCAATCTTCTCCCTCCCTCATTGGTACTGCCTGTCTCAGTCCTCAAGAGGGAACTGAAGAATAGGAAATCAAGACTTCAAAACACAATTAATGCTATTTATATGAAAGTTCAGTTACTTTGGGGTTGAAGAGGCTTTAGGTTAATGCTTAAGGTACCAACTACTGTATTTCTCCATAAATCATAACATCATAAAAAGTTCTCAGATATAGTGCCTCACACTGTGCCTATCACATCACATAGCAGGCATTCAATAACTATTTCCTAAATGGATGTCTTCTTCCACCTTTTTAGAAGCTTTTTACTATCAATACCATCTTTCACATATATACCTATAAATAAATAAAACATGTTCTAGTTTCTCACATCTTAAAAACAACACCAAGAAAAAAATTCATAGAAACTTCTCTTAGTCTCATATAAGACTGCAGCCAAGCTCCATAGAAGTCCAATTTCTTAAAAGCCTTGTCTTTACTATCTCCATTTGTCCTCATCCCATCTTTTTCAATTTTGCTCCCTTTCCATCAAGCCACCAAGCAAGCTCTCACAAAGTTCACCAATGACCATTCACCATGCAGAACCTTCATTAACAGTATGTTCTGTTATTGCCAGCTCCTCAATTTATTGGGAATGAGACTTATCTAGGCCAGTCACCTAACCTTTCTGAGCTGCTATAAGTGGATGATAAATATATCTTCCTACTGGGTTCTCTGGATGAATTAATGAAATAGAATAGGTAAAACAAACGAGCTTAACATTGTTCTTAATAAAGAGTAAGCATTTAATAAATGCTGGCTGCTATCATTATTAAATGATTATTTTCAATCTTTGTTACCCTTGGCCTTAGGCTCTTGATCTTCCCCTTTAACACTATATTCTTTCCATAAGCAATCCTGTCCACAATGGGTTTCAATTAGTATCACAACAATGATGACTCACAAATTCATATTTCAAAATCAGAGGTCTCTTCAGGGCTTCAGACCCATATATTCAAATACCTCCTTAACATGTCCCCTTGGCCATATCAAAGACAACTCTAACTTCGTAAGTCCAAGAAGGCACTCATAATCTGCCCCCTCGGACACGGCATCCCTCACTCTTCATCTCTGGCAAAACACCAATTGTGAAAGCCAGATATAGAAGGGTATCCTCTGTAACATCCTTAGAAAGTCTCTCATCTCTTTCCAATTCTATCTTCTCTACAAACATACCCCCAATTTAAAATGTATCATCTCTCTCTTGAAAAAACCTCCTAACTGGTTTATTCCTTCCAAACTATTCTCCAAGCATTAATCCTGAGGCCTTCTAATCATTCAAAATACTGTGGGTTAGTTAAAAGTACACTGTAGTTATACCTCCTATACTGACTTATATATAGAATTAAACAGACCTGAGATGATTCTTAGACCATTAAGTGAAATCTCTCTACAGGCCTAAAATTATTTTCTAGCTGTCTAAACTTTGGTAAATTATTTAGCCTTTCCAAGCCTAAATTTCTGTAACTGCAGAATGGAAGCAATAGTACTTGACTTCCTATACTGTTGTCAAGAGTACATTAATAATGGGAATAAAAAGCTTAAAGCTTAATTCAGTGCTTGCTACTGAGAACTAAATAAATGTTAGCTAGTAAACCAAGCTAAGTGTAACTTTCCCATTGCCTGGTTCTGGTCCTCATCTCTTGCACAGCCTATTTTAACATACCCCAACTGGTCTCACCCACCTTCAAATGCTCACAGCCCAAAGCATACTGCAGGCTTCAAAAAAAAGTCAGGTAAATCTGGTCTTCTTTAGTACTTTAGGATTAAACTAAAGCTCAGGTTCAAACCTCTTTGAGTTTGACATATGATCCAGCCCGTTTACCTAATTTCTTCCAGTCATTTCCCTCAATGTGCATTGGATTCAGACCCATCAGGATACTTGAATTAACTATACTACCACCTCTACTGGGCCAGCTCCTTTCAACTTTTTTTTTTTTTTTTTTTTTCTGTCAGCAATGCTTATGTCTGCACTAATTATCAAATTACTAGTTATCGGGATTTTACAGAAGAGGAAAACTGCAGCTCAAAGAAGTGAAATGACTGCCCAGGATCACATAGGTGGGTGACTAGAAAAGACATCGAGGCAAGTGTTCCTTTTTTTTTTAGGTTTTATTTATTCATTTGAGAGAGAGAGAGACAGCACAAACACGCACAGGCAGGGGGAGCAGCAGGCAGAGGGAGAGAGAGCAGCAGACTCCCCGCTGAGCAGGGAGCCCTATGCAGGGCTCAGTGTGGGGCTCCATCTCAGGACCCTGGGATCATGACCTGAGCTGAAGGAAAATGTTTAACCAACTGAGCCACCCGGGTGGCCCTCAAGGCAAGTGTTCTTAGCACTATATTAGCACTTCTCAGACTTTCCCAATGAGCACTCCTATTGAGAGAAGAGTTTAACTCCCATCCTAGAGGTCAAGGAAGGCCTAGACCCAAGACTCCAAAGAGACTGGAGTACCATCCTTTAATTTCAAATAAAATGAATCATTTTCAAAGTCAAAATCTTTGAATAAGTAAAATTGAGGACAAAGAGGCTCTCACATTGAGAGTTTCCTGTGTGTTAAACTAAAACTATAAATCCAAGTTTGTCTGTTCTGTAGCTATAAATTCACTCCACAAACCTATCATCAGCCTTCATTTTCATCACTATTCAGAAAGATATAATTAAAGACAGTATCATACAAATGGCTGCAGTTACTATTACTTTCTTAAAATAAAATCAAGCATAGCCAGAGTGTTTAGGAAGAGGAGAAAGACTGCCCTGAGGACTTTCCCAAGATCCCTAATATAAGAAAGGCTGAAGACAAAAGGAAATCCAGAGATCCTAGGCCAAACCTGAGTTTTCTTAGTATAACACACTTCTGCAGAGAAGGGCTTCTCAACCATGGCACCAAATGAAAACTTAGGCTAGATCATTCTTTGCTATGGAGAGCTGTCCTGTGCATTGTGGGCCAGTTATGGTCTACCTACTAGATGCCAGTAGCATTCCACCCACAGTGACAAACAAAAATCTCAATCAAAACAAAACAAAAATCACAGTGACAAACAAACAAAAAAAAATTTGTTTTTGTGACAAACAAAAGTCTCTAGACTTTGCCAAATGTCCCTCTAGGACAATACCACACCCATTTGAGTACTCTAGAGTGTACTCAGATATATACCTGGTATATTCTTATACTGAGAAGTAAACATCAAGAGAGCTCAAGCCTCTGATTCTATACAGGAAAATCATGGGAGAAAATAAGAGACCTCTCCCTTTTTGCACAGCATACCAGGATAAAAGAAGAAAGGATTTGTGGCTTCTCAATGCTAATTTGCCATAAGGAAGTAAATTGAGTGGGATTTGACTTAAATTCCTTATCAAAAAAATCCAGGTGAGGCTTCAAAAGCAACCAGACATTTAAGACTATATTCTGGGTGCTGCAGGAGAGGGAAGGAAAGAATCCAGGGCTGAGTTTCTACTTAGATGACAGTATCTGGCCTCTAGTTTAACAACATAGTGATAAACTATGGGGCATGCTCAACATGACACCACCCTACTTTGACACCGTATAAATGAACATAACCTCCTTTACCCCAGCAAAAGTCCAACACTAAAGATACACACGTGAACATTCAAACAGTCACAAGAAAACAAAAAGTTATTTTACATAAAGGCAGAGCCTTCAACATCTGCAATTCTGAAAGCCTAGCATATTTATGTTTAATAAAATGCAGCTCACCACCCTTGGCAGCTATTCCCATAGCATTTGCTAATAAGTGAGAAAATAAAGCAGAATCCTGTGGAAGTTAACCAAAGCAAAAGGTTAGGTAGGGGTGAGGTGGAGTTCACATGTGAACACACACGCACATACTTCCACATTTCGATATTTAAGATTATTTTTGTCTTTACTCTTAAAAAAAATTCAACTCTGCTTTGTATATTTTATTATTATTGCTTTTAATCTGCCACAATTTTATGTTTTCCCCAGGAAATCATACTATTAATTTTAAGTAGCCTCCTAAAGTTCTAGCTAAAATAGAGAATTAGATAGTTCATCTAAACTAGTGTCATGAGCCTCAGATTTCCCATCTGTAAACAGGCATAAATAAAATTTACTTCTTGGGGCGCCTGGGTGGCTCAGTGGGTTAAAGCCTCTGCCTTGACTCAGGTCATGATCTCAGGGTCCTGGGATCCAGCCCCGCATGGGGCTCTCTGCTCAGCGCAGGGAGCCTGCTTCCCCCTCTCTCTCTGCCTGCCTCTCTGCCTACTTGTGATCTCTCTCCTCTCTGTCAAATAAATAAATAAAATCTTTAAAAAAAAATAAAAAATAAAAAATAATAAAATTTACTTCTTAAAAGTTGCTGTGGCGATCAAATGGAAGTCCTGTGGCCACTATCTGGGTGCCTAAAATACACTCAAGAAATGGTTACCATTTCTGCTGTTATAACTATTCTACATCAACTTCTCTGAAACTCCTTTTCTTCCACAAACTCTGAAGAGAACAACACATGTTTTGGAGAAAGAAAATATTTTAGAAGCACATCTTACATCTATGCAAACACAAGGTAAGTATTATTTGTGATGATAAAGTAGGGTAGGGCAAAAGAAAAATAAATGTTTGGTGTTTTGTTTGAGAATTCTCCCGTCAATTACACCTGACTGCCAGGAGCTCATGATATGAAGCCAATGTTCCTTCCCCTGCAAAAAAAAATTTTTTAAGGAAAAAAAAGAAAAAGACAGTAAATGACAGAAAGAGGACAAAAGAGAGACCAAAGCAATAATATGACAGACCAGAGGAAGGGTTACACAAGATAAGTAAATTCTACAGTGACAATACTCTCCTAACTCTTCCAAGAACAGTAAAAGGTCAGATGCCTTTCAAAGAAGCTGGGGTTTAGATTTCACTGTTTATCTAATTAATAGAATTCCACTGGAAACAATTTTTCTTCCCAGTAGCCAAAATCTACTATTAGGTGAGTTAACACATACATTTATAAAGTATTGCTACACTACGCTAAGTTCTTCCTCTGGAACTATAGTATGTGTTTTAAAGTTTTATTCATTCAACAGCAACTCCACTAAAATGAATTTTAAAAGTATTAGTAACAAATTCAAAATTCTGAATTTATCTAAGAAAATGTCAATTCCTTCCCCCAGAAACCTATCCAAATAAAAGGCAAGGTTCTTCAATTCTCATTATCTGGAGATAATACCTGGAAGATGGCTGAAATTAAGTTGCTGGGAAACATACTTCCAAGCACTTCTTTAAAGAGCCCCCAAAGCACATGCCATTAAGAGATCACTCCACAGCTAAAGTAAATCACGAGCATACCCCCCACAAATGCTCTGCATATTAACAGCTCCGCAACAAGACTTCAATAGTTTCCATTAGCTCCTGGTAGGTCTGCCAGAAAAGGTGTATTCTATAGTCACAACCCTTTCAACAATTACATCAAGGAGAGCTAGAGAGCCATGGGGGGTTCTAGTTCAACCCCTTCATTTTAGAAAAGGGCCTGCAGTAAGGAATGAAATTAACTTTCACAGCTTTTTGATATCAAAGCCCACCCAGAACCGAGGGCTCCAGCTCCCAGGTACAAAGCACGTACACATACCCCGGGAGGCGCCGGAAGGGCAAGGGCTCTGAGTCAGATTACCTGCAACCTCAACCCATCTCACCCGCCGTTTGTACGACCTTCAGCACCTACACTTCGCGTCTCGATTTCCACATCTGCAAAATGGGAGTCAGGACCCCATGATCTGGGGCTGTTGGAGGAGTCAAGGCGTTGGCACTCGCTCCGAGGCTCCCCGGCTTCCCGACCTGGGCAGGCGCCGCCGCCCATCCGCTCCCAGCGCGCCCGGCGCTCGTGGCACCCACCTGCACGTTAGGGAAGGCGGTTTTGAGCAGGTAGAACATCTTGCGGTTGGACAGTACGTCCCCGCTGGTCATCTTGTCCTCAGCTCCCTCGCGCGTCTTCCCCTTGGACTTCTCGTGGAGGACGTTGCTCTCGCGGACGCGCCTTACCTCGTCGCCGCCGCGAACAGCGGCCAACACCGACACCGCGAGCATCTCGCGGAGGTCGACCGTGCCCCCATCGGCCGCGGCCGCGGATTCTGCGGCCCCGCCGCCGCCCGGTTCGCCGCCCAAGCCGAAGAGGCTGAAGCGGCCGGCCAGAAAGCCCGAGTACAGGTGGTAGAGCACGCCAAGCCCCAGCAGGCAGAACACGGCCACCCCCAGTGGGGACAGGCGGATGCCCATAGGGGCCATGGCGCGGGAGGCCGGCGCTCGGGGCGGCGGCCCTCACAGGCCTCCGCGCGCCCGCCGCCGCCGCCGCCGCACTCCCGGGGCGGGCGCCGCGCGTCCTACACCGGCGTCCGCTCGCCGGCGCCCGCGCGCTCCATCGCTGCCTCCCGGGAAAGGCCGAGCCGCGCCGAGAAGCCCACCGTTGCGATGCCGCGCGCCCAACTGCCTGGGGCAGCGCGGTCTCGGATCCTCAGCCGGCCACCGGGTCTCACTTCCACGTTAGCCAACGGCTGCGAGGTGAAAGGGGAGCGTGGGTGTGTATCCGGGTTACGCGAGGGGGCGGGGCGGGGTAATATAGGCTCCGCCCTCGGGGCGGGGTGACCCTGGGGGCGGGGCGGCAGTCTACAGGCTCCGGGAGCCGCCGGATTGCTCCTCCTCTTTTAGTCAGTATGGAAAGGTGTCTGGGTTTTTGACTCTTGCGTGTGACGGGACAATTTTCCATGCAGGGAAGGTGCTGAGTGCCTTGTGCAAATTCAAATTAACTCTCTCTTAGAACGAAGATGTATGGCTGACATGAGGCCTAGCCTTTATTTTACAGTTTAGACTTCCCATCACTCTCAGATTATTGACGAACGGAAGAAATTACAAGCCATTTTCAGAGATCGGTATGCTTTTTTCTCTGGTGCTTATGAAGAAGAGCCTGTAGCTTTAAGTCGTTTCTCTGCCCTGGGAGAGGTGGGCAGTGACCGATACTGGAGAATTTTACTTGGCTCTTTAGTGTATTGGTCTCTCTGTGGTTATCTGAACGTGTGTGCATTTATATCTGTATGTTTATATAGATTTTTCCCTATATCTCCATCTGCCAGAATAAACCATCCTTTATGTGGCTGAAAAACAGGGCTTGATTCTGGACTTTCATAATGAAAGAAAATGCCCGGGGCTTCTCTCATTTCCAAGGATACTTCATGCGTACCTGTCTCCCAGAGGTCGAGATGGAAGAGGAAAGGTCTGAGAAAGCCCACTTGGTAAAAAGATTATCACAGGCTGGTCAGTCAATCTAGAATATGTGATCTTTGAGTCAATATAGGCCCTCCAAATGTACTTGGAGAAGGCTTTAACAGATATAACTGCCTTGTATGCCACTTACCTTAGCAGTCATAGTTAATATTTACTAAATTTTAATAAGTATTATAATAAGCATTAATAAGTTTCTCTTCCATCTCACAAGTAAGTATTAAGATGTGCAGTATCATTCTCAGGTATTAAAATACCTGAGAATACCTTATATAATATATATATACCTTATATAATATATATATACCTTATATAAAATCAACTTAAAACGCAGCCTATTTTACAGTTCATAGCCGAAAGTCATTGGTTTTAAGTGGGCTTTAATAAACATTCATGACCTTAAAAACCGGAAATATACAAAATGCATTCTGAACATCCTTTATTAAGCAAGTCCTTAGAGGCAGGCTGACCTTCACCACTTCCCTAGAGTTCAGAACATCTATAGAATTTGCATATGGTTATATAGATACAAATAAACAAAGACTATTGATTGCTTGGTTTCCCTGGCAGCAGTCTGTAACTAGCTTAAAAATAATCACAGTACAGAATCAAGTACAAATACAAATCAATGAAAGAACAGTCTCTGGAGTGTTGACAGCACCAGATCTTAAGGAACTGGCACTGTTCTTGTCAGCTTTTGGGAACAAATTCACAATTAAGCAAAGCTACTTTCAGAAGAAATTTGAAAGTGAAGGTAACAGGGTAATTATGGCTACCAAATCCAGAGATAAAAATCAGGGTTGAAGTAGAAAGACTTAAGTTCAACAGAACCACCTCAAACTATACTATGAGATTAGCAAAAGATATGGGTTCGGGAGTAGTTGTGAAAATATTAAAAGCATCATTAGATGATGCTTTTATGGATGAGATTTGTAAAAATAAACAATATTTTCCAAGGATGTTGGAAAGGACTGTTGGTCCCATTCACTGTGGCATTATACAAAGCACCAGTGAAACACCCAGAGAGATACCGAAAGCTCTGGCAATTTATACCGCAGGGTAGGGATTAAAGAATCAAAGGAGAAGATGCCCTGAAACAAACGAGTGAGTTTAAAAATCATAGTTCTGATAAATAAATAAATATCATAGTTCCAAAAGGGGCTCTAGTACCCAGGTGACCACAGGGAATAGGTAATAGATATTGATAAAATATAACACGTGATCATTAAGAGAAACTGTGTGATGAGAAAATGCAACTAATTACATGTGGGACAGTGATGTTGTCTTAGAAACTTCACAGGAATTTGATTGCAAGAAACTTGCTTTTTCAGTAACAAGTGGTCAGAGGCTCTAAAGAACACATAACTGGGGGGCCTGGGTGGTGCAGTTGGTTAACCATCTGACTCTTGGTTTCGGCTCAGGTTTTGATCTCAAGATCATGAGATCAAGCCCAGCCCCGTGTCAGACTACACGCTCAGTACTAAGTCAGCTTGAGATTCTCTCTCCCTCTGCCCTCCTGCTCTCCTGCTCACTCTCTTTCTCTCTCTCTCTCTCAAAAAGGAAAAAAAAAAAAAAAGAATGCTACATACCAATGAAAATTATATAAAGTAAATGTAAACTAAAACGTTTGTGAACTGAGGCAAACTGGACTTTCAAAAATAACTTTTTTTCTAAGTGTTGAAGATGAGGACTGCCTATATTCTGTATAAATACCAAAAGCGGCAAGAATTGACAATAATAGAAACTTCCTTAACAACTTTCCACTTCACTGGCTTGGAGGACCCTGCTTGCTGCCGTCTGCCTGTTTCCAAGTAGTAAATGCCACCTTTTGGAGCGCTGTCCCCTTCCACCTCCACTATTAGAACTTTAAATACTTCTTAAGGGTTAGTTTTGTTTATTTCAACCCCATTTTGCCATTGTGGTTACTATTAGAAATACATATAAGTTAAATGTTATGTAAAACAGTAAAATATGACTATAAATCTAAAGCTGAAAGCTTTAAATGACTTGATATGGGGGAGTCATTAAAAACAAAAATTACTATCAAATTAAGTGTTGGAGCAAAAACTATCCAATTGTAAAGAAAAAGGATCATAAAAGCTCAAACAAATGCTGAAATCAGATTGCTTGACTTTAAGGAAACCAAGCTGGTCATCTTATATAATGCGTTACTCATGTGGTTGAAAGTGCAACCAATGAATCTACTCAAAGAAAACCCTTTGCCTTATATTAAAAGATAGACAAATGATTATATATTTAGATATTTACATCTACAGCCCACTCTTACTTTGATTATATTAGACAAAGGACCCCCCCTTAAAGTCGAGATGTTGCTACCTTCCTACAAATATCACCTTTCTTTCTGCTCTCCATTGTGTATGAAATAAATAATACCCATTTATAGAACATTATCCTTATTAAATGATGAGGATATTTTGATTTGTCTGAATGACTCCTGACCCTGGAGTTTATCGTGGAGAAACGGGGTGTGTGTGTGTGTGTGTGTGTGTGTGTATGTGTGAAATCTCTACCAGCTAGTTTTCTTCTATAACTTTTCTTTTGAAAGAGCATTTAAGGGGGGCAATGAAATTAATTAAGTGTTCAGGCTAGATGAACCCTAGGGAAAAGTGGTTTTACTACTTCTCTGAGAAAGCAAGAATAAACAATGAACCGATGGCATTTCTTCATGTTTAAAATATTCCAAAAAGAATATTATTTGTATATTCTTCCTTTAAATGAGTTGAGCCTATAAAAACAATAATTCTATTTTGTAATAGACCCAGTGATATGGTGCTTGGTTCTGCCGTTAAAGTTCTCTCTTTAGCAGATCATATAATTCTTGGGATAATGACTTTTATATGTTAAGATTTCATATGCCTTTTTCTAAAGCATGATCTACATCCATTCTTAAAACTGATTTTCCCAAAGATTTAGAAATACTCAATTTAAATGGGTACTTTTTCAACTGATATAAAATAATGTGTTAGCACTGTAACCTTCTACTATGGCTCTGATCTTACCAATAACAACAGCGAATACTTATTTTAAATAGAGGCAATGTGGTAGGTATATAAAATAGAAAAGTGCATATAATTTCTACCCTTTGAAATTGTCATCACTCTAACCCATATGATCCACATGAAGTCAAATAGGTATTTTACATATCTTTCCACCCTATGACATTTTGCGTATATGAACTCAGTAGATATTTATGAAAGTGGAATTTTAAAAACTAGTTTTAATGAAATTTTGTCTATTGTGTATTTTTAAGAATCTTGAATTTAGGGACGCCTGGGTGGCTCAATTGCTTGGGCGGCTGCCTTAAGCTCAGGTCATGATCCCAGAGTCCTGGGATTAAGTCCCTCATCGGGCTCCTTAAGTCCGCATCGGGCTCCTCTGCAGGGAGCCTGCTTCTCCCTCTGCCTCTGCCTGCTTGTGCACTCTCTCTCTCTCTGGCGAATAAATAAATAAAATCTTTAAAAAAAAAATCTTGAATTTAACAAATACATTAAGGACCCAATATTCATTTTGTCTGTCCAGAACTTTAATTTCATAGGCATACAAGTCAGATGAAATAAATATTTGTTTTGGCGCTCTTAAGATGTCAAATATTTGTTAATTTTTGTGTGTGCTCCTTATTAAATCCAATGCTTGGGAAAGCATCAATTCAGTTAGTAATGTAAATTTTCCCACGCTATATTTTATTCTCTGAGTGGTCCGAACTCATACTACACATTTTGCCCACTGTCTACCTACAACCAGAGGTAAAATTTATCTTCTTAAGACTCCATTTAGTTAAAAAAAAAAAAATTCTACAATATAATATCTAAAATTTCGTAGTCTCCAAAAATAGCAATTGAGTGTGTTTATCAATCACGATTAGAGTATGTAGTTTATGGCATTGTGTTTATGATTTATACTACAGAAGAACCCCTATATGTTGCCCCAACTGCACAATTCTGGGTAAATTGCAAGCCAAGTCATGTCACCCAGAATGTAAGAACTCAGTGTATTTAATAATATCTTAGCCAATGTATCTCAAACTTAATGAAAAAAGGTGAGAAAAAATGTTTTTAAAAGAAAGTTTCCCTAAACAGTGCTTACCCTACTACATGAAATATTCTGTGTATTTAAACCCTCTGACTTGATATCATGATTCTATTAATGAGTCACTGTTTGGAGACAGTTGTCTGTGAGTCTCTATTTCTCTTTGTCTTTCTAGCACAGGCACTGACTCCCTTTTGAAGAATGCTATTCTTTCAAGGCTGTTTGTACAGCAAACAGCCTTGAAAGACAGAGATGGTGTCTTCCTCCAGAAAAAAAGACAAGTTTGTTTTCTGCACATTGAAATAAAGATAATGGCAGGCAGGCTTACTGCCAATTATAAAAGTTTCAAGGTCCTTAAGCTCAAAGTTCTGCTCCTCTGGGCCCTCTTAGTGTCACTCAGTGAGAAATGAGGTCTGAGAAACAGGGGCCAATGCTGACTCTGAATGCCACAATTGCCTTGTCTCTGAGACAGGAGTCTCATGTCTTCTCCCAAGATCCATGAAACGTGTAGGCTAACTGGTTAGCTGCAGGTAGGGTGAAATCTCAGACAATGTTCCCACATTACCAATTTAGCCATAAGGCTAATTTTGCCAATTTACTTCTTCACCTTAGTCCCAAAGCAAATAGAAAATGTATTTTTCTTCAGCATCAACTTACTAATACTGCCTTATCCTACAAAGTGTCTTCCAGAAGCACCTCTTCTTTTAGTAGAGTGAAATCTCTTACTCCTCTGTTTTCACCCAGGCACCTCACTTAGACAGAGCTTCCTGCTTGTCCTTGGGATTTTCATAGTTGGCAGAGATGAGACACACCCAGATTGCTCTAGATGAGAAGCGTTCCTGTAAAAATATCTGCAGTAATGAGGAACCCCAGGAACATTCTCAACAACTTAGATTCATTCTGTATCTCAGTGCTTCTACAAACATAATATTCCGCAGATCATGAAGTGCTTCAAGATTGACTCATAGTCATGTAGAATGCAAAACAGCTCCAGTAAACCATGTTTCTTCCATGCATCGTGTTTACACCAGCAAGAAAAGCTCAGATTAGGTCACTCATACTGGCAGTGTTTCGTGCCAAGTTACTTGTTGTGTGGTACTTCTCACATACATCTTGCTGAGTACTTTTGGCTCTGGTCCAATCATTTCATCCAGGATAAGCAGGGTTGCTTTAGTTGGATATCCACACACATGGCAAAAGCCATAGCTACTTAAAGAATAGCTTGATGTTGTTTTCCTTTGCAGAGGGCCATGGGCAGATATAGTCATCACTGGCAATCTATTAGTGCCTCAAGTAACATCTTAACATCCTTATGCCTGACTACAAAGTTACAAACACCTGCTGGGTAAACATCAAATCAGAATTGCCTAGAGGTTAAAACACTGGAGAGATCATTTTGCTCCATCTCTTGATTTTGTAGGTGAGTAAGCTGAGATCCCCCAGAGCTAAGCCAATTGGAACCCTGGTCTTCATTTCCTATTCAGCACAATTTCCACACAACGCCCACATATGGGCGATATATCCCTTCTTCGGAAGACAGCAAGTGTATTAGCCCCTCAAATGCAGAGCCTCATTTCCAGGCTTTGCCACAGGGACTGCTCCATGGTGTGGCATGTTCTCTTTGTCTCTCTTTTTCTTTCTGTCTTTCCCTCTCCGTCCGTCCCTCTCTTTCTCTCTTTTCAAATTCAACTGATTCACCTTAGATTTGCATATAATCTGATTCGGACTGCATTTTTAATTTTTCTCCCTTCTTGCGTGCTTCTGCATGATACCACTTAATTTTAAATAGTCTCCAGTTTCTACTTTGTGAATTGCTTATTTCCACAAACAACCCAGAGAAACAAATTCTCAGGTTTTGTAGTCTTCATGATCTTCAAGCTTGGATATCACAGTCTCCAGGAGGCTTCCCTGGTGGAAGAATGGATGCCATGCTCTTTGTGTGTGCTCCAGTAGCCAACAGCATTGCCTGTCATTGCCTGATCCCATCATCTCATCACTGCCCGATTACCTGGCGGCCTCCTCTACTGAACTGTGAGCTCCTGGTGGACAAGACCCACACCTCATTCTGGGTTGGTATCCCAGCACTTGGAATACATGATGCATGCCCAACAAGTGGTTTATAATGCATTTTGTTCGACCCACCATATTTACACCACCATTATGTATCCCTTCCGGTATTCCTAGCTTTGTTCATTACTCCTTATTTCTTCCTATTCCCATAGGGCAATAGAATAAGGGTAACAATCTCTCAGACAGAAAATCTTACTAAAATCTAACCAAAAGATAATAGGAAGAGTGGTAAGAGGGAGAGTTTACTACATTGAATTTCAACTGTGCATTTCTTTGTCTTTAAGCTCAGATGGCTCTCTTTCAGCCCCAGACAGATGTCAATTACAGTGCCATCTCTTTGGAAACATGGACGAAATTTACCTATGATATTCATGGAGTGGGTCAACACAGACAATGAGTCCAGCTCCTAGTAAGTGGCAAAAGATGGACAGATCTTAATGATTCCTGATTCTTCGGGATGCCAATTAGGAAATGATCAGCAAGATGGAATTTCTGTAAATTAAGAACAAGAAGACTCAGGGGATATTTATGTGACCATGCTCTTTCTAGGCTGCTCACATCCCTCTTCATGTAGAAAGGGACAAAGTGTGCCAGGGGCAGGGCTAGGAGGAGGGGGTCGACGGCAAGAAAACTTGAGGCAACATCTAGGGTGACAGAAATATTCTATATTACTACTGTAAGGGTGGTTCCCTGACATTGGTCAAAAATCAGCAAATTGATGAATACTCAAAATTGCAAATGTTATTGTATATAAATTATACCTCAAAAAACTGATTTTTTAGGAGGGAGGAAGGACAGACAGATCAAGAAACAGATCCTGTATGTGATAGTAATGTACCTCTTTGGAGACAAAATCGGGCGGGGGTGCAGGGATGACATCAGCATTTCTCCCTCGATCATACTATAACTGCATGTTCCAACAAAATTGTCTTGATGTAATGTCTTAAGAGGATAAGAAATCTCTTCTATTCCTGTCTGGCATCATCTGTAAGCTCATTCACTGCACTGACTCGTGCAGGTAGAAATAAACACAGAATAATGGAGGGAGAAAGGCCAGCCCCTCAGCTAGTCAGACTAGAACGCAGATGACCGGGGAGGGAGCGAAGTGATATTTCTCTCCATTGGGCATGCAGCAGATGAATATAAATCATGAGGGTGAATAAGTTCCCTGTCTGGCTAGATTTGTGACCGAAGGTCCTTCGAAGATTGACCTGTATAAGAAAAACTAGGGCAACATTTGAAAGTGAAGTCACGTGTCCACATCAATCACAGCAAGGCTCCAGCCAAATGGAAGGAGGAGACAAATGCCTGCTGAAGAATCTGGAAGGGTGCTCTGCTTGTACCCTAACTAGAGCACTCAGGGCCAACTCCCGCCAAAGCTGCCATGTCTAAGACAGGGCTCCTGAGGCTGAGACTACAGAGAGAACAAAGATGCAAAACCCTTTGCTTTTCTTTAATGATGGTTTGCGCTTTATAACCACAGGTGTTTCTCTCTTGGAAGCTGTTTCTCCTTCTTCTGTGCATCCTCCTGCCCTGGGTCTTGCCAGATCTCCGCCATCCTCTGAGCCCCATGCAGTTGTCCCTCCTCCTTCCCCGTCTCCTCCCAACAGCTCAGTCCCTAAATTTCTTCTGTGCTCCTAACCTTTCCTGTTTAGCTTAGCACTGCATGGCCTTCCTCATTATTTCTGCATAACATTCCTCACGCTTTACCAACATGGTCTCATTTCTTGTGCTTGAAGGAACACAGCCCAGCAAACAACGGATCATTTCCCTCAAATTCTCATTCTTGACTTACATTTCTCATACACTGCAAAAGCCATGCTTTGCTCACTTTCCTCAGATGCTGGGCATGCATGGGCTCTCCTAGGCTACCTCTGGCTGAGGAAGGCCCTTCCCTGAGGATGAGGAACTCTGAAGCCTGTGGGCCCTTGGAGTGGCTGAGATAGGGAGGCATCCTGTGTTTGCACTGCAGGGCAGGACAGGCTACCCCTGCTTTTTCTCCTTGTGCCCTCTCCCTTCCCAAGACTCTTGCCTCTGGCCTCTGGGCCACTGTTCTGTGGTTGTCGAGGAAAACTCAGTGACCACAGAGGGCATCACCTCCTTCCACAGCCCTCCAGGGGCTGTGGCCTCAGAGGCCTCTCCCCCATCCCTGCTCTGACCAGCCTAACCAAGCTATGCCCGTTGGCACAGGTCTGCTGTTGACTCAATGTGTTGTATTTTAAATGGACACCCTTTGTTTTATTTATCGAGATGATTAGTTCTCAAAGGCTTGTAATCTAGTTTCTCTTTATAACTTCCTCGGTCCCTGGCATAGACCTGGCCCGGTATATCCTGGTTGATTGATTACGTGATGCCTTGTGCCTGGAAGGGAAAAGAGAGGGAGGGGTGGTTCCCAATTGCATTAGTCCTATGCAATGGGAGGCTAATCGTAAATTTTCTCATAAGTTTTCTCTTTGTCTTGCAGTTTTCACCAAGATTCAAAAGCTGAAAAAAAAACAAAAAACAAAAGCTGAAAACAATGAAGAAACCATACATTCTCAAGAGAGGCGCTTGCCAGCTCATCTCCCCAGAACTATTGTCAGGAGCCCCAAGGACCAGGGCCAATCCCTCCCTTCCACCACCACATAGACCAGGAGCATGATCAGAGAGGAAAGATGAGTGAACATCCATTTAAAGCTAGTCGCTGAATGCAGTTCTTACCTTGACCATGCCCCATGCTCTGCCTCAGACAGAATGGGAGGGGTTTGGGTGGAACCATTTAGAGAAAAAACCCGTGTGCCCTAGATTGTGAGGGCACACTGTTTACCAAGTAAATAGCTGGGATGTGTTTCAAACACATAGACTGACATGCATACTATATTTTATTTACATTTATATACACTATAGGGAGAAAAGGAGAGAGCGAATGAATGGGAAATTGAAATGGGCAAGAAAGCGAGAGTTTGTCTCACAGTTGTGGGTTCAGCTGATGGCTTGAGTCTCACTATGCATTATGGTGATACAGGGTATCCCCCACCTTTCAAAAGTTCCTGTGAGGCCACTTCACTTTTACGAAAGAACTACTACTCCATTATTACCTGTTTCTGCTAACCAAGGAAATCCGAAGGGGACTTTTGCTTTTTTGAGAAAAGGCAAAAAGCGATACTAGCGTCCAGCATTTGTTTTGCATCTACTGAGTCTTTCTGGGGCCCTCGTGCACCCTGAGCAGTGAGGCTGGGCCCCCCAAGCTCCTTCCCCAGGGAACCGCACTCAGCAGCTCAGCATCCGGACACCATAGTTCTGAACTGTGTCTGTGAGCATCCATGCTTCCCCTCCATTTATTTTGTTCATCTGTTAGCAAGATGTGTCCTAAGTTATCAGCAAAGCCTAAGAGAGGTTACTTTTTGGAGTCTGGGAGTGCTCAAGAGAATTTTCCATATACATTAACGTCAATTGCTCCTTCTCTTTATGGCTGTTTCGGCTTATGAAAAGTTTCATAGGAATGCTCGGCTTTTGAATAGTGGGGGGTGAGGGGAGGGGAGGGGGGATCTGTGCTTCCTGGCGAGCTGATTTAACATGATTACCACTGAGGTGGGCAGGATCCAATTGCCATCTTTACCGAAGTCAGTGATGACTTTGTGCACGTGGCTTTGCAATTTTTAAACACAACTACTTCTGTTAGGCAGGAAGCTAGGCATGAGCGACAGGACGATGGACATCCTGCTGTCCTTAGATGTCCTGCTGGAGAGCCCCCATCCAGGACTGCAGAGGGGACCACCCCATTATACCCATCTCACAGTCAGCTTGTGGTTACGACATCCCCGGGGGAGACAGGGTTAAGTTTGTTGTGTTTGTTGCACTTGTGCAGAGAGTAGCCGCTAGTTCTTATTTTGTGACCTGTGTCCTTAGAATAGAAATAATGTTGCGATTTCCTACCCCATGCAGGTATTTTAAATACATTTTAGGAAAAGACATGGGGAGTTGGCTAATTCTTAGGTAATTCAGGAATGTCACTCAAATGTTAGGACTCTGGGACCCACCCAAAAGAAAAAATAAGCCCACACCCCAGAATTCCCAGGACCTTTGTCTCTCTTGACTGGCACGCTCCTCCCTTAGAGTGTACTTTATTTTTCTTTTTCTTTAAAGATTTTATTTATTTGAGAGAGAGTGAGTGAGCAAGAGAGAGAGAGAGAGCATGAGCAGGGGCAGAGGGAGAGGGAGAAGCAGACTCACCGCTGAACGGATAGCCTAACAACGTGGGGCTCGATCTCAGGACCCTAGGATCATGACTTGAGCCAAATGCATCCCTTTGGAGTGCACTTTAATAAAACTTTCTTCTGCCTCACTTTCGTTTACCCTTCCTGTCATTCTTTACTGTGGCAGCGAAAAGAATTGAGGCTTCTTTCCTTTTCCATCTCACTCTCTGTAACACTTTGATGAATCTAAATATTTCATTCACCTCAATATTGAAAGATATTTTGAGAGGCATACTAAGTCTTAATCTACAAAGCCAGAACTCCATGAAAGAAACATGATATCCCACAGCTGTGAGATGCAGTGGCAAAGTGAGAGAAAGGCCAGGTGAGCATGACTGGTCCAGGTCACCAGGGAAAAGTAAAAATATTTTGAATTTTTAAATAATGTCAAATGTTCGGGGCCTTTTTTTTTTTTTCTTCTGGACAGTCCAGTACTCATCATAAGATTAATAAACACAAAGGAAAAATGGTGAGAGGATAATAATGCCTAAAGTAAAACACCATCTTTTTACTTGTTAACCTTAAAAATAAAACAGCCAGTTATTTTACCAGCAAAATGGATTTGTTAGGACTAGCAGAGAATTGCAGTTCAGGACTTGGAAACCACAGGCAAGTCCAACAAAGGAGAAAAATGTTAGTGTATGGAGAAGGAGGAAATTGGGAGGGGCTGTTCTGAATAAAAGTCGACTGGAGAAAAGTGAAGGATTAAAGACTCTTCCCCATTGACTGACTTGCAGGGTAGTCGATTTTTGTAAAAGATGCAATGTACATCTCTTCCTGTTGAGGATTCTTCTGTTGGAGTCTGTAATTGACAATTCTTCTGTAACTGACATTGAGTGGTAGGCCTTCCCCTGCCAGCCACCTTACTCTTATGTTAGTGAGGTTTCTCCCTTTATTGATTTTCACATACTTATTGGGGTATTTATGCATTTCTCATAAACTTTTAAAATTTTCAGGAGGCTTTACCTATTTTTAAAATGTATTTATTCCTACTGTGGGGACATTGTCTTGATTTCATATTTGTTTGTGGGAAGGACAGTCCTCAGAGGATGACACTAATGAAAGAGAGCCCAGAGATCAGGAGCTCCTGAAGCCAGAGAATTACAAGTGACCCTTGGACAATGAAGGCATCAGGGGCACCAACCCCCTGCATAGTCAAAAACCTGAGTATACCTTTCGACTCCCCCAAAACTTAATGAATAGCCTACTGCTGACCAGCAGCCTTGCCAATAACATAAACAATTGATTAACACATGTTCTATATATTATGTATTATATTCTTAAAGTAAGCTAAAGAAAAGAAAATGTTATTAAGAAAATCATTAGGGAGAGAAAATACATTTACAGTACTGTATTGTAAAAACTCTGGGTGTAGGTGGACCCACAGAGTTCCAATTTGTTTTGTTTAAGGGTCAACTGTATTTCTTTAGAGTCACTGATGCAGAAAGCAGAGCTGGTTTAAGTCCAGATGGTGTGGTTTAAACAGAACACATTGTCTGACAGCATGTGACTCTTAGTTTAGGTGACCTAAGTCGCTTCATGCAGAAGCCTTCTTGTTACCTGTGGGGGGAGCTACTCCTGTGTATCTTCTTGGCTACTCCCAACAGCTGGCCTTGGAAAATTCTGTGTTCTTGCACTTGGGACTCTCACATCCTAATATGTTCTGTAGACTTTGTGGCCTTCATCTTGGCCCCTGTCCTGGAGATAGTGTATACCTTCCCCTCTGTGCCAACAGTAGGTTTTTTACTTGAAATAAAACTTCTTGACTTTTGCTTAAGGACATTGTGATCTAGACCACCAATTCTGGGATTCAGAATTCTTTTTGTTGTTGTTATATAAATTAACCCATTTATTATAGCAGTGTTTCAAGTGGCAGTGCTTCTGCTTGTCTTTCAACTCCTTCAGTGTTCTGATGGCAGACTTCACCAAACTTGTAAGTGGTGTTATAGGTCCAGGCACCACCAGCAACTGTTTTCATGCAGGAACCATGATGCCAGATCCCCACAGCTCGTCTTTTCATCTTGGTTTTGCCACAGAAGGAGCAAGTGGTACTTAGCGTGCAGGCTTATTTCAATCTTCACCATTTTCCCGAGGGAGGCACCATAACCGGTCCCATAGTCACCAAGAATTCTGACCTTCTTGGTGAGTTTAGCCATGTCACCGAAAACTAGGTCTGAATCCAGAGAGTGGGATTCAGAATTGTTAACTCTCAATGTTCATTCATATTTCTTTCAGAAAGTGTCCTCTAATTTTCATATTATCTATGGAAGGCAACTTATATTCTAAAATATTTTTATTAAATTCCTTGTCCACTTAGTGAGACCCCAAGACCCCCACAATCACACAATATAAATTTAAGAACTGAAACGGGTGTCTCCAAAATAAAAAGATTTTTTAAAAAACTTCTTTCCGGGAAGAGACAGTTTCCCAAGGCAAGCAAGAGGAGAGACACTGGAGACAGAAAAAATTAGGCACATGTTCCAGTTCTGCTACTTGGAAAAGCTAAGAACTTGGACAAATTACTCAGGCTATTGGAATCTTAGTGTTCCCATCTGGAATCACAAGGTAATAGCTGAGTTTTTTCTAGGTTTAAGAGAGATCATCTATATAAAGCCCCTAGCACACTGCTTGCCTGTTAGATGTTAGCTGTCGTTGCAAAATGAATCCCAGGTATTATGACCCTTATCTTGGATTCAGTAAAACCAGTCTCTCCAGGAGTACTTAAGAGCCTGTCTCTGTTGCCGCTGTGTGAGTAGGAATCCAGGTTCATCCACTTACTGGCTGTATGCTCTTAGGCAAGATACTTGACCTCTCTTGTCAGTTGACCACACACACACACACACACACACACACACAAGAATCTTCAGAGAACTTCAGAGAGATAAACATAATCCAACTCATAAGCGTGGTAGAGATTAGAAGTCAAATCTGTGGTTTGGTTAACTTGCCCCATGAATGCTCTGCAAGTGTGTTTGTCCCCTTCCGGTGCCCCCCAGAACACATTCATCTGAGGTCTTCCCCTCACTCCTACCCTCTGTGGCCAGTGCTTTAAATTACTTCTCTCCAGTACATTCTCTCCTTCTTCCTTCTTAACAGACGCTACTTTTTGTGGCAGAGAACAGATAAATGCCTAGCCCCAAGGAATGGTTCATGATTCATCTAAATAATTGTGATAATGTGGCTCTTTATTGCCTCCAGCTTCCTTAAAGCCAGAGTGTGGCCATATAACCCAGTTCTAGCCAAGGGTACTGAAGAAGAGAATAAAAGCCAACACCTTAATCCTGGCAGAAAGAAAGAGCCAGGTGCTTTATTACTACTAACATTGGGAATAATGAGCACAGTTTCAGATTTCTTTGCAGTTTTTTATTTGTTGTTGTTATTCTTAGAATATTTCCCACTAGGATTGTATTTGTCAAATACTGTGTTTTAAAATCAGATTATATGATTTTTCCCTGTGTCATTAAACCACCAATTTGATATACAGTTAGGGTCATTTATTTATTTTTGTTTTCAGTTTTTAGGGATTTCCCCCCCATTTTGTTTTCATTTTCTATTTACATTTACACCGTTCCAAAATCAAAAGCATAAAACCAGGGACAGTGTAAGCAGCCTAAGTTCCATCTCTGATTCAATCACTCCATTCTATCCCTCCAAACAAGGAACGATTTTTATTAGTTTTTAAGAATTGCTTTTTGAAAAAAACACAAGCCAGAATGTATTCCACTTCTTAGATATAAAGAAACATACTACGCAGACTGTGGTGCAACTTGCCTTTTCATTTAGCAGTACAGAAGCTTTTTATCTTGATGAAGTCCCATATTTATTTTTGCTTTTGTTTCCCTTGCCTCTGGAGACATATCTAGGAAGATATTGCTATGGTTGATGTCAATGAGGTTACTGCCTGTGTTCTCCTCTAGGATTTTGATGGTTTCCTGTCTCACATTTAGGTTTTTCATCCATTTTGAATTTATTTTCGTGTATGTTGTAAGAAAGTGGTCTAGTTCCATTCTTTTGCATATTGGTTTTCTCAAAACTGTTTGTTGATGAGACTGTCTTTTTTCCACTGATAGTCTTTCTGGCTTTGTTGAAGAAGAGTTGACCATAGAGTTGTGCATCCATTTCTGGGTTTTCTACTCTGTTCCATTGATCTATGTGTCTGTTTTTGTGACAGCATGATAATGTCTTGAGCACTACTCTTGGTAATACAACTTGAAGTCCATAACTGTGATGCCTTCTGCTTTGTTTTTCCTTTTCAAGATTGCTTTGGCTATTTGGGGTCTTTTGTGGTTCCATACAAGTTTTAGGATTGTTTGTTCCAGGTCTGTGAAAAATGCTGGTAGTAGTTTGATAGAGATTGCATTAAATGTGTAGATAGCTTTGGGTGATATAGACATTTTAACAATATTTGTTCTTCCAATCCATGAGCATGGAATGTTTTTCCATTTCTTGTGTCTTCCTCAATTTCTTTCATGAGTGTTCTATAGTTTTGTGAGTACAAATCCTTTGCCTCTTTGGTTTGGTTTATTCCTAGGTATCTTATGGTTTTGGATGCACTTGTAAATGGGATCGACTCCTTAATTTCTCTTTACTAAAAGAGCACCCACCCTTCCCAGCCTGAAATGATTAACCAGCCCCCCTTCTTATCTTAGCCCTGAGGGTGACTCATCTCCAGGCTTTAGGAAGATAGGTGTGGAGAGAGGTGTCCAGCTCACTATCTATACTGCTAGAGGTTGTAGCTGAGGACTGCAAGCCTGGCTGTCTGCCACCACCACCCACTGGGGAGAAATAGCACCGGTCCCTTCATTCTTTAGCAGAAGCACTTTCACTTAACTGTCCCTTTATCCCCGACCCTTCCCTCACTGCCCTTCTGAAGCCAAACTTTTCAAAAGAACAGGTTAGATTGATCTCTTCTAGTACTCTTCTGCTTCACTTTTCTTAAATTGAATTGGGCCTGGTCACACAAAAGATTGATGTCTTAAATTCTTAACATTCCTATCTCAGTTCATTCTGTCTATCCTTACAGTCTGATTGGAAAGCCAGGGACAGAGGAAACACACAAGGGAAAACAATGAAAATAAGCCTTTGACCTCAGTTTTCCCAGGAACAGAAATACCTCAGTGGGAAGAAATCCCAAGTTTCAATGATGAGTAATACATAATTGGATTTCAATAGTAGCATGAAATCTAGAAGTAAATAAATATGCTTTAGATGACTTGTTATTGCAGCTTTTTGCAGAGTTTTTAATCATGCAGCAGAAAGTTATTTTCTTCTTTGTTAAAAAGAGATTAAATTAAGAAGACGGTTCAGTAACCTAAATCAGAATAAATATCTAACACTTATCTCAGTGATACATGATTGACACTCTACAGATATTTGTTGATTGACCAAATGCATGAGTGCTTATATGTGAGTATTTCCAAGTGAGGGGTTTAAAGTCAATGATGGTATTTCAAATAGCATTTTTACTTTTATGCCAGTTTTCAAACAATCCCCAGAAGGTCTCTCAGCTATTAATTCCCTGATTTCCAATAGAAGGTTTTTTCTACTATGTCAGCTTCCGCCAAAGTAGGTTCTGTGGTTTGATTAATTTGCTCTACTCTGCGAACTAAACTGAGCTGCTTTGGTGGGAATGTTTTATTCTGTTATTGTTTATTGTACTATGATTATTATTTGTAATGAAGGGAGAGTACAGTTTAAGTCAGTGCTATTATAAAATTTATCCAGATAAGATTTTTTTTGTTTTGTTTTTTTCCAGATAAGATTTTTAATTGCATAAAATAAAGCATTTATAATGGTATAGAAACACATTTGTTGGAAATGAAAAATAAATATTATAGGATTAATGTGTAGAAGTTTGGGCCAAAAAAAGAAATTAGCCCATTGGTTTGGAAGAATCGTTTTTTACGTGAAGTAGCAGCTTCCATCAAAGAAATACATTTAGACTGAAGTTCAAAGAATAAAAGGGCTCAGGATGGTCCTGGGCGGGCTCATGACCTGCCTGGTTTCTTAGTGGTGGGGAAGTCATTAAACTGGTCCATATTCCTTATGTGACCTTAAATTCCAAAAATTAGGATATTTTTCCTGACTTTTCGGAATTTTTGTTCATAAGCTGCTTGGACATGAGGGGAGATTTTTGAAAGTACTTTTGATGAGGGGAGCACCTGGATGGCTCAGTCAGTTAAGTGGCTGCCTTTGACTCAGGTCATGATCCCAGGGTCCTGGGATGGAGTCCCTCATCGGGCTCCCTGCTCAGTGGGGAGTCTGCTTCTCCCTCTCCCTCTGCTTGCCGCTCTACCTACTTGTGCTCTCTACCTCTCTGTCAAATAAACAAATAAAATCTTTAAAAAAAAAAGTACTTGTGAGGAGCATATTAAGATTTAACTATGGAAGGGTTTGCCATGCCATTAGCATTAGTTGGATCTGCTCGTGCGTTATGGGAGCTCAGGCATGACATGTCTGTGGCCATTACATTTCACCTGCAGCAGCAACGACCTGGTTGGTGCAGAAAGTATAGGAGCTAGTAACCTAGGAGTTTAGAGGCTGAGCTCAGATGGACATGAGATGTAGATAATGTAGTTTGAGGACATGTCTGAGGCAGTTATGAAGGAGGCGAAGGAACTTGGGTGCTCAAGTAGTCAACACATTCGCATTCCATGGACTTTCACTTTCACTCTGGATTTTACTGGCCTTGAATGTATATCTTCAGCCTGCCCGATGAGTTCTCCTAACTCCAGTAAAGGTTGTGAGGACTATGACTGCAGCCTTGAACTCACAGAGTGAGGTATAGGGAGTCTGCGATTCCATGACAATAAAGGTAATGAAAACACAATGATTTTAAATGGTCCATCTGTGTGGCTAGGAATTTAAGACAGAATAATTTAAACCCCTCGTGCCAGATAATTGTACTGTCTATTACCCTATTGCACAAGAGCACCTCGTGTTTATCTACACAATTATACAGTAACATACCATTTGAGAGACACGGAAACTTGGCAAAGTACTTAACTTCCCTATATTAACATTTTTGCTTTGTAAAGTAATACTACTACCCACATAGCACTTCTTGTGGGACTTAAGTGATGAAATACACTTTAAAAGAGCCAGCACTACACTGGAGTGGGTGTGTGTGTGTGTGTGTGTGTGTGTGTGTGTGTATGTGTGTTCAAGAAATATACAGCATGTGTTTGAGAGCGGAGTGGGAGATGCACTAAGTAGCAGAATGAGAAAGTAGAGATCAAAAGTCAGAGACACTTGTATTTTTATTATTAATAAGAAACCATGAATATTTATAGGTCTGTAAAGCCTAAGAAAACTCTATAGTGACAGCTGTGTTATTAGAGGTAGGAAATGAATAGTATGAGAGATAATAGCTTTATTATATTTTGTAATGCTCAAGCAGTGTCTGGAGTTCCGTATTAAAATCTAGTTATTAGACTAGTCTCTTAAAAATAGTTATTAGAAAAAAAAAACTAGTTATTAGATAAATAAATAAATAAATAAAAACTAGTTATTAGACTAGTCTCTTAATAAGTTTCAATGTACATTTTATGTAAATCTTTTTCCACAAATCCATCAGTTATGGAGATTCACTCAGCAGTCATTCCCAGGGTAGAGAAAAGGCATTTTTCCTCAGGAAGCATCAGAAGAATCCCCTGCTGCCCCAATAGGAAGAATCTCAGGGGGAGCGGACCATGTGAGGAAAAGCCCTATTCTCCTCTCAGGTAAACTCCAGGTCTCCAAATGAGAATCATGAATTCAGAAGATAATCAATTTAGTAGGAAGTCTCCAGACCATCTCACCATTAATGGCTGGAGTATTCAATTGTATTTGGGGCTTCAGATGAGACGAAGATTAAAGGCAGATATCATAGCTGTCTGGGGAGAAAGAAAGTACACTACTAAAGAACATTATGTATTAGCATTACATATTATATATATATATATATATATATATATATTATGTTATAGAGTAATTAAGATCAATTGGGCAGAATTTATGTAAAAAGAAGTCTTTGTTCAAAAGAAAAAAAGGAAAAAGAAAAAAAGCTTCCACCCAGCAACTTCAACAGTGCAATAAGTTGGAGACACCCTATCTATTAAAAGCATCCTAGCGGAAGCCAATATTACCACCAGGTAATATATAACGTGGTGAGTTGGAAAGTCAACTAAATGATCTTTAATGATCCTGTAACTTGTAACTGGACTAAATATATGAAGTTTTACTTTTCTCATAGATACCAAAATATAATGTAGTACTTCACAAGTATCTTCAGATGAGTAGCTCAAAATGTTCTTATTCTTGAAGAATTTAAATCCTGTCTTAAACATGAGTGAATGAAATGCTGCTCAAGTACAGATGAGAAAAGTTTTTTTAAGGAGGCAAGTAATCGTTAATTTTATCATTTACTTGACATCATATTAATTTATCATTATGCCATCTTGGTCTTGTTTAAGGGTCATTGCCTTATATTCATAATTTGGCCTCAAAGTGACCCAAATAACCTTTACTGAAAGCTCATCATTCTACTTTATGACCCACATACACTCTTCTACAATTATAAAAATATGATTAAATATGAATTGATTAATGAGCTCCATGAATCATTTCTCTGAACTTTTAAGTGCTAAGTAAGAAAAAAGCATCATGTTATGATGGGACAATGATGCCATCTAGAGAGATGCAGGCATTGTCATGTAGTGTAGAGCTTTTGAAATATTATATCAGTAAGGCTATGGCTATGGTTCAAATGGATTTTTAATTAAACTTAACAGGGAAAACAAGCATGTTGGATGGAAGAAACAATCAATTAATAATGAAATTTGTTATAGAAATGTCATAAGCCCTCACTTCAGCCTTGAATTGGATCGAAAACATTAATAAATACATTTATAATCAGTCTCAATGCCTGTTAAACCTCTCTACATAGAATAAAGGAGATTAGGGACACCGGTAACATTTATCATTTGTTATAGGAGATATAAGTGGATGTAAATGAGTTTAGAAAGCAGTTGTAAAAAGGCTAGAATCCTAGCTTGTGATGATATGTCAACAGCTCTATCTTTTTTCCTGTATCTCGGATTAATCAGGTATTAAACAGAATATGGATATTATGTACCCAAGTCTAATATTACTAAATGTGACTCTTGTAGGAGAGTTTTTCTTTTAGATTTCTCTAATTTATAAAAATTTTACAGCAGATACATTTAATGCTTATAATATACCCAGGAGCAGCCCTCCTTTACCTGGTCTCCTTTGCACTTGGTTGGTACCACATGACTGGTTGTGGCCAATGGGATATAGGAGGAAGTGAGCTATGCCACATCCTGGCCATAAAAGTTCCATAAACCCCCTGTGCAACCTCCTCCCACTTCCTTTCCATGTTCATTGGGTTGGCCGCCATAAGAAGATAAATCTTGGGTCCCTTTGTCATTGCATGAAAAGACAGCTAGCCTAAAGAGCTCATGGGCTCCCAATGAACTTTGAATGAGTAAAAACTTATGTGTTAAACCCCTGAGGTTTCTGTAGATTTGTTATTTTGGATTCTTCGAGAAGGATCCTTTGATTGAGAATGTGAACCTGATTCCCTAAAACCCTTAATAAAAAAGTGAGGCATATTTTATTGATCAGTCTAGAAAATTCTTTCTGCAACTGAGGCTCCTGCATTTACTACCTCCTATTGCTTAATATGCAGTCTCATTCAACTTCATTAATGTAAACATTTCATCGTTCAAATGAACTCTCTTTAGTTCCTCTAGCTACAGGATATAATATAGGATATAATACACCCAGAGGAATGAAATTGTCTTTCTGTGTATTGTCACATTTTTACCCATACTTGTTTCCCCCCAAAAAAGTCCTTGAGTGTTATGCTGCAAAATGGAAGGCTTCCTGTCTAAGTGGCTAGGCTGCTCCAGCTACTCCAAAGGTCGCCTAAGGATGATATGGGAATTCTTTTCTCTTTTCCTTTTTATCTTTAGGGCTCAGAAATATTTACAGACTCTGAAGTAGAGTCAAAGGATAGAATTTCAGGGAACTTTGTGTCCCTTATTAGGGCTTCCATAGTCTATGGGAATAAACCATGTAAGTCTCATGATTGTTAACAACAGTTCAACCCCAACCAGATGACTTTCTTCAACTTCAGTGGGGATGTCTCCTGCCTCCTCAACCTTTTGTTGGGGCGGGGAGTGCTCTACAACCAAGACAAATTGTGCTTGCCTCATATTAGGCACTAGTTAGGGAGTGTGAGTGGAAGAAAACAGCACAATATCACATTATAAGGGAGCTCTATTGGGGAAATATATAAGCATATACACAGTCCCACAAAGTACTCATCAAGCTGTGGAGAGGATACAGGGACTTGGGCACAGCTGGGTGCACTCCGGGCCATAAGAACCTGACAACAGGACCTGGGAAGCAACTAGTATGGTCCGTAATGTCAGAATTCTTTATTCCACACCTTCCAAATTAGTCCCCCCACTTTACCTGAATATCTTCATTGAGAGAGTGCTGCCTTGATCAGGGCTATCTAAATGAGAAAGGTGTAAAAGTGGGGTAAAAAAGGCATTACAAATAATCATACCTGGACAACAGGCATAAATCAAGACTGCTGTGGGCTAACTATGCACGTGGTCATGATACCTTTAACCTCAAGGTGGTCCATTTCATATTCTTCAGGTAGTTTTAACTTTGGTTGATGTTCATCCTGTCATACCTATAGGGCATTGTCAGTTTTTTTATGGCTGGGCATCCACCTGGATGCTTGGAGAACATGCCATATCTGTTAAATATTTCGATGTCATCATCATTTAGAATGTGCTTTCTTTTATGAAACCAAAATCTATAACTTAACCCACTGATTCTAATGTTCTCTCTTGGAGCCATGCAAAGCCAGTTTACTTCTACCACCCACATTCTGCACACATAGCATCCATTTAAATACTTGAAGATAACTATTTGAGAAATCAATGTCAAACTTGAAATAAAGCTTTAGACAATCTGGGACTTCCAAAATACCTTTATAGTTTCATTAAGGAATTAAATGTAAAAAAAAAAAAAAAAGCAACTCTAAAAAAGATAAAAGAAAATATCAATGTATATTTATTTATTCACTCTCTAAATTGGAAAGAAAATTCTTATATTAAATAACATTAGAGAAAAATAGAAGAGGTTAAAATTTTTGAATACACATTAAGGTTTACAACTGCTGTAGACAAACTAATGAATAATAACAAAGTCAAAGAAACTAAAAAAAAATAAACTTGACAGATGTGCTAAAATATCAGCATAATTATATCATACAAGTCAATGAGGAAAACACTAATTAGTTGGCCAAATTAGGTAAAAAAATTCACAAATACAGAAATATAAGTGATTAATAAACTTGGAAAATTGTTTAATCTCACTAATAACTAAAGAAATGCAGATTTAAAAAAAATTATGAATTTTCTCTAAGAGAAAATATTTTTAAGTAATTCCAAATGCTAGAGAAGTGTTGATGAAACATGCATTCTTAGCCATTTACCAGTGGGGGAAAAATATTGAAAAACAATTTAGCATACGTATGAAAAGATTTTATGCAAGTAGACTGTATTTTGATGAGTAGGAAAAAGGCTTCTGCACACAAGCATGCATCCCAATGATATTTGTAATAGTGAAAAATTAGGAGCAATCTAAATCTTGAGCAGTGAGTGGCTGTGATATATCTTCCCAGTGAAACAGTATGTGTTTTTAAGAAATGGTGTTTTTGAAGACTTTAAAAACATAAAGCAAATGACAAAAACATGCAAAAATGCAAAAAATACATAAAATACAAGAGTATCTTAAAAGATTATGCATGGAAAATAGTCTGGAAGGAACTATATAAAAGTTATATTAACAGAGTTTGTCTCTGGGTGGTGGGAATATGGATAACATTCTCCCCGCACCCCCGTGAGTTTATTATCAGAAAAAGCTTAGTTTCTAAAAAAAATATTCATGTAAAGACAATTATAGACTCTCCATTGATCCTTCTTTGCTCTTCTTGTTAATAACTCCACTTCTTTCAGCTTCTCTTCCTATGGCTTGGTTCTGTGACCCACCTTATCCTTTTGCACATGGGATGGAACTGAATGAAATACTTCATGTTTGAGATAAGCAGTGAAGAGCAATGAAGAGCATCACTCTCATTCTGGACACTATTGATATCAGTGAACTTTATTGCTTCTTTGCAGTCATTTCGAGGATTGAATTGTACTGAATAAAACTCTCTAAGTGAATGGATCTGAACAGCTTTTTTTTTTTTTTCCTCTGCACCTCACCTGAGTAATGTAACTTCATGCACATTAATGGTGGTGAGTTACTCAAGGTGGGAGGCCAGGGCAGGGAAAGGAGTGGGTCCATCAGAAGATTAGGATGAGAATGAATAGTGGGCAGGTTTGCATACATATGAAACGCTGGAGTAAAAAAGGCTGAGCTGTTGCCATATTCTCTTGTTCCTTTCTTCCTAACACATAGAGTTCCCAGCCTTCCTTAATGTTAGATGGTCCTATAACTGAGTTCTAACCCACAGAATAAGAGAAAGAGAGTGATGCCTGCCATTTCAGAGCTACGTGATTATCTCCTGTATAGAATCCTTCATGGTCCTTCTCCCTCTGGCCCACTGAAATAGAGAAGGGATATTAGATTGAATTGGATTTTGGAAGCCAGGGATATTGGAAGCCACATAGTGAAGATGGCAGGGCTCTGTCAGCCTGGACTCCTGAGGGACTGTATGGCCAGGGCCACTCTCCCTCATCTGCCCACCTTCCCAGCGTTGTTACATAAGTAATACATAGTCTCTTTTTGTGTGCTAACAATTCCATAATTTGGGATCTACTTATTAAAGCACGTAGCCAACATTAACTAACATAATATCCAATGAGGTCCTCTGGGTGACCTTGGTCCTTTCTTGTTTTTTTCCTTTTTTTCCATCTTCTCTGCACCAAAGGAGAGAATTTGCCCAAAATGTTTATCCCCAAATGCTTCAGACAAGACACAAGAAGCCATGCTATATGTATGCTATAGATATTATGGACCATGATGTAAGACTGCATATTTAATATGTTAAGGAATTTCAACTTCCTGAATGTATCTTATCATTTGGGCTTCTCAAACAGCTATTTCATCTAATTATATCATTCCTAATTTCCTGCCCTCTTCACATTTAATAAGCATCCTTTCTATATTATCAGGAAAGTTCTTTACTAAAAATTATGAACTGGTTACATTAGTGAGAACGTAAGCAGTTTATTAAGAATATAATTTAGAATATGGCCGTATATTTACTTTCAAGCATTTTACCTGGAGAAAATGCTATTGTTTTTATCAATTAGCTTTTGTTGTATTGCAAGCATGCCAAAACTTAGTAGCATAAAACAAAGCACTTATTACTTCCCATTGTTCTCTATCTTGGCTGGACAGGGCATTTGGCTTGGGCCAGCTCTGCTGCAGCTGGAGAATCCAGGATGACCTCACATCTGGGACCTCACCTGAAATGGCGGCGAAATCTGGAAGGCTGGAACCTCTCCCTCCACCAGGAGGCTAGCTCAGACTTTTTCACATGGGAGAAAAGGGTTTTCAGGATTAAAAGAAATGGAAAGCTCCTTAGCATCAGTGTGGGAGGCCCTACCCATAGACCTGTCCACAGAGGGAAATCATGGTGGGTGCTTTGCAAACAATAAACATGGTGCTCTTATTTGTTTATTTAAATGTATTTTCAATTTATATCTACACCCCAAATTATGGAATTGTAGCATGTAAGAAAAGTACAGATCCAATATAAGACTCGAGCAATGCAGTATTGGGGTTTAAAAGACTATCTATACCAGAACACCTGGGCTCATGGAAGCTACTACAACTGAACAGAGTGTAGCTTTGAGTTTGTTATTAGGCAGGAGAGGAGGGGGTAGAGTTCCTGATGAATTCTGGCTTCACAAATTCAAGCCTCTTATACAACAGCATGCAGCATCTGCAGTAGCACGTCATATCATAAGTCTTCCCTTCCCATTTTCTTGACTTTCCTTCTGATCTTCTCTCCTTGTGTTTATACTCTATGGTAGCGAGGTGGAAAATTGACAAGAGAAGGCAGTGAGAGAAACAGAAAAGGGGACTGGGAAGAAGATAAAGCAACATGGAGGGGTAATAGGGAAGGAGGCAGTGAATAGGGTAGGCATGGGGTCCTTGAGAATATTCATATAGAAAATTAATTTTCAGATGAAACTCAAGCAAGTTGCAGGGTCTTTATTCATGCGGTTCCCTCCTCCTGGAATGCTGTTCCTGCAAACCTTAGGCTGGTTCTGTTTTTCATGTGGCTAAGACCTCTGCTCTGACCTCACCTTTCCTAGAGGCCTTCCTTGCCCTCTCTTCCCCCAAACTCTTTCCATTCTCTAGTCTCTTATGCTGAGGCTTCTCTTCTTCCTGGCCATACTCAGCCTCTGAATTCATTAATTTGATCACTTGTTTATCTTGTGGCTCATGCACTAGAACCTGCATAATGTTGAAGGTCTTGAGCTGGAGCACCTAGTTCCAAATCCCAGATCCACATCTTCTTATTTAACTTTTTCTCAATGTCTTCATCTGAAAAGCAATAATGCTGCTACTACTGAGTTGTGAGTTTGAATGCGTCATTGCATAGTGTGCACTTGGCACAGTGCCTGGCACATGGTCACCCTTTGGTAACTCTTAGCAATTATTGACTCATTCATCAATATGTCTTTATTTTTTTAAAGGTTTTATTTATTTATTTGAGAAAGAGAGCAAGAGAGAGAGCACAAGCGGAGGGAGAAGCACGGGGAGAGGGAGGAAACAGATTCCCTGCTGAGCAGGGAGCCCCATGCAGGGCTTGATCCCAAGACCCTCAGATCATGATCTGAGCCGAAGGCAGATGCTTAACCAACTGAGCCACCTAGGGGTCCCCATCATTGTCTCTTTAGACCCTGGAAGAATGCCTGCCACTCAGCAATATGCTCAGCCAATATTTTTAAGATAAATAAGTGTTAGTTAAATATTGAATAAATATAATCACCATTAACTCTTACTGAGTGCTACTGTTTGCTAGGCATCCCACAAAACTATGCGACAAACTATGTTTTGTGCAACAAAACTATGAAAAACAATTCTTCTCCTTCCTCTTTTACATCTGAGGAATTTGAGCCTTGGGTTAACTATCCAAGATCATAAAGCTGGTGTATAGCAAAGCCAGGGCACAACAAACCCAGGTTTCCTGTGATGCAAAACACATATTCCTTACCATTTTTTAATGCTGCTTTTAATTTACTGCACTTTAATAAAGAATATATTATAGCTGTTTTATCTTAATTCTTGAATGCATGTAATTCAAAAATACCTTTTTGATATATCTTATTATTTGTTTATCACAAACATTATTTTTGGTCTGACCTTTTAACCTGGACTTCAGTGAAAGTAAGACAGAAATAGTAGACCTGGAAATGTAAGCTAATTTCTTTTACAGGACATTTTGGTCCAGTATAGCCCTTTATCCTTAGCTAGAGCTCCCTGACCAGTGTTGCCCATTGGCGTATATCATGTCTCCATTTCACAGTCTATAGTAGCTAGGTGGTACTGTGGTGGTAGTTAGGGTTACTCACATTTCACAGCAGTGAAATAACTAGTCTTTTTGTAGAGGCAACAAATAACCTGTTGAATGATTCTTTCTCTAGGATAAAGACCAAAATATTCAAACTTCTGCTCCATTGTAGTCTTTATTATAGTTCTCTGCCTGGTTGCTGTCAACTTACAACAGTTAAAACAAAACTGGGATACTTGAACAAAGAGAAGTGTAGGGAAAAAATTCTATGAAGTCTGCCTGGAATAAGAGAGCATGCGACAGCTAAGCCAACTTTATTTGAAATCCGCTTCTGTGTTGTTTTTTTGTTTGTTTGGTTTTTTTCTTTTGTTTTGTTTCGTTTTGTTTTGTTTTGTTTTTGTTTGTATTGCTGTCAGTGAACGCCTGCTAAACTAAAGGGGAATTTACCCGTTCTCTTGGCATAGTAAAATGGTCAGTTGGTAGAGTTGGGGCTGGCAGGAAAAGGAGATTTGAGTGCTTCTTTTCCCATCACCAGGACATGAAGATACACGCAAGTTACTCACTCAGTAAAGTTCAACAGCGGTGCTTGAGCACCACTGAACATAAGCCCCACTCAGACCTTCACAGAAAGAGGTGTGTAATGATGGCCAGGGTGGCCCTTGCCATAAAGTGATACCTTTAAAATCATAGCATTCTGGAATATGCTGTCTGAATTTGTTAAGGAATTGCTATAGTCTTCAAAGACTTAATGTTTCCTTAAAAATAACCAAAGGTCCTCTACTGCTAATACAATGTTTTGGTACTTTAGTCTTGGGTAGGGAATTTATGACCCAGAGTTGAGATTGACCCAGTCCTTATTTTCAGAGGACTTACAATTAATAAAAATGCAGAATTTTAGCAGCACTCTTCATGTATTCGTTCCTAGCACATGCTTACAGTACTGCCTTATCATTGCTGTTTATTGGACTATATTGACTCTCAGGTGAGTAGATAATATTGTTGCTATTGGGATGGTGTCCAGAAATTAATTTTCAAACATAAAGCATGATCTGCGACAGGTGTCTTCATAGTTGACATCATGATGATGATGATGATGATGATGATGATGATTTTACTGTGTATCATTTGCCACTTAGGAAAAATGATTCTTATTCCTGCTTTTGGCCAAGTGATAAATTATTTCTTTCTATGTAGAGATTAAAAGGAGCAGAAGGGCTATGAGAGAACTTGGAGGTCCCCCTATATGTAGAGGTATAACCACTAATCAGGCTACTACCAAAAGTTGCACATGGACACACACACACACATTCATACACACATACACTCACACACACCTATGAACACAGGCATACACACACACATACACCTCACACACACCATATACATCTTTTAATGAGTACCTTTTTAGAATCAAATAATCTGCCAGTAGTTAGTAAAATAAATATTGGTCTTCTCATTTGGTTATTGTAAGTGGTTTACTCAGTAATACTAATCACTCAGTAAGACTAAGTAAGATTCAATCATAAACACTAGGAAAAAAAAAGAATAAACACTAAAAAAAAGACCATGCTGCCCCTAAAATTTTTTTCGTTCACAGCATATTTTTTAATGAAGTGATTACTTTAACTGGTTATGACAAAATGCCAAGTGACTCAGTGGCAATGAAATTTTTCCACGAAATGTAATTTACTAACACCCAGTAGGATGAATTTTTTTCTTATAATATATAAAAACCAATTCATTATTTTTAACCAAATTAGAAGAGATAGCTATATAATTACTGAGAATTCGTTATTATTCCCCATTTTTATATTTTGTATGCTCTATTTCTTTTAGGAAAATGTGAAGACTGGAATTCTAAGAAGTTCGGCAGTTATTACAGCTCTTCATCCTAAGGAAGCATAATCTACTGTTCACTTGTCTTCACAGTCATTTGAAAGCTATTTGGAGCAGTCTTTGATGAAGAGGCTAGATTAGTTGCCTATTCCCCTCCCTCGTTCCTGGGTCTGCATTTGGGTGAAAATGTAGCTACTTTTTCCTCAGAGGGCTGTAATGAAATGACCTCTGGTAGGTCATGGAACTAAAAGGTCAGGAGAAGAAAAATGGTCTATTGGAAATGTCCCTGGTTTCACAATTTTAGAAGATATACTTCCATCTTTAAAGCTTGACATTTAGTTCCCATTTACATATTAAGAACATTGTTTTTCCTCCAGGAAAAATCCCATATATTTCTTCTTCTTTTCTTTTAATCCCATATATTTCAAAATCACTGGTTGGGGGTGTATGAGATGGAAGGTGAAGGGGAGGGAGAAAGAGTAATTTAAAATATCACAATGATAAATTGGATGAGCACCACAGATTAGCAGCAACCATCTATTATCTGCGAAAGACACGGGAGGAACCTGAGAAATCACTTACAAGGCCACTGAGTCTGAGGTAGTTGTTGGTTTGGTCGAGATATCACTGATGTGTGTAGCTAGATATTGAAAGCCCCCAGCTACTCTTTTTAAGCAGATTGGCACACAACAACACAATGGAGCTTGTTTGGGTTTGTCTTTCTTTCTTTTTTAATGGCCTTTGGTTGCTTTGTCAATGTAAATAATAAAGCAATTAAAATTTATTAATATTGCATCAGTCTTGACTGTTCCCTAACTACCAGGCTTGCATTCTTATCTTTATCTTGAAAAGCAAACAGGATTTATAGTCTTTAAAAATTAACCCACTTGGCCACCAGTGTGATGAATGATACTATAAATTACAGTCAGTGAATTCACCATTTTGATGAATAATGACCCTTTAAAACCTTCAGAGGGAATATAGTTGGGGGGAGGTATATGATCCTAGGGGTCAGGGGTCCTCCGTTCTGTCTCCTCACTGACATTGCCCATGACCTGAAAGAGTCATTTTTCGGTCTTTGAAAATGTCAATGTCCCTGCTTGGATGAAATTACGAAGTTAATGTGAATTTCAATTTCCTTTCACCTAGCTCTCCTTTGGACAGAAGGAGCAGGAAGGAGGCTGAGGGAACAAAGCCTGTGAATGCCCAAGGCTAGAGGTCTTCAGTATTGTCCCCTTGCCACCTTCCTTCTCTACTCACCCCCCTTCCTCCTTGCTCGCTCTGAGCCAGGGTGCCCAGGACTCTGAGTACCTTCTCCCTCTTCACTTGTAGACACCCACCTTTATTTGTAGATGTGCCCTCCCCACCACACTGGAGTGGCACTGATTCTTGGCCTGTGTTAAGTAGTTTGGTGGAAAAAACATGGACTTTTGGAGTCAGACAGACCCGGGTCTCCTCTGCTTTACCTGCCACCATCTTGGCTTGGATCAAGTTCTCTAGGACCCAGAAGTAAGGGCTCCCCTTCATGATACCAGGTTAATAATGACTACCATACAGGGTAGTTGTCAATATTAGAAGAGACTACACAGTAGGGCCTCTGACACAACTCAGCTGCAACTCCCTCCTTTCCTTTCCCCTGTGTGTGATCTTTTACTCCACATTAGACTTTGCTGTCCTGTATTTCACATCCTTCAATGTCAGACACTTCATATATACAGCCTCATTTAATCCTCCCCAAACCCTTTTTAAGTCTTGATATAACTATGAAGGATAATTTTCAAAATGGTAAAATCATGACTTTTTTGTAAAATGAACATGCCTCGAAGATTTTATGTAAGTCATTAATTAAGAAGGGAACTGCTGAAAGGTAAGAACTAGTTCAAATCTTGAACTAGTTCAAGATTTAACGTATAGAGACGTATATTCTCAACCAGACAAAATTGATTTGTGTTGCCCTTAATAAGATTAAATCATGTGTCTATAAGCACCTTATCAATTTCTGTAGACTTGCTTCTATCTCTACCAAATTGTAAAACAGCCTCATTGGAGACTGTCAAAGACACACACTGCTGTGGAATCCAATAACCCCTGAACATCCATGGAGCAATGCCCAATGGGCCATTGAAAGGACACTCAGGGATCTCTTAGGCCCATTCCAAAGTCTTTCACAATTTCCCTCAGCTTGAGCATTCCCACTTGATAGACAAGTAAACTAAAGATATAACTGTTAGATAATGTGCCCAAGGTCTTTACATAGTAGGTCTGGATGTGGTTCCAGGTCCGCCTCTCTCCTTACCCATGGTGACTCTCTCCCTGGGCCACACAAAGCCCGCTTTGTTCTCCATGTTGGTTTCTCATCCAACTCTGGCAGGGGATGTGGACAAAGAAAGAGAAGGAATTCTCAAAGAGGGTCTGGCAGAGGGGCCAAGCTCTGTGTTCGGCTTCCTGAGGAGCCATGTTCCTTATGTCCATGAGCCCCTGGAGTAGGGGACTCAGGCCCTCTCCCATCTCGCCCTTCAGTCTATCTAGCATGAGGTTCTACAGCAAGTGGGCATGGGGATCCCTGTTCCCACATGCAGGGGCTTGTGCCCAGATGTCCCTGAGATTGCCTGAAGGTAGGTAACTCATCTCATCTGGCCTCTGGAGAATGATAAGATTCCAGAATGAGAATAGTCCCAAGCCATTGTATTTTTGGAGTATTAGAATCTTTCTAATTCCTTTCCTTACTCCCACTATACTTTCTGTGGGTAGTAGACCTTCCTCCTCCCAGCCTCCCATCCTCAGACTGAGCCTGTAGTCTCCCAGTTCACACTTTCCTGGGAATGAAATCTGGGGAAGCTGTGATGAGGGCAAACATAGGGGGAGGCCCAGAAGGGGAGAGAACAAATATATCTCAATCTAGTGTATTCCCAAGTGGGTTACCAGGTCTCACAGATTTCTTCAGGGATGCTGCAACTACTGCCTTTTCAAGCAATCTGTGATGGGCAATGGGGACAAGAAAGAGGAAGAATTTATCCATAGGCTTCCACCTGCTACTGGCGTAGTTTACTGGCACCCAGTCCCTTGACAGTCACCAGAAAGCTGGATCATAAAGCCACAGGAGTGATAGCCAAGGCTCAGCCACAGTGGGTGGGGCTGGGGCACAGCCTGCCAAGAGCAAGCCTGAGGGAGGGCCTCAGCAAGAAGGGAGAAGTGTGGTGTAGGAGGTGAGGACACAGGAAAGGCGCTGAGAGGATATGCTTGCCAGCCCAGGAGGGGCAGGGACTGAAGCCATAGCAGGTTGGCAGGAGGAGGGTATGGTGGCCTTGCACTGGCCATGGGGCTCAGCAGACCCACCCTAATCTGGAGTTCACAGAATGCCCACAGGAATGGAGTTGGCACCAAATCATCCTTCTAGCATCTGGAAGATCATCTCTAACATGGACCAGAAAATGGTCTGAGGGAGTCCAGGGAGGCCCACAGCCCATGGCCGGCACTCCTGGCACTGAAGCTGCTGGTGGTGTCTTTGCTGGTACCTCTGTCACAGGCTAGTTCTAGACAGAGAACCTGTATCCGTTCCATTTACCTCAGAATGCCAAGGTATTTGCGTTTGATGTTTCTAAGTTCTCTGACTTTCTAATGGGTGGGATTTAAGGCAGGGTAAGAGAGATACTTGTTGGCCACTAGGCCTTCCAAATTACTTACCTTTTTTTACCTCAGGGACTTTACTATAAGGGCTTATCTGTGATGGGGAAAGTCAAATGACAGAAAGGGAGGCCCTTGGTAGCCTTTCCCCACAAGGAAGTTGTGGGCTGGTTCTGCTTCCTTCTTTCTAGTCATTTTCCCCTCTGACTGGAAACAGTTGCTTCTTCCCCACCATCCCTGCTCTAAAGGGTCTGGTCTTCAGTAACTGGGGGCTGGTTGGGTGGGAGATGGCTCCCTGTCTCCTCTGGTTACAGATTTGGAATTCTCATTTCCTTCCTCACTTTCCTTCTCCCAATGGGTCCTGGAAATTCAGACTAGTTCCTATAGCATTGGTCTCAGTGCCTGCCTTGTACTTTGTTCTTCTGGGAATCTGGGTGGGAATGGAGGTCAACATGAGCCTATCAACCATCCAACTCTTGTCACATACCGATCTTACAGCAAACATTGGGGCAGGGGCTGAGGAAACTGACAGTAAAATAGGGTCCTTGTCCTTTGAGGACTGGAGTTTACTAGAAGGAATTCGGCATGCAAATAAAAAGGTTTACCAATCTCAATGAAAGATTTCTATATATAGGGTACCTGAGCACTCAAAGGAGAGAGTGGCCAATTCTACTTGGGCAGTGGGGTGAGGTGGGGTGGGGGGACTCCTGAAGTGAACATGAGAACATGAGTAGGTGTTTTGCAAGAAGAGGAAAAGGAAGAAGCAGTGGGCTGGGGAGGATTTTCACGACAGAGGGCACAGCATGTAAAAAAATGGCGGGTCCTTGCTGCCCACCTAGGGTAACTGGAACTCTTTGTGGATAACTGTTCACTGGTCTCCCCTCAGCCTTCTGCCAAAGAGAGAAGTGCCCAGCTCTGAGACATGTGGCATCCCTCACGTCAGACCTAAACTTTTCTATTAATTTCTATTGCCTCTCAAAAACTCCGTATTTTATATAAGTTAATATTTTACTGTCTTGTTTTTCAAACTAATGTGAAGTTCCTCCTTTCTAGTGCACAGCACAGCACTGACTCCTGACTCTATCTCCAGTTTCTGGAGCATAATTTGGCCTTAGTGAGGGCTCTGAAGTGCTTGTTGGTAGCAGCCCATCTTTGAGACTTCCAAGGTGGAGGCCCTTCCCCAGCTTCAGCATGGCTGCCAGGCTCTGCTCCACCTCTCAAAAAAGTCTCAGCTCTCAGGAGTTTCAACTGCTGATGGATTAAACACTAATCTCGATTTGTGAAGTTTAGAAGCTTCACGGAAGCTGACCATGGCTGACACTGTCTGCAACGTGCACTCTGGCACTCCGTGACTCCCTCCAAGATGGGACAGCAGCTCTCCATTATCACAACCTCCGTGTGCCTTTGAGATGACAGTATAAGTATTTCCATGGCACCTCCAGTCTAAATCTACTTCCCTGTGGTGAGGGACAGCACATGGACAGTTGTGAGGATACCCAGCTGGTGACCAGGACAATGATGTGATCGCGGGTGTGATCCAAGGCTCCCGGACAAGATCCACCTAGCATGACCAGATGTTGGCTTTCCCATCTGCGGCCACTGTTCTCACCCATACTACCTTCCAAGTGCGCAGCATTAGAGACAAATGTATATTTTAGCAGGGAAATTAACCCTATGTGTGCAAGAGCACTCTCCAGCCCCCACACTGATAGCTCTCCTCCAACTCCCTCCCTTATGGGACACACTCTATCAGACATACCTCCATACCTAACAATCTCCCTGCTTCTACCTTTACACCTGCACATCTCCATCTCCTAAGCACTGAGGAAACAAAGACCCCCTCCAGTTACAAGGACCCCGAATTATAAAGAATGACAGCATGATGCTTGTTCTGGCCACATAGGCTCCTCCCATGGCCTCGGACTCATCGGCCAGGCCTACTGCTCTCAGGCAGCCCAAGATCTGTGCTTACTCAAAGTGCTGCTCCATGGGCCTCCCCTGACCCCTGAGGGCTTGTCCAAAATGGGGTCAATCCCCTTTTCCCAAAGCTTGCTCTTCTTCCTGCTCTTACTTTCCTTGGCCTGTGACATAACAGGCACACTGGCCGCCAGGCCAGACACTGGAGTTCATCACAACACCTCTTTCTCCTTAACTTCCAACTTCCAATTAGTCACTCATCTCATTAATTCTATTTCTGTTATATCTCTTCTGTGCCCTCCCCTCCGTTTCTTCTGCCCCTGGTTGGTTCAAGCGGGCATTCTTTTTTTTTTTTTTTTAAGATTTTATTTATTTATTTGACAGAGAGAGAAAGAGACAGAGAGAGAGGGAATACAAGCAGGGGGAGTGGGAGAGGGAGAAGCAGGCTTCCCACCGAGCAGGGAGCCCAATGCGGGACTTGATCCCAGGACCCCAGGATCATGACCTGAGCCGAAGGCAGATGCTTAATGACTGAGCCACCCAGGCGCCCCAAGCAAGCATTAATTTTTGCTTGTGTTATTGTGATTGCTTCTGAGCTGGTCTTCTTATCAAAAGTACCCCCTCCCTTGCATCAAGCGAATAGCCATGAGCAAGTATCCTACTTAGTAGACCGCAAGTTTGTGGAAACGAGGATTGTCCCTGCTCTTGTCCAGCTGTTATCAAGGTAGGAAGTGCAGTGCTCGGAGTAAGCTTGTAGTCTCTGCAGGCACTGCCTGAGCATCAAGACGAGTTCCTGGCTGTGTGCCTGTGATAAGCTACTTTATATGTTTTGCCTTTATTTTCACAACTGTAAGATAGGGATAATATTAGGATTTACTCCATATGCTTGTTTTAATATATGTAAAGGGCTCATATTAGTACCTGTTTTACAATGAACACTAAGTAAATGTTGGTGCATATGTTAAGCATTTAATATTAATTTGTGTGAATGAATGAATTATTCGTAGTTTAACTTTAGCTTATCTTATATTCTTCTGTAGAATATTCTTCCTTGTTGTGGGTCAAGTAGTATTCTTCCTTGTTTTGGGTCAAGTAGTCCTTGATCACTTCTAAGTTTCTTGAATCTAGAGAATCTAAGTTCTAAGTTCCTTGAATCTGCCCCTGGTTGGTTCAAGTTGGATTTTTCACTCTCCACGGTACCCAGGCAAATGTGGAACACACAGTGTTCATTCAATAGACACTTACTGAATGGTTTAATGTTCTGGAGTAATTAAGTGAAATCCTACAATGTACTGGGAGACCATTCTCCATGGGTCTCTTGGCTTTGCATGCCTTATGAGCAGAGGCATTGACAGTTTTTGTTCTAGATTCCCTTTTTAAGGATGATTGTATAATGAACGGCTTTGGAAAATAGAGATTGTGACCCCACTGGAATGGAGGGCAAGTTTGTTTGCTGCCCAGTGTAATAAAGATTATGTCTCCCTCCAGAGTAGAAGTTGGGTGAGCTCGCTTGCAGCCCATTATGAAAGATTGGGCAATGTTTGAGCTCTGGGGTTCGCAGCTGTGGTGTACACCAGCTGAGTCCTCAGCATCCATTTGTGCCAGTCCACCCTGTCCTGGGGGGACCCGAGAGGCAAGTGGAAACCATGGGAATGTGAAGCCGGGGCTGCTTGCTGTGCCTGGTGTCATAAGCTCCTTTATCTCTGACCCATGCATCTCATGGCATCTGGCAGCCTCCCTGACTCTGTGGCAGGCTCCCTTGCCAGTGTTTAAGTAGGGTAAAACTTCAGACTCTTCGCCATCCTGTTGAAATGAATGTTGAAAAGCATATCGATTTAGTTGTATGGTGAACTGAGTCAACAGGATACCCAGGTTTAAATTCTTCAGGCCAGCAACCTGCGATTCCAGTTTCTCACGCTGCCTTCTGATATGGCTGGTACGTGATTCTGACGTGCAGAACAGAACCCAGGGAAGAGATCAAATAATTTTACTTTGAAATGTGCTCTCAAGGGTGCCTGGATAGCTCAGTCAGTTGGGCATCTGCCTTTAGCTCAGGTCATGATCTCAGGGTCCTGGGATGGAGCCCCACATCGGGCTCCCTACTCAGTGGGCAATCTGTTTCTCCTTTTCCCTCTACTGCCCCTGCTTGTGCTCTCTCTCTCTCTGTTAAGATAAAAAAATAAAATCTTAAGAAAAAAAAGAAATGTGCTCTCAAACATAGGAGTGGGCTGGAGAACATATTTAGAATACTTTACTCTAGCTACACAGCGTGGTAAATTTATGTGGTTTTGCATTTGCCAGAGGACAGAGTCCAGGGCAGCTGAGCTATTTTACAAAGAAAGGGGGTGTGTGGTACTTGAAGCACAATAGGATGTGTGGCCAGGATGCTGAAGCCCCCACCGATCCTGTAGTGTGGTGAACAGTGGAAGGGACTGGAGAAATTAATGCAGGAGCAGTGTAGATGATCTCATGAAATATTCAAAGATTGGTCAAAGGTGAGGAGTATCAGATTGGGCTCTGGAGTGTGGAACTTGGTCCAAAGAATGTAGGCACCAAAGAAACCCTTTTCACTTCTGTCAAAGAAATAGTCTCAAATGGAAATGGGTTGCCTCAAAGGATGGTGCTTTCCTTACCATGGGGAAGGGCAGAACGACTTAATGAGCCAGGTGATTGAACTGAATAAATCCTAAGATTTCCTAGGAGTTTAAGAGAGCTTAATGGAAAACGATTGTTTTTGTGGACTTGAGTTAATACCTATATTTCTGTCCATATAATTGATATATTTTAGCCACTGCCTTGATAAACAGAAGAGGCTCTTTCTGTTGGAATGTGCTTACTCCATTGACAGATGGTTTTATTTGTCTCTGGCCCTATTTCTACAAGTTATAACCATGCAGCCATGGTGTTTGGTACAGCAACAAAACAGAAGACTCTCATTGCTCCGTCCATGCCCCAGTGAGACAACAACAATCCTTAATCATAGACAGTATTATTAACCATATTCTACATGCCAGGCACTGAGGTAGGGAATTTCCAGGCTATGTCCCATTTAATTCCCACAATATCCTGTAGAGTGGGTGTTGTATGAGCCCCATCACGTGGTTGACTCAAAGTCACATAATGAAAGTACCAGAGGGGAATTTGGGTCTTTGGCTGTCTGAGTTCCAAGCCAGGACTCTCACTGATTACACATTTAAAAAAGCAAAATCAGATGTGGAGAACAAAACTCTTGCAAGTTGTTAAAAAGGCATGACATGTAGTAGTTTTCCTAAGGTGTTAGAAAAGATTCATGTGCTTTTCCCTGGATATCAAAATAACCCAAGTGCTACTTGTTCATTTCTGTAAATCATGACCTTAATGCTGAATCTTTGCAGGTTATTTTAAAAAGATGAAGTATTTCAGAACATGGACAGTATGGGAACTTTTTTCTTTTAAAGAAAAGTTTGTTTTCTGCTGACACTCTTTTGAACTTGGCTGCTCAATGAGGGAACAAGTAAGTTTGGAAAAGCTGAAGATTTCTAAATATAGTTAAAAACTTGTACACTTTATGCCTGGGAGAAATCTTTTTCATGGTACTTAAAGGTTTCCAGTCATATAACATGATTATGCTACAGTTATGTAATATTTTAAGACTCTTCAAAGTGGGATGTGTTTCAGTTCTCTTTCCAGACCAGCAACTCCGGGGTCAATGCTGATGGATTTCAGGGACAATACCATTATCCCTTCAGGCTCAGGAATGGAATTGTTAATTCTCAGATGACTGCTCTTGTGACAAGTAGCTAAAAAAGGTCTATTAAAAGTGGATCTTTAGAAAAATAGCAATGCTACTTTTCCAGTGTGAAAAAGCCATTAAATAAAGTTGGCTTTAAAATGAGCATAGCCTTCCATGAACTTAACAATATTTTTAAAACCACTGAAAACTATTAGGCCCAGATGGTTTATACTCAGGGTTGGCACACTGGGGCCAGATAGTGAATAATTCCGGCTTTGTCTTTAGGCAGACAGCCTTTGTTGCAACCATTTAACTCTGTTATTGTAGTGTGAAAGCAGTGATAGACAATGCATAAACAAATGAGTATGATTGTGTTCTGAAAAAACTTTATTTATGGGCAATGGAAATTGAACTTCGTACATTTTCCAGTGTCACAAAGCAGTATTCTTTCCTTTGATTTTTTTTCAACCTAGTAAATGTAAAACTCATCCTTAGCACCCAGGCTATACAAAAAGAGGCAGAGCACTGGGTGTGATGTGCAGGCTGTGGTTTGCTGATCCCGGCTTCGCTTGGTTTCAGCCTGGCTGTAGCTTATAGAATGAGAATGGCTCTTGAGAAGCAGCAGGAGAGGTTGGTCTTGGCGCATTTCCACCTCTTCTTTCTGTACCCCCTCTCCACTCTTATACCTCCCAAAGATTACTTGCCTCCAGTCAGAAGAGTTTAATACATGCAGCATGCGTCAACTGCTTTAAAGATCATAACTACCAACAAACCCTGATTGTACCATCACAAGTGTCATTACCTTTTCTTTAACTCTCTCAGTTGTCTTCATAGGAAGTGATTCAGGGATTGCTACTGAGTTTTCCTCAAGCCAGACTTAGTTCAACCTGAAAGGCTTTGATAGCAAAAACAAAATGTTCTATTTTTCCATCTGTTCACAGATGCTGTTCACTATTGACACATATCTTAGCCAGATAGATGCTCCATTACTTCTTAGAAGACTAAATTTCCTAACCTCCCTTGCAGTTAGATAGAGAATATATGACTGGTTTTGGCCAATGGAATATAGACAAAAGTGATGTATGCCATATGCATGTCCAACTCTTAAAACACCCAGAGCTATCTTTCATATTCTCTCCTTCCCTCTTCGACTTCTCTTTGTCTTTAATAGAGGTGATTGACAATCGCTTGTAGTACAACAATTGCACCTTTGTGACTCATAACAGTAAGGAAATTATTATAAATGTTCACAAAATGCAGCAAGCATACTCCTGAGAATTTATCTCAGAAAAATAAACATTTATATTCAGACAAACACCTGTATAGGGTTGTTCATAAGTAACTTTATTTGTAATAGCCCCAAATTGGAAACAACTGACATGTCCCTCAATACAAGAATGGTTAAAAAAAATGGCACTTCCATATCATGGAATGCTGCTCGGCAGTAAAAAGAAACAAACTATTGGTAAAGACCTAAGCATGAGATCTGAAACCACAGAACTCCTAAAAGGAGACATAGGCAGTTATCTCTTACAAATTGGCCTTAGCAACATATTTATGGATATGTCTCTTCAGGCAAGGAAAACAAAAGCAAAAATAAACTATTGGGACTACACCAAAATAAAAAGCTTTTACACAGAGAAGGAAACCACCAACAAAATGAAGAAGCAACCTACTGAATGGGAGAGGATATTCGCAAATGATATATCCAATAAGGGGTTAAAATCCAAAATATATAAAGAACTTACACTACTTGATACCAAAAAAAAAAAAATCTAATTTAAAAATGGAGAGGATCTGAATAGACATTTTTCCAAAGACATCTAGATGGCCAACAGATATATGAAAAGTTGTTCAACATCACTCATCATCAAGGAAATGCAAATCAAAAGCACAATGAGATCTCACATCACACCTGCCAGAATGGCTAGAATCAAAAAGACAAGAAATAAGAGGTGTGGTGAGGATGTAGAGAAAAGGAAATCCTCATGCACTGTTGGTGGGAATGTAAATTGGTATAATCACTGTGGAAAACAGTATGGAGTTTCCTTGAAAAATCAAAAATAGAAATACCATAAAATCCAGTAATTTCACAACTGTGTATTTACCCAAGGAAAATAAAAACACTAATTCAAAAAGATATATGCACCCTTTATGTTCATTGCAGCATTATTTATAGTAGCTAAGATATGGAAGCACCTCAAACGTCCATCGATAGATGACTAGATAAAGAAGATGTGATATATACATATACATATACATATATATATATATATATGGCTATTACTCAACCATATATACGGCTATTACTCAACCATAAAAAAGAATGAGATCTTACCATTTGCAAAAACATGGATGGACCTAGAGGATATTATACTAAGTGAAATAAGTCAGAGAAAGACAAATACTTTGTTATTTCACTTATATGTGGAATCTAAGAAACAAAACAGATGAGCAAACAAATAAACAGAACAGATACAGACTGAAATATAGAAACAAACTGGTGGTTGCAAGAAGAGAGCAGCGGGAGAATGAACAAAATATGAGAAGGGGATTAAGAGGTACAAACTTCCAGTTATAAGTAACTAAGTCATGGAGATGAAAGGTACAACATAAAGAATACAGTCAACTATATTGTAATGTTGTACGGTGATAGGTGGTAACTACACTTATCATGGTGAGCATTGCATGATGTATTTAAAAAAAAAAAACAAACTTAGCAATACATGCCATGACTTGGATGGATCTCAATGACATTATGCATAGTGAAAAAAAGTCCATTTCAGAAAGTCACATACTGTGTTATCCTATTTATATAAAACATTTCTGTAATGACAAAATTATAGAGATGGAAAATGGATCAGTAGTGGTAGACTACTGATGGTGAGTGCTGGGGTGACAGGGGATGTGACTTCTTGAGTAGCATGTGGGAGCCCTTTGGAATGATGGGATAGTTCTGTATCTTGGTCACGGTGGTGATTATATGAATCCATACACGTGAAAAAATCCACAGATCTATACAAGTACATCATAGAGATATCTATTCCCCATCAAATTATTTAAGATGAAGCCACAAAAGGAAACCAGGTGACCTTGCCACCCTCTTATTGCAACTTTCTGTGAATCTGTAATTATAACAAAACTACCATTGATGAAGCCCTTACTCTATGTTGAGGTCCCTGTGTCATCTCAGTCCTCACAACATTATGAGGTGGGTATATTTTTTTAAGGATTTTATTTATTTACTTGACAGAGAAAGCAGAGAGAGACCAAACAGGGGAAGAGGCAGGCAGAGAGAGAAGCATACTCCCAGCTAAACAGGGAGCCTGACACGGCGCTCAATCCCAGGACCCTGGGATCATGCCTGAGCTGAAGGCAGATGCTTAACCGACTGAACCACTCAGGCAACCCTGAGGTTGGTATTTTTATCCTTGTTTTACAGATGTGGAAACCAAGGAATGAAAAGTTGAAATAACAGAGTGAAGCTCACACAACTAGACAGTAATGGAACCACGAGACAAGTTAGTTTATTTGAGTCCACAAACCCTGTTCCTCACACCTACCTATATATCTATTCTGTATTTTCTCAAGAACAATGCTCTATTGCTTTAGTGCCACTTGGTAAATGGCCATTATTTTGATAAGAAAGCAAAAAGCAAAATACTGGAACTTGAAATATTTTTATGACAGGTAGTAGGGCTAGATGACACACTTCAGTCTCTAAAAATGTGTGGGTAAATAGTGTTGGATGCAGAATGTCTCCATGGCTAAATGTTCCAAAATGAAAACTGAACACAATTGCTTATCCAGCTCTAACAATGTTTGTTAATTAATTATGGCCCAAATTTCTTCATCAGGTGTGTAAACTCTGAATTTCCTACCCTGGCATGGAAATGATTTTATTTTTGCTTTACTTTTCTGGTTATATTTTATATCCAGGAAAGCATATAAATCCATTTTCCCCATAACTTTAAACAGAAAAATTCTGGGACTTCAAAACAATTCTCCCTATATTTTTTTCTTTTTAAATTCAGAGGAATGCACTTGAAAATATAAAATGGGCTGTGGGAATTGAGTGTTTGCGGACATCTGAGGAATGCTCCCCTATGGCCCACTTGAATATCTAGACCGGACTTGGGCTTTGTAATGGCACATGCACATGGCATTAGACATTTCATGGTGGGTTGCAGCACTGCCATTTAGAGACCTCTGTGGGTTGTGGAGACAGCAAAGTGGACTTGTGGCCAAGAGCCCCACGGAGAGAGTGATGGCTGATTTTGACTGTTTGCCTGGAGCGGCTATGCTGCCTGTGACAACAATGAATAGTTATAGCACAGAGTGAAAATCTGTGGTAACCAAGGAGTGGTGAGGTTTAATTTTAAGAGAGTGGATGAGAAAAATATCTCAACAATAAAATCCAAGCTCCTAGCCAGGGCCTATGAGGCCCTTCAACATCTGCCCATTGCTTCTCCAAACTCCTCACCTGTCAGCCTTGCCTTGATTCCTTGGCTTTCAGCATGCTGACCTTGCAGTTTCTCAAGCAGGCCATACTTAGTATCGCCACAAGACCTTTGCACTTTCTGTTCTCTTCAGAGCACTCTTCCATGGGATCATCACATAGCAATTTCCCTGGTTTTAATGGGGCCCCTCCTCAAATTTCTTCTTCCTAGAGAAGTTGTACTCAGTTTTTTTTTATTTTTAAAATTTTTTTTTTAGCACTTAACCACTACTCAAAATCATGCCCTGTAGTATTTGTCACTTGTTTATTACCTTTCTCGATAAAATATAAATTCATCATAGGCAGAGGATTATCCATTTTCATTCACTGCTGTATCCTTAGCACCTAGAATATTGTCTGGCACATCATAAGTTCTGTGTTGTATCTAAATGAAAAAAATGAATAAATAAGTGTTGTGCCTACTGGAACTTGTCTCTTGATCCCAGACAGGGGATTGCACTTGATTTTTACCTACCAGCCCCAGGCTCATTGTGTTCCAGATTTGGTTATCGTCTTTATAAGAAGCCTGTGTAGACCTCTGAGCTAGACATGGTTTGTTTTCAAAGTCTCCTTCTTTGTTAGTGTCCTGTATATTTCCTGTGTTATCCCTATGGGTTCTTGTCTTCCTGTTTCATTCTTTTCTGACTATTCTGTTTCTCCAGGTTCTAAGGCTCCTTACTGTTAATTCTGACCCTTCAAGCCTGGCTGATGACTGGTGTTTAGACCCCAGGCTGACAGTGATCTTTAGGTCTAGAAGAGGCCCCTTCTCTACACTGTGTATTTGTTGACACTCCAGTGGGGTCCTGTCCACCTTCTCTTGCTTATTAGTCATTCTGAACCCTTAGCTTTCATTCAAACATTCAGTCCAGCTTTTCTTTTCTTTTCTTTTCTTTTCTTTTTTTTTAAGATTTTATTTATTTGTCAGAGAGAGAGAGAGAGTGCACAAGCAGGGGAAGTGGCAGGCAGAGGTTCCCCACTGAGCAAGAAGCCCAATGTGGGACTCGATCCCAGGACCCTGGGATCATGACCTGAGCTGAAGGTAGATGCTTAACTGACTGAGCCACCCAGGCACCCCTCATTCCAGCTTTTCCTTCTATGTCTATGCCACCGTCCCCCAGGGGTACTCTACCCTCCCATCTTAACATAGCCCCTTCCTGGAGAAAAACATTCAGAGAGGTTTTATTGAAATTTAATTTAAGCTGTAAGCCAGAAAACCTAGTACTGGAAATATTGCACATGGAAATATGACTTTATCATATTCTATCACATTCTATCAAATTTCCTTTTGCTGTTTGGAAGTAAAACTGTTGTTCCAGGCATGTAGAGACAATTAGCAGATGTAGGTTGTCAAATTTCATTGTTAAAAGTACCAGAGGGGGGAAAAGTACCTGAGGGATACTTAGATGACAATATCCAGATCTGAACACAAGCCCCACCAGCCTTCAGGCTCACCAGCCTTCAGAGTTCATTGCCTTGAAACCAAAAATCTTGAACTTTCCAAGCCCAGATTTCTTACACTGGAATTTTCCTTGAAGAGCTTCCTGTATTCTGAGGCTTCCTTCTCAGGGTACACCTGTGACTACAAGCACGATGATGGACTGGAGAACTGGTATTATCTGTACCTCAGACAACCTTAGAGAATTACAATTATGGGAAATACGAATAAAATTATGAAAATAAAATACAGGCATCTGGGTGGCTCAGTGGGTTAAGCATTAACCTTCAGCTCAGGTTATGATCTCTGGGTCCTGGGATCGAGTCCCACATTGGGCTCCCTGCTCAGCGGGGAGTCTGCTTCTCCCTCTGCCCCTCTTCTGCTCAAGCTTGTGCCCTCTCTTTCACCCTCTCTCAAATAAATAAATAAAATATTTTTTAAAATTATGAAAATAAAATAAAAATACAATGATAGCAATATGAACTACCCTCTTTTCATTATACAAGAGAAGAAAGTGCAAAATGTGCTAGACACACATTTTCCACAGCTCTCCAGAGCTCCTCCCAGGGCTTGCCAGGACTCAATGACAAACTTGTGTTTGATAAAACACTTCAGATCTTGATCACAAGAGTAAACCACAATGTGGTTATTCTTCCTGTTGGAACTTTCTGCCAGTGGTCTCCTTGGAAAGTATAAAAGTTGAAGCTGTCACAGTGAAATAAAGAAACACAAAAATGACTACGTGAAATTATCATGGAAGAGGTAGTTTGGGAAGTGCATGGATGTCAACTGGTTTGACAGGAATTGGGCTTTTAAAATTTGAAGCTGTGACAGCTTAAGATACTTCCACCACTAATTAGGTAATTAAAAGTTATGTAGTATTGTCTGCTTATGAGCCTTAAATCATAAATTGCTATGAACTTTTAGAATTTTGAGTCTCAGCTCTTGTCTCTATGTTCAGATAGGATTAAATCGATGATATCTCAACAAGCAAGTTCCTACTTATTAAAAAAAAATGAGGAAAAGACCTTTACTATTTTTTCCACTTTTCTTTACATCTACTAGAGGATTTTATCTAACGTGCCAGCTCCTGGTATCAAGGGAAAAGTCATAGGCAAATAACAATTCATTTTGTAATTTATATTTTTATTTTATTTTGTTTTTCTAAAAGATTTTATTTATTTATTTGGCAGAGAGAGAGATCACAAGTAGGCAGAGAGGCAGGCAGAGAGAGGGGGAAGCAGGCTCCCTGCTGAGCAGAGAGCCCGATGCAGGGCTCGATCCCAGGACCCTGAGATCATGACCTGAGCTGAAGGCAGAGGCTTTAACCCACTGAGCCACCAGGCACCCCTGTAATTTATGTTTTTAAAGGTGATTTTCGTTTCATGTTGCAATACATTAATTAATTAATTAAGTTAGTTAGTTAGTTACCTTAATCTGTTTGGTGAATATGGAGAAATGAGTAGGTGAAAGATATATGAAGTAGAAGTCTGTATGTCATAAATTAGGTGTTTATGAGACATAACAGATGAATCAAAATACAAGTTTTTATTAAGCAATAGTGAATGGCCAAAGGAACAGAATGTGAAGAAGGAAAAAAAAAAATGCAACTTCTACTTCCAGGAAAATAGAGTAGATGTATTTTTCCCTGTTCTCCCTCTAATAATAACTGACCTCTGTGGACATTAGGAATAAAATAAGCATGTTCATATTCTGAAATGTGGAGAGCAGAAAGCAGATCAGGTAGGGTCCTCAGGACTGAAGAACCATGTGCAGGCGAGTCCTTGTGTTTGCTTTGTGATGTTATATATCCCTGACTGAGAACAGAAGGTGGAACCTGGTATCACCAACAGGCAAACAGAAAAAGCCCTAAGAAAAGCCCACTCCATCTAGCCAAAGGAGGAGGAAAGGAGTAGGCTAGCAAGACAGAAAACTTTTAGAAGATAACAAGACTTCTTAACCCAACTCCCTTGACCCCCCCCAACAAAGATGGAGTGTGGAATATAAACCTCCACCCAGTGGAGGGCACATAGCCCCTCCTCCAGCAGTGTAATGTCAGAGAAGGAACCAAGGGACAAGGAGCCCTATCACTGTGGTCTCAGCGAGCCCTCCTCTCTGCAGAGCCTGGTCTTCCATTCCCATTGCAGTAATAAGGCCAAAAGACCACCCTTCACCCCTGCACCCCACACGCAGTGTCAGTGGAGCTGCCCCTCCTTCTTTTGGCAAGGAGAAATTAGTAGGACATCCAGTGGGGAGCCAGAACTCCCTCTCAGCTCAGCATTAACTGTGAACTGCCACCACCACCATAATGGAGGCCCAGTGGGGAACCTGGACTTTCACCTGTACCTGGCTTTAATGAGGTAGAGTGGTGTCAGAGGAGGCTTGATAGAACACAAAATCTAAATGAGATCATAGCCTTATAACATAATTTCAAAAATGACCATGTTTCTATTTAAAAAAAAAGTCACTTGTTATACCAAGAACCAAGATGATGTCAATCTGAATAAGTCAAGACAATCAACAAATGCCAACATACAGATGGCACAGAATGGCTAAACAAAGTTCTCCAAATAAAAACGAAATGATCCACAGTAGCCAAATGACGGAAAGACCCAAATATCTGTCAACAAATGAGTGGATAAAGAAGATGTGGTATATATATACAATGGAATACTACTCAGCCATCGAAAAAATGAGATCTTGCCATTTTGCAATGACGTGGATGGAACTAGAGGGTATTGTGCTAAGTGAAATAAGTCAATCAGAGAAAGACAATTATCATATGATCTTACTCATGTGTGGAATTTAAGAAACAAAACAAGATCATAGGGGAGAGGAGGGAAAAATAAAACAAGACAAAATCAGAGAGGGAGTCAAACCATAAAAGACTCTTAATCGTAGGAAATAAACTGAGGGTCGCTGGAGGGGAGAAGGGTGAGGAGATGGGATAAGAGGGTGGTGAACATTGAGGAGGGCAAGTGATGTAATGAGCACTGGGTATTACATGAGAGTGATGAATCGTTGAACTCTACCTCTGAAACCTATAATACACTATATGTTAATTAATTGAATTTAAATTTAAAAACCCACAAAAAACAAAATGGCAATCTTTGACCTTAACTGGAGAGTTTACCCCACTAATAATTTTTTTATTACTGATTATGTAATAAAATACGAACTTCAAATATGAAAAACAAAAAAACCCCAAACAAACAAATAAACAAAAAGGAAATGATAAAAAAAAAGGACTCTTGAAATATTAGGAAGAGAACATAAAAATATAAAAATATGGATAAATACAAATAGATTCTGCTTCTTATGAGTTTTCTTAATTATGTTTGATAGTTGAAGCAAAAACTACAACCACAAATATTTCTCGATGTATGTAGTGGAAATGTTCAAGACAGTTGTAAATGGGTGAGGGTAAAGGGACATAAAAGGAGGTAAGGTTTCTACACTCTACTTAAATGGGTATAATGCCTATACCTCTAGACCTTAATAAACTATATGGGTTTAACACATACCTGGAGCAACCCCTAAAAAGGCTATACAAAGAGATACACTTAAAAACACTGTAGATAAATCTAAATGGCATTCTAAAAAATGTCCAGTTATCCCAAAGAAGGCAGATAAAAGAAAACAGGCAAACAAAAATCGGAGAGAAAAAGCAAAACAAAAAATAAAATGGAAGACTTAAGCTTTAACATATCAATAATTAAAAACAGTAAATGGTCTGAATGTACCCCTTAAAAAACAGGGATTGATAGAATGGATAAAAATATGACCCAGCTACATGGTGTCTACAAGAACCTCACTTCAAATATAATGATAGGGTATGTTTGAATTAATAGGATGAAAAAAAGATATACGGTCCAAAAATTTAATCAAAAGAAAGCAGGAGTAAAAAAAACAAAAAGAACAAAAAAAAACCAAAAAAATACAAAAAAAAACAAAACAAAAGAAAGCAGGAGTGGTCATATTAAAGTCAGCTAAAATAGATTTCTGAGCAATACCCAGGACAGAAAGGGACATAACATGATAAAATGATCAATTCACCAGAAAGATATGGTGATTGTAATTTGCACAACTAAAAACAGAGCTGCAAATTATATGAAGGAAAATCTCTTAGAACTGAAAAGAGAAACAGACAATCTACAATTGTAGTTGGAGATCTCGACATCCCTCTCTCAACAATTGACAAACAACCAGACAGAAAATCAAGGATATGGAATAACTTAGAAATACCATCAACGAACAAGATCTAATAAACGTTTATACAATACTCCACCTAACAACAGCAGAACACACATTCTTTTCAAGAGTGCAGGGACCACATACAAAGATAGTCTATACCCTCAGCCATGAAGCAAACTTCGACAAATTCAAAAACATTGAAGTCATATGGAGTATATTCTCTGCCAACACTGAAATCAAATCAGAAATTAATAATGGAAATATAACAGAGACATCTCCAGACACTTGGAAACCAAACAATACACCTCTAAATGTCCAAGGATCAAAGATAGTGTATCAGGAAAAAATAAACAAAGAAACAAACCTGCACACAGACATTGAACTAAATAAGATGAAAATAGAATATTTAAAACTTGTGGGATGCAGTCAAAGTATTACTAAGGAAAATTTATAACACTAAATGCTTATGTTAGAAAAGAGTAAAAGTTTCACATCAATAATATAAGCTCTCACCTCAAAGAAACTAGAAAAGAGGAGCAGAATTTATCCAAAGCTGAAGAAAAGAAATAATAAACATAGGAGCAAAAATCAATGAAATTGAAAAGAGAAAAACAGTGAAGAAAAAAGTTGGTGTTTTGAAAAGTTTGAGAAAATTGACAAAGTTCTAACAAAATCATTAATCTTAGTGGGTTCATGAATGCAACCGGAAATATCACTGTAAACCCCACAGAAATAAAGGTATGTAAGGGAATAATACTATAAGAAATTTTACAGCCATACATTTTACAACCTAGATAAAATGGAGCCAATTCCTCAAAATGCATCATCTGTAACTCACCTAACATGAAACAGATCATTTGATTACTCTAACTACTAAGGAAGTTGAATTTATAATTAGAAATCTTCCAAAAAGGAGTTCTTCAGTACCATATGGTTTCACTGGAGAGTTCTTCCAAATGTTTAAGGAGTTTATATTAATCTTATACAATCTCTTGCAGATAGCAGAAGAGGAGAAAACACTTCCCCATCATTCCCTGATTTAAAAAAAAAAGAAAAAGACAGACACAGTATAAAGTAAGAAAAACAAAAACAAAAGCCCAAACTAAAACAGTATCACTCATGAATACAGATGCAAAAATTCTTAACAAATTATTAGCAAACAAAATTAAGCAATACATAAAAGGAATTATGCACCACGACCTGCTGGAGTTTATTACATGGATGCAAGATTGGCTCAACTTTGAAAAATCAATATTACCTACCTTTTATCAGGCTAAAGAAGAAAGATCATATAACTCTATCAATTGAAGTAGAAAAAGCATTTGACAAAATTTAACATCGATTATTGATTACAACCCTCAGGAAAATAAGAATAGAGGGGAACGTCCTCAACTTGATAAAGAATATTTATTAGAAAACTTACAGCTAACATCATACTTAATGGCGAAAGACTAAATGCTTTCCATCTGAGATAGGAAACAAGACAAGGATGTTTGCTCTCACCATTGCTATTCAACATTATAATGGAAGTTTGACCAAGCATCATAAGACAAGAAAAAAAAAAATAAAAGTCCTATAGGTTAGAAAGGAAGAAATAAAGCTGTAACTATTTACAGATGAGATGATAGCTTATGTAGGAAATCTAAAGGAATCTTTAACAAGACTCGAAATAATAAGTTAATTCAGCAAAGTCAGAGAATACAAGGTCAACATACAAAAATTCACTATATTTCTATATACTAGCAATAAACATGTGGAAACTGAAATGAATGATACAATACCATTTATAATCACTCAAAAGAAAAGAAAAACTTGTGTGTAAATTAATAAAACATGTATAGGACTTGTATGCTGAAAGCTAAAAACTGCTGTGAGAGAAATCAAAGATCTAATTAAATGGAAAGATTCTGTGTTCATGGATTAGAAGACTCAACATAGTAAAATATGTTAATTCTCCACTAACAATTCCTATAAAAATATCAGCAAGGATTTTTTTTGTAAAAATCCCTTTTTTTGTCAATATAGATAAGATTACTCCAAAATATATATAGAAAAGCAAAGGAACTAGAATAACTAAAAGAACTTCAGAAAAAAAAAGAAATGGGAAGAGTCATTCTCTCTGATTTCAGGACGTGCAGTAATCAGAACTATATGGTATTGGTGGAGACAGACTTAGATCCATGGAACAGAGCAGAGAACCCAGAAATAGCCACACACAAGTATAACCAACTGTTATTTTTGTTTTTTACAATGGTGCAAAGACATTCAATGGAAGAATAGTCTTTTCAACAAACTGTGTGAGAGAAATCGTACATGCATATCCAAAAATAAATCCATAGCTAAAAAAATTAACCCCACCCAAAGTTCACATGTTGTACAAAGATTGTCAAATTGATCATAGATTCTTGTTACCACACCCATGGGCATGCTGAGAGCAATTAAAGAAGGAGTCTTTTCTCAAGCAACGAAACGCCCCCTCAGACTTTTTTCTTTGTCTCTTTTCAAATCCTGGTTGACCTGTTCCAACAAGCCGTACTTAGGCCAGAAAGAATATAAGGTCATATAATAATACTTTTTTTTTTTAAGATTTTATTTATTTATTTGACAGAGAGAGAGATCACAAGTAGGCAGAGAGGCAGGCAGAGAGAGGGGGAGGCAGGCTCCCTGCTGAGCAGAAAGCCTGATGCAGAACTGGATCCCAGGACGCCGGGATCATGACCTGAGCTGAAGGCAGAAGCTTTAACCCACTAAGGCACGCAGGTGCCCCTATATATTATTAGTTGAGTCTTGATAGGACAGAGCTGCTATAACTATGGATAATATGTGATCTGATACACCAAAAGAATCAAAGGACTTATAACTGATGCCCCAATGAGGAGGGGAAATTTGTTCATGTCCTCACTCTCTGCTAAGGACGATCTCTTGCCAAATAGCAGGAGCTATAGCAGCACCAGCACAGCATGGGGAAAGTCAAACCTTGCAAATACTGAGACCCTGTTCTTAAGGGACAGGTAGCTTGTATATTTCATACAACACTGAAGGAGCACACTTTTTGAAATTCTAGCTCTACATAATTTGGACAGTATTTTGAAAGAAAAAAAATTCAGTTGAAAAGCCCAGTCCTTAAAGTCTAAACTGAGTAATTATAAACTGAAAGACCAAAAAAAATTACTTGAACTTAGTAACAGACATAGTTCATGATTAGAACTAACATCTACTGAGCACTCTACCAAAAACATGATGGAATCAGTCAAGTATTATTGTTATTTCATGGATAAAGCCAAATGACATGCCCTAGGTCAGAGAGCGAGTAAGTGGTGAAGCAGGATTTAAACTTAGGGCCACTTCTGTTTCTCACCACTGATGGGTACTGTCAGAAGCCATCTTTCCCCATATAGAACTATGTGATAAGTGAATGGGGAGAGACCCAGAAACACTTAGCACTATATTTCCCAGATTTTGTATTTCATACATCAACATTACTTAAAAAAAAAAAAAAAGAAAGAAAAAGGAGAGGAAATCAATATAGAGTTGCCAGTATTTATTGTGCCAAGAAAAACATATTTTTAAAAACTGCCATTTATTCTCACCATGAATTTGTAAAAGAAAGGATATTTTAACATCAAAATGTGTTAGAAGGATATAACTTTAGAACGAAAGAAAGTCCTTTAAACTGAATAAATTTAGTTTTATGAAAACCTTGCTGCAGCAATTTTAATTTTTTTCCTTTTTTTTTTTTTACTTGACTACAATTCAGTAAAACTGTTGTCACAGCTCAGCCTAGGTTTACAGACTGGCATTTCGAAAACAGTAGTTCAAAGATGATAGAGATATTCACATAAAAGATAAAAACAATCTAATCAAGACAAGGGCAGAAACAAGTCAACAGTTTCGTCTGGTAAAGAGTTGGCCCAGTTCTTCTGTTTGGAGTCGTAGGAATTAATATCTCTCCAGCCCTGTAGAACCTTTTTACATGAGCCCTTGAAGCATATTATCTGTGGCCATTGGAAATTCTCTGGGAACAGAAAACAAAGAAATGTTTCATTTTATTCTTATTCATGGATTGAATTCTGAATTGGATGCTTTGTCTTTTTCAAACCAAATTCATCTTGCTTTTTATTTTCACAGTCTCGAATTTCTGCTCATTTTCTTGTTTCATGTTGTATGGCCAGGTCTTCCCATCTAGGACCTTGACACCCCCTCCATCATAATTCAAACTTCTCTACAGGCTCAAATGTTGTAGATTGCCTTGGGTAAACCATCCCTCCCAGCTCTACCATTCTAGGAATCCTTATCCTAGGACCACACCCTTGGCAGGCAGCTTGTCCACTTGTTTTACTTCTGTTTCACAGGAAGGAAATAGACAAACAGAAAATTATCTATATCTTATACAAATACTAGGTAATTTATAGTTTATCATAAAAATATGTGTAGAGGACATCTATTGTGTTTACTTGCAAAGCATTCCTTACTCCTTTTAATAGCAGCACTCCATTTTACTTTGAGGGATAATCTACATTCCCTTGAAAATATCGTATTTTTAAAGATTTTTTAAAAATTTATTTATTTGAGAGAGTGAGAGAGAGATAGAGCGAGAGAGAGCAAGAGCATGAGCAGAGTGAACGATAGAAGGAGAGGGAGAAGCAGACTCCCCGTCGAGTAGGGAGCCCAATGTGGGACTCGATTCTGGGACCCTGGGATCATGACCTGAGCAGAAGGTAGACGCTTAACTGACTGAGCTAACCAGGCACCCTCCCTTGAAAATATTCTTGGAGGAACTGTCAGTCAAGATGCTACAGTCCTGCTATCCCTATCCCACATACCAAGGGGTTGGCACAAAACCCATGTTAAGCTAAATCAGATTGTCTACGAGGAACTTAGAATTCAAATATCTAACCTAGTAGCACAGGGCAGAAAAATCATTACAGCTGAATCATTCTAATCATGGCACCTTGAAGAGATTGTATTTTATTTACAAAGTGTCAGTTCTCAGCACTGCCCTGCTTTCTTTGTTTCTTGATTTAGTCTTTTTTTTTTTCTGTTCTCTGCTGTTTTTTTTTTTTTTTGTTCTCTGCTGTTTTATAATCCAATTATGCCATCCTCTTCTCCTTTGATGCTTTTTCTTTCTTTTCTTTTTTTTAAACATATTTATTTTATTTTTTTTTAAAGATTTTATTTATTTGACAGAGAGAAAGAGATAGCAAATAGGCAGAGAGGCAGGCAGAGGGAGAGGGGGAAGCAGGCTCCCTGCTGAGCAGAGAGCCCAATGCGGGGCTCTATCCCAGGACCCTGGGATCATGACTTGAGCCGAAGGCAGAGGCTTTAACCCACTGAGCCACCCAGGTGCCCCATGCTTTTTCTTTCTTAAGTTAATTGCAATCTTACAATCAGATGCTAACAATCAAATACTCTAGCAGATACGCTTTGCTTATTATTCATAATATAAATTGCTAAGGTTTATTGAGGCCTTACCAAACCAGCATTGTGTTAGGTGTTCTGTATGCTTCCTCATCTCTACAATGACCTCAGGAGATAACAATATCCTAATATCCTTGACATTTTACCGGTGAGTAAATTAAAGTGTAGAAAGAAAAAGTAGGCTGCCTGAAATTACAACACTATCTGGTAGAGGAGACAGGGTTGAATCAATGGTCTGTCTGACTTCTCACACTGCCTCTAGTCATGACAAGTTAAGTGTGATTGGTTTTGATTCTATGGTACAAGCGAGATCTTCTCAATAAAATGCATAAAGCTTGGAATTAATAACACCCTTTTCTGATAGCATCCTGAATATTTGAACTCTTAACATTTAAGACTCATCCTGGGAAAATAAAGTATGGAGACTCTCTTTCAGCATTGCCTTGTTATTAAAGCTGTTTTCCCCTCTTTTTGCAAGATATGACATACATTACATAAAGAACACATCTAGACATCTAGAGCATGCTGCAATACTGCATGTTTGGCCAAGAGGAGGGAAAAGGTACATGGCAGAGTCCTGATTCTACTCAATCGACAAATGTTAACTCAGCACTTATTCTATACTATATACACTACTAGGCACTGGAAGTACACAGCAGAAAAATACCTCTTTGCAGCCTAAAGAGCTCATGGGCAAGTGGGTTAAAAGATAAATAAACTGGAAAAATGATTCAATTATATGACAGTTAAAATAATATTTCAATTTAATCACAAATTTTGGTTTATATAAGTGTACTGTAACTTATACTCCACATATAAAATATTCAAATAAACACATTACAGTGTTCTATCACTGGCTAGAAAAACCTTGTTTACACTGAAATAAACCTTTGACAATGGCTAGAAATGGACAATATGCCCATTATTATGCCCTAATAATGATGTCTTCCATGTTGCAGTGGTTGAAAAAGATAGTTTGACCAAAATAATAAAGTCATATTAAAGGAAAAGTATTTAACACAATATCTAGCATCAGTTTTAAAATATAAATTTAAATTAACTACAATTAACTACAATTAAAAATGTATTTCCTCAGTTGCATTAACCATATTTCAAGTGCAAAGTAATCACAAAAGAATGCTTACTATATAGTTGGATAATATTTCAGTGTGATAGGGCACTGGGGCGGCTCAGTCAGTTAACCATCTGCCTTAGGCTCAGGTCACGATCACAGGGTCCTGGGATCAAGCCCCATGTTGGGTTCCCTGCTTGGCAGGAAGCCTGCTTCTCCCTCTGCTTCTGCCTGCTGCTCCCCCTGCTTGTGCTATCTCTCTCTGTCTGTCAAATAAATAAATAAAATCTTAAAAAAATTTTTTTTCAGGGGTGCCTGGGTGGCTCAGTGGGTTAAAGCCTCTGCCTTTGGCTCAGGTCATGATCCCAGGGTCCTGGGATCGAGCCCCACATCGGGCTCTCTGCTCAGTGGGGAGCCTGCCTCCCCCTCTCTCTCTGGCTGCCTCTCTGCCTACTTGTGATCTCTATCAAATAAATAAATAAATCTTTAAAAAAAATTTTTTTTTCAGTGTGATTTATATTTTCTCACTGATATCACACTGTGTATGAATGAGCTAAATTTGAAGACTCGAGGAGGGAAATGCTTATTCATGACCTAGCTATGCAGATATGAGAATTTATGCTGAAATGGAAACTTTCTATAACACAAATCAAAATGATTTTATAAAACTTTTTATCATGACTCAATATGCTGAAGATTTTAATTATAATTCACAGAGTTCTATAATTTGACTACAAGAACTATAGGGAAAATTTGAACACTGTTTTGTTGATATTGGTAAATGTAGAGTTACTTTTTAAATTTATGTAATTCTCTTTAGAACTTGCTATTATTACTAGGTTAACATAGAAAGGAATTTACTAAACTTGGAGAGTTGTTATGCTTTTGTTTCAAAGTCAAATCTATTTGGTAACATCATGAACCTGTTTTGTCAATGTGGATGGAAATATGAAACAATGACATTTGCTACTCATTCAGTTTTATTGGAAAACTTAAGTATGTTTCAAACATTTTGAGTATCTAAGTCTACTTTCTTAACTGTAAATGTTATTAACTTTAAAGACAGATAAATATTTTAATGAAATTTAGCATGTGAATTGAGGTATGTTGTGTAAAAGATTGTAGTATTGATTTATAATAAGAAATCTATATTTGATTTTCCACCATGGTTCCTGGCACATTGCTCCTAAAACCTTTGCAATGTCCTAAGTGATGAGAACTACTGGGACATCTTTTGTATCTAGGAGCTGAAATAGCACTAGAAAGGAAAAAAGGTGAAATTGTTATTCATAAGAAGCTCCTTTCCACCACACCTGAGTTTATGCTAATGCGGTGCCTTTTGGAAAGGCCCTAAGAATGGGAGCTGGTTGTCAAAGAAACCAACCATAACTAGAGGGTTGGAGTTTTCAGTCCTGCTGAGGTCTGGGAGAGGGACTGGAGATTGGTTGATCGCCAACGGCCAAAGATATAATCAATCATGTTGGCATAATGAAGACTCCATAAAAACTCAAAAGGACAGATTTCAGAGGGGTTCCAGGTTGATAAACACATAGAGGTGCTAGAAGAGTGGAACTCCTAGAGAATGTGGGAGCTCTACACCCCTTCCCACATACCTTGCCCTATGTATCTCTTCCATCCAAGTATCCCTGAGTTATATTCTTTTATAATAAACTGGTAATTTAGTAACTAAATGTTTTCCTGAGTTTGATGAGCTGCTCTAACAAATTAATCAAACCCAAGGAGGGGATTGTGAAGACCTCTGGTTTATAGCTAGTTAGTCAGAAGCAGAGGTGACAATCTGGATTTGAGTTTGACATCTCTAGCGGGGAAGGGCAGTCCTGTGGGACTCAGCCCTTAACTTATAGAATCTAAGTCTGTCCCTAGGCATGGAATCTGACTCTATTTATTCATTTGACATTGTATTCTGTAATGTCAGAATTGAGTTAAATTATAGGGCACCCAGCTGGTGTAGCAGAATTGTTGGAGGCGTGGGAAACTCACACATCTGGTGTCAGAAATGAAATAGTTTTGTAGTGGAGTATTGAGCTTAGACACAGGAAGAATTTTTTTTCCTTTACAAATACATACTAGATTTTGAAGATTCTATTTAAAAAACCTAAAATATAGTCATTAATAACTTTCATTTTGATTACATGTGAATGATAATACTTTAGATATAGTAGATTAAATAATATGTATTACTAAAATTAATTTCATCTATTTTTACTTTTTGTAACATGGCTACTAGAAAATCTAAAATTACATACGTGGTTTGCATTATTTTTCTATTGGACAAAGCTACTCTAGAGCATGTGGCAAGGTTAGAAACAACTTTTTAAAAATGTGTGGAACAGGGAGCCTGGGTGGCTCAGTTGGTTAAGCGTCTGCCTTTGGCGTAGGTCATGATCCTGGGAGCCTGGGATCAAGTCCCACATTGGGCTCCCCCTGCTCTGTGGGGAGTCTGCTCCTCTCTCTCCCTCTGCCTGCTACTCCCCCTGCTTGTGCTCTCTCTCTCTGTCAAATAAATAAAATCTTTAAAAAAGTGTGCCGAGCAATAAGAGCTTACGAAATGGAAAAATAAATAAGGAAATAAGAAGGGAGAGGGATCAGTGAAGAAAACATTTCAGGGAGGAAGTAGTGAAATATCAAATACCATGGAGAGGTTAATTAAGATGTAACGGAGGGGAAAAAAGAATATTCCCAATTGTTTAGAAGGAAGACTTGATTTTGCCAAATGGCTATCTGCTAGTTCTTCTAGGCTTGCTAAGCTTAATTAGGTGGGCCCAGTGTAGTGTTTGGGAGAAGGACTAGAGGGGGTGAGTTACTTCACCTACCAGCAGGGACAGAGTTGATGTCTCTGTGGGGGAGGAAGGCAGGGTCAGGAAAAATGTAGTCTACCCATAGTAGACAGGTCAGAGGGGAAGGAAGAAAGAAGAGCCAGTGAGAAGTCTTGACACTAAATACCAGTGGGATGGAGGAACGATGTATTAGTTCAGTAATGGGGAGGATGAAGAGCTCCTCAAAAGAAGGATGACTAATATTACATTTGAAGTTGTTTGTTTTGGCTCAATGTAGTCTATCTTCTGTGTTTTTGCCAAGCTATCAGCACATTCTATTGCCCACATACAGACCTGTATGAATGTATTTTATATAAATAACAGAAAAGGGTTAAGTTGCAAGCATGGATTGTTCTAATGTAAAACAATATACATGAGTTATAAAATGCTCTACAGAACTAGTTGAGTCTAGCCATGAATCTAGGATCACAGTGAGCCTGAAGAGATAGGGAATGCTTTCTGCCATGGAGAATGGAAATACTAAACTCTAGCCTGTTCTAGCCATCCTGTTCCACCTAAGGGAGGTTGAGAGGTGGGGGACAACTGAGAAACTTTTGTGAACTTCATAGTTCAGAGACATAGGTACTCTAAAATATTGAAACTTAATCATAAAAAAAAGAAACTTAATCATAGAATTATAAATTGCTTCCCAACTCCACACCTTAGCACCAAATTACTAAAAAAAACTTTTCATAGAAGTACCTTTTTTTCTAAGATTTTATTTATTTATTTATTTGACAGAGAGAGAGACCACAAGTCAGCAGAGAGGCAGGCAGAAAGATAGGGGGAAGCAGGCTCCCTGTTGAGCAGAGAGTCCAATGCAGGGCTCAATCCCAGGACCCTGAGATCATGACCTGAGCCGAAGACAGAGGCTTTAACCCACTGAGCCACCCAGGCGCCCCACAGAAGTACCTTTTATCCAGCACATCACATCTGGCTGTCAAGAAAAAAATATATATATACTTACCAAGAGGCCCAAAACACAACTTGAAAAGTCAGAGCAAGCATTAGAACCAGACATGGCAGGGATGTTGGAATTATCAGACTGGAATTTGAAACAACTATGATTAATATGCTAAGGGATCTAATAGATAAAATCGACAGCATGCAGGAACAAATAGGCAATATAAGCAGAAAGATGGAAATCCTAAGAAAGAACCAAAAAGAAATACACAAGATAAAAACACTATAACAGAAATGATGAATGTCTTTGATGGGCTCATTAGTAGACTGAACACAGCTGAAGAAAGAACCTCTGAGCCAGAGGATGTATCAATAGAATTCCCAAAGCTAAAAAGTCAATACAAAGACTTAAACAAAAACAAAAAAAACGAAGAAAAACAGAACATCCAAGGACTGTGGGACAGCTACAAAAGATGTAACACACGTGAAATGGGATGGCAGGAGAGGAAAGTGAGAAAGGAACAGAAATATTTGTGACAGTAATGACTAAGAATTTCTCCAAATTAATGTCAGACACCAAATCACAGATTCAGGAATTTCAGAAAACATGAAGCAGAATAGATAGATCGATAGATACCCAAAACCTGCACCTAAGGGTGTGGTTTTCAAATGATAGAAAATCGAAGATAACATGCAAGATAAAAATATTACAACAGAAATGATGAAAGAAGAGTGAAAAAAGTCAGAGGAGCAAAATACCTTACCTACAGGGGAACAAAGATAAGAATTACATCTGATTTCTCCTTAAAAACCATGCAAGCAAGAAGAGAGTGGAGTGCAAGATTTAAAATGCTGAGAGGAAAACCCCACCAATCTAGAATCCTGTACCCTGCAAAACGACCTTTCAAAAGTAAAGGAGAAATAAAAACTTTCCCAGACAAATAAAAACTGAGGGACCTTGCTGCCAGTATATCTGCCTTGCAAGAAATATCATAAAGGAATTTCTTTAGAGAAAAAGAAAACTAGCATAGGTCAGAAACGCAGAATCTCAGATCTGTATAAAGTAAGGAAAACCATCAAAGAAGGAATTAGAAAGGAGAATAAAAACTTATTTTTCTTATTTTAGTTGATCTAACAGATTGCAGTTTGTGCAAAATAATGACGTCCACAATGTGTTCAACTATGTATGCTTTTATATATAGTTATATATGTATATGCTTATATATGCATGCTTATGTAGATGGAATGAATGACTGCCAGGATTCAAGGGATGGGAAGGAGGAATTAGGATTATTTTGTTATTATAAGGTACTCAAACTATCTATGAAGCAGTATAGTGTTATTTCAAAGTGAAATCGGATTAGCAGTAAATATATATTACAAACTCTAGAACGACTAAAAAAAGTAAAAAAAAAAAAAGGAATATAAACAATCAATATACTAAGGAGAGAAAATGGAATGCTCAGTTAAAACCATGAAAGTCAGAAAAATGATAAAAGACAAAAAAAAATAACAACAAACAAACAAAGAAACAAAGAACAAGGCCAACAAATAGAAAACAGTAACAAATAGGACAGATACTGAGCCAACAGTATAAGTAATTACTTTGAATGTTAATGGTTTTTAAGGGCACCAGTTAAAAGGCAGAGGTTGTCAGAGTGGGTCAAAAATTCCAGCAGCGGAAAATGTGTCTCATCATCACTGTTGGGTGCTGGCAGGAATGATGTTAGTCAGGAAACTAAGTGTGGTTAGCTGTGGACTGGGATATCATATGGCATGGCTTCTGCTTGGAACTAACATACACTGACATGGAGATGGTTGTTAAGTTACAAGCTGACACTGAGCCAACTGGTGGATCTGAGAGATTAATCTGTGCTTGGCAGGTCCTTACTAAAATTTCTTAGACTTTGCTTCGTGCCTTTCAATTCATAAAGCAACTTTATTTTTATTACCTCATTTACTGAAAGACTGAAATTAGTGTCTAGGTATGTGTTTTGTAACTTTAGAGGGCTGCATCAGGTTAATAAGAAAGTCATGCTAGTGATTAATGCAATGAAGTTTATTAATAAGATGTGTGAAATAATAGAGGCTATTTAGCCTGGAAAAGACAATCCAGTGCTGTTCCTTCCTAAATACTGGATGGATAGATGGATGGATGGATGGATAATGGGGTAATGGATGGGTGGAAAGAGCAACCGTGGAGGAAATTTAACAGTGACCTTCAGGTTTGTAGAAGCTCCTACACAAACCATTCACAGAATTTTTAGTATTTCTTACAAGACAGATCTGCTGGCAATGAATTCTCTCCATTTTTTTAAACTAAAATCTCTTGAAAAAAAATTTTTTTTAAGATTTTATTTATTTATTTGACAGAGAGATAGAAAGAGAGCACAAGTAAGCAGAGCGGCAGATAGAGGGAGGGAGAAGTAGGCTCTCTGCTGAGCAGAGAGCCCAATGTGGGGCTCCATCCCAGGGCCCTGGGATCATGACCTGAGCTGAAGGCAGTTGCTTAACCAACTGAGCCACCCAGGTGCCCCTGAAAATTTTTTGAGCACAAGTCATAGGAGGATGGGATTTTGACCTGCAATTAAAAGTCAATCCACCAAAACTAAAGATCCTTCCTTCACACTCTGGCCTTGCCAAGATCCCATCACTGTATTGTTCAGTTGTCATTATCCAACAATCTCATACTCTGCTGAGAGCAGCAGGGCTGGTTCTTACTTTCAGATCATTTTCTCTTGGTGAGGAGTTACTTGGCTTACAGAAGGGGGCATATGCCATTGGTGTTGATGGCAGAGTGCTGAGCATCTATATAGTCAGAGGGTTTTAAGGAAACTGAGTTGAGCCTATTGAAGAGGGCCTATCCTCCCAGACTCATCCTGGTTTTTCCCATCTTCACAGAAGGCAGAGTTAGAGGAGGCTTGGTTAGCCTATAGTATAAAGCTATGGATTAGGCATGACACAAATCCTAGCATGTTAAGATTATATACTACTACAGGTCATCAATTTTTTTTTTTTTTTTTTTTTGTATGGGGTTCTTTAAAATGTGGTAGAAAAAAAAAATAAAATAAAATGTGGTAGAAATGCCAACCTCTAAGATGTTTGAGTTGTGGACCCACAGAAATATTCACACCTTTTAGGTTCACACATTCCCTCCCTCCCAATACATGTGATAAACACTATTAACTTGTAGCATCTTTATCCCCTGCTTATGGCCTCTGAAACCCAAATGTGGTACTTTTAGCCTCCGCCAAGCAATTAGAGTAAGTGCAAGAGTTTAAATATGTTTGTCACTTCGGGATTGATGATTTCTCAAGTTATTCCTAGCAAAACATTTTATAATAATTCTAGTTAATGAAAAAAATCAGCTCCACTCACTAACTCACCAGTGTAATCTGATTACACAACTAGTGTGCTTTCATGATTGTTCAATTATCTGATGCATTTGTATAAATTCTTGGAATTAATCATATCTATTTTAGATTATAGCTTGTCCTAAATATAAACTTTCATACCACTTATTAATTAAATTGACTTTATTGATCACTTTCTGTGTAATGGATAGAGAAACAAAGATACATAAGAAGGTAGGCCAGTTGAACAATAACTGGGTGGTAAGTACTGTTCTGGTGGTTCAAAGGTTATGTGAGTTCAGAGAAACAGTATTTTTGCTTGGGTGGTAGTCACAGGTTTCATTGAAGAAGTACAGGCCAAAAGGACCTTGAAAATAAAGAGAACTTTATGAGATGGAAAAAGGTTTTATGAATAGTAAAACAGTAAGAAAAAAGACTCAAGGAAAGGAACATGGATGTCATGTCAGGGATGATATTTAAAGTTGGAGAATGGAGCACATTGTTGAGCTAGAGGCATTGATGGAAGATGAGGGGTTTGAAGGACTTAGAATGAAGTTTAGATATTATCTTACTTGTAATGGAAAGTCACCTGGGGCTTTGGAAAACTGACTTGGCCAGTGTGATTTATAATAAAAATACATATTTAGTCTTCATCAAATTTTGGCACAGAGCTCTAAAAACTTGGAATTTCCTGTGACAAGAGCTATAAAGATGTCTCTTGTTACATTAACGAGGTGTCTTTGTGAAGCACCAAAAGATGGGAGCTAGTTGCCAATTGAACCAGCTATGTGATTGGAGGGTTGGAACTTTCACTTCTACCCTCCTGACCTCTGATTGTTAAATCAATCACCAATGACCAATGATTTAATCAGTCATACCTATGTAATGAAGCCTCCATGAAAACCCAAAAGGACAAGGTTCAAGAGCTTCCAGGCTAGTGAATACATAGAGATTCAAGGAGACTGGCACACCTGTAGAAAGAATGGATGATCCATGCCCTTTCCCCATATCTGGTCCTATGCATCTCTTCCATCTGACTGTTCCTGAGTTATATTTTTTTTGTAATAAGCAGGTAATCTAGTAAATAAAATGATGCGTTAGAGAGACTTAGTGTAAACCTTAAGCAACAGAAAATGTAACAATTAATTATGGCTAATAAATCAATAGTGAGGATAAAATACTAAATATGAAAAAGAACTAAATTAATCCAAAATGGCAGGAAAAGAATAATAAGGAAATAAACAGATTGGATCAATAGGGAACAAGATGGTAGTCTTGAAACCAATCTTATCGGTAATTCCATTGTACGAAAGTCATCTAAAGAAACTAGTTAATAGGGGCACCTGGGTGGCTCAGTTGTTAAGCATCTGCCTTCGGCTCAGGTCATGATCCCGGAGTCCTGGGATCAAGCCCCACATCGGGCTCCCTGCTCAGCAGGAAGCCTGCTTCTCCCTCTCCCACTCCCCCTGCTCATATTCCCTCTCTCACTGTCTCTCTGTCAAATAAATAAATAAAATCTTTAAAAAAAAAAAAGAAAGAAACTAGTTAATAGGCAAAAATTTACAGACTGAATACAAAAGCAAAACTTAACTACACACTATCTATAAGAAATTTATTTTAAATATAGACATAGTTCTTTTAAAAGTAAGGATAGAAGATAGACCATGTAAATATTTATCAAAAGAAAGCCATAGTATATTAATATTATACAACATGAAATTCAGGACAAGAATACCATTCTATAATGCTAGAACACTCAATTCCCTAAAAAGACACAGTACTTTCAAATGTGGAGGCACCTATTTCTATTAGCAATAATCACGCCTTGGATAAACCTCATTGGCTACGATACTGCCGCTGTGCAAAGCTGGAGGCACCTATTTCTATAGCACCAATATGTTTTATGAAAAAAAAGTTGGGGGAACTAGAGGAAATAGACAAATGCACGAATGTGAAAGAAGATTTCCACACTCCTCTCTCTGTCCTAAATAGAAAAAAAAAAAATTAGCAAGCATATAGAAAATTTAAACAATACTATCAACTGACTGGACCCAATTGAGATGAATAGAACACTCCACCCAATATGGCAGGTAACACATTCTTTTAAAGTGTACTTGGACTATTAACCAGATAGACTATTTATGGGGGCATTAAAAAATATGTCAACAGATTTTAAAAGGTTGAAATCACTTGGACCATGTGCTCAGACCACAACAGAATTAAATTGGAAATAAGTAACAAAGACATAACCTGGAAAATCTCCCAGTAGGTGCAAATTAAACAATGTTTCTTTAAATAATCCATGGATCAAAAAGTAAACATAAGAGAAATTAGAAAATATTTTGAACTGAATGATAAAAAAAAAACTACATGTCAAAAGTTAAGTGATGCAACTAAGGCAGAAAATTAATAGCCTTAAGTGATTATATTAAAAAAGAAAAAAGATCTAAAATCAATCACCTAAGGTAGTGAGACAAAGAAGAACAATTTAAATCCAAAAAGGAGAAGCCAAGAAATAATAATATCTAAAATCATTGTAACAGAAAACAGATAAATGAGAGAAAACTAGTAAAACAAAAATCTGGTTATTTTAAAAGATCAATAAAATTGATACATTTCTAGTTAGACTAATAAAGTAAGCAAGAAAGGAGACACAAGTGAGCAATATCAGAAATCTAAAGGAGATATCACTGCAAATCTTGAAAATATTAGAATAACATGGTATTATGAGCAATTATATGCCAATGAGTTCAATAACTTAGATGAAATGAAGACATTCCCTAAAGTACACTGCCAAAATGCAGAGAGGAAGAAATAGGAAATCTAAATAATCCTCTATCTATGAAAAATTTGATTTCTTAGTTGAAAATATTCAAAGAACGACCCAGGCCCAAAAACAATCCCAGTTTCATTTGTGAATTATACTAATCCTACACAAAAACTCTGCATAAGAAGAGAGCTCTAAATACCTCTCTACTCATTTATTGAGAACAAATTTATCTTAATAGCAAAACCAGACAAAGACATTGCAGCCTATAGATGTAAAAATCTTTAACAAGATAATAATACATTGAATCTAGGAATATCTAAAAAGGATAATAAATCATCAATAAAGTCTATCTTGTGAATATAAAGTTGGCTTAACATTTAACAATAACCATACAACTCACTATCTTAACAGAATAAAGGGGAGGATTATATGAATATTTTGGATGGAAATTAAAACACAGTGAAATACCAGTGTATCACCAATCAGAATTGCTACAATTAAAAACAAAATATTAAGTGTTAGCAAAAATGTGGCACAACTGGGCATTCCTTTATTGGAGGATATGTATATTTGCAATTACTCTGAAAAACCATACAGTCATTTCTTACAAAATTAAACATATCTCAGCATGCAGCTGAGCAATTGTTCTCTTAGATGTTCATATTTACACAAGTGAAATGAAAACATGCCCACACAAAATTTGTGTTGAAATGTTATTCATAATAGCTTCAAAGTGGAAACAACTGATAGGTACATTGAATGTGAATTCATAACAATCTGTGGGTATCTGCTAAATAGAACACTACTCAGCAGTAAAACATAATGAACTTTTGGTATATGCAACAATGTTGATAAATTTCAAAAAATTAGTTGAATGAAAGACATCAGACTCGAAAAACACATACTGTATGATTTCATTTACATTATTTTCGAATAGGCAAAGTGAAAGTCTAAATATAAAAGTCCATCAGGGGATGTTTGGGGGCTGTCCTGAGGGAGGGGAGTTGAATGCAAAGGGTCATGGGAAAATGTATCCTAAATCTTGAGTCTGACTGTGATTACATGGGTGTATATCATACAGTTGTTAAACTCATTGTACTATGTGTTTGAAATGAGTGTAATAAATCCATAAAATTGATTTAAAAATTTAAAGAAAGCCAATAGAAAACAGTAGCTGACAAATAGAAAGAAGGAATCCTGTTCAGGAACTTTCTGAGGAAATGAGAGGTCAATTCACATTTTTGGTTTATCTCTGCTAACAGAAATATAAAATCAGAAACTTCCAGGGCTTATTTAAGAGCTTAAGAAATATAAATATCAAAAAAAAAAAAAAAAGAAATATAAATATCACAAGATCATCAGCAGGTTTATTCTGTGTTGTCCTTCTACCTCATTTTTACTTTGTCAATCTCTTTTTCATTTGCAATATTAGAAGTTACATCTCACTTGAATTAGTGACCCATGTTGTTCCAAACCATAGGAGAAAGAAGTACTATGTAAAATATTCACATGGCAAAACTGCCTTGTAAAATAGAGCTTTGAGAGCACTTGGGTGGCTCAGTCTGTTAGGCATCTGACTATTTCAGCTCAGGTCACGATCTCAGGGTCATGAGATCAAGCCCTGTGCCTGGCTCCATGCTGGACGTGGAGCCTGCTTAAAATTCTCTCTCCCTCTCCTTCTGCCCCTCTGCCTGCTCTTTCCCACTCTCAAAAAAAAAGTAATAATAATAAAATAAAATATAGTGTATTTATAAAAGTAATATATATTTATTGTAAAAAGTTACAAAACAAAAAATGAATGTCGTTTTTCAGTTATAGTTATGTATCTCAGTAATCATATATATGTATATATAAATATTTACTGAATGACTACTATGTGTTAGGCGTTGTGCTAGACATAGTGAGCAAAACAAAGTCCTTTCCCAGATGGGAGAGATAGCCATTAATCCAATAATACACAAGTGCACATAGTATTTTATACTGTTTTGTAACCTGCTTTTGTACTTAACAATATACTTGCAAATCTATTTCCATGTCGTTTATATTTTTTTTCACAATTTTTAATGTCTGCATAGTATCCAACTTTATGGTTCTACCATAAATTTTAGCCAAATTTTCTTTTATTGGCTAGTTAGGAATCCTCCTAACTAGGAGGATTTTTTTGTTGTTCTTAATGATAATACCAATGTAGCAAAATCTATGTACCTATCATAAGTATTTTCCAAGGATGATAATTCTAAGAAATGAACTTAGTTAAAAGATATAGATTCTAAATAATTTGACATGTATTGCTACATTTGTAATTTTATGTTAGACCTTTTATGGACTTAGATGTTTATGTGGTCAGGTTGCATGTGGTCTTGCATCATCAATGCAAAAGAAACACATTTAATTGTGTCCACTGAGACTTTGCCTTCCCTGAACTTAATCCCTATAAAATGTTGCCATCTAGGGAAATGAGGTACAGAACTACTGGTTGTTCTAGTTTTGAATGTTCACAATTTAACCTTTAAAACTTCCATGTTTCTGCTAATTAGCCCATGTAAACAGATACTACACATGCAGTATTATGAAAGAATAATTTTAACATGAGTTCTTCTGTTGTTTCAACCAATCACGTTCTCCATAATTTAATCTGGGAAATACAAACGCAGAAAAAGAACAGTCTGGATTAGCGATGACTGTTAAAGGCTAGGGCTCCATCGTCCAGAATTTCTTGTTGATTGTTCTTGGTGGATATTTTTAGGCTAACTCTGTTTCTTAGAAAACACAGGGACATGTTCCCTTCTCATTCAGTTGATGTAAATCTTTTTGACATTAATGGGACTACATAAAGATCAAGTACACAAAATATCAGCTAATAAGCTGATAGCAGTAGAAACAATTCACACAAATAGAATTTACATAAATTCTTTCTGCCCTGTTTCCAAGGAATAGAGCTATAAAGCACTCAATTGCAGATGCATTACACAAAAGCATTACACAAAGGGGACTGCGTTCTTCTCCACCTCTTTAGGTAATTCCTTTTGAGATTGAAAGGGACTTTATAACACTTGCAAGGAAGGGAGTGCTTCCTTTTAAAAGGTGTTTATCTTTAAATGTAATGAATAAGGCTTTTTTTTTTTTTAAGATTGTAAAAGGCATTCTAAAGATCACAACATGTTCAGAATTAAAATGTTCTGCTCATCATCAGAAACTTAGGAATGCTAAGAGGTGGTAGTCAAGTGTGCTAGAAAACCCATCTCATATCAGTTCAGGTTTTCTTTGTAATAAATTTCCTAATCCTTTCTCATCCCCACAAACCATACCACTTTGTTTTGTTTTGTTTTGTGGTTTTTTTTTTTTTTACATATCTAAAATGAAAGGCTTATAGGCATAGACAAATATTGACCTTCTGTAAAATCCACAAAGATCCCTATATTCTGACAATGGCAATATACTCACAACAGAAGAATAGGAAAGGATTATGGAAAAGTACAATTTTTCTTTAATGGCACTCAACATTTTCATTATATTCTTCTAACTTTAGATCTTCTTAAGCTTAATGGTTGCTGGTAATAATAATTTCAACAGCAATAATAATCATTTCTTCATTAAAACTGTGATAATTTAAGGTATTTTAGACTGGTGTCTACATCAGACATGGATCTCTCCTCTACTCAAATCATGACTTTAAGGTATAGGTTGTATGCATTTATAAGCTGAGTGAATTTAGGCTATGTTTGTATTAGACCTTATATGCTATACTGTGAAATTAAAAGGTAAAATCCTATCAATTCCCCTAACAGGGCAAATTAGACCTCCTAGTCACATAATGCAGAAGAATTCAAAGTATCTAAACCATTTGATTTACGTTCTTATCATTTAAAAATGCATATAATTGTGAGATTGGTCTATTGAATATCCTCAGTGTCCTTGGTTGTAGCATCATTCCCTAACTGTATTCAAGTCCCAATTTGTATCAGTTGGGATGCCTTGGTTTCAAAAAAAAGAATTCTGAATTATAAGTGACTTCAACAATAGAGATTCATTAGGGCACCTGGGTGGTTCAGTCAGTTAAGCATCTGCCTTTGGCTCAGGTCATGATCCTGGAATCCTGGGATCCAGCACCCTTGTAGGGCTCCTTGCTCAGCAGGGAGTCCCTCCCCCTCTGCCCCTCCCCCTGATGATGCTTCTCTCTCTCTCTTTCTCTGTCAAATAAATAAATAAAATCTTAAGACAACAACAACAGAGGTTCACTACTAAAACTAAAGCAGCAAAAATCCCATGGTTGGAGTTTCAGCAGGTTCGCAAGGCAGAGGTCTCGGTGGGCCTGAGGGTGCCCCTCTGATTCCACTCACCTCACCGTTGTCAGAGGTGGTGGTCACAGCTACAGACCTCACCTCCACTTATCAGAACCCAAAGCCTGCAAGACACCAGCAGAGTTTCTTTTGTGGGCATCTCACTCTTATCAAGGAAGAAAAAGTGTCAAAGAATGATCCTAGTATCCAACCCCCCAAATGGATCTCTCCTCAGATCTCCTTGGCCAGAACAGGGTCATCAGCAAAGCCTCATCTGAAAAGGAAATCAGAAAGCTGGTTTCTGGGATTTCAGCCTTAGTAGTGAGGGAGGCAAGCTCAGAACTACAACAGAAGAGGGCTTGACCTCCCAACAAAGGCTGTTGACCATTTTCTGAATAAAGGGAAAAAGATGAAGATCTCATGTGACTCTTAGTATTTTGGGGCTTTGATAGAGGCCGCAGAAAGAGAGAGGAAGGCATTTCCATGTCAATTTACTTTCTTACTTTGTGAGACAACTGCTTCGCAACTTCCTCTCTCCTCACATATCTAGAAGCCCCCTTCGCTACCATCATTCTCCAGTGTATGGACTTTGTCCTTGTTTCAGTTACAAACTAGAGAGATTTCAAAAAGGATTTCCCAGTGTCTGTCCTTGTCATCCAACCTGCTACCCTACTGGGACCTGAACACAGGACCAACCGTCTGCATTTTTGATGTGGTCGATAGACTCTCTTTTGCTGCCAGTCTCCAAACGTACCCATGGGATCCCATCTTTTCTCATCTTCAAGGTCTCGACTCCCCAAACACACTCATCTCTCTCCCATACAGTCAGTAATTCTGTTCTCAGCTGGAGTCATCTTGTCAATATGCCAATATTCTGTAATTGCTTTCTTCTTAATAAAACAAAAGAAAAATCACCCTGGACTCTTGATATTCCTCTAGGAATCCCAGCATCTTTCCAGTCCATTTTTATAGTAAAACATTTGGAAAGTGTTGGCTCTACGAGCTGCTGCTTTTTTTCCCTTATTTTCTCCTCAACTTAGTCCAATCAAGCTTGGACCCTGCAGCTTCACTAAAACCATTTTATTATTACTACTTCAATGAATCTAACGAGCCCAGTTTTTGTTTTTTTTTTTTCACCAGCAGCTTTTGAGACAGCTGAACAATGTCTTCCTCTTGAAACCACTTCTTCCCTTGGCTTCAGGGGACTGCATTGGTCTGGCATTCTTCCCATTCATTTGTGGCTCCTTCTTGCTCTCTCAGTGTGGAAGCAGCATAGGGCCCAGGCTTCGGCTGTGTTATCTTTTTCATTTCTCCACCCAGGCCCTGGGTGTCCTCCTCAGAGCTCTAGGATTTAAACACCCTGAGCTCCCCACCAGCTTTCTCTTGTGTACTTATCTGTCTACTTGACATATCCTCCAATAGACAAGTCTTCCAAAGTAGAACTTGATTGGCCCCCATCGCCAACTCTTTCCCAGGTCCCCAGTAAATAATCATTTATCTAGGTATACAGGCTGGAAACTTAACATTTACTCTTGATTCTTCCCTTTTCTCACCCTCCACAGCTAATCTACCAGCAAGTTCAGTCATATGTGTGCAGATATATATATATATATATATATATATATATATATATACACACACACTTTTCCCCACTTCCGTTGCTGCCTACCACCATCATCTTTAACTTCGATTATGCATTGGCCTCCTAGCTAGTCTCCATGCTTCCACTCTTGTTTATCTATAATATAGTGTCCACATGACTTCCTATTTCATTCCTCCCAAAATCCAAAATTATGCCTTGACCTTAAGACCTGCTTTCTCTGGCCCCTCCTGGACTCTACACTTATCTCCTGTATACTTCTTTTTAACTACTGCCTTCCAGACACTGTATCTCCCAATTGTTCTTCGCACAAGTCATGCTTATTTTATTCTGAAAGTTTTTCCTGTTGCTGTCAACTCTGCCAAAAATAATGGTCTTCCAGCAGCTCTTCTCATGCCTTCCTCCCTACTGAATTCCCATTTACATTCAGATGTTATGTCAAGAAGTCTCCAGTGCTCATCCTACCTTCAGCAGTACCTCTCACCATCATTCCCACATTAATTTCTATTTCCTTACTCTGCTGTATTTTTTTGCATACCACTTATCTCTACCTGACATTGTGTTAAATGCTTATTTGTTGTATGTACATTATGTGTACTTGTTTACTAGAGTGTAAGATCTATAAGGACAGTTGTTTTTATTGCTATATCCCCATCACGTAAAACAGTGCTTACACATAGTAATCAGTACTATATATTTGTTGAATGAATGAATGAATGAAAAAACTGGAACCTCTTTTTAACATTGTGGGGGAGAAAAGAATGGCTTCTAGGGGTATGAAAACCCTGCATTATATGAGATCTTAAAAAATGAATACATTTAGTGATAGACTGGCAATATGTGCATATGGATTCTACTTATAAACTTCTAAGGGAACAGGGATTGTAGGTATTTTATTCAATTTGCTTAGCCACTGAAGAACTAACTATATCGCAGAGTCTCAGGACCACTGTGAGAAGGGCATCATTATTATATATTTGATCACCAAGTTTTTTTTGAATCTTTTACCAAAGGTTTTTCCTGATAAAACCATACTGAAAATGTAACAGGAAATATACACATCTGTATGTAAGAAAAGATCCCATAGCTTTGTTTTAAAAGCTCATAGCAAATCCAGCTCTGGAACTCCACCATGATGAGAAGCCTGACCTAAGGAATGTTTTATTGGTCTCACCTTGGGTTCCACAAGCAGCAGGGGGCATGTAACTCTGCAATGTCTAGTAAATAGGAAGCAAAGCCTCTGGACATCCCTAAATGCTTTTTCTCTAAGCCCTGTTGTCCTTTGAAAGACATGCGACCCTAACCCAAGTGCTCAGCAAAAGAACACAGGGTCTTTATTGCAGCTCCCACCAACTCAGGTCCTTCACCTCTTGTAGGTTGCATGGAATGTAGGCCTTGATCTTCACTTGAGACAACCTGTCCCTCTCACACTCTGCCCCTCAGTCATTTCTTCAGTCTCAGAGTTTCTGAGATCTTTCTGAGCCCTTGGACAGTTCGAGTCGCGTCAAAAGCAAAAGTTCCCAATTTTATAAGGGGCAAGGACGAAAGGCCAACATACTTCATTCTTCTGAATACTTTTGTAGCAGGAAGAATAGTCCACTAATCCACAAATTACCATCACCATTGATTTTCTACATGGACAAAATGTGCATCCTCTACCCTAGGACAAACACATCTGTTGGCATATATATTGCATATAGTCTGGGGGCACCAAGATTCTATAATGACTGAGGCATTGATGATAGCATGAAAAGATGACTCAGTTACAGGAAAGGACAATGATGTGACTGTCACCATTGTTACTGAGTAATAAAGCTGTAACTATTGTATACTGCTACTTCAAAAATCTGTCTAATATGATCGAAGTGTCAACAACGATTTAACTATGACATTTCACATTGGTGTTAATAGGAATGTAAGTCATAAGAAGAGAAAGTCATCATTTTAATAAAGTAAATGGCTTTAATTAAATGATTCGTGAACACTTCCACAGTAGGTCAGTGTCCAAGGCTGAGGATATAAAAATGAACAAAACATAGCCCCTTCTCCAAAGGCTCACAGCTTAGGACAATACCTCTTTAATAGAAAGTGCGACAATTTACACATTACATTTTGCTCTCCTTGAGATACTCGGCATCACTTTCATTAAAGAGATATTAATTATCTGTCATCCTTAATTTTCTAGGGAATTAGTAAAGAAGTAATTTATCAAATTCGATTCTATCAATAAGGAAATGGTAGGAAAAAGCAGCAATAGCATATCATCCCATTTCAGTTACGGATCTTTAGAATGCAATTATAATCTAATTTCCACATTGTTAGAATCTGAATTTCCATCTAAAGTAAAAATTAATATAATCGTTACAGAAATTCTGACTCCCGAAGCTTAGATTTTGTGACAGAAATGGAAAAGAACTTTATATCTTCTCATGAGGACGCACTTATCTAACTATAATTATTAACAAAGAACTCCCTATATGGGTTTCTATGAACGTTCTCGTATTATGTGTGTTAGGTGAGAAACATGGCCAGTTAAATAAGTTTTTTGTTTTTTGTTTTTATTTTTTGGAGCCACAGTAGTTTTGGTAGTAAGAGTGATGTCGTGATATCTGATGACAAGCATACTTTAGAGGTGCAAAATGTATTGGTTCTATGGAATTTTATAAGATCTATCAGAGTTGCAACTGAGCAGGAAAAGGGGATACATTTGTAACAGCTGCGGTAAGAAAGGTCTTGATATTCATTCAGTTGAACAGAAGTTATTGGAAAGCTACCTGAAATATGTTTTATGTTACTATGGTACAAATAGAGATACAAATATATTTGTATACTCTTAGACTAACAATTTTGTTCCATATGAAACACAGTATTTCTGAAGCTAATGTCTAAGTTGAAATGATTCTAATACTCTTAACACACTGCATGTTTTGGCTATGGGATTACTTTTTAAGCAAAAACACTCCTCATAAATTTACAAATATCTAAGCCAGAGCTTTGGTGATTCTTATGCAGTGTTGCTTCTAATTTCTAAAAGGGAAGGATATAATGTATGAACATTAGAAATACCATGTAAATATTTACATTTTAAAGAGAATTTAGAAAAAAAAAGCATAATACTTTACCTTGTTATCCCATATAAGTAATTTTGAAAGAATGCCAAGCATAGTATTCGGTTGGATTTAGTGTAGGAGGTGCTGTGAGTGATGGGAACATGGGGTTAACTAACTGAAGCACAGACTATTATGTTTCCAATTCTCGCCGCTAGAAGTACGCAGAGATAGATGACTCTAGAGTTGCATAGAAGGTGGAATTCTCTGATTCACCCAGAGCGGTCCTATTTTTCTTCTCTCTAAACATTGACATTCCACATATAATTTGGAGCTGACTTTTAAAAAATGAAATAAAACCACTCTTTTCACTTAAACACCTATGACTTGCTTAAGTGAAACCATGGATAGAATGGAGTAGAGAAGAAAAAGAATGTTTTAAGTGCTTATTTTCTTGTGATTTAAGTACAAGGATGTTTATTCCAGCATTCGCTCCTTGATTTACAAATATTTATTGAGCATGTGCTACAAACTTGACACTATTTGGGCATCCTTAGTAACAGCATAAATTAAAAAAAAAATCTAAATGTCTGTCAGCGTGGGGTTGAATAAATTGAGATCTATCCAGTCTCCAAAAAACTGTACAGCTTTTAAAAATTATAAGTTGGATTTCTTGGTATTAATTAAATACCTGTTGAAAGTATGTTCCTCAATGAAAAACAAGTTATACAGAATATGTACATTATATACATATTTATATGTTATAAATTATAGAGAATATGATCCCATTTTTGTAAGCAAGGGGAAAAACCTCTAATATAAATGGGATGTTTGTATGTGTTTAGGTGAACAAAGAGAGGGTATGGCAGAATATGGAGCAAATAGTTTACGTTGTTTCTCTCAAGGTTTGGTGTTCAGGATCAGCAAGAGAGGACTGGGCATACACTTGGTATAGTTGGGACTACTCATTTTTGTATACATTTCTGTAGTGTTTGGCTTGTAAGGATGAGCATACATTACTCTACTAAATCCATAATACAGAAAAAAAATTAAAACAAGTTTCTCTTGGGGCGCCTGGGTGGCTCAGTCAGTTAACCATCTGCCTTTGGCTCAGGTCATGATCCCAGGGTTCTGGGATTGAGCCGCATATTGGGCTCCCTGATCAGTGGGGAGCCTGCTTCTCCCTCTCCTTCTGCTGCTCCCCCTGCTTGTGCTCTCTCTCTCTGTCAAATAAATAAGTAAAATCTTAAAAACAAAACAAAACAAAAAACCACAAGGTTCTCTTTTAGTGTTGCCATATGAAGTCTGTTAAATTTAAGTGTGACCTTAAATCATAATAGGCAAGAACTGTTAAATACAATTAAAATTTTTACTCTGAGAACATTAGTCCTTCAAATTTATATATATCTAAAAAAGACTTTGTGCTCTTACTGAGTTGTAATCTAGGTTTGTTTGTCTTATAAATTTTTAGATATGAAAAAACATGTATTTATTTGCATATAATCGACACACAATTTACACTAGCTTCTGGTTTATACTTAGTGATTTGACAAGTATACACATTATGCTATGTTCACCACAAGTCCTGTTACCCAAAGAAAATGAAAATACTAATTCAAAAAGATATATGCACCCCTATGTTTATTGCAGCATTATTTATAATAGTCAAGATATGCAAGCAGCCTAAGTGTCTATCAATAGGCAAATGGATAAAGAAGACGTGATATATACTTATATATTCCATAGCTATAAAAAGGATGAGATTGTGTCATCTGAGACAACATAGATGGACCTAGAGGTTATCATGCTAAGTAAAATAAGTCAGATTGAGAAAGACAAATAGCATATGATTCCACACAGAAGTGGAATCTAAAAAGCAAATCTATTTTTATTTTAAGTAAAATTTGAGATATAATTACATATATTAAAATGCAACCACTTCGGTTTATAGTTCAGTTAATTTTGATAAAATATATGCACTCATAGAAACTTAATCAAGATCTAGTAAATTTCCAGCATACCTACAAGTTTCTTTTATGCACCTTTGTAGACAGTAACTCTCATACTTGCAGACTTAGGCAACCACCATTTGATTTCTATCACCATCGGTTACTATTACCTGTTTCATAATGTATTAATAGAATCATGTACTATGTACTCTATTGTTTTGGCTTTTTGCTCAACGTAATGTTTTTGAGATTAATCCATGTTGTGATGTCATTCCTTTTTACTGTTGAATGGCATTCCATTGCATAACTATACATCAGAATTTTTCATCCATTCACCATTTTTCATCCATTCACAAATGGATATTTATGCTGGTTCCAGTTATTAATTAATTATTATGAATAAAGTGGCTACAAACACTTATGTCCGTGTCTTTAATTATTGAGATATGTATGTATATGTATATGTATATATATGTATGTATATGTATATATATGTGTGTATACACACACACACACACACACACACACACATATATATATATACATTTTTTTTTCATTTGGGGAAAATACCTAGGAGTGAAATTATTGGAATTGTATATTTAACTTTATAAGAATCTGCCAAACTCTTGTCTAAGGTGGGTGTATTAGAGTTTTCCAGAGGAAAAACCAATAGGACGTGTATCTATATCAACATCTGTTGATGTACCTACACATCTATAGCTATCTATATCATCTATCTGGATTTACAGTAGGAATTGGATCACACAGTTATAAGGCCAAGAGGTTTCATGAACTGCTGTCTACAGGCTGGAGAACCAGGAAAGCCAGTGTCGTAATTTAGTCCTTAGTCCAAAAGCTTGAGAATGGGGGTAGAAACCAATGGTGTCAATCTCTGAGTCCAAACATCCGAGAACCAGGAGCACTGATATCTTAGAGCAGGAGAAGCTGAATAGCTCAGTGCAAGCAGAGAAAACATTTACTTTTTTTTCCTCTGCTTTTTTGTTCTATTAAGGCCCTCAATGGATTGGGTAATGCCCACCTGCATTGGTGAGAATGATCTTTACTCAATCTACTGAATCAAATGCTAATCTCTTCCAGACACAGCCTCAGAGACAAACCCAGAATTCATGTTTTACCAGCTATCTGGCCATCCCTTAGCCTAGGCAAGTTAACAAAATTAACCATCACAGTAGGTGTAACATTTTACATTTCCACTAGTAGCATGCGTTCCAGTTGCTCCACATCCTTGCCAACACTTGGTATTATCTCTCTTTTTATTCTTTTTAATATTAGTCTAGAAAGTATGTAGTCGTATCTCATGGTGGTTTTAATTTGCATTTCTCTAATGACGAATGATGTAGAACATCTTTTTTTTTTTTTTTAATTTTATTTATTTATTTGACAGAGAGAGACATAATGAGAGAGGGAACAGAAGCAGAGGGAGTGGGAGAGGGAGAAGCAGGCTTCCCACTGAGCAAGGAGCCCGATGTGGAGCTTGATCCCAGGACACTGGGATCATGACCTGAGCCGAAGGCAGACACTTAATGACTGAGCCACCCAGGCGCCTCGTAGAACATCTTTTTATGCACTTATTGATCACTATTATATTTTCTTTTGTAAAGTTGATATTCAAATAGTTTGTGATTTTTAATTGGTTTGTTATCTGATTACTAAATTATTGGAATTCTTTATATATTCTAGACACAAGGTCTTTGTTAGATACATGCATTTCAGATAGTTTCTCCAACTCTGTGTCCTGCTTTTCTATTTCTTTAATGGTGTCTTATGACAAGCAGAAATTTTAATTTTGAAGTTCAATTTATTTGTTTTATGGTATGTGCATTATGTGACTTAAGAAATCATTGCATACCACAAGATTGTGAACACTTCTTCAAGAAGTTTTCCAGTTTGAGTTTTGGTGTGTAAGTGTTTGATCCATATCAAATTTTTTTCCTTTTTTCCCAAGTTTTTATTTAAATTCCACCTCATTAATATACTATGCAAAAATAGTTTCAGGTGTAGAATCTAGAAATTCATTGCTTACATACAATACTCGATGTATAGTTTTCTTGCAATGACTGTGATTTTGTTATCAAAGTCATGGTGGACTCTTAAAATGAGTTTAAAAATGTCAATTTCTATTTTCTAAAGGAATTTATAGAGTTCTATTATATCCAATTTTTTATTTCATGGATCTTAGCTCCTATCTTTATTATTTCCCTCTTTCTATATATTCCTGTTTTTTCAGTTGGGTGTATTTTCTTCTGGATTATGAAGACAGAAGCTTAGATTATTAATGTTAATCTTTTTTTAACATAATAATTTAAGCCACAAAGTTTCCTATATGTTTTACTTTACCTGTACCTCACAAATTTTGATATACTGTGGTTTCTTTATCATTCAGTTTGAAATATTTTCTAATGTCCCTTGTGATGAATTCTTTGATGCAAGTTTATTGAGAAGTTCTTTTTTTTTAACTTCCTAGTACTTGCTGATATCCTATATATTTTTTTGTTATCGATTTTTAATTTGAATCTGGTGTAGTCAGAAAATGTTGCTTGTTTGATTTCAGTTATCTTAAATTAAATGAAAATTTTCTTTCTTCTTTATTTTACTGTTTTTCTTTAAGGGTCTGAATATGTTCTTAATAGCTTTTTAAAAGACTTTATCTGGCAATTCCATCATCTCTGCTATTCTTGGTCCAGTTCCATCAACTGAATTTTCTCCTCCTTACACATCACATTTTCCTGCTTCTTCACATGTCTTGCAATTTTAATAGGATGCTTATTACTATTAATATTATATTGTTTTGTGTCTGGTCTTGCTAACTTCCTTCAAAGACTACTAAGTTTTGCTCTGGCAGATATTTAATTTGGATGCAGATGAGCCCGAGCCCTTTTGCTTTTTTTGTTTTTTGTTTTTTGCTTTTAAAGATTTTGTTTATTTGACAGAGAGAGAGAGCGAGAGATCACAAGTAGCCACCCAGACGTTCCGAGCCTGAGCCCTTTGAAACAAATTCTGAAATTTCATTGGAGTAAACTCAGAACAGTCTTTAAAATTAAGTAATGACGGGGCGCCTAGGTGGCTCAGTGGGTTAAAGCCTCTGCCTTCGGCTCAGGTCACGATCTCAGGGTCCTGGGATCGAGCACCGCATCAGGCTCTCTGCTCAGCCAGGAGCCTGCTTCCCCCTCTCTCTCTGCCTGCCTCTCTGCCTACTTGTGATCTCTCTCTCTCTCTCAAATAAATAAATAAAATCTTAAAAAACAAAACAAAACACACACACACACACACACACACACAAACAAACTAAGTAATGGCATGGCTCAGGTATCCTCTGAATGCTCTAGCTGCTCAGTGAGGTTGCTTCATGCTGGCTGGTTGGAATCCAAAATCCCAGCCTACTCTGTGCTTTTAACATTTCCTTTCTCACTCTGAACTTAGTCATCAGGCAAAGAAGATAATGCAGGTATTCGGACAGAGTTCAGAAAAGCAGAAAACCCAAACAGCAATACATTGCCTTTGCTTCAGGAAAACAAAAGGAAGGCAGGCCAATGATTCTCTCCAAGTCTCCCTACTCAAGGAAGGGGCTTATAGCATTTATGTTGTCTACACTGTACCAAGCGATAGACAATGGGGAAGGGTACAGAAGGCTAAGCGTGTGCTTTCTGTATCCTCTCCTTTACTTTGGGGGTCTATGCAAATTCTTGTCACTTGGGCCTCCTTAATATTTGATTACTATCTCCCCAGCTCAAGAACACCTCCACACTCCTCATGCTCCAGGCAACTCTGCACTTGCCTGATCCTGCAAGTGAGTGCCCCCTTCAGTTTGTGACCATTGCTGAGGCAACCATTAGCCTCACCGCAGGCCTGCCCCTGCCCCTGCTTCAGAAGCCACTGAATGCCCACAGGCAGAAAACACAGATGAGCATAGGACTTATTTGTTCCGTTTTCTTTCACCGGGGACCACTATCCTGAGCTCCCTGTTGTTTAATCCCTGAAAAATATTATTTTCATACCTTTTATTGAGATTTTTAGTTGCATAAGGCAGGAGTGTGAATCCAGTTTTTGCTCTTCCATTGTGCCCAGACTGAAAATACCCTAAACCCTCTTAAAAATTGAAATAAATCACTCACAGATTTGTCAAGTGATGTTTAAAATATCTCTAAAAACAAGATGCAAAAGAAAAAAAATCAATAAAAAAACCAACCAATCATTAAACAAGAGAAATTGTTCAAACTCGCCCCATTCAGTAATATGAGAATTTGTCTTAAATCCTAAATATATTTAAATATATTTAGATTTTAGCCCAGGGAAACTGATTTCAGACTTCTACCTTTTAGAACTGTCAGAGAATATGTGTTGTTTCAAGCTATATATATATGTGAAATATATATATAGCAAAGACATTATTCTATCTGTTTTATAATGTTATTTAATGTAGATGTTACAATAATAATAACTAATATTTTTATTCTTTTACAATTTCAGGTAATATTCACATACGTTGCTTCTTGTAATTCTGATGTAAAACCTGTGAGATATATATAGAATCACTAGATCAGGACGATCCATGCTTAATTCCAAATCGTTATTAGACTAAATAAATGCAGTGTATTTAAATAGCTCTGAAGTCCTTCTGGCTCATTGAAGTTACTACATATTATAGAAGCTACAAATCATCCTGAGGACCTATTAGGCTGAAAGAGGAAACCGAGAGTTTTCATTTAAATAATACTTGGGTTTGCCCTTTCTAAATGTAAATTTAAATGCAGGGCATGGAAGTAGATGGCGTTTTATAGGAAAAACCAAAAAGAGTTCTTGCCCACCACCTCGATTCATCTTTTCCAATATTTCTAGGTTAGGAAAACATAATAAACGTAATAAAAATAATGAGAGTTTTTAACTAGATACTTACTGTGTGATCAGCCCTGTACTAAGTGCCTATTATAGAAGTTAATCCTCACATCAATGCATGTGGTAGGTACAATGACTAATCACTTTTACAGCTGCACAAATCAAAGCTGAGAGAAATTAAGCACCTCGCTAAAGTGTCTGTAGTTAATGAGTGACTGAGGCTGCATGTGATCCAACTTGAAATTCTGACTTTCAAGCTTACACTCTTAATCATAATTATATCACTACCTCATAAAAGAAAACCCGTTTATGCTCTCATCGTGTTGGGACAAAGGTTCTTAATTTTTCTTTGCCTTATTCCTGTTTCTTTCAAGTGTCATAGGCTTTATTGTAAAACGTATATATTACCCATGCAATGTTAGGTTGACTTTACAATTATCTCATGTAAAACTTGGCAACACGTGAAAGAAGAGTAGCCAAATCAAATACACAAAGATGCGTATCACAGATTTGAAAAGATTATAGTGATTTTGGTTCCAGTAATTTCCAAGACTATGCCAATCCCCAGACCCTCAGGTCTTAAAGTCTCTACAATGCTGACTAACATGTAATAACCTTTCATGTGTATCTGCAATAGTAGGAGTCAAGGGAGATACCCAGGTGCCAGAAATAAAAAGCGGTAAACTACATCATAGATTTCTATCAGGATATCAAATAAACATGGGCTGCTCGCTCTCTCTTCCAAAGTCAAACCTGAAGAAACAAAAGACAGGGGAAAAAAAAAGGATTTGTGGAATTAAAAAAAAAAAAAAAAGACAAGAAAAGAAAAAAGAAAGAAAAGGAAGGCTGAGGTCGGTCAGGACTCGTGTGTGGATGGGCAGCCACAACCTGGGCACGGGACTACCAGAGGCAGCATGAGAGGAAAATTTGGAAGAAAGCTCTAGACAATACTCTGGCCTCTTTCTGAGTTATCTTGGGGCAATCATTTCTTCCCCCTTTTAGGACAGAATTACCCATGAAGTACAGACTATTCTGCATCGAATAATATCAGGGCAGTGCAAAGCCCCAGAATCAGTGGCCAGAGGGCGTCTGGGCGGCTCGGTCTGTTAAATGTCTGCCTTTGGCTCAGGTCATGATTTCCGGGTCCTACGATGGAGCCCTCCATCTGGCTTCTTGCTCAGCAGGGAGCCTGCTTCCCCCTCTCTTTCTGCCTGCCACTCCACTTGCTGGTGCTCTATCAAATAAATAAATAAAATATAAAAAAAAGAAAATCGGTGGCCAGCCACATCAGGCATTTACTACTCCTACTTCTCTCTCCAAACTCTCAGGAGGGATGGGTAAAACCTAGAGGACCACTGTCTCTCCATCCTTTTTCCTAATGCAGTATCTGTGGTGTAGTCACGCATGGGAACGGCCGAACAGTGGTTCTCTGGTGCATGGGTCTCCTTGCCTGAGACTCATCCCCTCCTCTCTTTGTAAACTCTCTGGGAGGAACTACAGACCAGAACTGGCTTCCTGCCTCCTCCCCCCGCCCCCCCGCCGGGAACTCTGCCAGACAGAACAGATGATGTATGCACCCAAACTTGATTTCAGGAACTCCAACATTTAAACACCAGATGAATACAAACAGTATAAAAGAAAGACAGCAAACTGAACTACATACAATACACCAAGAAGAATTCGGAGAAATTACAGTAAGGGATTATCAATATACATAAGATAATAAGGAAATTCACAATAGGAAGCAAGAACATGAGGAGCCAGCACGTGAGCTAATGCTGCTGAGGTGGGTGGAGGATTATTACATGAGAAAATGGCTGGAGGGGCACCTGGGTGGCTCTGATGGTTAAGCAGCCCACTCTTTTTTATTTTTTTATTTTTTTTATTAACACATAATGTAGTATTTGCTCCAGGGTACATGTCTGTGAATCATCAGGCTTACACATTTCACAGCACTTACCATAGCACATACCCTCCCCAATGTCCATAACCCAGCCACCCTATCCCTACCCTCCCCTACCCCCCAGCCAGTTTGATTCATGAGTTTAGGAGTCTCTTATGGTTTGTCT
>CM052900.1:62580998-62600373 GCA_028534135.1 Potos flavus | reverse complement strand
GCTTAGCATAATACCCTCTAGTTCCATCCACGTCATTGCAAATGGCAAGATTTCATTTCTCTTGATGGCTGCATAGTATTCCATTGTATATATATACCACCTCTTCTTTATCCATTTATCTGTTGATGGACATCTAGGTTCTTTACATAGTTTGGCTATTGTGGACATTGCTAAGCAGCCCACTCTTGATTTTGCCTCAGATCATAGTCTCAGGATCATGAGATGTAGCCATGCATTGGGCTATGCTGAGCATGACAACTGCTTAAGATTCTCTCTCTCTCCCCCTCTGCCCCTTCTCCCGCTCATAATCTCTCTCTCTAAGAAGAAAGAAAGAAAGAAAATGGCTGGCAGTCAATACTCACACGCACACAAAAATACTTAATTACCCTCCCTGTGATATTCAGCACTTCAGTGATCTGTAAAAAGTTTGTTCATTGACTTGAGAAGGATGTTCTCTTTCTCAGTAGTGTGGAAAAGAGTTGCTCTTAAAAATTTTCAAAAATAGGTACCTATATTTTCTATTGGTGCAGAGAAAAGTCCAGGCTGAGAAGTCAACATAAACTGCTCTTTTGGGGCACCTGGTTGGCTCAGTCGGTGAAGCATCTGCCTTTGGCTCAGGTCATGATCTCAGGGTCCTGGCATTGAGCCCCACGTCCAGCTCCCTGCTCTGCGGGGAGTCTCCTTCTCCCTCTCGGTCTGTGATCTCTCTCACTCTCTCTCAAATAAATAAATAAAAATCTTAAAAAAAAAGAAAACAAAAAAACTGCTCTGTCACCAGTAACATCCCTGGAAAGCCTGAGGAAGAAAATGCAAAACTGCTCGTGTAATGCAGACTGTGTGCCTGTCTAATAGACAAACCTGTCCTGAAGATGCAGCATACAATAAAACAGTGACGCACTTGAGCAAAAGGAACCGTGAGTGAGCCAGCTGACTTAGCAAACTAAAAGATGGTTTTAAAAACTATGTTGAAAATAACAGAAAGCTTGAGACCTAAGAAAAGAATAGAAGTGTTCAAAAGGAAAATTTTAAAAAATGCTGGAAATAAAACATATAGCTACTAAAATTAAAAATTAGGTCAACTTATTAATAGCAATTAGGCTATGAAGTTAATAAAATGACCCCTAAACCCAGGGATTTATTAGGATGAAATTGGGACAGAAAGTTGGAGACAGGAAGGAATAATATGTGTGTAACTAGAGTTGGGGAAGAAAAGACTGGAAATGATTGAGGAAAACAATACATTTGAAAAGAGAATGATAATTTTCAAAAATTACTGGAAGAAAACCCTTAGATTCCAGAAACACAAGAAGTTTTACGATTTGAAAATATTCACAGTGAGAATATGGTACGTATGATAAAGGAAAAAATATTAAGGAAGCCAGAGGGAAAAGACAGAAAAAACTGCAGTTTACCCTTGTACAACACAGGTTTAAATTGCACAAGTCCACTGATAGATGGCTTTTTTTTTCTGATAAATACAGTACTATAAATGCATTTTCTATTCCTTATGATATTCCTAATAACATTTTCTTTTCTCTGGCTTACTTTATTACAGGAATACAGTATATAATAGCGTAACATATAAAATATGTGTTAAATGACTGTTTATGTTGCTGGGAATGCTTCCGAGGAACACTGCACTATTAATAGTTAAATCTGGAGGGAGAGTCAAAAGTTACACACAGATTTTTGACTGTGGGGGGTTGGTGACCCTAACCCCTTCACTGTCAAGGGTCAACTGTACTTTAGTTTGAGCTGATTCTCCGCAGCGTTAGGAGGGGGTCTTCAAACTGCTGAGGGAAAATACCTCACAGATGGATCTCTCTACCTGTATTAGTTTGCTAGGGCTGCTATAACAAAATACCAGCCTGGGAGGGTTAAACCTCTCTCTGTCAGCATATCTCAAGCTTGCCTATGCCCGAGACAGTTTAAAAGAGGATCATTAACTAGTTTACTCATTCAGCAAACATTTTATTGCCATCATAGACCCGCTACTACCAGGTATAAGCGGTACAAAGATAAATAACACAAGCTACAGTTCTGTGGAGATCACCAATTTAAAAGGGGTTAGAAGGGCTCCTGGGTGGCTCAGTCCGTTAAGCATCTGCCTTTGGTCAGGTCATGTTCTCAGGGTCCTAAGATCCAGTCCCACATTGGGGGGGTGCTTCCTGCTCAGCAGGGCGCCTGCTTCTCCCTCTGCCTGCATCTTCCCCTGCTTGTGCGCTCCAGTGCATGCTCTCTTTCTCTCTCTGACAAATAAATAAATAAAATATTTTAAATAAATAAATAAATAAATGGTGTTAGAAAGGCATTCTTTTCCCCTCCATGCCTTTCGCTCCCCAAAGTAGACTAAGAATTCTTTATCTTCTCCCTCTATCACACAGAAGAAACACCTGGGCATCTGGGCATACCAAAATGCAAATGTTAGGTCTGCATTTCTAACAAGCTCTCAGGTGACACTGAATTGTTGCTGTTAGTCTTTGGCCCATATTTTGAATGAAAAGGTTTTTTTTCAAGCCACCATGTATTTCTTTGCTATTGTGGTATTCTGATTAGAGCATTATAGAATGCTTTACTTTAGGAACCTAGTTACAAATGTTCTATTTGACAAATTGACAGTTCTGCTCTGTTTCTTTTATAAAATTATGCCTGTCAACCTTACTCTATCCAGCTGAATTACCACAATCCAAGTCGCTTAACTAAATTGGCATTTTCTGTAAATTATCCTGTTGGTTAACTCAGAGGAAATGATGGTTTTTGCTTCAGAGTACCTTGTGTTTTCCTAATTATAATGCAGATCCATGCAAGAATGAGTGCATTTCAATGGTAGGATGAAACCGGAAGAATGCCAGGCATAGGCATGTGCCAAAACCTTAGAAAGAAGAAGACCGTTTTGCAAAAATTACATTTCTTTCAGTTGTTCGGTCTTTTCTCAACAGCTTCTGTTCTAGACTTTTCCCCCTTTCTCTCTCTAGAACTTTCTGGGAAGGAAATGTAGTCTCTCTAATTCTTGTTTGAATGGTTACTCACTTATGACCATATTGCTGTGCCAAATAAGAACATATTCAGTTGTCCTGGCATCTACGTTCAGAATATTCTAGAAATAGCTTTTCCCTATACATTTCCTATTATTTCCTTCCAGATCAAACCAGTTATTTAGCAGTGACATTTAATAACAAACTTTGCTTATGGCTCAAATTTTTACCTTAAACCTTAGTCTGTGTATTCCATAGTATGGAAGATTAAAAGTTATAACTATGCTTTCAAAAGTAAGCTAAGGGGTTCCCACTGGTGGCTCAGTGGATTAAGTGTCCCACTCTTGATTTCGATTCAGGTCATGATCTCAGGGTCATGAGATTAAGCCCTGCATCAGGCCCTGTGCTCAGCAGAGAGTCTGCTTCTCTCCCTCTGCCCCTCTCCCACCCACGCTCAAGCACCCGTGCTCTCTCTCTCTCAAATAAATACATAAATCTTAAAAAAACAAAAAATAAGCTAAGTAATCAAATTGGAAAGTACCAATTTCCCACAGGATGAATATGTCTTCCACAAAAGAGTTATAATTTTCTTTCTGTTTCCATTTCTCTAAGTCAACTATTCTGTATCACTGCTATATATATATATATATATATATATATATATATATACACACACACAGCATATGGCATATGGCATATATATACATATACTGCATATATATACAGTGATAACGCATACACAGGAATAAAAGGCAAAGGAGGATCGAGAAAGGGGATGTGTAATAAAGATAAAAAGTTGCTCTAGCAAATAAAAATGAAAGAGTTGAACAGGGTATGTCTCACCTAGGGAAGAGTTGAGATTAATGCAAAGTTAATGCAGATTAATGCAAGAATTTATGAAACATAGTGACTCTAGTCTATAATAACTCATAGATAATTAAGACTTTAAAAAGAAAACTTTGATTTTCAACCCAGTTAAGTTTCTGTATATAACAAGTCAATGCAGAAAAAAGCAAGATTAAAAACTCCAGTATAGATGTTAAAAATCACTCTTTATAGCTTTTGTTAAATGAGATAATTTTTCTTTAGTTCTTAACTCTGATCTAAGTATAAAGTAAGTGCTCAATAAATATTAACTATTTTTTATAACCAACTAAATTGTTTTCTTCTGTATTTTTTCATACTTAAAATTTGATATTTTAAGATTTATTTTTATTTAGAAATTAATCTTAATATTTAAGTGGCAATAATGTAATCAGATCATACAATTCCCATGATTCTTAGATTTCTAAGAATTTCTCATCTGTCTTAAAAAAAAAAAGATCCAACTAATCACCAGATAGCCTGGTAATAAGAGCTAAATGTAAGAAGAGCAAGAACTAACCTTTTGGAGTTGTCACCAAAAACTTGAGCCACAGCTGCCATGTAATGCATGTGATTAAAAAGTCCTGGGTGGTAGTAGTTTGAGTAATTTCTCCTTCTGGCTCAAACAGCTTCAAAATGGAATATACAAATATGTATAAAATATAACATAAACTCATAGAGCACAGATCTCAGATGTGAGCTCCTCTATATTTCTGACCTTTAATTGGATTTTACCTAAGCCATTCATGTCAGATGAAAAGAACGGGTCATCATTTGACTCAAAGAAAGATCCCCTGGAGACCATTCCCAGCCCATGTATTTATGGTCATTCTTGATTATTTTGTTAATGGAAAGGAAAGATATAGAGATAATCCATATGGAAAGTTCATTGATGATGAAGACTCAATCTCCACCTAGGGAGGTTGCCTTACTCCCCTGAGATAATCCAGGAGTTAAGTATCAGTAATATTAAATGCCTTTTGAGTATATGAAGGATGATGGGATACCTACTCAAAGGCTTGCATGAAACATAATGAACATCAGGACTCTACAATTTCATTGTTGGATTTTAGTTAGCAGCTTTATTAATCATCTAAAGAGAGATAATCAGTTTGTCAAATTTCCAGATGCTACTCAACTAGGAGCTATTCCAGCAACAGACAAACCAACAAACACATGGAAGGTAATGAAGTGATACTACTGGATTAGAGAAGTCAAATAATCTATCTAGAAATATAAAGATAAAACACATTTGCATCTATGAAGTCATCCTCTTTCTTGTCAAGAAAAACAAACAAAAAAAAGAATTCCTAAGCATTTTGAATATTTTTTATTTAAAACAAAAGATACTTTTTCACAACAGGTTTGCTGCCAGAACACAGGAGTCTTGAAAACTGCCACTCAACCTAAACCAAAATGGGAAGGAAAAGACTCACATAAACATCGTCATCATTGGACATGTAGATTCAGGCAAGTCTACTGGTACTGGTCATCTGATCTACAAATGTGGTGGGATCAACAAAAGAACTTTCGAAAAATTTGAGAAGGAGGCTGCTGACATGGGAAAGGGCTCCTTCAAGTGTGCCTGGGTCTTGGATAAACTGAAAGCTGAATGTGAACATGATATCACCATTGATATCTCCCTGTGGAAATTCGAGACCAGCAAGTATTATGTGACCATCATTGATGTCCCAGGACATAGAGACTTCATAAAAAACATGATTATAAGTATATCTCAGGCTGACTGTGCTGTCCTGATTGTTGCTGCTGGTGTTGGTGAATTTGAAGCAGGTATCTCCAAGAATTGGCCAACCTGTGAATATGCTCTTGTGGCTTACACACTGGATGTAAAACAACTAATTGTTGATGTTAACAAAATGGATCCCACTGAGCCATCCTACAGCCAGAAGAGATACAGGCAGATCATTAATGAAGTCAGCACCTACATTAAGAAAATTGGCTACAACCCCAACACAGTAGCATTTGTGCCAATTTCTGGTTGGAATGGTGACAATATGCTGGAGCCAAGTGCTAACATGCCTTGGTTCAAGGAATAGAAAGTCACCCGTAAAGATGGGAATACCCGTGGAACCACACTGCTTGAAGTTCTGGATTGCATTCTGCCACCAACTCATCCAACTGACGAGCCCTTGTGTCTGCCTCTCCAGGACGTCTACAAAATTGGTGGTATTAGTACTGTCCCTGTGGGCCGAGTGGAGACAGGTGCTCTTAAACCTGGAATGGTGGTCACCTTTGCTCCAGTCAATGTTACAACTGAAGTTAAGTCTGTTGAAATGCACCATGAAGCTTTGAGTGAGGCTCTTCCTGGGGATAATGTGGGCTTCAGTGTCAAGATCGTATCTGTCAAAGATGTTCGTCATGGCAATGTGGCTGGTGACAGCAAAAATGACCCACCAATGGAAGCACCTGGCTTCATGGCTCAGATGATTATCCTGAACCATCCAGGCCACATCAGTGCTGGATACGCACCTGTGCTGGATTGTCATACAGCTCACGCTGCTTGCAAGTTTGCTGAGCTGAAGGAGAAGACAGATCATCGTTCTGGAAAAAAGCTGGAAGATGGTCCCAAGTTCTTGAAATCTGGTGATGCTGCCATTGTTGATATGGTTCCTGGCAAGCCTGTGTGTGTTGAGAGCTTCTCTGACTATCTTCCTCTGGGCCATTTTGCAGTTCGTGACATGAAACAGATGGTTGCCATGGGTGTCATCAAAGCAGAGGACAAGAAGGCAGCTAGAGCTGGCAAGGTCACCAAGTCTGCCCAGAAAGCTCAGAAGGCTAAATGAGTATATATCCTCAATACCTGCCACCTCGGTCTTAGTGGTGGAAGAAATGTCTCAGAACTGTTTGTGTCAATTGGCCATTTAATAGTAAAAGACCGGTTAATGATAACAATGCATCGCAAAACCTTCAGAAGGAAAGGAGAATGTTTTGCAGACCATTTGTGTGTGTCAGGGGGGGGCGGTTTTAAGTTATTAGTTTTTCAAATCAGTACTTTTGAATGGAAACAACTTGACCAAAAATCTGTCAAAGAATTTTGAGACCCATTAAAACAAAAGTTTAATGAGGAAAAAAAAAAAAAGAATGAGAAGGACATTTCTCTTTGTTAATATCACACCGTGGTTCACTCAAAACAACTTCACTGACTGCTGTATGTGGGATCAAGGATCCTATAAAAAGATTTGAAGAATTGTAAGTGAAGGAGGACACAATTATGCATCATGAGGCTGTTTCCTTTTTCCATAAACACAAATGGATTTGTCCAGGTTGTTTTCTGTAATTCTCTAAACATACTTTTTTTTAAAAATTTTATTTATTTATTTGAGAGAGAGAGAGACATCACAAGTAGGCAGAGAGGCAGGCAGAGAGAGAGGGGGAAGCAGGCTCCCTGCTGAGCGAGAGCCCGATGTGGGGCAGGACCCTGAGATCATGACCTGAGCCAAAGGCAGATGCTTTAACCGACTGAGCCACCCAGGCGCCCCTAAACATACATTTTAACAGAACACTAAACTTTACTTGACTGGTAACTAAGATTTACTCTCTCTTTATTGATACAATCCCATCTACAGTTTTCTTGTTTATTCTCACTTTCATTTACTTTGAAGTGTGATCATTTGGAAGCTCCACAACATAGACCCTAACAAGTGAAACTTAGACAGATGAATGATTTCAGTGACTTATCCAGAATCTCAGCAGGTAGATGGTAACTGTGGGTCAACTTTCCTAATGCTATGCCAATGCTCTGGTCATTAAACCACCCTGCTTTTTCTTGGGAATTTTTTTTCTTTTATAAGAGTTTCTGCTATTAGATGTATGGACCTTGTGAAATCCATCTACCTAATGGGGCTAGAGTTTCAGATTTTATAAAATTGACATTTTATAAAATTAAACAATTAAAAAGTTAAAAAAATAAAATTAACGTTTCATAAAAATAACACCATAATGTTCACGCAGGGCCTAGAGACTAAAGGATAATACCATATAAATGAGTATTCTCAACTCTGGTTGTGCATTAAAATCATCCAAGGGAATTTTAAAGTATCTCAATGTTTGAACTCTTAGTACTAAAACCAAACGTCTTGCAGAGGAATATGGACATCAGTATTTCTAGAAGCCTCCATAGGAGATTCTTGCGCAGAGATGGTTAAGAACTACCACCATAGACAGAATCTGTGTTTGGTAAAGGATGTGTTCAATACGACAGTACAATCAATTGTTACCACCAGCAGAGGGCCTGCTATGTCTTACACAAAAGCTTAAAGAATGTGAGTGATTTAAAGCTCAGCTCTCCATTAAACCTTTGTTCTGATGTCATGGGCCATCAAGGTCTAAACTTGGGTCATCAAGGTCTATATTGCATTCTAACCAGAAAACATACAGAAGCCACTCAACGCAGCATAATACCAAACAGCTGGCTATTGCAATAATTTTACTGAGAAGATGTAAATTTTCACTTTGAAAACCAACTTATCTGGCAATTCAGACAAGTTTTAGGGAAAGGCCCTTGAAATAAAATTGATGGCTGATTAAGTGCTTTTTGAAGGCCAAAAGCAAAGCAAAGCTAACGGACTATCATTTTTTTCCTCAACAAATCTGTGTACGTATTTGTCCTTTACTAATTAATTTTAATAGGTGGCTTGTCTCCCAGCAAAATGCTAAAGTAAGAGAGCCCAGAAGAATAATGTCTGCGTATGTATCACTTATGATACTTGTCTCATTTGTACCCATGGGATTTTAATTTATAGAAATGACTGAGTCAAGATACAGAGAATTCAATTTCATTGAAAGTAGAATTTATTACTGACATTTCCGAGAGGAGGGGGCATGCCCCACCACACAGGGACCACAGGGGAAGCACGGGGCTCTGGTCAGGACTGGAAGGAGGAGAGAGGGGAGAGCTTAGGCCAGAGCCTTTTCTGGAGTTTGTGCAGGAAAGGCAGGGCAGAGAGAACAGTTTAGGACTGGCTCGTCTGAATAATTCTGGCAGGCTTGGGTTATAAGGGTGGTCTCTAGTGGCCTGGTAACTGGCCTGGGGATGGGGATGATCTAAGGCAGGAGGTGTATTGGTTTGGTGTAAAGGAAGTAGTTGGGCAACCAATGGACTCTGCTTAGTTAGTTTGCATTTGAAGGGTGAGTTGTTGGCCTAGACATTTACTATCTCTAGGAACTGCCTAGCCCTGGGAGGGCAGTCTCCTCCCAGTAGCAAAATTTTAAGATGTCAAAACATCACAAGATACAGAAAAAAAAAATATGTATATATATATATATTTCATATACAAATGACTAATACAATACTTTCTATCTGGACAAAGAAGTTGCATGAGCTGGAAGACACTGGGGCATCAGGTGGCCGTGTTGGGAATAATGTCTCATTGAGCCTCTCAGTGCAGCTTGTCAGTGACAAGGGTCCATGCATGGCCCTTGGTGAGCAGGAATAGAGCAGGATCAGGTCTCTCTCACTCTTTAGGTGGGTAAGAAAACAAAATGATGATAATATCTCAAAGTTGGATTGTTTTATGTCCTGTAAAGAAGGAGGGTGGTTTTTATTTGTCAATGTTGTTAATGCAGTTTCTCCTATATATTTCTAAAACTTCATTAAATTTTTGGTTTGAAATTAACAAACAAAGACTAGAAAAATATTCTGCCCTTCATTCTAAAGGAATGGAATTTGGAATTTCCTTTCCAAAAAGGAAAGCCTAAAACAGCTGAAATCTTGAAAAGTTTTATACATTATATGTAACTGTAATATATTTGGTTGACCTACTTGATCTTTTAAATTAGAACTGTGCTTTATTTTTTTTTTCCAGATTCCAGCATTGCCCAGAATATTTGGAATCAGAATTTTGAGGCAATGTTATCATTGGATATTTTATAACAGATTTTGATTTTATATTTAATTGTCAATTAAATATACCTAGGAAAATAAACCATGTAAGGAAAGTCAGTGGTAATCAAATATTAATATTTGTGGGAATGGGGGAACAAGGTGAGAAAAGAAAAGAGTATAGTTCTCTTGTTTTTATGGCTGTCTTAGGGATCAGCCTAATAAAGCATCTCTAACATTGCTTTGAGCCAACATATATACTGGCACAAAATTAGGGCTCCTTGGCAAAGTTAAAGAGAAGAGTGGAATAATGCGATTCTCCTGTATTGTTTTATTTATGGAATTCAGATTCTTCTTTAGCCACTGGTATACTCAGCCTGAAATGAGATTACTGGCAAATGATTGAGGAGTCCAGAAGTAGAAGGTGGTGTAGATAAGATTTAACACTTGAGGGCGCCTGGGTGGTTCAGTGGGTTAAAGCCTCTGCCTTCGGCTCAGGTCATGATCTCAGGATTCTGGGATTGAGCCCCACATGGGGCTCTCTGCTCAGCAGGGAGCCTGCTTCCTCCTCTCTCTCTGCCTGCCTCTCTGCCTACTTGTGAGCTCTCTCTCTGTGTCAAATAAATAAATAAAATCTTAAAAAAAAAAGATTTAACACAAGGCAGACAGCACCGTCCGCCCAACAGCTACCGAGTCCTGTGTTTGTACGGCACATCTGGGCAGAACATGTAGATTCTATTCCATTTTTGGAAATTATCACTTCAGGCTACAACTTTCCTTCTATAGCTTTACCTTAATGAAGATAGTATTGGAAATCCACTGAATTATTTTCCATTTATATTTAAGTAGCACTTATAACAGTCGACGAAGAAATGTGCACGTGCTCTCTGATTCCCAAGTATTTAAAATTTTAAAAGATGGCACTTTACCTCATCTCTCTTCACCTGAGGACTAATGAAAGAGGTTTGTTGATTTGTTTTTAAGAACAGCTAGTTTAAGTTTTAATTAACTGAAGTAATTTCTGTAATCAATTTCATGAATCATTCAGTGTATAGTTTATATATAGGCTGTATCCCATGTGTACATCGCCTGTATTCCCTGCAACAGACTTTTCCAGGATCCATGAATGAGTTATTATTGTTGTCATATTTATTTTATTTTATTTTATTTTGCAAGGCACAAGTTTGGAATGTCTGTGGGGGGACATGAAATCAAAAGAGGGGTTGTTATCATTGTTTTTGTTTTTGTTTTTTTGGTTTAGTTTTGGGGTTTTTTTCTTTAAATAGAATTCAGTCTTATGCTTCAAACTCTATGAATAGAAAACTTGGAAACCACATAGAGCTGTCCCCTGGTTTGGCTTGGCTGTGGTCTGTAGGATTCTTCAGGAGTCATGTTGAAGTCTGTGACTTGCTTCATTATTGTGGTGGGAGGTTGAATGTAGGTTGTTTAATGTTCTCTGCTATTTAGTAATGGTAACAAAGGGCACTTGAATATCACATGCTCCAGGAATTTTTTCATGGATGACTCACACTGTAAATGACTGCTCTTTAAGGACACAATTTAAATAATACCAAAATGTCATAGGAACCTAACGATCAACCCAAATCGAGATTATAGTTAGATCATACAAGCTTATTTTGTGCCTCTTCAGTTCAGGATTATCTTTAGCACTGTAGGGTGCAGCTGGGTGAGTGGTGGTGGGTTCAGAAACTGTTCAATAAGCATTACAGAGAGTTATTGCATGGCAGAAATTTTGCTGAGCACTAGTGATTTTGTCATGAGAAAGCATGATCCTTGCTCTTAAATAGGTAGTCTGCACAGATATCAAATATATAAAAAATAAATGCCATGCAGTATAGTATATACTTACCAGAAATAGAATGCAGAGTAGAGTCAAATATTAATAAAGAATGGAAAAGCAGTTTTGAGTTTAAAAGATTTTTTTAAGAATTAATAAAACATATATATCAACAATTTAAAATGTAGAATGAGATATGTGAGAATGAACAAGTACAAGCTAAAGACTATTGTGCCAGAGCTGTGCTGAGTAATTTCCATACATGATCTAATTCCATCCACACAAAGCCAGAGAAGGTAAGAAATGCAATTATTCCCTGTTTATCTATGGGAAAATTGAGGCTTATTTAGGTGAAATGTCTTGCTCCAAATCAGTGCTCCTTACAGTGGTCCACAAAATTGTGCTGGTCTACAAACAGTTAATCAGTATCCATAGTGAGTAAGTGTTGGAAACTATAATTTTACCGAGTTAATTATGACTGTTGAAATGAGTAATAAAAAAATGCAGATTCAAGTTTTGCATATGTTTTTTTAATTATAGCAGAATACACATAGATTTTACCATTTTAAACATTTTTAAGTGTACAATTGAGTGACATTAAGTACATCTACAATGTAACTATCACTACAATCTATTCATAGAACACTTTCATCATCCTGCCCAAAAAATTTTGTACTCATTAATTCCTCATTCTTTTCTTCCTCTAGACCTTGGTAACCTCTCACCTACTTTCTTTTTTGTGAATTTGCCTGTTCCAGCTGGTTCATATAAGGGGAATTATACAATATTTGTCCTTTTGTGTCTGGCTTATTGCATTTAGCATAATGTTTTCAAGGTTCATCCATGTTGCTGCATATATTAGAATTTCATTCTTTCTTCTAATATTTTATTTTATATATATATACCACATTTTGTTTATACATCTATCTATCGATGGATACCTGTGTTATTTCAATCTTTTTCTATTGTGAATACTGCTGCTGGGAACATTGGCATATAAGTAAAAGACCCTGTTTGCAGTTCTTTTGGTTATATATCTAAGAGTACATTGCTGAATCATATAATAACTCTATGTTTAGTTGTTTTAGGAACCACCAAACTGTTTTCCACAAAAGAAAGAGTTACATTTTTTCCACAATTTCACCAACAAAATCATCCATTTTTTGCCATCCTAGTAAGTGTGTGGTAATATCCAGTAATGTTGCTTTGCATTTCTCTAAAATAATTATTTTGACATCTTTTAACATGTTAATTGGCCATTTTTATTTGGAGAAATGCCAATTTGAGTTTTTTCCTCATTTAAAAAAAATTGGGTTGTTTGTCCTTTTTTTTGTTCAGTTGTAGGGTTTTTTTTTTTAATATATTCTGGATATTGTCTTTTCATTCTCTTGATGATATCCTTTGATCAACATTTTAAATTTTGATAAAATCTAATTTATCTTTGTTGTTGTCGCTTATGTTTTTCATGTCATATTTAAGGAATTAGTGCCAAATCCAAGCTCATGAATTTTTGCCCATGTTTTTTCCTTAGAGTTTCATAGTTTTTTGATCTTAACTCTAAGTTCTTGATCCATATTAATTTAATTTTTGTATATGGTATAAAGTAAGGGTCCAACTTTTTTCTTTTTGGGGGGTAGCGGCAGAAAGAGAGGAGTAGAAAGAATCTTAAGCAGACTCCGTGCCCAGTATGAGCCCAACCTGGGGCTTGATCTCACAATACTGAGATCATGACCTGAGTGGAAATCAAGAGTCAGACACTTAACCAACTGAGGTACCCAGGTGCCCCATCTGACTTTATTCTTTAGCATGTGGAAATCCACTCTCTAAGCACCATTTGTTGAAGATTATGCTTCTTAAGATTTTGGCATTGTTTTAAAATATTTTCATGTTGACCATAGATGTAAAGATTTATTTCTGGGTTCTCAACTCTATTCTGTTGATCTTATTTCATTACCTCACTGGTTTGGTTAATGTGGCATTGTAGTAAATTTTGAAATCAGAAAGTGTGTGACCTCCAACTATGTTCTTCCTTTACATTACTCTTTTGGCTTTTCAGGGTCTCTTGAAATTTCATGTGAATTTGATGGGTTTCTCCATATCTGCAAAAATCTCTGTTGGGTTTTTGATAGGGTTTGCACTGAATTTATAATTTAGGTAATATTCTCATTTTAACAATATTAATCCTTCCATTCCATGAACATGTGATGTCTTTCCATTTATTTTGGTCTTCTTTAATTCTTTCAACAATGATTTGTAGTTTTCAGTGTACAAATTGTGTACTTCCTTAGTTGAATTTAATTCTAAATATTTTATTTGTTTTCATGCTGTTGTATATGCAAACATTTTCTTAATTTCTTTTCAGATTGTTGTGCATAGAAATACAACTAAATCATTTGAGTGTTGATTTAACATTCTGCAACTTTGATGGATTCATTTATTAGTTTTAACAGGGATTTTGTGTGTGTGTGGACTCTTTAGAGTTTTATACATATAAGGTGGATTTTTTTTCCAATTTGGATTTTTTTTTAAATTTCTCTTTCTTCCATAATTACTCTAGCTAGAACTTCCAGGTTGTTGGTGTTATGTTGGGGATTTTTGCATAATAAGGGATAGGGTCTATATTTTTCTTGTGGTAGCTTTGTCTGGCATCAGTATCAGGGTAGTACTGGTCTCATAGAATGAATTGAGATGTGCTTCTACTTCTGTCTTTGAAATAACTTCAGAAGGATTGGTGTTAGTTCTTTAAATACTTGGTAGAATTCACCAGTGGAGTCATTTAGTTCTGAATTTTTATTAGGAGGTTTTTGTTCACTGATTAAATCTGTTTACTCATTTTAGGTCTACTCAGATTTTCTATTTCTTCTTGAGTAAGTTTGGTAGTTTGTGGTCTTGTTTTCACTCATCTCAAGATAGAGTGTTTTCTAATTTTCCTTGTGATTTCATCTTTGACCTAATGTTATTTAAGAGTGAGTATGTTTTGTAATTTCCCCATATTTGTGAGTTTTTCAGTTTTCTTTCTGTTATTGACCTATTTTCATTCCATCACCATCAGAAAGGAAACTTTTTATGATTTCTATTTTTTACATTTATCAAGACTTGTTTTGTGATCTAACATATGATCTATCCTGGAGAATATTCTATGTACACTTGAGAAAAATGTATATTCTGCTATTGCTGGGTGGGTTGTTCTATACGCATCTGTTAGGTCCAATCGGTTTATAGTGTTGTTCAAATTCTATTTCCTTCTTGATCTTCTGTCTGGTGGTTCTATATATTATTGAAAGTGGTATTGAAGTCTCCAAGTAGATTATAAAACTATTTCTCCCTTCAAATCTGTTGATTTTTGCTTCATATATTTTGAAGTTCTGTTAAGTACATATGTTTCTAATTGTTATATCTTCTTTTTTTCTAATTGTTATATCTTCTTAATTGCACATTTTATCGATATGCAATGTCCTTCAACTCTAATAACCTTTTTTTTTTTTTTTAAAGTAGGCTCTACAAGAGCCCAATGCAGGGCTCAAACTCATGACACTGAGATCAAGACCTGAGCTGAGATCAAGAGTCAAACATTTAACTGACTGAACCACCCAGGCACCCCACTAGTAGACATTCAGATGTGAGGTCTATTTTGTCTATTAATGATATATCCACTCCAGCTCTCCTGTAGTTACTATTTACATTGAATATCTTTGTTTATCCTTTATTTTCAATCTCTTCGTGTCTTTGTATCCTAACAAAGTGACAGTCTTGTGGACAGTATAGAGATAAGTCATATTGCTTTTGCTATTTTATCCATTTACCATCTCTGTCTTTTCAATGGGACAGTTTAATCCAGTTACATTGAAATCAATTACTAGCAAGGAAGAAGTTACTTCTATTATTTAGTTATATGTTTCCTGTCTGTCTTAAATGCTTTTGTTGTGGTTCCTCAAGTCCTCTACTACTACCCATTCTGTAGTTAATTTTTTTTTATAGTATACCATTTTCATTCTTTTCTGTTTATTTATAAATTCTCAGTGACTACCTTGGGGATTGCAATTGACATCTTAAACTTAGAACAACTTAGTTTCAGTAGTATATAAATCAATGTATTGAGGTATAATTAACTTAGTTTCAATTGTACACAAACTGCTCCTATACATCTCCTTCTGTCCCCCTCTGTATTGTTAGTGTCACAGAATACATCTTTGTATATTGTATGCTTATTGACATATATATTATTACTGTTTTATGCAATTATGTTTTCCCTTTAAATCATATAGATATAAGAGAGTAGTTACAAACCAAAAGTATAATAATACTGGCTTCTGTATTTATCAATGTAGTTATTCTTATCAGTGTTGTTGTTGTTGTTGTTCTTTTTTTTTTTTTTTCTTTTTATGACTTTGAGTGTCTTTTCATTTCAGCCTGAAGAACTCCCTTTAAGCATTTCTCCTAGGGAAAATATACTGGCTTCCTGAGCTACTGTGACAGAGAGGGAAGAAGAACTGTTCACCAAACCATTTCCTTTTCCTCCAGGCTACCCAGCTAGACTACACGGCTAGACCACAGTTCCCAGCATCCTTTTCAGATGTTAAGTGTGATGTAAGACTGAATTGCGTAAGACGATGGAATGAAGAGGAGATGCAGGCCTAGCCTGAAAGATTTCCTGCATGGTCTGCAATTCTTGATCTTCCTTCTTCTGCTGGGTGGAGGCCGCCTGTGATCTTGGTAGCCACACGTTGAAGGCAGCAGGTCCTCTGTCTGTCCGCAGCCCTAAATGGCTGCATGGGACAGCGAATACCCTTATGGAGTTGTTCCTTTCAGTTGCTATCATTCAAGTCCATCTCTCTTCTTTTCCATTTGCACACTCAACAAACATTTATTCCATTTCCATTTTAGTCTAGGGCCTGTGTTGAGATCATAAAGAAAAATAAGAAAGATAGTTTTCAATCTCGAGTCTGCAGAGCACAGAGCAATGTCCTAACTAACTCTTCCTCTTCTGGACCATCCAGGCCACCATCAGAAACTCTCTAAATGACTACTACCTATCTATATACTTAGTTTTGCATATTACTATTACTCATTAGATAAAATGCAAGCCTCTTTGATGTAGGAAAGAACATTAGGGTTTGAAGCCAACGGCCAAGAAAAAATTCTTGAGATGTTATTGGTGCAAAAAGGTGATTTTATTAAAGCACGGGGAGAGGACCCATGGGCAGAAAGAGCTGCACTGGGGTCATGAGGAGTGGCCCATTATATACTTTCAAGTTGGGAAGAGGTTAGGGATAACATAAGTCTCTAAGGAATTTTGGAAGCAAGGCTTCTAGGACCTTGAGGGGGGTAGCTATTGTTGGGGAAAAGGTCATTTATTACTGTCTAATTAAACCTTAGTCATAAAACACTTCAGATGTGTATCAGTAGGCCATATACTTGGGGGATGATTGCCAACATATATCTTAGGGGTTTAGAGATAAGGGAAATTTCCAAAGGAGTTTTTATATGTTAAAGTAGACTTATAGGATCCTGGGGAGGAGAAGAGGTCCTTTTTTGCCCTTAGCCAAGTATTAACATAGAGGCAGTTGAGTCCCTAGAAGAATGTCACTCTGCCTGTTTCAAGGACTTGTCAGTGGGCTGTAGGCAGTAAGGAAATTTAATAATTTGTCTTCTGCCTTTGTTTCTCACATCATCTTGACCTAATGTGAGCTCTTGCCCTTATCTGTTAGTCATACCTTTTTTTCCCATTCCCTGCCACTTGGAATCAAAATTCCCTGTATTTTGATCAAAATTTTGATCAAAATTCCCTGTATTTTGATCATGGCACCCCTTCTTTCCAGTTCCAAGATAGCGCTCTTTGCAAATCCAGGTCTTTGTGTTATACTGCACCCTTTTCCTTTCTGCTTTTCCCCACTCAGGTTTCCAGTTGTTGTTGTTGTTGTTGTTGTTGTTGTTGTTTACCTCCCCTATTCGTGATGATCTGCTCTCAAAAAACACTGGGAAACTCATTCACATTCAGATTTGTTCCTCATCAAAGTGATGTGGCAAACAAAGGCAAAAGAAAATGTAGATTAAACATCCTTATAACCTGCAGCCCATTGACAATTACTTGGCACAGGCAGAAGATAATATTCCTCCAGGAAGTTCCAACTGTCTTCATGTTAATGTCTTGCTAGAAGCAAAAACAACCTTAGTTGGACAATAGCAAGGCCTCCTATATTCTGTGAGTCTTCGTTAACACATGAAAATCCTTTTGGAACTTCCCTTACCTTTACTTCCCCCAACCCCAAACTACATAATAGTTGCTCCTCACAATCCCTGTGCAAAAGCTCTTCCCACCCCAGGGTTCTGTTCCCCTGCTTTAATAAAACCACCTCTTTGCACCGAAGCCCTTTGGAGAATTCTTTCCGGGCTATAGGCTCCAGACCCCAGCAACACTACTTCAAAAAAAAAAAAAAACAAAAAAACCCTACATCAATAGAAAAAGGTGTTTTTTCTCACTAAGGATTTCTTTTTCTATTTACTGAGAACAAATACCTAAATAGAATAAAAATTGTTTGACATACAATAATCTTGTCTAGAGTTTAGAAACTAAGATTTTCCACATCTCTATCACCAGACTATCTGTGTTCTACTCTGATGGGGTCAAGTACTGTTTGGGGTATTGGAGATTTGGATGAGGAGGTGGAACAAGACTCCAGAAAACTTCTGGATGATTCAATGTTATTTCTAGAACTAAAGGAATAAAAAGAGAAAATCGAAGTCAAATTTTTCAACTAAATTTTATTTCAGGGAAAAATAGATACGAAAAAACGTAAGACAACTAAAAGAAACCACAAGGCACAAAATTACTGACTTTAATTTCTTTTAAGCAAAACATCTTGCGATTTCTCTTTGAGTAAGGTAAATGGACACCACATTGGGCTGTGGGGAATGCATAGGTGGAGAGAATGGGTGATGTTTGCAGTTTTGAAAATAATTATGAACAAATTTGACAATTACAATATGATACTACATTTAAAAGTATAGGGGCGCCTGGGTGGCTCAGTGGGTTGAAGCCTCTGCCTTCGGCTCAGGTCATGATCTTGGGGTCCTGGGATCGAGCCCCGCATCAGGCTCTCTGCTCAGCGGGGAACCTGCTTCCCCCTCTCTCTCTCTGCCTGCCTCTCTGCCTACTTGGGATCTCTCTCTCTCTCTGTCAAATAAATAAGTGAAATCTTTAAAAATAAATAAATAAAAAATAAAAAAATAAAAAAATAAAAGTTTACACTTATCTCATCAATCTACTAGTTATTCATTGAAATTATTTTAATGATACCCTACTATTTAAAATCCTGAAGTTAACAATTGGACATGTCTTATGCTTCTTACTGATAAAGAAAAACTGTACTTTAAGATGACCGACCAAACCGACAAGGGAACTACAGTCCTTGTCTCAAAGCCCTTTCGGTTCTTCTTTCCTACCCTGTTCCTCTCGCGCGCCAAAATACCAAGTATGTGCAAGTAGGAGGGTATAAATTACCCTCCCTGCTTGTGCTCAGGGCTCAGATCTTTGGAGAAGGGTTTCCTCTGAGTCCACTGGTGTTTTTTTTTAATAAATCTCCAATCCTTCTTAGTCTCCGAGTGCCGCTTGGCTTTTCCGCCAGGATCCAGTCCAGGTTCTGCTACATTACAAGTATCCAGGATCAACTAAATGAGAAAGAGGGAGCAAGAGTGTATCAGCAATGTTAGGCATGAACACATTCCTTAAAGTATATCTTTCTTTGTTGTCCTTTGATGGATGAGTTTAATATATTCTTATGCACACTGCCCATTGCATAAGGCCAGAGGCTGCTAGTTAGTGTAATGTTATTGCCTGATGCTCAAAGGCAGTTTTAAGATTGGATTTGTACTGTTGTATTGCACTGAAAGTGTTCC